>CM045772.1:115400308-116120418 GCA_025200525.1 Camellia lanceoleosa | reverse complement strand
AAACATTAAATTTCTCCCCTTATTTTCATCTTTTGCTGCCCATAATACACAAATGACCGTAAGGTCTATGCCATCCACCTTTTGTGATATCCCGTGTACTTACAAGTGACACCGCTATGGAACTCTAGCAATACTTTTGCAATTACATATTCACAATGACATGGTGTACTCATTACTTCCCCTGATGCATTAAGGCATTGATGTGGGGCCATTTGTTAGTTTATAAATTTCTACAATTTCTGATTATGCTCTCAAAATTTCTATTTGGCGCTGCTTGATCGAAAGAAACACAATACACACAGCTTTTTGGTGCATCTTGACCCCATCTGCATGTGCCAACACCTTTCATGTTCCAATGGAACAATTGTTGCCTTTTGCACTAATGATCTACAGTGGACTCTTGTTGTGATAATATATAACATTATGTCCTATTGTTATTGCATATTAGCTTATATTAGCTTAACACTCATTTACTGCAGTACATCACAGGGATCAAATTAATCCGGTTAAAGAGACAAAATAAATTGTACTTAAGTTGGTTTTTTTTTTTATATATATATTTTTAGAAAAAAGACTAAGACCCCCTTGAGAACACACCCCCACGACCCCCTTTTCCTTTTCATTGGCTGAAAACTGTTTTTTTTTTTTCTCCCCACTCACCAACCCCCACGTGTGTGTGGGGGTGGAGGGGGTGAGTGGGGGAGGGGGTCCCAATCGGCGCTGATATTTTTATTTTAAAGTAGGATAGTTTTAATACCGCAATTGTGGAATGGGCTGTTGAAGAACTGAGCACCAGCTACAAGTTTTGACAAATGTCATACTTTGCCAAGAAGGTGGTGGAAGTAGAGTTTTTTTTTGTTTTCCTCCCTGTGACATCATAGCACTCAAACTGGGTGTTAAGTCAATAATATTCGTGCATGATGTGCTTCATATGATATAAGATATAATCCCTCGAGGTCATGTTTGGATGGCAAGGATGGAGGTTCATTCAATTGTTGCATGCATCCAAATTCCAGATTACTTTTCCAAGCAGAATGAGATTGCTATATTACCCTCTCACCATGGGAATCTAATTGTGATTGACATTCGGATGTAAAGAAGAATGGTGAGCCACAATATTTTAAAATTTTGTCATGTTAATATTCCCAACTAGTACAAATACTTGAGTAGCATTAACATGGAAATCTTATTAATAGCAATGGGATTCCTAATTCCTTCGATTTGTGTGATCCAAACATGGTCGACACTTTGTTCTCTTCTTGGAAGGAGCTGAAGCCAATTTCCACGACTCATGAAGTGTCTTGTTGTTGCACCCTGACTTTTTGGCTTCGTACATTTTTTTTTTTTTTTTTTTTCCAATTAATAACTGCACTCATGTAACTGGAAAAAATCTTTGCTCATCTTGTTCACACTTAATTACATGGCAGGAATGGGAAAGGCCGAAGCCTGGGCGGAGACCAGATATATTCCCCCAATTCAGCCCAATGAAAACACCATTACCACCGCCGTTGCCAGCTGATCCTCCTGAAGAAGACGAGGAAGAGGAAGAAAAGAAAGAGGAAGAAGAGGAAGATCCTGAAGGGGAAGAAACGGATAAACCAGAACAGTAGTAGCGTTGATCAGTCTTCTAGTTGGGAAGGGGAAAGGGAGTTTGTTCGACATTTAGACTCGCAGACATTGTTAATACTAATGGATGTATCCTTATAATGGCAGAGACAAGATTAAGCTTTCTTTGCACATTCAAGTTTCATTTCAGAAACATATTTTTGCAATTGTCGGATTAAGGATAGTTGTTATTTTTGACTTTTTTTTTTTTTTTGAGTTTCATTATTTTATTTTTATCTATCATGAGGCATTTAGAGGGGGCCTGATGGAATTTTGAATCTATTATTTTTCATGCAAAAGCTTTTGCTTTCTGTAATGGTGGCACTGGCAATGAAATTCTTGTGTGCTATACAACTTGAGACCCTTTTATGAGGATATTGGTTTCATTGACACTTTGTCAGGTTCGCATTCGGACTTGGCTTATTATGAATTTAGAAATTTTGTCAGCTATGTCTGACTTGTGATGAATGTGTATGTCACCAGGCTAGAAACAAAATTGAGTATTTTCAGAAAGCCTTTGAGTTGCTACCATTTTCAGGTTCACAACAAATTTTCGAGTTCATCATTGTGTAGTTTAATTTCTTCATTTTGCATTTCCTCTCGACCGACTATAAAGAAAAATAAAAACCTTTATGAAACAGTCTCTTGCTTATACACTGTCAAAAGATATGAAGCATTCGTCCAGAAAAAAGGAACTACGAATTGCATAAAAACATTGTTAAAAATTCATTTGAGACAAACTGGTTTAAAATTGATTAATTTTCTAAGTTCTGGCTCAAACTTGGCTAAGCTTGTACACAATGTATAACAAAAAAATATGCTCTTTGAACTCAATTCATGATTGACTCAAATAGAACTTATTTGATGTCAACTCAAAAAAAGATGAGCTAGTCAAATTTGTATGCATTTTTTAACATTTCAAGTTTTTAAGTCAATTTTTACTAGACACGACTCAACCTGTTTATGCTATAGATATACACATTGCGATATTAAAGGTGAAATGCAAATGACCAATGCATTTCAAGTCGAAAACATTTCATTTCAACCATAGTTTTCAAGCGTCTTTCACAACATACTGGTTAGTTTCATAGAACTTACAATTCAATTGCAATACACATGTAATATAGTATGTACCATTCATACTAAATAGTTTTATAGTGTCAAGAAGCACATGTAGTATATTATGTACCATTCATACTTGATAGTTTGGGTAAATTACAAACACATCATGTGAGATTTACTTAAATTATAAATTTATTTCTTGTGATTTTAGAAATTACATTATGCTCTCTAAAGTTTCTAATTTCATAACAAATGGGTCCTTTTATTAATAAATCATCAAATCAAGTAACAATTTTTAATAATGTTAAAATTTTATTTCAATTAATAATTCAGATAATTTTATTATTGTATAGGTGAACAGTTAGAAATTTCACTTTTTCAATTAATTTTGTTAAATAAAAAATTATAACGGAGAGATATTTGTAATTTTTCAAATCATAGAGGACAATTCGTGTTTTAAGCAAACCTCAAAGGGTGTATTTGTAATTTACCCTAATAGTTTTTATAAAGCGTCAGGAAGCACAGATACAAACATGATACGGACACGCAAATGCAAATTTTTTAAAAATAGGAAACACGAACGCTTTCAATATATATAATTAAATTTATTTATTATATGTCATAATTTTATAAATAAAAAAAGTCATTAAAAAGTAATAAAAAAAATAAAATAAAACATATTAGTTTTTATTATAAAAATTTAATTGGTTACTATAATAAAATTAATAAACACATATTATTAAAATCAGTAACAATTTTAGCAATACCAACAATTTGAACTTTTCTTTAAATAAAACTAATCAATGTCAACAATTTAATTTTTACTTTAAATACAATTAATTTGTTTCAGGTTCAGCCAAAAAATAGAAAGAAAAAAAAAGTATGTTACATTCTACCAAAAATAAAAGAGAAAAAAAAAAAAAGAGATTACATTCAGTACCCAAAATAATAATAATAATAATAATAGGGGAGGGAGAGAGACAGAGGAGAAGGGCAGGTTAAATTCAGCCCCCAAATAAAAAAGACGAAGAAAGAGAGAGCGAGAGAGAAGAAATAGAGGGAAAAAAAAATCAAAAAACAGAGAATCGAAGAAAATCGCAGAAGGAGAAGAGAAGATAATCAAAGGAGAAGAGAGAAAAAACAGCTGACTTCGATGGTATGTTTCTTCTTCTTCTTCTGTAATTCTCTGTTCAAGATGATCGAAAAAGGTATATTTCTTCTTCTTCTTCGATTTTGCTTCTCTTCTCTTCTCTTCTCCTCTCCTCCCTTTTTTCAGTTTTTAACTTTTACAATTCAAACCCATTTACAAGTTTCTAGAAATTACATTTTGTACCCCACGGTGTCGGAAACATGTCCGGTTGCAAAAAATTCACAAAAAAAAAAAGAAGAGGATACCTTACAGAGAGTGTCGGACACGTGTCCACAGCATGGCCATGGCCATGTCCAACACTCATACACAGGCGCTGGGGAGGTGTCTGTACTTCATAGTGTCACCTTCTAATATTTAATAGTCTGAAAACTCAATTGTACACAATACACTAGAAATAGTATATACATATCACTGCAATTGCATTCCCAACTAGTGTGGAATGGACAATGGCCAAGTAGTAATTTTTACTTAATTTTTAATGAGTGATATGAAAGTATTGCAGTTTCAAAAAAGACACAGTTGCAGAATCTCAACATTAACTCTACCATGATGATGATAATAATAATAATAATATGCAAGTGATCAATTTCACAAACAATGATAATTCCAGTTCAACTCAACTCAATCGATCAGGTTAGATACTATGTTCCCAAAACAAGCTCATCTACCATTGCTTGCTTCTCCTTTTCCAAACAGTAAATGTTGATTGATAGGCATTCAATGAAGAACTTGAGGAAAACGAATGAACAAAAGCAACACCAGTTATTTCCACAGCAATCCAATCACAAACAGATGCAGTCAATACTGAACAATCATACATATTTATGCATATCACAGAAGTCCAACACAATATTTATTTAGATTTTTCATCAGACCACTCCATAAAAAGTTTGACAGCTAACTTAGCAAGAACTAGGCAAGCACATCCATCCAAAGAAATCACAAGTGCATATTGTAATCATAGCATAACAAATTGGAGGCTGAATTAGGATTTGAGAACCCTCACTTCTTCCCACTTTTCTTGAGTCCAGAACCTCCAAATGCTCCCTTCTGTTGAGCCTTGGCTCTAAGCTCCCTAAGTGCCTGCTCATAATATTTCACAATAATCAAATAAACAAATTGTCAAAGAAAATCTGGAGTACAATATGAGGTTACCACACGAAAATCTCACCTTTTCCTCGTCTTTCTTCTTTTGGATGTTAGCCAAATCAGACTGCACAAACATTTAAGATTGTAAGAACAAATATGTAAATAATCAAACAGGTATATAAGCTATGATAATATATCGAATGTGCAGCTCCCCTATGTTGTATTGGAAGATCTCGTGGACTTGCCATAGCATGACCCAATAAAATTAATCAATAATCCCTAAATGGAAAGGCAACCTTAGAATATATGAACCAACAAGCCCTAAATATTTGCACATTGAAGAATAAAGGTGTCTTTAAAATAAATAAAAAAATCAACAAATCCAATATATTCCAGAGGAAAAAGATAAATATAAACCTGGGGCTTACCTCTAGTACCTTACAAGACCAAAAAATCTGTAACAGTAGGGTACATAAACAATTTACCTCAACATCCCAATAGCCAGGATATTCATTAACATAAAGAATGTACGTCAATCACAAACATCAACATCCCCCCCCCCCCGATTTTTTTGCATTAATGAATCCTTATCAGGATCTTCAATCTCAAATATTGTTTGGTTCCTCACCAACCAAATATGATGCACAAATAGCAACTATAGCTACCCTACCAACCATGTCCAAAAAATTCTCAGACAAAATATAACCCACTAACCAGCAATTTCTCAAAATTCTAATCCACAATCCTTTACTAAATTAACAACCAAAGAAAAGGTGATCATGGGATTCAACCCTGTTGCACGACGCAGAACACACGTGTTGCTTGGTGTATAATATCATCCTCGTTCAGTCTATCTTGGGTAGCTAATCTATGCATAATAGCCAGCCAAGCAACAAATCTCTCTCTCTCTCTCAAACCAAAGAGGGGCACAAGTTCTCCAAACCAATAGATCATAATTAACCAATTAATAAATTATCTCATTCTTATCCTTAAAAAGAGTATCACCCAATAATTCAATTTTTTATTGATAGGTAAATCATATCACTTGGAACATATCCAAACACAATCAACAAATCAAACCATGAAAAAACACAAAAACATCAATTTTTTTTTTTTAAAAAAATCAATATATTGATGATCATACCTCGTCGTATTCCTTCTTGTCCGCCTTGGGTTGCTTCAAAGGCTTTGCTTTTCCACCTATACAAACACAGGTATCACATATACTTTGTTATTCATTCATTGTGATAAAAATTAAAGAAAACAAACACAAATCCAGCAAATCTACGATTCAAATCTGAAGAAACAAAAAGAAAATTGAAATCGATGGAAGATTAATTACCTTGCTTGGACGACATGGTTGGTTTTTTTTCTAGGGTTAGGGTTTCGTTTGGATGCGAAGAAGGATTATCGCAGACAGAGAGAGCCCTACCCCAGACAGCAAATTTTAGTGGCTTAGAAAAGTCTGGAAAAGGATAGTTTTATATAGAAAAAATTTTTAAAATTAAAAAATATTAATTTACTGTTATGCCCTTTAATCCATTGTTGTATTTGATTTGGAAAATTCTACTATACACCCCATGTCAAAAATGGGATAAGTTGTTGCATGACGACAAGAGACTGGTTGCATTAAACGTCTATTTCAGTTTATTTTGATATTTGATCGCTCACATTTTAATATATTAAGAATATATAAAATTAATCGAATATCGTTTACCTATTCATCTACTCATATTTGTATTTATTTTAATACTTTAAATTACAATTATCATTTATTTTTGTAGATAGAAATGTGAGTGAATGAATGGATAAACGATACTCGATTAACTTGATTTTTTACAGGTATGTTTTACTTGATGTATTCTAAAATGTGAACTATTCAGATTATCAAAATAGACTCTGAATTGAGCCCATTTTGTCAAGATAATGATATTATTGTCACAAGACCCAAATAAGAAAAGATTCCCAATCCCCCTTGTCCTATGCACTCCTAAATTATCCTATTTTCTTTTTTAATTATAATTAATTTTATTTTTTAGTTATGATTTTATTTTAGTTATTACTCAAGTGTTATTTTGGTTAAGATTTTTTTTTTAATTTTTATAATTATGAATAAAAAGATATAAAGCTATGGCCTCGCTTTACAGAAATTGTGAGACTTATATTTTATGCCCAAACAGCTTATACCTTATAACTTTCAAATGTCGATTTCCAAATTATTCTCAAAGCATATCTAGCCCAAATTACGTATCGTCGATTTGACTTCCACAAAGCTATAAGCTATAAGCATAAGCATAAGCTAAACCAAACATATCAAAACAGCTTAAATTAAGCTGAAAGCTGAAAATAAGTGCTGACAAACAGGGCCTATGTCATTTACTTTTTTTAATTTAGAGATGTATACTGTACACATCCTTTTGTTCCATGTCTTTCTCTTTTCTTTAAACCCCTCATTTCTTACCCACTAAGGCTCCGTTTGTTTTCAAATGTAGAATGGAAGGAATTAATAGTGAGAAGATTAAGTAAAATCGTATTTGTTTTGATGATAGTTGTTAGTGTAAGAATTGTTAAATTATTTTTACATAAAATAATAAAATAAATAAAAAAATACAAAAAATTAAACATTAATGTTAAAAAAAAAATGCCCAACATGTAAAAAATAAAAAAAATTTCTAGTCCCCTCACTATTTTTCTAATATCATCTCCACATCCACCTCCTCCATCTCAATCTCCCTTTTAACCTTCATCCTAATCCCCTCCTCCATCTCAATCCTTTCTCCAAATTTACAAATAAATACAACATTAAATGGGTCTTACCTCCATCCTAATCTCGTCCCACTCTCTATACCCAAAACAAACAGGCCCTAAAATTGTTCTTACTTTTATTTTTACAACAATAATAGAGAGCTCTACGCACGTGGTAAGGAAAAAATAAAAAAACAAACATACATATGCACACATCACATCACAGATAAAACCCATCCATTTAGAACTCCTCTACAACTCTTTTTCTAAAACTCTCAATCATTTTTCCTTTAGCATCTACCATAATATCAACTTTATCTTTAGACCCTTTCCTTGCAATTTTTCTTGAACTTTTATTTTATCTTTTGTTAAAAAAATTTACATTTAGCTTAAAAATTATTTTTTCACTTCATCTAATTTAGAAAAATTTTAAAATTAAATTAAAAAAAATTCAGTAAAAACAAAAAACAGTAAAAAATTAAATTAAATTAAAAAATCAAAATTTTAAGTTTTTTTTTGTTTGAACTTTTTTATTTTTATTTTTATTCTATATAAAATTTCAAGTTAAAATCTAAAAGTATAAAAAAAAAATTGAATTTTTTATTTACTAAAAACGAAAAAAAAATAAAAAATCAACAAAAGGTTGATAAAAATGTAATTGCCAAACCTCACCTGAATTGTTTTTTTTAGTTGCTTTTTTGGAATTTTAAGAAGTTGATGCCTTTAGTAATTGTTTTAAAAGAATGACTTTTTTTATTATGAAAAAGTTTAATTTTTAAAATCATTTTAGTCTAACACAAACAAATTTTCTCTTTGACTTATTTAAATAAAAAATAGCTTCTTTTTTTTTTTTTTTCATATATAGATCAGCCCAAACGGGTAGCATGCATTCTTAACTACAAACAATTAGTCCTCCCACACTTTCCCATTGAAAATTGAAAAATGATCAAACCCTAGGGCTCTGTTTATTTAGAATGAAACAGGTAGAAAGTGGAAGAAAGAAAAAAAAAATATATATATATTTCTATGAGTTTGTTTAGTTTGAAAGTGATGAAAAGTATTAAAAAAAAAAAAAAAAAAAAAAAAACTAATTTTCTTATTCAAAACATATTATCACTGTAACTAATTTTTTTATTTCTTCCAAAAAAATAAGAAAGTATAAGAAAAATTGAATGTGTGAGTTATTTATAACTAAATTTTTACATTTTTTTAAAAAAATTTTTTACAAAATTTTCATCTTAATCAAATACTTATAAGAAAAAATATATATATATATATATATATTTTTCTTTCACTTTATTTTCTTTTACTTTCACTTTCTATCTAATGAAAAGTATTGAATTGATGGGAAAGTACCGTGAAAGGAACCAAAAAAAAAAAATTACATATATATATTAACTAAGTTGGATGGTTATGTTATTGGGGCCCACCATGAGTCCTGTTTTGATTACCCGAACCATTCAATGTGTAGAACTCGTCCAGTACTATATATTTGTAAAAAATTACGTTGATCGGATATCGTTAACTATATGATCAAATCATTTTTGTATAAAAAATGAATGGTGTTATAGTTAACGGTTGACAAAAAAACTAATCCGATTAGATAGCTATAAATATCTCGTCAATGTGATTTTTATTAACATATAATACTCAACGAAGTTATATATATTGAACTGTTCCAATTAGCAAAACGGGACCCATGTGAGCCCCCACTAGCCAAAGAGCACCATCCAAATGGTGCATGAAAAGGAGGCAACCATTTCCTATTACACCACTCGCAAACCTTATCGCCACTGCATGTTTCACAATCACAAAACTTTTCCTACACACTAATTTACATAATTTTTTAATATACATTTTTTCGTAAAAAGTTAAAAAATTAACCCAAAATCCATATTTTTTTTCTTAATTTTTTAATTTAAAAAAACAAAAAGTATACTTATTTAACATATCCCAAACAATATGTTGGATGTATTAGTGATGTAAAGTAAGTGTGTGTGACATAAAGGAAAGTAAGATAATTTCACATTTATCATAAATCCTAATGTATCACATGTGATATTTCATTTATCATAAATCCTAATGTATCATGTACGGGAAAGATTTTCACCTTCTCGTATAATCCTGTTGACCAAGTCTTCGTTCCTCTGTACGATGTCGTTCCACCACCTGAAAATATCAACGTGAGCTAGTCATGTGTGCCGAAACCTCTCCGATGCCTAAGTCAAGAAGCAAGACAACAGGCAAAGCTCAATGTGCCAGGAGCAAAATTGTATTACCCTCCAAAGGTGATATTGGTGAGCTTTATATAGGTTTCACAGGACACAGCCCTAGTAGGACTCTAACTTCTCCATGTGTAGAGTCCTTCTAGGATTCGTGATTCCTCTATGCGTAGGAGTCCTTCTAGGATTACTCCTCCCGAAGATAATGCTCATCTTCCAACACCCTCACCGCATAAGCCAAGTGAGATGGTTCTTTACCGAAGTAACCAATAGTCCTGGCTTCACTTTCACTTCTCTTACCTCGGCTTCCCATTCCACAACCGAAGCTAACCATAAGAGAGTTCAACCGACTAGGACGTGACCATGCCGAACTACCAAGTCCGAACCCAGATCAATATTCGATCGACCTAGCATACAAAAACCTAAGATTTTACTTAATCGGCCTACCAATTAGAACCTGACTAAATCAATACTTGAAGCAACCGAGGCACGACGCCTATTCAAGAACCGGACTACCCCATACTTCTCCTTTCATCGAGAGTTTTCCACTCTTGTCTTCTCGCCCAACACCTAGCTCTACCAATAATAAATATAATTTACCCTCTCAATTGCCCCCTTAATTCCATCTCAAGCATGATAGGATTACCCATGTAACAACCGAGATAGAGTTCTAACATCTCCATGAGCTAAAACCTTTCGAGCCTTTCCAACCGAGCCAACAACTGCTAGCCTCCCTAATTAATCGAGACCTTTAGCTTTCCCAACCGAGCTAACAATCGCTAGCCTCCAAATGAGCTAAAAAAACCCCAAGTTTTCCAAATGAGCTAAGACATACTTAGCCTATCCAAATGAGGTAAACGCCTTTAGCTTATTCACCGAGCTAAGTTGGGCCATATCACAAGACGTTTCTATTAAGACGCTCTTCACTCTTCGTAACTCAATCGCTCAAGATTCCATGACACGTGGCAACCCCGATTGATCTCTACAATTGCCGCTACCGTCTCGTGTTTCAGAATATTTGAACAGCTTCCTCCAAAAACATCTTTTACACAAAACCAACCCTTCCATCGCCATTCCTACTCAGACTGCTCATTTTCACTCTCCTCACTTTCTTGCCTCTTTGTGTTCTTTCAGACTCGCACCCGTGCTCGTGTTGTTGCCGCCTCCGCCCATCTCACTCTTTCTTCCTCTTGGTAAGTGCACGAACCTACCTTCATTTATCTGCTTTTTGCTTCCGCTTGATTCACAAGAGTATGTTTCGTGTTTTCACAAACACTTTGCATGCTATGTTTCGAAAAGAACTTCACACAAACAACTTTATGAACTCGGTAGAACAATCATTTGATCCATAAAATGCATCCAACCGAACTAGGAACTGCTTTGGCCGCCTAGGTGAACTAGAACCGAGCTAGTACTTGTAGATAACACAAGAGTTTTAATGAGAAAGCATCCGATTCACCTTAGTCAAATTAAAACCGACTTGAGATAGGTATTTTGCTGCATCGAGCTAGGCCTCTCGACCGAGCTAAGCCTCGGGCTAAGCCATCCTTTGAGTTTCTAAACCGAACTCGTAAAGATGCCTCGAGGCCTAACCGTGGTAAGAAAAACCATAGGTGAAACCGAGATAACCACAAACTTTTTCGAGCCGAGATAACGAGAACCTTTCACAAGCCGATGTAGATAGCTTAGCACCTCAGAGAGCCAAGTAAAACCAACCTTTTCTTGTTTTATTTTTGCAAAGACGGCTTTTGATCCGCTTGACACTTGCTTTTCAACTTTGCGCATTTAGTCAGCCCAGCACTCCTCTAAGGCGTCCGACGGACCATCGAAAGCACGCCTTCTACCGAGATAAATTATTTCATAACTTATAGAATAAATGGGGAAGCATGACACTTGGTAGAAACCCCAAAGTGCCTAGCCGATTTCCGAGAACAATACAACATTCCACCGATGTAAATCTAGAACTAGTCGAACCAGAGTCCACCCATGGGACGTAAGAGGGCTTTGTCCCATTTACCCTCCAATCTATAGAGAAACCCACTCAGATTCCCATTCACCCACTAATTTGTGAATTCTCAGCAAACCAGACTGCGGCCAACTCAACTATCCACCAACACATACCGAATTATAATGGGCATAGATGTTTAAACCAACAAACCGTCTCAACTCTAGGTCCGCCGAATACTACATCAATACTCAATAGGATCCAAAAACAAGGTTGGTGCTACTATTTGAGAGTGCCGGTAGAGAAAAGATAATAAAGCACACATCGGACAAGGACGCTAACGATGATGACTTCTTTTGTTTCAGGAACTTTGAGGACTTCCAAGCCCGAATCCTGTGCCATAGAATAAACGGAAGAAAGGAGAACCCTAGATAAGTACTTCGTTTTCATTTCGCTTTTCCTCAATTTTACTCTCAGAAACCGAACTAACACTTGTCTTCTTTTTTGCAGATAAGGCTCTTCTCATCTCCAACTACAATTATCCTAACACCGCCAGAGATTCACTACAAGACCGTGAAAGAAAGAAGTCAAGCAAACTTCGACTTCGAACCGACTCCAGATATCCTACCAAAAAGCCAAAGTAACAGACTTTTCTCCTTGAGGATCCTCCAAGACCGACCCAACCTTGCCCTAAATCGACTCTTCCTCTTATCACGAACAAGAAATGGCTAAGAGAAGCAGATCATGGCTATGCTCACCGAACAACCCCAAATGAGGTATCACAGACCGCCAATCAACCGAGGTCAGAAGTGGCTCTTCCATCCCAAAGAACCTTCGCTTCGCCGAATAAGCGCGTCTTGACTATCCAAACCGGCCACAACTTGTTGACGAAGATGAGAATGCTCCGCCACCAATCCCACCAAGAATTGCTCAACCGACCCCTCAATTGAATCATCCAACCGGCCGAGACCCCACAAGGCTCTAGTCTTCAACGATCGAGCTATCACGAGGGTGACTCGCCGCAGAGAAGGACCACCTTCCGCCTTCAACTTGGCCAGGTGTGTGCCTTCCAAAAGACATGGAGCACCACCAAAGAAGCTCAACACCGAGATCAAGTCACTTTTGGCCTTCAAGTCAATGATCGTGGTAAGCACATCGCCTTTCGCTTCCAAAATTTGTACAACTTCCATTTCGCCAACAACTAAAAATTTACTATATTTTGCGCAGTTCTTCAGAAACCACACTTGCACACCGGCAGTGATGGAACTGCGAAATCAAGTAGGGCAAAGCTATGAGAGACGCCGTACAAATCCATCGAACTAACACAGCCCGTAACAAGGCGGTCGAACCGAGGCCGAGGTAGTCTGCCTAACCGGACCGTTACTCTACCGAAGTGACAAACAAAAGGCCGCCACCGAGGCGAAGATTATTACTTGTGGGAGATGGCCCAAAGAATAAAAAGACGCTGAATGGACTCGCTAAGGTCAAGTAAAAGGGCCGTAAAGTTGGATTCAAGAAGGTCAAGACGATACGGCTTCAATGCGGCGCAACGGCGATCTTTCTTCGCGGTCAAGTGAGTGCGGAGAAGCTCGGTTGCACTCGACACCGATAAGCTATAACGCTTCCACCGCATTTTATTTCGACTTCACTTAAGCAATACGGACGATCTTCAAAAGGCATTCCTTGAAGGCCCCGTGACGAAGACGATGATGAAGATGATGACGATGATGATGATGATGAGGGGAGCCATCTCTCGACCGCCGCCACCGATCAACAAAACAATCAAGTACTCGTTGAGCCAACAAGGATTTAACCAACGAGATGCCACCGACAACACCGCCCAAACCGGCCCTTCTCAGTTTGCCTCCAAGCAAATAAACCGAGCTTGATGCCGAACTAGATGCACTCTTGGATGATTGTGTTTTGTGTTTTTCCTTTCTTGTACTTCGGTTTTCGATGTTCAGAATCGGTCAGGCCCTCAATTGTACTTCCATTTGTCATCAATGAAAAAATTGTGAACTTTCATTCCTAGTGTACTTGCTCGCTTGTATGTTTACTTTTCCATGAACTTGATTACACAATCGCGGATCTCTCTGACTATATACCTCACTAGTTAACCACTCTTCAAATTGATGTAACTTACTTCGTCAAGAGTACAAAGAGTTGGTTTAATCCAAACCACTCTTCAAATTGATAACTTACTTCTACAAGAGTACAAAGAGTTGGTTTAATCCAGTTTAACCACTCTTCACCGATGTAACTTACTTCTATCAAGAGTCCAAAGAGTTGGTTTAATCCCAACCACTCTTCAAATTGATATAACTTACTTCTCTGAAGAGTCCAAGGCGTTGGTTTAATCCAGCCAACCACCTCAAATCCAGATAACTTACTTCTACCGAAGAGTACAAAGAGTCGGTTTAATCCAGCCAACCACTCTTCAGCCGATGTAACTTACTTCGGCTGAAGAGTCCAAAGAGTTGGTTTAATCCAGCAAACCACTCTCCAGCCGATATAACTTACTTCGGTTGAAGAGTCCAAGGCGTTGGTTTAATCCAGCCAACCACTCTCAATGCAGATAACTTACTTCTACCAAGAGTACAAAGAGTTGGTTTAATTCAGCTAACCACTCTTCAAATGATGTAACTTACTTTACCAAGAGTACAAAGAGTTGGTTTAATCCAGAACCACTCTTCAAATTGCAGATAACTTACTTCGTCAAGAGTACAAAGTGTTGGTTTAATCCAGTTAACCACTCTTCAAATGCAGATAACTTACTTCTACGAAGAGTACAAAGTGTTGGTTTAATCCAGCCAACCACTCTTTAGCCCTTCCCATGCTTTGGCTGAGTGTTAATTTAGCCATTCCCATACTGTGGCTAAGTGTTGATTTAGCCATTCCCATACTGTGGCTAAGTGTTGGTTTGATCCAGCCAACCCTGTTGGTTTTTCCGCCAACTTAGAATAAAATGTTTGGTTATTCCGACTAAATGTCCTCGCACCGGATCCTTATCCCGGCTTAGGAAGGGTTGATAGTTGGGTATTCCTACCAACTATGTTTACAATGCTACTAATCTTACTAGAGCTACTTTCTACTTAAAACAAATATACCAAAAGAATCGATTTGTTTTTATTGAGAAAATAAAAATTACACATACTTAAAAAGAAAAAGCTAAAAGTAAAATAACTTGAGATTGGCAAAGGTTCCATGGGCTAGGAATTGCTTTTGTTGCCCTCATCTTCCAAGTGGTATGCCCTTTACCCGCTAATCCGACCACTTTGTAAGGACCTTCCCAATTGGGCCCTAACTTGCCATCTCCTGGACCAATGTGTTTCCCATTATTTTATGGCACCCAATCGCCAATCTTGAACCTGCCTTGGGTGTACTATTTTGTTGTATTTTCGACAACTCTTGCCGACAGAGGCGATGTGAACCAATGCCTTTTTCTCCTTTCTTCTCGCTAAGTCAAGTTCTAATGCGATGGCTTCCCCATTTAGGTCTCGATCAAAATTTTTCTCCGAATTGTAGGAAGACCTACTTTAATGGGATGACCGCCCATGCCATATGCTAAGGAGAATGGTGTTTCTCCCTGCTGATCGTCATGTGGTGCGATAAGCCCATAAACGCGGGAGCTTCTTTCTCGCCCATTTGCCTTTGGCCTTCTCCAAATTTTTTCTTCAATCCGCCCAAGACTACTTTGTTTGACGCTCGCCGACCATTTGCTTGGGGATAAGCCGGTGTGGAGTTGTAGAACTCTATCTTATATTCTTCACAAAAGCTTCTGAAAATTCTGCCATCAAACTGAGTGCCGTTGTCTGAAATCAGTGCTTTTGGTATGCCAAAGCGAGTAATGATGTTCTGCCAAACAAACTTCTTTACATCTTTTTCCTTGATTGACGCTAAGGCTTCTGCTTCCATCCACTTTGTAAAGTAGTCTGTTGCCGCAAGAAAGAACTTCCTGTTGCCTGGTGCCGTTGGGAGTGGTCCCACTATGTCCAAGCCCCACATTGCGAAAGGCCATGGACTAGTGAGAGGTAGGAGTTCTCTTGCGGGTTGGTGTATCCGCACGCAAACTTCGACACTTTTCACATTTCTTGACATACTTCTCCTAATCCGCTGGCATGTAGGGCCACCAATATCCTTGTGAAATAGCTCAGATGCCAATGATCTTCCTCCTTGATGGTCGCCACAAACCCCTTCGTGTATCTCAAACAAGAATGCTTCTACCTTGCTGGGGTGGACACACTTTAAGTAAGGTCCTGAAAACGACTTCTTGTATAATGCTAAGGATGGAGAGAGCCAAAATCGCTGTGACTTGGCTCTTATTCTGTTGGCTTCTTTCTTATCTTCTGGTAGAGTCATTTTCAGAACAAGATGATGGGATCCATCCACGAAGGACCTAACTCCGCACAACATACCTCTTCAGCTTCTGGGTCTTCAATACTGGGTCTGGGCAGATAATCGATCAATAGCGGATGAGGGATGGAAGTGTCTGCCATTGAGGCGGCTCGCAAGTTCGCTCGCTTCCCGCTTCTCCTCCTCGCTAATCTGCTCTATTCTCGACGACTTCAAACTTCTTGATTCGGCCCCGACTAAGTCTTGGTACTTAGTCATTCTTTCATCCTTTGCTTCATAATCGCCAGAAATTTGATTCACCACCAATTGTGAGTCGCTGTAGACCATTAGTTCGGTGGCCTTCATGTATGCTGCTGATTTTAGCCCTGCAAGAAGCGCTTCGTACTCCGCTTCATTGTTCGATGTCAAGCCTGTGTTGATTGCTCGCTTCCACTACTAGGCCGTCGAGAGATGAGGACTATGCCAAGTCCTCGCCCATGTCGGCTGGATGCCCCATCCCCAAAGAGCTTCCCCAACTCCCCAACGAACAACTTCCAACAGGTGGAGGGATCTGACGATGCCTTGGGGTCTTCCAGTTGCTAATGTCTTCTTCGTGGTCCATAGTTGCGCTTTGCCCTTGCCTCGATGGGCCCAAGTCATTAGTCGCCAGTGAATCTTGACTTGGTGTAGTAAGGCGCTTCCTCCTCGCCTTTTCTACTCGGTTTGCCTTGGGCTCGATCGAGTAGCTGCATTAGGGGTTGCGCTTATTCCGCCAATCTCCATCCCTAGTTTGGTTGTGTCACAGTCGACAAGGCAGACTTGGTGGCTTCCAGAGTGAACTCATGACGAAGTCCGCCAAAGATTGGCTTTTATCATGGCTCGGGTTGAACTTCACATCATATTGTCCCAACTCTATCGCCCACTTCAAAACTCGCCTAAAAAGTTGGTCTCTCAAACAGAGCTTTCAAAGGAAAGCGTGAGGACGACAATGGTGTGGCGTGAAAGTAGTGCGCCAATTTCGGATGCCATCATTAAGGCTGCTAGCTTCTAAGGGTAAGTACCTTGTTTCGCTCCCAAAGAATGTCTTGTCGACATAGAAGATGGGTAGGTGTTGATTCTTCGCCGAACCAACACCGCACTTATCACAGGCCGAGAGATCGCCAAATAGAGGAAGAGTTCTTCTCTGTACGGGGTTACAAGTAATGGTGGAGAAGACATGTACTCCTTCAGACTTGCCTGAGCTTGGTCGATTCTTCGTCCCACTCAAACTTAGCTTTTAATGATCGAAGAATGGACGAACCTATCTCAAGATCTACCGATGAATCTAAGTGCCGCCGCCACGGTGAGATGTCAGACTTCTTTCACCGAAGTTAGGCCTCTAACTCCCGAATCGCTTTGATCCGAGAAGCGGTCTCGCTTATACCTGGTTGGTCACCAAGAAGCCTAAGAATTTGCTCTCGATCCTAATTCAAGCACACTTCGACGCTGAGGCGAACTTATGCTTTTTTCAGATCTCAAACATTTCACTTAGGTCCTTGAGATGGTCACTCTCACTCTTGCTCTTGACCACCATATCATCGATGTAAGCCTCCATTGTTTTGCCTAACAATGGCTCAAACATTTTGGTGACCATTCTCTCGAACGCTGCCCCACGCTCTTCGTGCCAAAGGGCATGACCTTATAACAAAGATAGTCCTCTTGAGTGGTGAAGGATGTAACCTCCGGTCCGCTCATGCATTGCGATCCGGTGGTAGCCTCTATATGCATCAAGGAAGTTCATTGGTGACCAAATTGTTAGGTCCACCGCTTGGTCGATCCTTGGTAGGGAAGCTATCTTTGGGCATGCTCGCTGACGCTTTTGTAATCGACGAACGCGCCACTTGCCATTTTTCTTTGGCACCACGATCGCTGTTGAGATCCACCGTAGTGCACCTCTCGATTGCCCTCGCTTCAACAAGTTTCAACTTCTTCGCCACTATCTCGGCAAGTGGAGTGCCGATTCATGGGTGCGCAATGACCGGCCCGGCAGATGGGTGGACGCTGAGTTGGTGGCGATGAAGTTGGGATCAATGCTCGCATGTCGACGGGTCTGTGCAAACACTTCGATGTTAGAGGTCAAAACTCCAAGACCTCTAGCCTCTCAATGCTAGACAACGACGAGCCTAGCAAGAAGAACTTATCCGGTTCTTCGCCTATTCGACTTCCACCAAGTCCTCCATCGCCTTCTCGATTAGCCGCTATTAACATCCGCTAATAGTTCATTACTCTCGTTCTTCAACCGAATGAACATATCCTTTGGCAAATACGCTACCATTCGCTGTAAACGGCTAATCGCTGACATAATCCTGTCTCCATAGACCTCTCTATCACTCCGGTGTCGCTGGGGAACCTCATCACTTGGTAGTAGGAAGATGCCACCGAGCGCATGGCGTGCAGCCACGTTCTGCCTAGGATGATGTTGTAGGTGGAGGGAACCTTTAATACCCAGAACTCCACTTGCTTTGTCACACTCGCCGCCGACCGAGAATGCTTTTGCCGATCGCCACTCGCATGGAGTTGAACCCGATGAGGAGATATCATGGCCAAGTCTTTATCCCGCAGCTTGAGTTGCTTGAAGGTTTCAGAGTACATGATTTCGCACGAGCTACCTTGGTCAATCAAAACCGCTTGACGCCATAGTCCTCGACTTGAGAGTGACGACCAAAGCATCATTGTGTGGGCAATATAGTCTGCCCAAGTCTTTGTCCGAAAAAAGACATGACATTTGTAGCTTCCTCCCCTTTGACGATCGGTTGGGCACTTAGCACCTCCTCAAGTGTTTCGCTTTTGATTGAACCTCCGAGCTCGTGATACTCGCTCCGTTCAAAGACTCCATGGATTACGCTGATGGTACCTTGTGGCGGCGCTGCTCGCATCCCATCGGGAGGTTAGGTCCTGGGGCCGGGCGCGCCTCCTTCTATGTATTTATCTAGGTGGCCGCCACCAACTCTTCCAGATGTTGCCTCAATGGCGCATAGCTTCAAGTGCCCCTTTTCCTTGTGGTAGGTGCATCCGATCTCACATCATAGTCCTTCCGGCCTCGCCTAACTTGGCGCCACTTGACGAAAGGCCTGCCTCGAATCTCACTAAGTATACTAGATTGGTTTTTGAACACCGTGGTAATGGCCGCATGACTCTCAACCACCTCTTGTCCCGGTTCGCCATTGTCTCGCCCGCCCGCTGCTTGCTTTTGGCGATTCACCAGATGACCTTTATGAGGTCTTCTTCTCGATGTTATGGTTACGCTATTCTTGTTTTGGCACGAGCGCCATCCTCCTCTACCCGATGCCGATGCACTCTCTATCGTGGCCTCCATGGTAAGGGTGGCTGATGGTGATAGAGTCCTCACCGCTTCCGATCGAAGGCCTCTTTGTATTAAGAATGGCAAGGTTGGTCAAGGCCCCAATCTGCTGAACGCCTCCCAAGAGCGATCGCTGTATGATCTCAAGGTCTCCTTGTCGCCTATATCGACGGAGAGCACCGGGTCGATCTCCACCGGTCTTTGTGTTTGTTCTCAACCGGTTACAAACGCCCGCCAATTGGCGCCAGAGGCTATGCCGCCTCTCGAAGCTTCTCAAACCAAGTCAAGTTTAGGTCACCGAGGCTTGAAGGGAATAGGATACATCAACGCCTATTCACGCCGATACGCCCATAACTCGCCTGTGGCTCGGCGGGTGTAAGGGTCCGCTTTTCCTTCATACGCCGTGAACTTGGGTTGTAGGAAGCCCGACGGCGGGCGCTTCAATCTCGGGACGAATGGTGAGGTCTGCAGCTCGCCAATGCCTTATCCGCCGTTCATATGCCAAGCGCGGCTTGGATTCCAACCTCGACGCTTCTATGCGCCCGAGAGCCAATCACCGCAAGGCAGAACCTCAGGATTGCGCGCTCGGCGCCCTCCTTCCATCGCGCTTTTTTTTCCAACATAGACCTTAGGTCGACGACCTAGGTAATTCCGCTCGTCTCGATCTCGTGATGATGCGTATGTGAGGGCCAATAGGTACTCCCTGTATGACCTTCAGTGCCTTGTCCTCGGACTGGAGGACGACGAGTCCCGAAGATACGGATCGCGGTCGCCTGCCCCGAGGCTTCATTCTTGGTCGAGAGGGTGAAGAATTCCTACCACGACCCTCTGGGTGGCGAGGGCGCTCTTGTTGCGCCTCTCCTTGCCGCCACTTCTTTTCCTTTTATCTGGCGCTCATGACTCCATGTCCGCCGCCATCTTACTTGGATCAATTGTTTTGCTTCGACGCGATCCTCCGTAATTTGAGGATCAACTCGCGCTTTGTCTTTCCGGGCTTTATGAACGAGAGGGATGAGGGTCGCCATTCCTCCTTCGTCCCTCGCATCCCTCCCGGAATTTCGCCTTTGTGGTTCCAGTGCTCGCCATAGAGGGACCAAAGGTAGGCCTTCGCCTTTGCACCTCCTTCGAGTTAATCCGCCAATGGCGATCGAGGCTTCTTCGTTGTTTGCCATTGATGTTCGAGAGAAAGCTTGATCAAGAGGTTGTTCTTGTCTGTTATTCCTACAGACGCGCCAATTGTAACGGAAAGATTTTCACCTTCTCGTATAATCCTCTGACCAAGTCTTCGCTCCGCAGACGATGTCGCTCCACCACCAAAATATCAACGCGAGCTAGCGGCGGTGTGAAACCTCTCCGATGCCTAAGTCAAGAAGCAAGACAAATAGGCAAAGCTCAATGTGCTCAGGAGCAAAATTGTATTACCCTCCAAAGGTGATATTGGTGAGCTTTATATAGGTTTCACAGGACACGTCTAGTAGGACTCTAACTTCTCCATGCGAGAGTCCTTCTAGGATTCGATTCCTCTATGCGAGAGTCCTTCTAGGATTACTTCTCCCGAAGATAATGCTCATCTTCCAACACCCTCACCGCATAAGCCAAGTGATATGGCTCCTTTACCGAAAGTAACCAATAGTCCTGCTTCACTTTCACTTTCTTACCTCGGTTTCCCATTCCACAACCGAAGCTAACCATAAGAGAGTTCAACCTGACTAGGACGTGACCATGCCGAACTACCAAGTCCGAACCTGCATCAATATTCAATCGACCTAGCATACAAAAACCCAGATGCTTTCTAACCGGTCTACCAATTAGAACCTGACTAAATCAATACTTGAAGCAACCGAGGCACGACGCCTATCTAAGAACCGGACTACCCCATACTTCTCCTTTTCATCGAGAGTTTTCCACTCTTGTCGACTCGCCCAACACCTAGCTCGCCCAATAATAAATATAATTTACTCCTCTCATATCACATGTGATATTAATTTTATTCATAATATTATAATAACTATTGGTGAGGATGTGCGGTCCATTATCAAAAGCAAAAAGTTCTTTGGAGGAAAAATTATAAAAATATATTTGAAAGGATAATATTATATATATATATATCTAAGATAGTATAATGTAATAATGAGTTAATTTGACGAACTTGTAAATAAATTAAAAAATAATAATTCAAAAGTAGAATATAAAGGTACTTCTCCTCCTGCTTCCCAATAATTACTTTTTTAACTTAGTCAAATCACTTCTATCTCATAAGTTGTAAGTTGAAACCACACAAAATACTCTGAAACAAAATACCCACCCCCTCCCCTCCAAAAATAAAAATAAAAATAAAAATTTGTATGCAATTTCATAAACTACACTAAACCACTCCAATATTGCATTTTAAACTTGAAGTAAAACAACAAAAATGGGAGACGCCTAGGTCTTTAAGGTTGTGTTTGAATTATGAATTTGAATAAAAATTTGAAAAAAGGGAAGAAAAAAAACAAGGGAGATGTGAAAGAAATTTAAGATAAATTTTTTCTTCATTTTATTTTCCTTTTTCAAACCCTTATCCAAATTTATAATCCAATTCAATCACATGGATCAGCCCAGAAATATTGGGGCTTTAATCAAATCCAAAACTGAATTTAACAATTCAATCCTAGGACCGAATGCTGAACATATTAAACCCACAGCTGATGACAACCCATAATAATTTGGATTCCTCATTAAATCCATACACAAAATAGGACACAAAAAATTTCTTCTATAATTTCTCAGCCATGCATGCAACATAGTTATGTGTCTATGTATTGCTTCTAACTGTTGGTGCAAATTTCATAAATGAGATGGAAAGAGGTAAAATAGAAAATAATAAGTACTGCTTCAAGGCACGTTACAACGTCGCTTTCCTTAAGACGATATTCGCCCCCACCAATTCTATCGAATATGGTGTGCACCGAATTACTCGCGAATCCGCCTCCAGGATACAATGAAGCCCAATCTAAAGACTAATGCCTAATTATGCTATGCATTTAACTAAATCAAATCCCGAGTACCTTTGGATTTTTCTAATCCACCAAGTAAAAAGGAAAATAACAATATGAATGTTAGAGAGAAATTCCATAGATTTCATATGGATTATATCTCTTAAATGCCAACCCATTCAACCTTTATATAGGCATGGGTTTGTGTCCTTGGACCAAAGGTCATGTCCTTTAAATTCAAAGTGATACCCTTTAAATCCAAGAATCATATCTTTTGGTTTAAATTCAATGGTTACACCCCATTATTTTTAAAGGGTAAACTACCAATAGGTCCTACTTTTGAGATTTATTACCCATTAAGTCCTATTGATAAATTTATTAAGTGATAAAGATAAATTTATCAGTCTTTTATTTTTATGAATAAATTTATAGTGATAAATTTATCAGTCTCTTTGTTTTTATGAATAAATTTATAGTGATAAATTTATCAATCTCTTATTTTTATAGTGTTAAATTTATTAGCTAGGACCTGTAGATAAATAAGTCTAGTTAATAGGATCTACACGTAAGTACCCCTTATTTAAATCCAAAAGACATACCTTTTTGTTTAAACTCAATCTTTACATACTTTGGTTTAAACCCAAAAGTTACGTTTTGTTTGGTTTGTTTCTAAAATTTTTGAAAAATTTCTACAAACAAATTTTCAAGAGTAATCAAACCAAACAAAATTTTTCAAAAATAAATCTCAAAATTATGTTTGATTATCTACTTTCCAAAATCACTCTCTCTCATACACATCAAATAAATCACTTTTTTAAAACTCTCTCCCAAAACAATTTTTTCAAAACCATTTCAAAAAAGACAAACCAAACAAATTTTCGTGATTTTTATCTCAAAATCGCTTACAAACACAAATCAAGCACATATCTTTAATCATTCATATAACTATATTATATATAATATATATAAATATATTATGAAAATGTTCCAATATTTCCCCACCATTTTCAAAATATATGAAAATAACAAGTAGGACAAATTAGGAAAATTTATGCATAAATGAAGATATCTTTCGATTTGAATAATTCATCTAGTGAAAACACATCAAAGTTAATCGAGATGGCATAGTACTTGTCTTTGGACTAGCAATCTTATACGAATAACCGGACACGTCTCACATACAAATTTTCTTGTCCTCTGGTTATTCAAAAGCCAACATGTGGATTGGCCTTGTGTCTATATCCTCGCTTCATAAGCGCTTTAGAGTTAAGCCCTTGAACTCATAGGAAGCGGCACCACCTTTACACTCACATAGGTAAGCTTATTAAGTGTACCCCTGTAATTTACAGTACCCTAACAACCCAGTTGTAAGCTTATTAAAAGTTTGCTAATTCATCCTCTTCTTTTCACATTACAGATACCAAGCACTTCAACCTTCGGATGAAAATAAAATAAAACTAAGTGCTTGCAATCACGACATATGGTGTACTTGGGCTCATTGAACTCAAGACTTGATATTTCTTCAAACGTTGAGTCGAGTTTTCACCAGGAGTGATATATTACTTGGGCTTAAAACAGATCCCCTTTGATGATCTCATATCAAATTCCTTGCAAGTATTTCTTAAGATAATTTACAGTCACATGGACAAAATTCTTACATAGCTATGTATTACCACCATTTATGACGTGATCAACATGTCCAGACTAACAATCACTATCATAACTATCAACTCATATTAATGATGAGTTTGCATCTTGAAAAATTCAAAAAAATCCGTGACAAAAATATCATGTCGCTCCATCTCTTTTGTTACAAGAGACTAACAAATTGTAAAAATCATCTCTTTAATTCTAAGAGATAAACCCCCACCAAGAGTAATATTTTATTTACTCCACGTCATAGTTTTAATGCTAAGTGTTTGAACAAGCGCCTATGTATCCTTTCAAATAATCGAATACCCACTTTAACATATAAACTAACCATTCTCAATAACTTTGAGAAATTTAAACTGTGGGACTTAAACAATCAAATACTTAAGATATTTAGAACCAATAGTTTCTTATATCTCAAGTTTCATGATTTGTGTTTGTTTTGAATCATAAATTGATCAATCAATATAAAATTTCAATTCAAATACAAATTACATAAATTGGAAATTCTAATTTAATTACATTCAGAAAATTCACCAAGTATACAATATATACTCTATATTTTCTCAAGTTTCAAGCGTCCACAAATAAAAAAATCATACATAATTTTATAATTAAAATCATAATTTGATTTTAAAATACATTCTTGAAACTTTCACAAAATATATTCTAATACTTGTGAATTTTTCCTTTAATCCAAAACGGGGATTTAAAGTTCAAACTTCGATCTTGTGACTCAAAATGGATTTGGGCCTTTTTCCATTTAATTCAAAACTGATTAACTAACATAGACACAAGCAACCCAAATAACTAAAAATTCATTACATTGGGCCCCTAAGATGCCCATTATGATGGGTCCTTCTCATTGGCCCATTTCAATAAACAAATCAGATTTCTACATCATGCAATCTGGGAATGGATCTTATGGGCATTGAACCAATAACAATAATAATTAAATAAAAAGAAGCCAAGGCCAAACAATCTAAATAGCAAAGTTGGTCAAATAACTGATACACCTGTTTAGCATCCAACCATCACGCCGATAGTTTATCCCACGACTACTCTGGCGATACAGAATGTTATTGTCATGTTCAAATGAATTGTTATTTTTGCATGAAGTACAATAACCCACATAAAAATTATTACAAATCCTTTGACAATGTCCAAAAAGTTTACCTCACAAGAAATTGAACTGATTAGATTTATTGAAGAACTTCAATTCTTATGTGAATTTGAGTGATTCAAATTATTTTATTGTGGGTTACATTACTCTTAACAAATCACACTACAAATTTTAACCAAAACAAAGTCATCATCCCAAGATATCGGGAAACTTCAATGTCCCAAACACACACACACATATATATACATGTATATATTTAATAAATTCTTGACAACAAGCAGTCAAGATCATACAAAAATATTTGAAACTTTCAAATAAAATTTTTTTTTTTGAAATTTTCCTTTTCCAACTTCTAGTTATGAAAAAATCATGCATATCAATTTTCAAATATATACACAAACATAAAGCCTACCTATATAGACAGTTTTAATAAAATTTTCAAACAAATCATATTAACAATATCCTATAATTCTTGCAAAACTTAAAGTTCCATGTATATTGATAATAGATATAAACAACAAAATCAAGTGTTTCACAAATAACATGCAAAACACAGTAGAAATTATAGTTGACTCAAGTTCTGGTCACCAAACACAGAAAGTCACAATGATCTTATTTCTTGAATTACACCTCATTGATTGTAAACACATGCCAACAACAATTATATTTATCATGCAATAGAGAAAGCAAAACTTAAAGCAACAATTATAATTAAAACACATAACTTGTTCATAAAAGTTTCTTTCATGGCATGTGAATAGTATATTTTCCTTGAAATTATGTGTCACTTATAAACACACACTTTCTTAGTAAGAAACAACAGATATAGGCATGTAATTATTCATATAATATTAATTTCAAAAACAGAATAGAAAATAACTCATACCTGGCAATTTGATTTTTATTAACATTATCATATAAAATTGCACATTTATTAAAAAGGCATACCTTGTTTCTTAATCCGCTTTATACCATAAATAAAATTGAATTCTGCCTTACTCGTTGTACATAATTTCAAATACACATTAATGTGCTTCCATCTCTTAGGAATATCGTCTTAAGATTGTTGGTGCAAATTTCATAAATGAGATGGAAAGAGATAAAATAGAAAATAATAAGTACTGCTTCAAGGCACGTTACAATGTCGCTTTCCTTAAGACGATATTCGCCCCCACCAATTCTATCGAATATGGTGTGCACCGGGTTACCCGCGAATCCGCCTTCAGGATACAATGAAACCTAGTTTAAAGACTAATGTCTAATTGCATTATGCACGAACAAAATCAGATCCCGAGTACCTTTGGAATTTTCTAATTCACCAAGTAAAGAGGAAAATAACAATATGAATGTTAGAAAGAAATTTCATAGATTTCATATGGATTATATCTCTTAAATGCCAACCCATTCAACCTTTATATAGGCATGGGTTTGTGTCCTTAGACCAAAGGTCATGTCCTTTAAATTCAAAGTGATACCCTTTAAAGTCTTTTGGTTTAAATCCAATGGTTAAACCCCATTATTTAAATCCAAAAGACATACCTTTTTGTTTAAACTCAATCTTTACATACTTTAGTTTAAACCCAAAAGTTACATATCTTTAATCATTCATATAACTATATTATATATTTAAATATATATAAATATATTATGAAAATGTTCCAACATTAACCTCATCTGGGTACCATCACAGAAATTGATATCTCATTAATGGAACAATAATCTAATTTCGTAGGTATCGATGCCTCTTGCCTATTTTGTTCTATAAAGTATGTTGGTTGTTTTGGTGATGGTAGTATTATATTTTCATTTGTAAGCATTGGAACAACATCTGACATGGTAGGTCTATCTGTTGTAAGATCTTGTATGCACAAAAGACCGATATGAATGCATCTAAGCACTTCATTATGAGGGTATGAGTTTACTAGTGTCGAGTCAATTAGCTCTAAAGCTCTTCCTTCTTTCCA
Source organism: Camellia lanceoleosa (assembly GCA_025200525.1). NCBI lineage: Eukaryota > Viridiplantae > Streptophyta > Magnoliopsida > Ericales > Theaceae > Camellia > Camellia lanceoleosa. The sequence continues at coordinate 116,093,216 of CM045772.1, read as the reverse complement.
TAATGCCCAAGCCTGAGACAAATTCAAAATCATGTTAATGATAAGTTCCTTAAATGAAACAATTTCATATTGGTGAATGTGGGATTTCATAAGAAATCTAAACCATAAAATCTCAAGTCAAATCAATAGAAGAAAATAATAATAGTTGGCATTTTGACACCATTGATAATAGTTGATCTAAGCGGAGACTTCTAATGATTATTGTCTTCCGCCCAAAACCCTACTCTTGTTTGCTTTCACACCGATGGAAAAATATGAGATCAAAACTAGGGTTCAAGTGGGGATCTTAACCACATATTTATAAAGCCCCAATTCCATGTTAACCCATCATAAATAATGGCATTACAAGTGGGCTTAAACTGGTCTTTACACATATGGTCTAGCCCATACTCATTTAGTACATATAGCATGACCAAAACATGTGCTACTAGAGATGTGTCCATGACCCGATCATGTTTTTGTATGGATCATAATTTAATGAGTCTAATCGACACCACTTATACTTCGTTTAACATAATACAATGTATAATTATTTCATCTATGTGGGCCCATCTACATAAAATTCCTTACAATCTCCCACTTGGGCCATATAGGTCAACTTGATATCAAACATTCTTAACTTTATGAGTTCAAACTTTTATTGTTAAAATTCATGAGTGTTATCTCTAAAACAATCTGGTCCACTAAAAACATCAATATAGGATCATAGCGGTCTTTGTCGCATTTATCGTGGCAAGACCCATCCATGGTCACAAATACCAACGTGACATAGATCAAGTATGAACGTATAGCATGGAAATTTCATGTAAAATGATCCCGTATCATATCTATTTTCAATTGGTCCAACTTTATAACTCAAAAGAGTTCATGTATTTTTTTTTAACTTTATGTTTAACCACCAATAGAAAAAAATTATTTCGTAATCATCCAAAAATAAACCAAAAGTGATCACTACAAGTGTCAATTAACTAAAGAAAGAGTAAGACAGACTTCCACTAACAACACATATCACGAGAACTAACCACTCACATAAGAGCTACATGCTCCTTGAACGCTTTAGATGGTAAGCCCTTAGTAAGTGGATCCGCAATCATGAGGCCTGTGCTAATGTACTCAATTGACACATGATAACTGTGAACTCTTTCATTCACAACAAGAAACTTTATGTCAATATGTTTTGATTTTGACGAACTCATGTCATTCTTGGAATAAAGTTCAGCGATTTTATTATCACAATAAATCTTTAGTGACTTCTCAATACAATTCACAACTTCAAGTCCTGAGATAAAATTTCGCATCCATATTGCTTAAATGGATGCCTCATAGCAAGACATAAATTCAGCTTCCATGGTAGATGAAGCTATGAGTGTCTGTTTAATAATATTATATCCAACTTCGTTAATTTATAAACCCCAATAATAAAATTTAAAAAGTTATAATGAAACAATCTTTATTTAATGACAAGTAAGAAAAGCAAATAAAAACCCAATTAAAAGAAAAAGAAAAAGAAAAAGAAAAAGAAATTCTTGTTATCTTAAGGCTCCCAATAATAAAAGTGGTAAATCAACCTTGATCATAAGAATAGATATGTAAGGAAAATAAATTAAATAAAAAAACAAAAGCAAAAAACTTCATTAGAATGCATGATAGGGGCAGGCATCGGCCCGTTGGTCCATCCAACCCGCCTAGTCCGGCCATATTTTTCTAATGTTAGAGAAGGTTGTTTTAACCCATAAGTCTAAGTTGGATGAACATTTTCAGCCCGATATATTAATGAGTTGGAATTTGAGATTTATACTTTTAATCCAACCTGACCCGTAATTAAATTAATTAATTAATTATAATAAATTAAAAAAAAATTTTTTTTTTTTGAGAAGTCATGGTTTGGGCTTTTTTGGCTATTTTAGCCACAAAAAACAAAATAGGCTATTTTAGCCATAACAAACAAAACATCATATCCAGTCCAAAATCATTAAATTCTTTTTTCACAAAAAACTCAAAAAGTCAAAAGCTAAAAAGTCCTTTCCAAACCAAGTTTTTAAGCCCTGTTAAAATAGCCAGAAAAGCCAAAAAGCCAAAAAGCCAACCCACTTCCCAAACGGGGGCTTTGTTGAAGAAAAATGTTTGAGACACCTAATTTATCACCCTTTAAAATCATCCCTAAAGATGTGTCTGACAAGTGTCAAATTTTGATTTGTCAAACATTCTATCATGTAAAATCTAACATCAATACCACATCATTAGGGGTCATTTAGGAGTGACAAATTAGAGTAAGATCTAACATCAATACCACATCATTAGGGGTCATTTAGGAGTGACAAATTAGAGAGATGTATGTTGTTGTTTATTGAAATTTACATTTGTAGTGATGTGTAATTGAATTTATTTTTTTAAAAAAAATTAATTTATACACAAAATCTTTCAATTTATAATGTTGTCAAAATATGTATTTAAGAAATATAATATGTAATTGAATTTAATTATGGAACGTTTTAAATTTTTTTGGGTACATTACATTGACACCACCTGAGATTTCTTTTTAATAGAAATTTCTCCCTTGCATTTGAAAAATTACATTCACCTCCTTGAGATTTGTAATCTCATTACAAATTACTCTCTGGATTGCTGATGTCATACTCTAAAATTTTCTAAATGATCATTTTGTCCTTTTCACTGCCATTTCTTTTTCCTATTATCATGATTACATCCTACAACTTTCTATCATTAAATTCTATCTGAACATATTTTTATTAAGCGATGATATACAAACATAATGATATAGCTTCATGATATAGTTTAAAATTTTCAAACATAATGATATAGCTTAATGGTGACATCTTACTTTAAAACAAAACACACCATAAACTTGATTTATATTTACAACAATATCACTATCACAATATTTTTTATGATATTTTTTGAATAAATTTTTATATATGAATAGAATTTTTCATTTTTATTTCCATCATCATTTTTTTTTTCTTGTCTATTCATCCACATTTATTATAGTATTATCAAACACCGTCATTTACATTTATTATAGTATTACTTAATTTTTTATTTTTTATTTTTTTGTATTTGGTGAATTTAAAAAAAAAATCACAAAATATTATACTTCTTAAGTATATCTAGATGATTAGGTGTATCTAAAAAATTAAAATAAAAAAATTGCTTAAAATATTAGAAAATTTTAGTAAAAATAAAAGGGTAAAGCACCATTAAATTCCAAATCAAGATAGCTTGAACCATTTAGTCCTACCTTTCATTTTGTAGACTAAGAGGTCATGTTTCAATGTCAAAGTCATTGTAGCCCTCAATTTCAGCACGTGAGTTACCAATTGGAAGGGTATTTGTGGGTTTTTCGTGATGGAATTTATAAAAATGGACAAAACCATATTATAGTGTTTTTTGATTTCCCTCTTGTGCAATGTTAACAGAAAATTCAAAATGGAAAGTTTTTTTTATTTCGATTCCAATGTTACATCGATGATCCTGTTTCTAATTTCGTTAATGTGATGTTGTTTTGGGTAATGTTAATGTTAATTTCTCACTCGTCATTCCCAAAAATAACATTCGTTTTCCCCAAACCCTAGAAAGCCGATAAACCCCTTTTCTATTGTATATTTCGATGGTTGTTTCAAATCGTTGAGCAAGACGTTTTATACTGCCATTGATCGTGAAGACAACAGTGTTTATGGCATCACAAACGGTGTTTATTGTTTGCTTGAATGACGATAGGTATGTATTCAATGATGTTAGGTTGCTCTATGTTTTTTTTATTAATGTTCGAATGTGTGATTTGTGCTTGATTGCATAGCCTATTTCCGTGCGATTATGGTATTGAGTAATGTTAAGTAGTCAATTAAATGGTGTTTTGTGTGTAATGATAGTGTGAGAATCTAATGTATAGAGAGTATGTGGTGTGGTGGACATTATCATGATCGTAATGGTAACGTGGGGATGCAATGTAACTATATGCATTAGTGTGAGTAATCCATTGAGGATAATCTGTAATTAGGGTAGTTGAGACATGGTGTTTGTGTTGTGTGAGTTGGTTGAGTTGATTTTGAGGTTTTTGTTCAAAATGTGGTTTAGGGTCCTTAGCATGTGTTTGTAGTTGAGTTAGGTGTTTTGGTGTTGTCTCTTTTACTAATATATGTGTGATGTTAGTGAGCACAAAGGTTCGTAAATCGAAAAAGTTATCTCATGTCGTTCTGTGGTCATTGTGCTTGACTGTGTTTTATCGATTGTGGTTCCATATGGTTTATGAACCCTTGTTTTCGGACTGCGTCTAATACATGTTTGTTATTAATGTTACGACAACGATAGTAGAGCATGTTTGAATATACATTGTTATATATGTTTACATCTTACTTAAGTGTTAAGTTACCTCGGCAATTAAAGAATTGTGGAGGTGAGTTTCAATGTGGTTGTCGATGTGTGATGGTATGTACAATGTTTCAGAGGTCTATGTTCGATGTTGTTAGCATTTTGATTTGAATTGTGGGTTGGTCAAGATGTACGCTTTTTTTTTTTTTTTTGGTTGTTGCTAAGTCTATGTGTGAATCTTATTTTGTAAAACAATGTAGTAATGTGGTAATGATTATGGTAATGTGAATGAAAATGATAACAAAGCATGTTTGAATCTACATTGTTATATATGTCCGCTTCCTAAGTACTCATTAAAATACGAGACATTTTGGATTTTTGTAGGAGACTAACTTGATGTGGTTAGTTGTCCAATGGGAGTACAATGTGTAGTGTTGTTGTTAGTTGGTTGCATTGGCATGGTGTGTTTTGGTTGGGCAAATAATTAATGACATCGTTTTATTTTGTGGGTGTAGTTGTGTGTTTGTTATCACTATTAATAATCATTGTAGTAGGTCATGTTTGAATGTATTTTGTTGTACACATTCGCCATCAGATAATTATAATGTTACGCTGTAGGGTAGTGAATGATTTGTCATCGCTTGATTGTGAGCACAATGGTTTGCGCCATCGTATTAGTGTTATTATGCTGGTAGTTTATTTTCAATGGGTAATTAGTTAATGATATTCGTATACGGATGTCGCTTTGTCATTGTTTGAGTTGTGGGCACAGATGTGTTGAATTATATTGTTTAAGGTAGGTGGTTGTGTTGAATTGTAGATTTTTTGTTTCTGCTTTTATTTACTAATGTGATATTGTTGATTGTGTTTCAGGTAATGTTGGAACAATTTTCTGTGTAAAATAAATAGCTTGAAACTAAATCAAACAAATAAAAATAAATTACTTACAGAATTTATTTTACCGAAATGAACAAGTACAAAAATAGATCAAGTCAAGTGTGTGACACTCTATCCTTAAAACAGATTTGCCCCACTTCAGTGCTTACGGATAAATGACGTCTATCTCCTAGGATACAATGATTTACACAAATTGTAGTAACACTCCAAACAATTTGTTCGGCGAACCAAACCTGTCTTCTTATACTCTCAGAATTTTTCTTAAAAACTAATATGAAGAATAATAATGCAAAAGAGTAAAAATTCAGAGCAACAAGTGTATTTTTCCAGTGAACAAACTGCTGGAATGTTGTAGTATTTATAGGCAAATAAGTGACCTATAGATCTGTCCGAACAGATATAATTTTGAATTAAATAGGTGCAATTCAAATTTGAATAGATAACTGCTGGGCAGTTTTAATCGGTTGGAAAGAAATGAATTTGTCCAGTGAAAAACAGGTTGAAAACTATCTAGACTGGTTTTGGAAAAGACACACTGATTAGGAGCAAAAAATTTGAATTCAAATTGATGCAAAATTCAAATAAATTTTGTCCAAAAAATTAAAGTTAGAACCAAACGGACCCACAACCCATACCCGCTGCAAGGCAGCTTCTACCGGCTTATTTGACTAATGGTGGCAAAGGATTTAATCAGAAGCTTCGCTGCAGGTGGTGGTTTAAGCCAAGATTCACTTTGTCCATAACTCCTCCCTTCTACAAACTTGGGGTGCCCCTTGGGGCCCAGTGTAAATGTTGTCACCTAGAGCTTATATACAAACACAAGCTCTCTTAAAGTTTCAATGTGGGACAAGCCTTACATGGAAACCCACATTTTATTTTTTAATTGTCCACTCCACGAACCCGAAAATGACATCAACTTCTCATTCACTCATAAATCGTTTTAATGAACCGTCTTCATTGAGGGACTTGCCATGTAACAAGGAACACATCACCTCTTTGGACCCACTTCAAAAGACGTAGACTCCACTCAAATTTGGGCTCAAAGTTGGCCCAAAATAAGTCTATAAAAATCATAATTCCAATAATCCCCCACATGAATGAAATTTGACAAAGAGAAAATGCAACAACATGATCTAATTACAAAGAGTACAGAAATTGGAAATATTTTGCAAAGGATAGGTAGCTTTTGACTTTGAACCTTCTCTTGTGAGACACTATCGGATTTACTAGCTAACCAATGAATATGATGTCTTCAACTGTTCAGCCATTTGTGTAAACCAAGACAATAAAACTCACATAGCATATTACCAAACATAGTTTAGTTCTTACTATTGTATTCATTTTGACCCTGAATAACCTGGTCTTTCATGAGCGTTCTAAAAAATTGTAGCCTTTCACAAATCTCGTAGAACCGGCCCAGTTCACACTCATATAAGTGATTCTAATGAAGGGTATTCTGCTATACTCCACTAAGTATTCCTAGATATAAGAATCATTAAAAATATTACTTAAACTAAAACGCTGGTGACATCATTATTTCATCATAGAAATGGGTAGGAGTTTGACTCGCCAGTAAGCCTTATGAGTCATACATAACTCGGTTGTCCATTTGAACCTAGATCTTGGGATCTCAAGTCAACTAGGTTGTGTTGCCGTTGTAGTAACTCTTATTTAATAGGCTTAAGTCTCATTCCTGTCACGACCCAAACCCGTCCCTATAGGTTTAGCGTCGTAACCGGCCAGTAATCCTTAGATTACCAAAGGCCTCTTAACATAATAATGTATAATTAGGGGCTGCAGAAGCAAATACACCAAATATACATAGTCTATCAAGCTGTGAAGACATACATGAGACAGATAATATTAAACTTTTATAAATATACGAGTGATGTCAAAAGATACAGTATTTACATGCCACTCCATATACATAAAAACAGAGAAACTTGTTCTTGGAACAAGAGAAACAAAGTCTTATACATTCATAACAACATAGCCACTAGACTTGACTTAGTTCGGAACCTCCCCGAGAGGCGCAAAGGTTGCCTAACAAAAATTGAGACACCAGGTCCTCAACTCTAAGCCTGGTTATGTGCTTGATCACCTACATACATAATATAAATAGTGAGCGGGAGCCTAATGAATAATAACAGAGTAAAGGGTTAAATGAATGATGTCCCATGACTAAGCTAGTTCACATTCGTATTCTTCTTCAATTCATATACAGAATTTAGAAATCATGCTTGATCATACATGGTTTATCCATTAGCGCTAACAGATCATATATAGAGCATCATAGATTATACTTGTCAGTTCCATAGAGGAACCCCCAGCCGAGTACAGATAGCATACTTGGGTCATAACATAATACCACAAACATTTGTTAGAGTTGGACAATCATTCATAGTATAAAACATGGCATTTCATAGAACAAATCTTATTCCATATACAGAAAATAATTTAACTCAAACATAGATTTACTAAGTTATTACTCACAAATAACAGATGGCTCCAAGTAACGGACAAAGTAGGCAATTCAGATATCTTGTGGCACATGACCTACACAAATACAAAATGAATACGTACTGAATTACACACCTGAAATCTTTAACTTAGTTTTTTTTCTTGTCTTGGTGTGTTTCTACTTCTTTATCCTCATTATGGTGTCTTAAACTTGGCCTCGGAAGGGCTATGATGAAAAAATGATGCAAAAATGCACTTGAAAACACTTAACAAAAAGTGTTGAAAATAGGGTCCTCGCTGAGCGTGACTTCACGCCGAGCGACATGTAGAATGTAAATGGTCGCCAAGTGCAAGATCCGCCGCCGAGCTCAGAACTTTTGCAAAAATGTCGTTGCTTGATTTTTTCGCCGACGCCGCTTCTAGCATGAGAGACATGCCTTCGCCGAGCGCAACTTTTGTCGCCGAGCGGCCAAGAAAACATAAGAACTTCGAAGCTTGCATTTCACGCCGAAAGCGCATTTCGTCGCTTCTAGCATAAGTACACCCTCTCGTAGTGGTCGTTTAGCATGGATTCTTTTCGCCGAAAGTGTAGGAACGGAATTCTAGAATTTCCAGAATTGCTTTCAAGCTGTAAATTTTGATTTCAACACTTCAAAACTCATCATTTGGGCCAATAACTTGAGAAAACTTGTCTAAACTTGAAAAACATTAAGAATTAAAGGTCATTTCATGAAATCAAGGTCCATAAGCTTGACGATTGAGTAAAATTCAAACTTGAATTGTGAAGACATGACATGATCATGACATGCATGGAGTGATTTGAGCTTCAAGTTTCCAAATCATGAGCGAATGAGATGTTTGGGTCAAAGACATGTTGAGTTCCTTGAACAAAACCCAAGTATAGACATGCATGTGGAGATTCTTGAAAATCAACTTTTCAACTTATGAGAACTATGCATGCATGCATGATACACTCCCAAAATCAACTATCTAAGCTTAATTCTTGCCTTCCTATAGGATTTCTTTTGAATTCATGAGTTGGCTAACTTAATTATATTATCAAAAGCTTGAGTTCTCACCTAAACTTCTCAATTGAGCTTTAAGCAAACCAATTCTTGAGTAATCAAGCTAATCCTCCCTAGTTCTCTTTAATTCTCAAGCAAGTCCCACTATGGTTGAATTCAAGTTTACCTCCCACTCACTCTCTCTCACATTTGTGTGTGTGAGTAAACTCAAAAATGTGTTGAAAATGAAAGAAAAAGACGAGTGGAGCATGTTGAGAGTCTTATATAGGCTCACTTGGTGGTAATTAATTAAAGTTAATCAAATGGGCATTAAATTAATCTAATTTAATCATTCTAAATTGAATTTTAATTAAACCTACCATAAAATTCTAAAAATTCTAATTAACTAAAAAATCAAGTCAATTTCTGAATCAGATGCCGATAAGGCCTTCAATTCACAAACTGAAACAAAAACATGAACAGATCTTCTTACGTTAAACACATATAAACACAAATAATGCAATGCACATGTAATTAACTCATAATTTCATCTTAATTACTTGTTAGGCATACTTAAGCATGGATTAACGTTAATCATGGGTCGGGGTTGTTACAATTCCCCTCGATGAATTTTCAACTAACTCTCTTGCTAACCCTTTGGTTAGTGGATCCACTATGTTATTTTTAGACTTCACATATTCAATGGAAATGATTCCATTAGAAAGTAGTTGTCTCACGGTGTTATGTCGACAACGAATGTGTCGTGACTTACCATTATATATATGACTCTGTGCTCTACCTATTGCTAATTGACTATCACAATATATGTATATAGCAAGCACCGATTTTAGCTACATTGGAATATCTTCAAGGAAGTGGCGAAGCCATTTTGCTTCTTCTCCATCTTTATCTAAAACTATAAATTTTAATTCTATAGTAAACCTAGCAATGCAAATCTATTTGGAAGATTTCCAAGATACAGCCGTATCACCAAGAGTAAAGACATACCCACTGGTAGATTTTGAGTCTCTAGTATCCGATATCCAGTTTGCATCACAGTATCCTTCAAGTACTGCTGGATATCTAGTATAATTTAGCATAATGTTACGATTAAATCGGAGATATCTAAGAACACTTATAATGGCTTTCCAGTATTCTACTCATGGATTACTCGTATACCTACTTAATTTACTTACTGCATAAGCTATATCCAGGTGAGTGCAGTTTATTAAGTATATTAAGCTTCCAATGATTTGGGCATACTCTGATTGAGAAATACTTTCCTGTACATTCTTAAAAAGGAATAAATTAACATCCATAGGTGTTCTAGCAAGATGATCATCATCTTTACTAAATTTGTCAAGTATTTTCTCAATGTAATGTGCTTGTGACAAAGTATAACCTTCTGATGTTTTGGTAATTTTCATACCAAGTATTACATCAGCAATCCTCTTGTCTTTCATGTCAAAATATTTATTTAACATTTTCTTGGTAGTGTTAATTATGTCATTATTACTACCTATGATGAGCATATCATCCACATAAAGATATACTATAATATAACCGTTGTTTGTGTTTTTAATATAAACACATTTGTCACATTCATTAATTTTGAATGCATTTGACATCATTGCTTTATTAAATTTCTCATGCCATTGCTTTGGTGCTTGTTTTAAATCATATAATGATTTAATTAAGTTACACACTTTCTTTTCTTTTCCTGGAACAGAAAAATCCTTCTAGTTGTTCCATGTAAATTTCTTCATCTAACTCACCATTTAAGAAAGTTGTTTTAACATCCATTTGATGAATTTCTAAATTGTACAAAGATGCAATAACAATTAGCATTCTAATAGATGTTATTCTAGTAATCGTGAGTATGTGTCAAAGTAATCAAGACCTTCTTTTTGTCTATATCCTTTGACCACAAGTCTTGCCTTTATATTTGTCAATTGATTCATCTCGCTTATTTTTCTTTTGAAAATCCACCCATTCCCAAGTGTAATTTTGCAAGATGGATTCAACTTTGTCAAGCATCGTTTCTTTCCATAAAGAAGCCTCAGATCGACATAGCTTCTTTCAAAGTTAAAGGCTCATTTTCTAACAAAAATGTTAGGAAATCGACTAAAAGATTTTGAGATTCTAGCACGTTTACTACACCTAGTTTCCTCTTCCTCATTTTGATTTATCTCTTGCTCTTGTTCTTGATCTTGTTTTTAATTATAACTAGTAATAGCATCATAAGATCTTTTATTAATACTAGTCTCTTGTCCAGTTTTATTCAGAAATACATGTTCAAAGAATGATGCATTCCGAGATTCAATAATAGTATTTACATGCATTTCGGAATGTTCTGATTTATGAATCAAAAATCGATATGCACTACTATTCTTGGCATAACCAATAAAAATGCAATTAGTGGTTTTAGGACCTATCTTAGTCTTTTTAGAACTAGGAATAGCCACTTTAGCTAAACACCCCCACACTTTTAAGTATTTGTAGGATGATACTCTCCCATGTCACATTTCATAAGGTGTTTGATTCACTTTCTTCCGGGGTATTTTATTAAGAATATAATTAGCAGAAAATATTGCTTCCCCCCACAAGTTCTGAGGTAATCCAGAACTTATTAACATGACATTCATTATTTCTTTTAAAGTCCTATTTTTCCTTTCAGCAATTCTATTTTGTTAAGGTGAGTAAGTAGCGGTGGTTTGATGAATTACTCCATATTCTTTACAAAACTTACCAAAATGTGATTCATATTCACTACCTCTATAACTTCTTAGTTTTTAAATTTTCTTACCAAGTTGATTTTCAATTTCATTCTTATATTGAATGAAAATTTCTAAAACTTCATCATTGATTCGAATTAAATAAACATAACTATATCTAGTATAGTCATCTATGAAAGTGATAAAATATTTTTTCCCACCTTTAGTTTGAATTGATTTAAAATCACAAATGTCATTATGAATTAATTTAACTGGCTCCGTACTTCGTTCAATTGAATAAAAAGGAGTTTAGTTAATTTTTTCTCAACACAAATTTCACATTTATGATTTAAATCAATGCCAAATTTAGGTAAACATTCCATATTAATTAATCTACGCAAAGATCCATAATTAACATGTCCTAGTCTACCATACCATAAATTTAAAGATTCAAGCAAGTAAGAAGAAGATGTATTATTATTAATAACAGAGAGGACAACAGTCATTACATTTAGTTTGAAAAGACCATCAAATATATAACATTTCCCTACATACATCCCGTTTTTGGTAAGTACAAATTTGTCTATTTCAAAAACTAGCCTAAACCCATTTTTACTCAACAGAGATTTGAAGACTAGATTCTTGCGAATGTCGAGTACATGCAGCACATTGTTGAGAGTGAGTTCCTTTCCAGATGTCATCTTCGGAATAATCTTTCCTTGTTCTTCAACTTTAGAAGTCGAGGAGTTGCTCATAAAAAGTTGTTCACCGTTGTCCACCATAGAATAAAATGTGAACATCTTTTTGTCGGCACAGATGTGGCGAGTAACACCAGTGTCCACACACCATTCTTTAGGATGTAACAACCCGAAAATTTAAGTTGTCCTTTAAATTTTATATTAGTATTATTTAATTATAAATGAGAAAAACCCTAAATGTTTAATTAAATATTCTATAAGAGTAAAATAAAATATTGAATGTTATGGGTGTATATGATAAAGTGTAATTTAATTTATATTGTTATTGTGTAATTATTCTATTAATTAGGATTAATGTAAAATTATTTGTGTTAATTTGGTTCCAAATTAAAGTTAAAAATAATAAATAAATAAATACTAATAGCAAATCTCATAATAATAACAAATCTAATAATAATAAAAACAAATCTATCAAGAATTAATTGTGTATTTGTCGATTTACTCAAACTCACCATTTGGGTCTTAGGAATTAGGAGGATGAATCATCCAATTCGCCATTAATGCCCCTAGGCTGTGTATATATATATAAAGGAAGATGAGTGGGGCTGTAAAGAGTATAGGGAGAAAGGAAAAGGAAATGGAAAGGAAAATGAGAGCGAAGGAATATCCGTGAGAAGGTACTAAAAATAAGAAGAAAATAGTAAGGGTCAATATTAAAGTGAGTTACATTATATCTTGAGTTACTATAATATATTTTACGTATGTTTTGACTTACCATAATTTATTTTATACAAGTTATGTTTTATAAATTATATTAATATTTTAGTTACGTGGATTAATTTCTGAACTCTATTTGTTTAAAATGAAACCCATGGATATGTTTGTTTAAATTTAAAAGAATATTTGACTATAACCTTATAAACAATTATGTTTTGTAAGTACCACCACGTAAATCCCATGCTTTGGGGGACTTAAATAACCATTGGCCTCTATTTGGTCACTTTGTGGCCCTCTGTTGTCATGGGTCTATTGACCTTTGTTCTGTGCGGAGCAAAGTACTGTGTGGAGATAAGTGTTATACTATTGTAGGAGCCACCTCTATAATCCGTCTGAGCCACCTCTTGAATCAGCATCAGATTGTTATGAATCCATTGACCTCTGCTCGATTATCACCATGTGACCTCTGCTCGCTCGTTTCCTTGATCGTGGTTATGGTTATTTATTTATATAATCTCAGTTTTACTACTTAAATAATTATTTGTTCAGACTAAATTATTTTAAATATTTTAGTTACATAACTATCCATGGTTATTTTGTGTCCCTTATACTCTTGGTATAATATTTCTCACTCTGCCATATGCTTATAATCATACTCAATTTTTAGGAAACAATGCAATTTAAAAATAGCTTTTGGAAAGTCTTAGACGCGGGCTTAAATTGTAACAACCTCAGATGATTATCTTAACCATCAATTACGATCGACATCGATAAACCGAATCGATAATGACCGATAATTGAATCAATCAAGTAATCAATGAATCGAGGAAATCGAAATCAAATCGAATGAGTTTATCTATTGAATTATTGCATATTGCATCTGCTTGATTGATTGATTATCTGTTGGAATTCATGTGTTTAAATTAATTGAAGGCCTTATTTGCCGCCTCAATTAGGAACCGTTTAGTGTTTTGTGATCAGTAGAATATTTGTGATTTAGTGGTATAATTATCTGAAAACTGATTAGGAATGATTAAATTAGATTTAAATATTGATTAATTGAAGAGTTAGTTTATTTACCAAAATGCCATTGTGAGTGGGGCCTTTGTTTATTCAATTCTATTGTGCCTTATACACTTAGAGATACATTTTGGTCAGCCTTTTCCTTCCCCATAACCGACCTTAGAAGAGAAGTAGGGAGAATTGAGAGGGAGTTGAGTTTTTCTTGGAAATTGCTTGGAATTGGTGTATAAATTGGCAAAATTTAGCTCCCACACCTTGAACTACAAGACTTAGACAAGGTAAATGAGCCCTTCATTGTTGCATTCTAGGTTGTTCTTGCATGTGCTAGGCTCCATTGTAGAATCAAGTAATGAATTTGCTCACATATGTTGAATTAGAGCTCTATTGTTGCATGCATGAGTAAATTAGTGATTTTTGAAGTTAAATTCTTGGAGAATTATACATGCATGTCCATGTTTTTATCATAGTCCATGTTTTCATTTTGTTTTCCAACTATTGAGCTCATTTGAGCAAGAATTGAAGCTTGATTTTGGTTTAAAGATCATGCATGTCATGTTTTGAAATTGTTCATGAAATTGATTTCGAATTGGGTTTAATTGAAACACCCTTGAGCCTTGATTTCTTAAATTGAGCTTTAAAACGTGTTATACGTGTTATTCTATGTGTTTGAAAGAGTGTTCCAGAAAATGGGCCCAAGAGAATCGAGTTGGGAGCATCAAAATTTGGTTTGGAACTTGGAGGTTGAATTTGGATTTTCTAGATTTTTGACGTCTGGCCGAAAGCGGGAATTCATGCTCCCAGCATTTTCTTCGACTTGTTTTACAAATTCGCCGAGTGAGGTTTCACGCCGAGCGGAGAAATCGAGCATCCAAAGATCAGATCGTTTCATCACCATCGCGAAAGAGGAATGTGCGCCGAGCGAGGATTGTGTCACGCCGAAGCGGGGACCTTTGTTTTGCTTGTCCGCCGAAAGGGAAACTCAAGGCCGAATGAGGCCTTGTTTCACCGAAAATTCGAATTGCTTTCTAAGTGTATTTTCAAGATCTCATCCCATCCTAGGCATTCCTAGGCCTAGTTTAAAGCATCTTAATGAGGATTTAGACATAGAACCACACCAAGGAAATTTAGGATTTAATTATCATCATTCCCAACGTGAAACTTAGTGTGTGTTCTATTTGTTAACTGCTTAGGGTTGGTTTCGGGACGCCATTTAGCCGCTATTAGCCCAACCTCTCACAAGTAATAATTGTGTAAAGATATGTTCAAAATGGGTATCTTTTGAATCGAATCGAATCGCTATTGAACTGATATTGTTTATTGAATGAATGTATGTCCCAGATTCTCGAATCATCAGGCATCCTTAGTAATCGATCACATCGTTACAGAGCTCGCTTGGTCCCTTCAGGAACCATATCTGCATCAATGATTGGCCATCATTATCAAGGTTCATAAGACTCGGTCCTTTTGGACCCATCGCTTATAGGCTAATGGATGTACCACATATGACCGATTGATCAAATCGAAGATCAAATACTATTTAATGAATCGATTTCATTATCAGAAGACATTCATTCATAACCTCTTTACGTATGTTATTCATCGGGCTTTAACTCACCGCTTATATATATATGTAGGTTCTCGCAATTGCACCGAGCTAGGAACGTGATTGGTCCCAGTTTTGGTCAAGCCACCATGTGCCTCATCATGAGGTTCCGAGTTGCCATGCAATGACTTGGGGTGTTTTTCTATCCCTATCGGCCTCCTTACTGCTTTTGTACTTTTGTATAGATCGCTTCATCGCTTATCAGATCAAGTATCGAGGGATTCGATCCGCATCGACCGATCAGAATGATTGTATAGATCAGATCGCTCGAATCGTATGAATGCATAAAAAAATGTTTTTGACATACAGATTTTCACAGCTCAATGGACACTAGTTATTTATCGCTTTTGGCTTCCGCCAGCCCCAGACTGCTTAATCAGACATCGTTTCAAAGAGCTTCGTAATCTCGACATCGCCGCCATTTGCTAAACCCATAGGGCCGGGTTTGGGTCGTGACAGAAATAGACACACACAACACTTTATGATATTTTTCTATGTAAATATCAGCCTTTTTGGTCAATAAATTTTGTAATAAAAATAGAAGCTCCGATAATTATTTTGGTACCCTCAATTAAATATTATTTCCGCTCGCGTTTATTAATTTGTTCAAGAATTGGCCGGAGGTAACTTCAGTTACTGGCCATACAATGCTTAACCCTGGGGTATGAGAAGCGGGTCGTGACATAGGATTTTCGACAAGGTTTGCCTCGGAAACAACTGCAAAAAGATTTATGTCATCTGCATCATTGGAAATTTTGTCCACTTCGGTAATACTGGCTTGAGCAGGCTTCTTGCTTGATCTTCCTTTACCTTTGCACTTGTTACAACAATCTTTGGCCCGATGTCCCTCTTTGTCCCAAATGTAACATTTGCCATTAAACTTATACTTTTTATTTTCCCTTCCTTTAGAGCCTTGTGCGAAACTTTCCCGCATTACTTTCATTTTTTGCTTTTGGAGCATGTTCCACCATATTTGTCTTAGACTCCATTGATGCTTACTAACCCGCTTTTTAGAATTACTTATCCTCTTTAATCCTCAAGCGCACAATCAATTCCTCTAAAGTCATTTCTTTGCGCATGTGTTTGATGTAGTTCTTGAATTCCTTCCAGCCTTGTGGTAATTTTTCAATTAAGGCAGCAACTTGGAAGGATTCACTGAGAGACATGCCTTTTGTATGAATGTCATGTAGAATAAGTTGGAGATCTTGAACTTGGCTGATCACAGTCTTAGAATCAACCATTATAAAATCCAGGAATTTGCTAACCACAAATTTCTTTGGGTCAGCATCTTCTGTTTTGTACTTTTTCATAAGACTGCCAAAGTTCCTTTGCCGTTTTGATAGGGCTGTAGACGTTGTATAATGTGTTATCAAGTCCGTTCAAGATGTAGTTCCGGTAAAGGAAATCAACATGTTTCCAGGCATCGACCGTAGCAACCACTTGCCGGTCAGTTTTATCCTCTTTTAGAGTAGGAGCATCCTCCCGGAGAAAACACGCTAGGTTGAAAGTAGTAAGATAGAACAGCATTTTCTACTGCCATATTTTAAAATCAGTTCCTAGGAACTTCTTTGGCTTTTCATCATGATTGACTAGCACAATCACAACAGGAGAAGGAATTGGAGTAATGGCAGTCACCATACCAGTACTGGTTTGAATATTAGTTTGACCAGTTTCAATAGTCATGAATTCTAAATTATAAAACAAAATTATAATTAGAATTTTATACTACATAGGAAATTAAACCAAAACCACATAGGCTAAAGCATCTCCCCACTCAAAGAATAAGATAATTTAATTTCAGAAAATAAAAGAAACAAAAATTGTAACTTTTATTTCCAATTAATTTTAAAATAAAATAAAATTTTTTTAAACAAATTAATTCCATCAGAAAATTAATTTTCTGTGACATTTCAAAAATTAAAATACTAAAATAAAATTTTAATTAATGAAGACTTAGAAATTATTTCTAAAAGTCAAAATTAATTTCTGACCAACTTCGCAAATAAATATTCTGAATTGTTAATGACTACCAGTATATGGCCCCGTTTGGTGTAACGGTTAAAACAGCTTATAGATTATAGCTTAATAGATTATAGATTATGACTTTAATCAGAAGTTGTTAATCTGTTTGGTGTAACTGTTGAATTATAAATTTAAGTTGCTGAGTAGTGTTTGTTAAATAAACTGTGAAATAGTTTTTTTAATTAATTTTTATTTTTTGTTATTTACTAATTGTCCACATTTCTTATAAAATAAAATAAAAAATAATCTATTGTCCATTTAGGTCTTTTTCTATTTTAAGAAAAATAAAAATAAAAAAATCTAAGAGTATAACCATAAATTAACATGTTCACAGCAGAAGCTGATAATCAGAAGTAAAGGATGAGCAGCTTCTCAGAATCAACTTTTCTGAGTTAAAATAAGTTGTTAGAATTAGAAGCTGTTTGGAATAAGTTTAACCAAACAATCCAAAATAACTTTTTCAAAGCTAAAAGCTATAAGTTAGCTTTGAAAAGCTGAAACAAACACCCCCTATTACTACTAGTTGTCAAAGAAAATAAACAGTATATTATTACTATTTTTCAAATAGTATATTACTACACTTTGTTTTTCTAACTAGAATATTATTTGTAAAACCACAGAAAATAATTTTTGTAAGAAGAAGAAAATGAAACAAACGAAAAATTCTGTATAAACAAAATAATTCAAATCTGTCTTAAGATTGTTAGAACAATCTTCTGTGTAAAATAAATAACTTGAAACTAAATCAAACAAATAAAAATAAATTACTTATAGAATTTATTTTACCGAAATGAATAAGTACAAAAATAGATCAAGTCAAGTGTGTGACACTCTGTCCTTAAGACAAATTCGCTCTGCTTCGGTACTTACGGATAAATGGCGTATATCTCCTAAGATACAATGATCTACACAAATTCTAGGAACACTTCAAACAATTTGTACAGCGAACCAAACTTGTGTTCTTATACTCTCAGAATTTTTCCTAAAAACTAATATGAAGAATAATAATGCAAAAGAGCAAAAATTCAGAGCAACAAGTGTATTTTTCTAGTAAACAAACTACTCTAGATCTGTCCAAACAGATGCAATTTTGAATTAAACAGGTGCAATTCAAATTTGAATAAATAATTGCTGGGCAGTTTTAATATGTTGGAAATTGCTGGCAATTTTAATCTATTAGAAAGAACTGAATCTGTCTGGTGCAAAATAGGTTGAAAACTGTCTGGATTGGTTTTGGAAAAGACATACTGGTTGGGATCAAAAAATTTGAATTCAAATTGGTGCAAAATTCAAATTTTTCCTAAAATAAATTTTGTCCAAAAAATTAAAGATAGAACCGATCCACAACCGCACCCAGACGGCCGGCTGCGGTGGCGCGCGCGCGTGTGTGGTGGTTTGAGCCAAGGTTCACTTTGTCTATACCTCCTCCCTTCTACAAACTTAGGGTGCCCCTTGGTGCCCAACCCAAGTGTTGCCACCTAGAGCTTATATACATACACAAGTTCTCTTAAAGTTTCAATATGAGACAAGCATTATAAAGAAACTCACATTTTATTCTTTAATTGTCCATTCCACGAACCCGAAAACAACGTCAACTTCCTATTCACTTATAAATAGTTTTGACAAACCATCTTCACCGTGTGACTTGCTATGCGGCAAGAAACACGTCACCTCTTTGGACCCATCTCAAAAACATGTGGGATATACTCAAATTTGGGCTCAAAGTTAGCCCAAAATAAGCCTATAAAAACTATAATTCCAACAAGTAATGCATGCATGAGTAGCTCAAACGAATTTGATGGGAGAACACCGAGTTCACAATTGTCCGCTCGCATTTACAACAAAGAACACTATGAACTCCATACCTGCAAAGGAGGAGGAAAAAAAAATTACATTTACAAATTTATGTTCATATGAGTGTATTTGGGTAGTCTTTTTTGAAGAATTGACACAATGTTCATATTAATGGTATGCTTGCAACATCACGATGACACAACATTGAATTTACATAAAATTAACACAACAACCAACCAATACGTCAACATATCAGCATAACAATTCCACAACCCAAGTTTGCAAAGCCTCATAAAACATTCTAGTATGTTAAACTTGTGAACAATATCATGACTACGTGGTTCGATAAAAATATAAACATCATTACCATATATTGTGACAATACCCACACTGACGGCAATGTTTTACACATTCGGCCCACACAGAAAAATAAATAACATCCCTCCCAAAAAAGAGGAAATAGACGTTATTAACATCAAAAAGCCATGGTCAGATATACGTACCAATCCAACATCAGAAAACCTACAACAAAACAACATTAGAAATAAAGAAAGCAAACTAACTTGACATACATCGCACAACATGTAAAACACAGAACACCAGAAATCAGTAACGCCACCACCTAACCCACACACAACCCTTCAGCAAAAACACCAAATCCACATTAGTAAATGAAACATCGACTGGACGAAATCAAAAACTCCCCAAATCAATCCACTCAATCCCCTCAACAAAAATAGTAATGTTAGCCCACACCTTACCACAAACATCCAACACCAAATCACAAATAAGGGTAAACAAGTTATACGGGAAAGAAATAAACCTTCTCAGATAATCTCATGATCAAGTCTCAAGGCCTCCAAACGCTGCCGCTTACTCCTCAAACACAAACGTGAGCTAGCCGACGGTGTGTATCGGATACCTCCGATGCCTAAGTCAAGAAATAGACAAATAGACAAAAGCTCTGTATTCGAGAATCAAAGTTGTGTTACTTCTCCAAAGGTGATGTTGTGAGCTTTTATAGGTTTCAATGGCACAATCCTAGTAGGACTCTTACTTCTCTATGTAGAGTCCTCATAGGAATTACATTCTTGAAAGATAGTGCTTATCCTTCAACACCCCCCTTACTGCTTAAACCAAGTGAGATGGTTTTACCACGGTTGGATGTCAATACGACTTAGATAACATGGCCATGCTAGAGCCGCAGACTAGACCGAGTTCCATCTAGCTTGGTTCTTCCATTCACTGCGTGTACCTCAGTTTGACATATTCCAACTGGGCTGTTGAGATCGTGCTAACCACTCCGAGTCTTGGACCGAACTAACCCATAGCACGGTTATAAGGAAAGCCCAACATACTCGGCTCACTATGACATGAACGAGCTAATCGCTTTACTCGATCGTGGCGACCAAGCTAACCACAAGGCTCTTTCTGGACCAGGCTAACTTCTAGGCCCTTTTACTCGGCCTCTTACTATGGGCCATAGATCAGCCCATTTACCCAGCTCGGCCCAATTTACTTATAAATTACCCTCTCAATTGCCCCTTAATTCCATCTGCCCAGCATGATAGGGATTACCTGTTACCAGCCGAGCTAAAAACTTTAACTTTTTAATCGAGCTATAAACCTTAGCCTTCCAACCGAGCTAGAAACTTTAGTCTTCCAACTAAGCTGAATTCACACCGGGCTCCATCTGTCCGGTCAAAACGTCTCTTCAGTCGCTGTAACTGAATCAATTTCTATTCCATGGACACGTGGCAAACTCTTATTGGCCATGTGTAATCTATGCCGCTTCGCACTCGCTTTTTTGAACAAATTCCGCCATTTCTTTCTCTCTTTTCATAAAATCAAACCCTTTGTTTTTGAATCATTTCACTTATGCTATTTCACTTCTTCTCACCCTCTTCTCGAAGTTTTCACTTTTCTCAAACACAATGCCCGCAAAACTTATGCTCTTGCCGCTATCGCCCCTTCTTCGCTTATCTTGAGTTGGTAAGTAGTTCGAATCTATTTCCTTTTCATTTATTTCGCACTATTTTTGCAATACATACTTTAGTATTCATATGTTTTTCAAAATACATCCCATGTTTGCTTCTATTTTTCTGGGAAAAACCATGTAATAGAACCACTTGTATTTCACGAATAATCTGAGAAACACTGTATTTGATCCAAAATCACACCCCAATCGAACTAGGACACTGTTTGTATTAGGTGCAAGCTTAGCCACACCTAATCAACCGAACTAAAACTTCACACCATACTTGTAGTTTTCATAAGTTAGGGACCTTCTGTTTCTTTTAACCGAGCTATCGAACCGTACTAGGTTTGCACAATACCATGCTAGAAAGCCTCAACCACCGATCGAGCTAAAATTTGGGGCTAAACTAGCTCCTTTAGTTCCAACCAAATTAAGAATGCTGCCCCAAAGGCTAAACCAGGCTAAACCCCCTTGCTTAAACCGAGCTAAGACTAGATAGCATCCCGCGTAACCAAGCTAGGACATCATTTATTTTGCCTATGTTTCTTATAGCACAATCCCACGGTCTGTGCTTAACACCTTTCTTTTTTACTTTGCAGACTCTGACTAGGTTGCCTAGGTACTCCTTTGAGCACTCAACCGAGCTACTCAGAGTCGTTTCACGACCGAGCTAATACTTGAGCTAATTTATTCATAATTTAATAGCAAATGGGTAAATATAGGTTTTTAGTAAACTCACCACGGGCCATGGCCGAGTTCCGAAGGGAGTACCATATCCCTGATGACGTCCATCTCACTTTAGCCGAACTAGATACCACACTCTAGGGGAACCCTGGCTTTGTTCCCTTTACCCTTCTTTCTATTGTAGAAACCGGCCTAAGATTCCTCAGATAACCCTTCTTTGTGAATTCTCGCAAACAAACCTCGCTTATCCAACTTTCCACCAATTTCATCAAGATAATAAACTAAGATAGCCGAGCTAAACCGCCGGGCCGGCCTTAATCTCAGTCTAGCCGAGCTCTTTCACTAATACTTCATAGGGTCGGCAGAAGATGGCTGGGTTTACTATCTCAGAATAAGGCGCCGTCGTGAAAAGATAATAAAAAATACCCCGGATAAAGATGTGAATGATGACAATTTCTTCTGAGTATCTGGGAACTTTGAGGACCAACAAGCCTAGATCTCTAGTGACAAAATAAACTGGAACAAAGGTGTAGCTGGTAGGATTACCTTAGTTCGATTCCATGATTTTCTTTACTTCAGTTTTCTTATCTTGAACCGTTCTAACTATTGTCTCCCTTCATGCAAATTTGGACTTTCTCAAGTCCCAATATAATTACCCCGACTTGAATGTACTACTACGCGCCACAAGGATACCCAAACAAGTTGATCGAACTCATCAATTTTGAGCCGACCTACCGTTATGCAGCATTTAAAGGCCAAGGTAACTGACTTTTTGTTGGAAGCCTCTCCTGAACCGAACCCATCATTGCCTCAAATCAATCTGATCTCTCTAACCGCTGAACAAGAGATGGCCAAGAAGAAAGCCGTCAGAGCCCTCCTCACCAAGACAAACCAGCCCGAGGTACCACCATCCGGTCAAATACAGGAGACTGTGGTAGCCTTACCATCCCACCAAATTTCATCATTCAGTAAGCAAGCGTGCTCGGACTTCCATAACCGAGCCACGCCTTGTCGACGAGGATGAAACCGCGGTGCCTCAAACCACTCCACCAAGCCCCTCACCTGAGCGCTTAGACTGAGCTAGCTCCTCAAAGTGGGTACCAAAGATCACATTTCGAATCAAGGCTATCACAGATTCTGACTCAGTGGTCGCAGAAAAAGACCACTTAATGGCATTCAACCTTGCTAAAAGCATTTACCTTCCAGCCGACATGAGGCACTACAACTACCTAACCGAGTTGAAGGCCCTTCGCTCGTCCACAAAATCAATGGTGCTGGTAAGTTGCTCCTTTGCTTATTTTTCAAAAATTTTTTTTTACAACTTTCGGCTCGATTTTACTAAAAAGTGTCTTACCATCCTTTTGCAGGCCATACAGAAAAACCATATCGCTCATAAGCGAGTGTTAGAACTTCGAAAAACCACTAGGCAGGCCATGGCCGAGGTTAATGAAAAGGCAGCCTTGCTAAAAGAGACCCAACAAAAGATGGCTGAGTTAGAGATCGAGGTGGCTCGACTCACCGAGCTAGTTACCTCGGATGATGCTGATAAACAAAAGGCCCTGGCCGTGATGAAAGATAAATACTTGCGCGAGCTGGCCAAGCTCGATGGCAAAAAGAGCGCGGAGATCGCCGAGCTAAAGAAGAAGGCAGAAGACGCAGAGGACCGGGGTTACAAGGAGGGGGAGGCCACTTACATCAAGCAATGCGAGGCGGCCAAAGACCTATTCTTCAAATGTGGATGGAGGGCGGCCATGGTGCAACTCGGTCATGGCCCCGAGACCGAGGTCTTCAACCCTCCTTCATATTTCATACCGAGCTCAATGATGGAGTAAGTTGTTGCCGTTCAGCAACAATTTCTTCAAGAGGAGGATAAAGATGCTGCTCCAGAAGAAACTGAGGTTAACAATGCCCTGGTCGTCAATGATCCCATTGTTTAGCCAACTCGGGTGGAGCCACCAGTAGAAGACCTAACAACCGAACTACCAGTTGAAACCGGGCTCCGAGTTGAACTGGATACGGATCTTGATGACCTTTTTGCGTAATCTTGTATTTTCTTCTTCTTGCTTTTAGAAAGAAATTGTAACCGGGCTGAGGCCCCACCTTTTGTACTTGATTTGAGTTTCCAATGAAATCTTCTTTTGTTCCAACTTTTGTTTCGGTTTAATCTATGTTTGCCTTATCTTTCCAATTGTAATCTGAATGAAGTGTAACACTTTCTGACCGAGATAACTATCTCGGTTTTAACCTTCATAACTCTAGTCTTACCTACTAACCTCTTCAATCTAGGTCTTAACCTCGGCTAAAGATTACAATAAGGCCTCGTTTGGGAACAAAGCAGTTAGTAACTTTTTGGTAATCAAAAAAAAAAAAAAAAAAAGAAAAATGTTTGTGCCAACTTTTTTTTTTTAAACGACAAAAAAAAAAAAGAAAAAAGTAGAAAGAAAATTTTTTTTTTTGAGGTTTTTTGCATTTTTTTTTGCCAAAAAGGTAACTTTTTTTCTTTTATTTTAGCCTCTTGCCAAACGAGGCCTAAGTTGTATTCCAACCAACCACTCTTCAGCCTTGATCTTTATCTCGGTTGAAGAGTACTACCAAGTGTTGGTTTTTCCAGCTAACCACTCTTCAGTCTTGATCTTTATCTTGGCTGAGGAGTACTAAGTGTTGGTTTTTCCAGCCAATCACTCTTCAGCCTTGATCCTTATCTCGGCTGAGAAGCAATAAGTGTTGGTTTTTCCAACTAACCACTCTTCAGCCTTGATCTTTATCTCGGTTGAAGAGTACTAAGTGTTGGTTTTTCCAGCCAACCTCTAAGTTGGTTATTCCCGCCAACCTAGAGTAAAGTGTTTGGTTTATTCCGACCAAACGTCCTGCAGCCTGGATCCTTATCCTGGGCTTAGGAGATGTGTTGGTTTTTCCAGCCAACTTCTTCAACACTGATCCTAATCTTAGCTGAAGAGAGTGCAAAGTTGGTTATTCCGGCCAACTATGCTTCCAGTGCGCCTAACTCACTAAAACAATCTTTTATAGAAGGAAACAACTATACTGAAAAGAAACTACTTGTTTTATTGAGAAAGGAAAAATTACAAATACTTGAAAGAAAGGCTAAAAATAAAATAGTTTGAGATTGGCAGTGTTCCATGGCCTGGGAATGGCTTTGATGTCTTCATCTTCCAAGTAGTATGCCCATTTTCCTGCTAATCCAACCACCTTGTAAGGTCCTTCCCAATTAGGCCCTAACTTGCCATCTCTGGGTACCAAGGTGTTTCCCATCACTTTGCGCAGTACCCAATCTCTGATTTTGAATTGTCTCGATGTACTTTTTGTTATACTTTCGACAACTCTTGCCGCACGAGGCAATGTGAATCGCTGCTTTTTCTTTCTTTCTTCCGCAAAGTCGAAGTTCCAATGCTATGGCTTCTATTTAACTCGATCAAAATTTTCACTTCTAATTGTGGGGAGGCCAATTTCCAGTGGGATAACTGCTTCCATGCCATAGGCCAAGGAAAAAGGTGTTTCGCCAGTAGACTACCGAGGTGTGGTACGGTAAGCCCATAAAACGTGAGGGAGCTCCTCCGCCCACTTACCTTTTACTTTCTCTAGCCTTTTCTTCAATCCATCCAAGATGACCTTGTTTGATGCTTCCGCCTGGCCATTTGCTTGGGCGTATGCCGGTGTAGAGTTGTAGAACTCTATCTTGTATTTTTCACAAAAGCCTCTAAAAATTTTGCCGTCAATAAGTGTCGTTATCTGATATTAGAGCTTTTGGTATGCCGTACCGAGTGATGATATTCTGCTAGACGAACTTATTCACATCTTTCTCCTTTATTGATGCTAGTGCTTCTGCCTCCACCCATTTTGTGAAGTAGTCTATTGCTGCAAGAAAAAACTTTCTGTTGCCAGGTGCTGTTGGAAGTAGTCCTATTATGTACAAGCCCTACATTACGAAGAGCCATAGGCTAGTTAAGGATAGAAGCTCTCTGGCTGGTTGATGTATTTGGTGTGCGAACTTCTGGCATTTCTCGTATTTCTTGACGTATTTCTCTGAATCTGCTTGCATGTATGGCCACCAATATCCTTGCGAAATGGCTCTGTAAGCTAATGATCTTCCTCCTTAATGACTTCCGCATACGCCTTTGTGTATCTCGAACAAGAATGCTTCAACTCTACTAGGGTGGACACACTTTAGGTAAGGTCCTGTGAAGGATTTCTTGTACAAGGTCATTGATGAGGAGAGCCAAAATCGCTGTGAGTTTGCTCTTATTTTGTTGGCTTCTTTCTTTTCTTCTGGTAAGACGCCGTCTTTTAAGAACATTATAATGGGATCCATCCATGAAGGGCCTAGTTCGGCACATACCTCGTCTACTTCGGGTTCTTCAATGCTTGGTCTTGGTAGGTAGTCAATCAGTAACAGATGAGGGATGGATGTATCTGCCATTGAAGCAAAGCCTGCTAGTTCGTCCACTCTGCTGTTTTCTTCCCTGTCGATCTGCTCTATTCTTACTACCTCAAATTTCTTGATATCTTTTCTGACTAACTCTTGGTACTTAGCTATCCTGTCATCTTTTGCCTCGTAATCGCCTAATATTTGGTTTACCACCGCCAGAGTCATCAGAAACCATTAGCTCAGTGGCCTTCATGTAGAATGCTGATTTTAAGCCTACCAGAAACGCTTCATACTCCGCTTCGTTGTTTGATGCTAAGAAGCCAAGGTTGACTGCTTGTTCTACTACTAGGCCATCTGGGGAGATGAGGACTATGCCCAGTCCTACACCATGCTTGTTGGACGCTCCGTCCACGAAGAGCTTCCATATCTCTCCAACAAACAATTTCCAGCAAGTGAAGGGATCGGATGATGTCTTGGGGTCATGAGTGTTGCTGGTGTTTTCTTCAAAGTCCATGTTTGTTGTTTGCCCCTCATTATCTGATTGTACCAAGTCTTTATTTGTTGATGAGTCTTTGCTTGGTGTAGCATGGTTTGCTTCTTCCTCCCTTTGCTCACTCTGGTCTGCCTTAGGATCTGATTGGGTATCCTGTACCAAGGGTTACGCTATTCCGTCGACAATTTCCATCTCCTTGGTTGTATCAGTCAAGTCTACTGGGCAGATGTGATAACTTCCTGGAGTGACTTCTGCAACAAAGTCTGCCAAAGCTTGGGCTTTTATCGCGGTTCTGGGTTGAAACTTGATGTCGAACTGTCCCAACTCTACTGCCCACTTCAAGATTTACCCAGAAAAGTTCGCTCTCTCAAACAAAGCTTTTAATGGAAAGGCTATGAGAACAATTATGGTGTGGGCGTGAAAGTAATGCGACAACTTCCTTGAGGCCATCATCAAGGCTAAGGCCAATTTTTCCAATGGTAAGCACTGGTTTCAAATACCAAAGAATGTCTTGTCGACATAAAAGATGGGCAGATGTTGATTCCTTCCGCCGAACCAATACTGCGCGAGTTGCATGTTGTGAGACAGCCAGGTATAGAAATACCTCTTCTCCAGGTTCTAGGGCCACTAGCAATGGTGGAGAAGAATTGTATTGTTTTAAGCTTTCTAGGGCGCGTTCGCGTTCATCATCCCTCACAAATTTGGCCCTTAATGCTTGAAAAAATGGTCGACATCGGCTCGACGACCGCTTATAAACCTGTCGAGCGCATTGCCATGCGTGAGACGTCAGACTTTTTATTAAGTTGGGCCTCTCTAGATTTTGGATTGCTTTGATCTAAGAGGGTCTGCTTCTATACCTCGTTGGTCACCGAAGCCTAGGAATTTGCTAGATCCTATGCCGAATGCACACTTGGATGCATTAAGGCGTAGCTTGTGTTTCTTCAGGATCTGAAACATCTCTTCTAGGTCCCTGAGATGGTCATTCTTATCCTTGCTCTTGACCACCATGTCGTCGATGTAGGCTTCCATTGTTCTGCCTAACAATGGTTCGAACATCTTGGTGACCATCCGTTGAAATGTTGCCCTGCGTTCTTAAGACCAAAGGGCATGACCTTGTAACAATAGAGTCCTTTTAGCGTCGTAAAAGATGTGACCTCCTGGTCTGGCTCATACATAACGATCTGATGGTAGCCTCTGTACGCATCGAGAAAGCTAAGGCGGTTGTATCCTGCCGTCAGATCTACCAATTGGTCTATCCGTGGTAGAGGAAAGCTGTCCTTTGGGCATGCCTTGTTGACTGTTTTGTAGTCCACGCAGACACGCCATTTTTCATTGTTTTTTGGCACTACTACTGTATTGGAGATCCATCTGGGGTAGTGCACATCTCTGATAGCTCCTGCTTCTAGTAGGTTTTCTACTTATTCAGCCACTATCTCGGCGTGGTGGAGGCCGACCATGAGTGTGTCAGATAATTGGTCTGGCAGTTGGGTGGACGTTCAATTGGTGACAGATGAAGCTTGGGGCAATGCCAGGCATGTCATACGGCGTCCAGGCAAACACTTCGATGTTAGACGTCAAGAACTCCATGACTTCTATTCTCTCAGTGCTGGACATAGATGAGCCAAGCAAAAAGAACTTATCCGGGTTCTTTTCATCTATTCTTACTGCACTAAGTCTTCCATCGCTTCTCGCTCAACGGCTTTGCCAACATCCGCGAACAATTCATTGCTCTTTGGTTCTTCCACCATCTGAACAAACCCCTTGGCAGCGCAGCTGCCATTTACTGTGACGAAGCATTGCTTGGACATAATTTGGTCTCCAAAGACCTCTTCAATTACCCCGCCTTCGTTGGAAAATCGCATTACTTGATGGTAGGTTGATGCTACCGCTTTCATGGCATGCAGCCATGTCCTTCCCAAGATTATGTTGTAAGTGGAGGGCACTTTCAATATCCAGAATTCCACTTGTTTCGTCATGCTTCCTGCTCTGACTGGGAGGATTATCTTGCCAACTGGCCATTCTGGCATTGAATTGAATCAGATCAGGGGAGATACGGCAGGTGCCAAGTCTTTGTCCTTTAGTTTCAGTTGTTTGAAGGTCTCGTAATACATTATCTCGCACGAGCTTCCTTAGTCGATCAAAATCCATTTGATGTCGTAATCCATGACGCGGAGTGTGACGACCAGTGAATCATTGTGAGGGCAATATATCCTTGCCAAGTCTCTGTCTGAGAAGGATATAACGTTCGTGGCTTATTTCTCCCATTTTTAATGGTAGGTTGTGCACTTAATACCTCCCTTAAGTGCTCAGCTTTCTTGATTGTTCCCCTGAGCTCACATACTCGCTCTGGCTCGAATACCCCATGTATTACATTTATCACGCCTTGAGATGGGGCGTCGATCAGCATTCCGTCTGGGTGATCGTGGTTCTGGGGGGCTGGCTACATCCCTCCCTCAATGTACTAGTCCAGATGCCCAGCTGCCACTAACTCTTCCAGATACGGTCTCAACGGTGTGCAATTCTCAGTGCGGTGCCCTTTTTCCTTATGGAAGGTGCACCGGGATCTTTCATCATAGTCCTTTTGCGCTTCTCCTAACTTAGCTGGCCACCTGATGAAAGGTTCATCACGTATCTCACCGAGAATCTGATAGATCGGTTTTTTGAACACCGTGGTAATGGCAATGTGGACTCTCAACCACCTTTTATCTTGGTCCTCTCCGTTGTCTCGCCTGCCTCGCCCGTTTCTGCTTGGACGTTCTACCGTATTGACTTTTGCTGAAGTTTTTTTATCTGGTATTGCGGTTGTACCAGACTTTGTTTTAGCACGGGCGCCATCCTCTTCCACCCGAATGCGGTGTACTTCTCCATCAAGGCTTCCATCGCGAGGGTGGCGTCATAGTAATTGAATCCCTCAGCCTATTTCCGACTGGAAGTCCTCTTTTGTATTGTGTGATGGCGAGATTGGTGAGGCAGTCCCTTATCTGGTTGAATGTCTTCCAGTAGCGACTGTTGTATGACCTCAACGTCTCCTTGTCGCCCATGTCAATGGAGAGTAGTTGGTCGATTTCCACCGGCGTCTTGGTGTTTGTTCTGAACCTTCTCACGAACGCCTCTATCAATTGTGTCTAGGAGGCTAGGCTGCCTTCTGGTAGCCTTTCGAACCAGGTTAAGCCTAGGTCGCCAAGGCTGGATGGGAATAGGATGCACATTAAAGCTTCGTTCCGTCGGTATACTGCCATGACTTGGCGAAAGTGGCTTAAGTATGAGTAGGATCTGCCTTCCCTCATACGCGGTAAATTTAAAGGAAGCCGAAGGTAGGGGCGCGTTTCAATCACCGGGAACGAACGGGCGAGGTCAGAGTCTTGCTAAGGCTTTGTCTGCTGGTTCGTAGTAGGGCGTGCTATTGGCATTCCTACCGACGCCCATGCGCTCGAGGAGCCAACCCGAAGGGTCGAGACTTCGCGGGTCACGCGCCTCGCATCCTCTTTCCATCGTGCCCTTTCTTCTAGCACAGTTCGTAAGTCGGACGATCTAGGCAATTCTGTCTGCCTAGATGATGTCTGATGCGTCCGCGAGGGCCGATAGGTGCTTCTCTCAATGTATGACCTCTCGCCTCGCTCTCGCACTCTAGAGTAACGAGTCCCGGCAATCCGGATTGAGTATCACCTATTTGAGACTTTACTCGCCAGACGGTTTGGTATGCCTACCACGATCCTCCGAGTGGCGAGTGGCGGCGGTTGCCTTTGTGCGCCTCTCTCGCCACCCCTTTTCCTTTAATCAAGCCATAGCCTCCATGTCCGCCGCCATCTTCCTTATCAATTTGTCTTGTTTTTACGCGATCCTCAAGAACTTGAGGATCGATCCTCCGCCTGCTTTTCAGACTTCAGGAGCGAGAGCGACGGGGTCATGGTTCCACCTCCTTTGCATTTCGGGTTCTATCGCTGGGTTCTAAGTCTGCCATGGGAGGGATAGAAGGCAAACCTTCACGCCTCCCACCCCCCTCTGGGGTTTGTCCGTCGATAGCGGACTACGGCAAATCTTCATTGTGCGCCATTACTCCCAATTAGAGAGGAAAAGCTTGATCAAAAGGTCTTGTTCTTTCTGTGATTCACACAGACGGCGCCAATTGTACGGGAAAGAAATAAACTTTCTCGTATAATCCTGTTGATCAAGTCTGCGCTCCTCCAAACGTCGTCGCTTTACTCCTTGAAAACACAAACGTGAGCCAGCCGGCAGGTGTGTGCCGGATACCTCTCCGATGCCTAAGTCAGCAAAATAGACAAATAGACAAAAGCTCTGTGTATTCGAGAATCAAAGTTGTGTTATCTCTCCAAAGGTGATGTTGTGAGCTTTTATAGGTTTCGCGTGGCACAATCCTAGTAGGACTCTTACTTCTCTATGTAGAGTCCTCCTAGGAATTATATTCCTGAAAGATAGTGCTTATTCTTTAACACCCCCTCACTGCTTAAACCAAGTAAGATGGTTTTACCACGGTTGGATGTCAATACGACCGAGATAACATGGCCATGCTAGAGCCGCAGACTAGACCGAGTTCCATCTAGCTTGGTTCTTCCATTCACTGCGTGTACCTCGGTTTAACATATTCCAACTGGGCTGTTGAGATCATGCTAACCACTCCGAGTCTTGAATCGAACCAACCCATAGCATGGTTATGAGGAAAGCCCAACATACTCAACTCACTATGACATGACCGAGCTAACTGCTCCTACTTTGACTGTGGCGACCAAGCTAACCACAAGGCTCTTTCTGGACCGGGCTAACTTCTAGGCCCTTTTACTCGGCCTCTTACTATGGCTCATAGATCAGCCCATTTACCCAGCTTGGCCTAATTTACTTATAAATTACCCTCTCATAAATAAACTCAAATACCACCAAATCAAAAATAACTAAAATACCAAAAATAAAAAAGACTAAATGGTTTAATAAAAAACACTTGGGACTAAATGGAGTAACATTTTTTTATATGGGATTTATGAGTAATCTCTCTAAAATAAAAAAAAACACAAAAAATAAAAGAATAAAAAAAAAAAACTCAATTTTTTGTATGGGTTAAACTAAAGAAGATGATTGTTATTTCTCTTAAAATGACATAAACAAAATATTAGTATTATTTTATTATTTTATATGTATAAAGATTAAGGGATAAATATGTCATTTTAATCTGATAGAAGGTAAATGTAATTTTCCAAACGTGAAGGGAATCTATAATAAATAGAAATTTAAGGGGTGTCAATGTAATTTATCTAATTTTTTTAAATATATAACCCTATAGATGAATTTAAAATTTAAAATTATTTTTTAAATCAAAATTACACAAACATAAAGACCTGATATTACGATTTAGTCGCGACAGGGTTTCAAATTAGGGGCCCCAAATGCCCCTAATTTATAAATGGTGTCGCTTATATATATATATATATATATATATATTTTCTGCAGATGAAGGAAGAAGACGGCGAAGGAGGAGGAAGGGAGGGAGGAGGGGGGAGGGGCCTAAATGGAGGCGAGGCGGAGGCCACGATCGAGGAGGCGGCTGAGGCAGAGGCAAGGCGGGCGGCGATGAAGAGGCGACGAGGCGACGGCAGAGGCGATTGACCAGCATCAATCTCCTCTCCTCTCTCCTCTTCCTCTGCTTGAGTCGAACGAAAATGGCAAAAAAATGGCAGAAAAAAAAAAGAAAAAAAAAAAAAAAACCCTAATGCCAAAACGACGTCGTTTTGGATATTAAGGGCATTCGGGACCAAGAATTTCGAGTCACAAATCTTTTTCTTATTACGACTGAACTAAAACTCAAATACAAAACCCTGTACTATATAATGACGGCCGACAAGAGCGGTCCTGTTCCGAGCAATGCCACGGTGCCACCCCTATGATAAACTACACCTAAGCTGCCGTTAATTTTTGAGGACCTTTACAAATCTATCTAAACCAATTTTTAGGATGCAAAAAAAATTAAAAAATCGATTGAATCAGATTGAGATGGTTATATTTAAAATTTTTTTAATAAGAATTGGTTTGTGTAATTTTCTAATTTAATTTTTTTTATTTTCAATTTAATATTGATTCAAACACATTTAGGCACCGAACTAAACTGAAATCAACAACTTCAATATGTATTGTATTTATAATATATATATAGAGAGAAAGTGGTACTACATATATTAATTAGTATACTAACTAGTATATCAATACTAGTTATGACATTATTATTAATCTCACTCATTAAATAAATTACAAATACCAAAAATATTTAAATTATGTCACATTATCAATTGGTATACTAGTTAGTACACTAATTGGTACATATAGCATTACTTATATATATATATAATATAATGATATTAATAAGTATAATAAATTATTAATCTCAATTAATTAACCTTATCTTATCTATAATCTAAATTAGTAAACGCTTATTATATATAATGTTAATTTTAACTCATTATTCTTGAAATCTTAATATTTATTATTATTTTTTTGTTTGTATTTTTGTTAATCTAAGAATTTGAAAATATTTATTGGCTTTGTTTGGCTATGTGGGTTGGTTGAGTTGCGACTAAATTAGCTATAAGAAAACAACATATGTTAAAGAGTCAATAAAAATATCATATCCAAACTCATTTCACTTTTTCTTTCAAAAAAGTTTTAAAAATTTGCCAAACGAACTTTTTAGTTCTAAACTAAAAAAATCCTAACTCCAAAAAGTCAACTAAAAAATTTTTTGCCAAACGCCGACATTAAATGGATGGATGAATTGGATATGTTTAAAGTGGTGAATAAATAACTAATTCAATATTTTTATATAAACTGATAATTATATTAAAAAGTGGTTAAGTTTGAAAAATTTTAGACTAATTAAACTGTACCGAACCAAATCATTTCAATTGGTTCAATTCGGTTTGATTGAAGAAACAACAGACGGTTTTAAAATAATAAAACTGACATTATCAAGTAGGTTAATTTTTTTAACCTAAATACCAACTATACCGAACCAATTACATCCCTACCAATTTCACCCATTTCAAAATAATAATATTTAATGAAAAATTCCAATAAAGTTCACGTATACACAAGAAAGATGTATGCATGGCAATACCATCTTTCCTAGCCAACAGTTTTCCAGCCAAATGTTTTCAATTACTGTAACTAAACAATAAAACTATGTACTAGAAAACTTACTCCCAAAATTTACCAACAGTTTTCCAGCCAAATGTTTTCAATTACTGTAACTAAACAACAAAAGTATGCACTACAAAACTTACTCCCAACAGATTTGAATTATATTTATAATTTTTGATTTTTTTTTTTTTAAATTTCTAAGTGTATATACTCTGATCTTAAAATTATATACAATTTTCTTACATGATATGTGGGTTCCATCCTATATATGAATATTGTAACTGAATTTATAATCAAATTTTGTATATGAAGAAAAGTTTTTTTTTTTAATATATTTTTTTTTAAATCCTTAACATAATTATTACCAAAATTTGAGGATGATGGCATTGGAAACCAAAATCTCAAGAAAATCTCACAGGTATATTTACTCTTTAACGATTATCACAATTTGATTATATGTCTTGAGCATCAAGGCAAGCAATTTCCATAAAAATTTTAAGATAAATTATAAATACAACGCTGAGATTTATTTAAAATATAAATTCTCTTCTATTATTTGAAAAATTACAAATATCACTTGTTAGAATTTTTAATTATAAAATTAATTGAAAAAATAATTTTTTTTAACTATTATTCTATACAATAATAAAATTACCTAAATTATTAATTAAAATAAATTTTAATATCATTAAAAACTGTTAATTAATTTGATAATTTATTAATAAAAGGACCATTTATTATGAAATTATAAATCACAAAATATATATATATATAATTTTCAAAACTATAAAAATAATTTATATTTTAAATAAATTTCAGTGATGTGCTTGTAATTTATCCAAAACTTTAATATTATATCAGTGTTTATAAAATTTTAAAATAGAAGAAGAGATGAGTGAGTGAGAGTAGGGTGAGCATAGTTCTGATTGAATCGGATTGAGGTAAAATCAGGATTAATTCATTATCTACGGTTCCTAAAAAATTGGAACTAATCCAGTCCGTTTAAATCATAAAATCAATCCGAACCAATCCATTTAAATATAAATTGGATCGGTTTAGGACCACGAATTCACATAATTAAATAAAAAAATATATATATAATACTTTAATTTCATAAAAATATAAACATAGCACTATATTAGTTCCACAATAGCAACATGTTTTTCTATAATAGCGACATAGTGTTCTAGAATTTAAACAACCATAAGAAAATTAGTTTCGCCATAAGTATTTAGACCATTACAAATTAAAACTAAAAACTAACAAACAAAAATAATAAAAGAAGATACTATACGGTTTTAGGTTTGAGTTTAGATTTCATATAGAATAAGAGAAGGTACTATAGAAGAGGATGTATAATAAAAATATAGACTATTTATATACGGTCCAGATCGGTTCCAATCCGAAACTGTGGGGTTCAATCCGGAACCAATCCGTAAATTACAGATTTTTAATTCTTTAATCCAGAACCAAATTACGGATTCAAAAAACAAATCTAAACTTATCGAATTAGACTGGACTGGATTAGATTACGAATTTTACGAATTCTTTGCTCAGGTGGTCGATAGGCCCGAAGTTATAGCGGCAACGAAGGCCCAAT
The DNA here is from genome assembly GCA_025200525.1 of Camellia lanceoleosa. NCBI lineage: Eukaryota > Viridiplantae > Streptophyta > Magnoliopsida > Ericales > Theaceae > Camellia > Camellia lanceoleosa. The sequence goes on along the minus strand of CM045772.1, from coordinate 116,057,676 downwards.
TGCTTGGTCTGCACTTTCAACTCCTCAGTCCCTTCTCTTCTCTTGGGTTTCTCAGTGCATTTTTTTTCTCAGATTCAAATCGACACGTAGGGTACAGAACAGTAGGCCTGAAATTTAGCTCAAAAGATTGACAGTTGTACTACCCTAACCTACCCTCCACTTTTAAGAATTATTTGAAATTATTTAAATATGATAAATTATAAATACATCTTTTAAAATTTAATTAAAATATGAATTGTCCCTCATAGTTTGAAAAATTATAAATACATTTTTGTCAAAAAATTTTATTTAATAGAATTAATTGAAAAAATAAAATTTCTAACTATTCACCTATATAATAATAAAATTATCTTAATTATTAACTGAAATAAAATTTTAACATTATTAAAAACTGTTAATTAACTTGAAAATTTATTAATAAAAAGATCTATTTGTTATGAAATTAAAAACTTTAGAGGCATATGTAATTTTTAAAACTACAATGAGTAATTTGTAATTTAAGTAAATCTTAAGAGATGTGTTTATAATTTATCCATTTAAATAAATATATTTTAAAATTTTTATAAAAAATATAAAATATGATAAAGAAATAATGTAATCTAAGTAAGATAAAAAAAAATAAAAATATATGCTATTGTAACACATCTAAAACAATGATGTGTTTTGGAAGTTGGTAAAAGTCGACTTTTTAGCTTTTTACCAAGCTTTTTTGAAAGTGATTTGGGAAGTTGGTAAAAAGTGACTTTTTACTTTTTGGTTTAATATTTTTAAAGTGTCACATCACTCCAAAATGACTAAAATATCCTTACTTTTTGATTTTTAAATTAATTAATCAAAATTTTTAGAGGGTAATTTGGTAAATTTGGGGTATGCGTTGGTCTTCCCAAATGGGAATTTGGAGCGTTTTTGACAACTTGAATTTTTAACAACACACCAAAAACGTTGACTTTTTGCCAACTTCCCAAAATGACACAATGCCTTAAAACACCAACCCATCAAAGTACAGTACACTACAGTACAACTTCTCACGCTCTCTCTAAAATGGCAAGATTGCTCATATGAATGGTAGCATAATTCTTGATTCATTCATGACATCCCATCTTCCTCAATCAAAATCATGGTATGTCTTTCCCTTCTTTCTCATTATAATTAATTATTTTAATTTATTTTATTTTATTTTTTACAAAAAATAAAAAAGTGTAAAAAAATAAACAAGTAAACTTTCCTTTTTATTTAATGACTTTTATTTTGTTTACTATTTTAACCAATTATCAAAATAACCCTAAGAATAGGGTAGAGTTTTGTTTTGTCTTTCAAGAATCCAAAAAGATTGATGCATTTTGTAATTGTTAATTTAATTTTAGTTTTCAATCTTTTCAAATTTTTTTTTTTTTTATAAAAAATTTAAGGAGTCTTGTTGCAGCTTTTGCTCATTGATTATTTAAGTAAAAATAATTTAAAACTTAAAAAAGTTTGATTATTTAGAAATAGAAGGCAAGGTGTTTTTGATTTCTGATTTTCATATACATAAAACTATACCAAACAGACCCATATTTAGTAGTTGCAAAAGAGATTATTATAAATGTAAATGGGTTGTGATTATAAAATGTGATTGTTGTTTTTTGGTTGTAATTGCAGAGTATAGTAACACCATTGATGTTTAGATCACTGGCGAGGATGATGAGTGGAATGGTGACTGATCCAACGGCCACTATCACCACCTTGTTGTACTGCAGCGATCTCCTCCCTCGCAATCTCAATTTGGACCGATTGGTTCGACCCGATTTGCTCCATCGAGAAAACTACTTGTTCCATTTTCTCATCACCATCTTGAGGTGCTTCTGGTAGAGCCCCATTACATGATCTTCATTCTCTTGCACTTAAACTCTTATTTTATTTTATGTTTTTTTATGTTTTGTTTGGTTTTGGGTAGGAGTGTTTAGGAAATTGATTATTTTAATAAGTTACTATTTTAGTTTTTAGTTATTTTAATAAGTTAAAATAGTTGTGTTTGAAAAGAGAATTAGATTTTTTTGTAATTGAATGTGATATTTATAAAAAAAAAATAAAATGATCATAAGTTTGATGTGACATTTTATTTTATTAATTATTTTATTTTAGGGAAAAAGAAAAAAAAAATTATTGTGAGACACCTCCATAATAATAAGAAATCACTATGGGCAAATGTAACTAGTTACTTGAGAAGATTCCCATTACACGATTTTCATTCTCTTGCATTTAAACTCCTTATTATTATTATTTTTTTTATAATGTTTTTTTTAATTTATTTTTGTTTGGTTTTGGGTAAGAAATCTCTATGGGCAAATGTAGCTGGTTATTTGAGAGAAAAGAGGAGGTCTGAACTCCAACACGTTATTAATGAGGCTTTGATTTTTAGTGATCTGTTTTGTCTTTTGGATGTACATGGTGGAGAAAAGAGAGAACCAATGCAATTTTATATGAAAATACTAGCTCATATATACTTGATGGTAATATATAAATAAAAAATTTATAATAATTTAGTTTAATGTACCGTTGAGTATAGGGTTATTCAAATCGTATAATTTGTTCAACTCAAATCGATCTGTATATTAATGGGCAATTTCACATATATAATGCGGACGGATGCGGTTTGAAATATGATATCATTGCAAGTTGCGGATTGTACCCGCATTTACAAAAATCCGCTCGTACTAAAATATATATATATATATATTTAAATGATGGAGTTTGCGAGTTTATAAATATTTTTATTTTATTTAATGGGTTTGAATTGGATAGAGTTTGATAACAATTTATTATTTTTTTATTATTATATTTTGAATGAATGTAAAAGTTAATGAAAAACTATGTTTAGGTAAGTTTAGGATTTTGAATGATTTTATTTTAATTGTATTGTTGGGTAATAAATGATTTGAATGATTTAGTTTAGGATTTTAGAAGACGTACTTGGGTTAGTTTACGATTTTATTTAAAAGTTTAAGATTTTGAATAATTTGCTTGTATTAGGAATTGATTTTGTTGTATTTTTAATTTTATTAGTTTTAATTCATTAATTCATTAATTTTGTAAGTTTTAAGTTTTAATTATTAATGTTGAGTATTTTAGAAAATGGTGAGAAAATGATCAAAAATAAATATTTACAAAATGAAAAAAAAGTCCAAAAATAATTTCTTTTTTAAAAAAGTCTAACTGCGCGCAATTCACGAATTCTATCCATACAAATTGTAACTTATACTGTGAGCAATTACGGATTTAATTTTTTCTAAACTGCACATATGTGGGCGGTGTTCAAACTACAAATTGAATTGTTTAAAAACGAATTGCAAGCACTCTTAGTTTGATGTAGATTTTTTTTTTTAATTTAAAACAAAATAATTATGAAGATATATTTATTTATAACAATAGTATTGTTACATCGTTGATGTGAAATTTGTTATATATGAATACGACTTTCCAATCACGATTCATGTTGGCTACCCTCCCCTAGTACCAGATTTCGAAGGGAGGGTATTTGCCCTAGCCCAGGAGATTCGCTACTAGCTCATTCTAGTGATTTTTTTTTTTTTTTTAAATCATGCATATAGTATTCATAAAAAAAAAAAAAAAAAAATTATGTCAATCTAACGATTATAATTTTTTTAATTTATTATATTTATCTCTAAAAAAAATGATAAATGTATTTTTAAAAAAGAAATCATTCTTTTTTTTTTTATAATAATGCAATAAAATAAAAATATTATAATTATTAAATCGATTTAAAAAAATTTCATAAATAATATATTTAAAATATTTTATAAAATAGATAGTTTTTTTTTTTTTTTTGATTCAAATGAAATGAGGAAAACACAAAAGCAGAATTAGTTCAAAATTACAAACAGGGGCTACTCCCTCAGCCCAGCCACTCCAGTCTTATCCTCAATGAGGAGAGTTGTGACCTCCATAGGAGGATCCTCAAGAATTTTTACATGCTCAGTTTGTGATACACCTAGATTAGCTAGTTTATCAGCCACTTTGTTTCCTTCTCTCAAGGTGTGGATGATAGAACAGTGGCAGCGCTGCAGGAGGAACTTAGCATCTTCAATTAGAGCTTTGAGAGGAGAATTTGGGTGTGGCCCTTGTTGGATCTGGAGCAGAGCTTGTTCAGAATCTGTTTCGATAACCACATTGGTCAACCCTTTCTGGAACAATATGGTGAGTCCACGGTAGATGGCCCAAATTTCGGCTTCCAAACATGTGCAGTGTCCCAAGTATCCATAATAGCCCCATAACCAAATGCCTGTATCATCGCGCAGGATGCCTCCATAACCTGCCTGTCCTGGGTTTCCCTTTGAACAGCCATCTGTGTTAAGCTTCAATGTGCCTACAATAGGAAAACACCATTTAATTAGCTTAGGTAAAGAAAATTCTGGATGGAGAGGAGACTGAAAAGCCTCATTAATTTCATGCACATAATCTCTGATGTGTTTAAGACTGGAATGGATTGGTCTCATAGTTTGATCAAAGACCATTTGATTTCGATCCTTCCAGATCTGCCAGAGTGTAGCAACAAAGAACAAAAACCATTTGGTACCAGACAACTCTGTTTTGCTCCTTGAATTAAAGGTCACCCAATCAAACAAGGGTAGAGATGCTCCTTCCTCCCACCAAGTTTGACTTTGAATGTGAACCCATAATGCCTTAGAGTGGGCACAATCTCTAAGAAGGTGCAGCATATCTTCACTAAAGTGTCCACATCTAGGACATAAATTTGAAGAGGACAAGCTTCTCACAAGGCGCATGTGATTGATCAATAATCTGCCTTTTAGTATAAGCCAAAGAAAAAATTTGAGTTTTTGAGGGAGTTTAAGTTTCCAGATCCAACGCCAATCCCTGCCATCCACAATAGGATTAGTAATAAACTGAAAAGCAGAGGTAGTAGAAAATTTACCACAATTAGATCCACTCCAAGAGGGAGCATCAGGGAAGGTGACAAAATTGGGTCTGTATATCCTAACAATTTCAGAGAGGTCATGAGGATTAACAAGATTTTCAAGTCTACCCAGGTTCCATTTTCCATCTTCATCCAAGATTAACTTAACTTTATCAAGTTCATTAGTCGGGTAGTTATTATTGGTTAGGGCTAAAGGTTTAGTACCACACCACCAGTCATTCCAAAGGGAAATATTTTCACCATTTCCAACCACCCATTTAACCCCACATCTAAGAGTTTCCCTGGTTTTACAAATGCCTCGCCAAATGTGGGAAGCTTGAGAGTTCTGAGGCCAACTAAAGAAACTGTGATGGTGCAAGTACTTGGATTGAAGAATTTGGCACCAGAGTTTTGTTCTATTACTCAAAAACTGCCACCCCAATTTAGTAAGAAGAGCAGCGTTATGGTCCCTAGCCATTCTAATACCTAGACCACCTCAGATTTGTCACGCAAACACTTTCCCAGTTAACAAGATGGACTTTTTTATGAGTTTCAGTGTCCCCCCATAGAAATTTTCTATTGATCTTATCAATCTCATCACAGGTGTGTCTAGGGAGTTCCATAGTTTGCATGGTGTAGGAAGGGATGGCAAAGGTAACAGCTTGAATAAGGGTGGCTCTTCCTGCTAAGTTAAGAGTTTGAGTTTTCCACCTTGCTAGTTTGGTTTTCATCTTCTCCAGAATTTCACTGAAGGTGGCCTTAGTCACTCTCTTGTGAAGTAAGGGAGAGCCAATAAAATAGATAGTTGGAATCATAAAATATGACTACACAACCCTAGGTAACATAACACCAGACATTACCTGGAGGGAATCTCAGCTGTACACAATTAAGCTAAGTCCGGCTCACCCGAGAGTCCATTGAGCCCAACTCAACCTACGCCCAACAACGGATCCACTTGTATTTATTAATATACATCTCCTTACTTTTGCATCTATAACATAATTCATAAAAAATTGGGTTATGTACAACATTATTTATTTATTTATACTATTTAATAAAGTCCTCATAACTAGAGACCATTTTATAGGCAATGGTTACTTAATAAAATGCATAATGACTTACTAAAGCTTACTTAATAATTGTTGTACTGAGTTTAGTTTTCTATTAAATATAAAATTTGGGCCTGATTGTTAGTTAACTATTACTTGCCAAGATGAAAATTTTGTTTTGATGAGGCTTATTTTAAATTTGTCTAACACGAACTCAAAATTTAGTAATATATTATCATATATAATAAACATAAATACACATATAAAATGTGGAATTAAATCATATTGTAATTAAATCAATTTTATTGTTTGGTACAAATAATTAATTCGGACTAGAAGTTGGGTTTGGACAAGCTAGTTTGGACTAGAAGTTGGGCTTGGACAATTTCTTTATACTTTAAACTGATGGTGAATAGACTCTAAACATGTTCAAGTTACCGTCCTACAATTTTAGTCTCGAAGACCCATACACTAAAGATCCTTTTTTTTTTTTTTTGGGTGCCATTTATGAATGCAAAAAAGGATTAGCTTTTAAGAGAGTAATGCATAGTTTACATTCCTGCAAGTACATGGAGACCATTCATAATTCAAAAATGTTAGTAGCTTGGCCTCAATCTCAGAGAAAAAAGTAAATAAATAAATAAAATCTAAATCAAAACAAGTCTTGGTATCCCCTCCCCCAAGTAGCACACGCTTACACTTAGGCTTTGTTTGGGAACTTTCCTTTTTAGTCAAAAAATTAAAAAGTTATTAAATTAGTCAAAAAATCAACAACTCATACCAAAAAGCTAAAGATTCTCTTTTCTCTCTACTTTTTACACATCTTTTCGTAAAAAGTCAAAAAGTTATCCCAAACATACTAGTTTTTTTTAGCTCATATTTTAGCCAAATAGCCAAAAAATTACTAAATTAGCATGTTCCCAAACGAGGCCTTATGTTTCGGCTTTACGTAAAACTTTTCTTAATTTTTTTTTTTAACAGAAAATATGTTTTTATATTTGGTTGAACTAACGGTGGTGGTGTGGTAGAAATGGAGGCGATGGTGGTAGCAGGAAGGGAGTGGTGGTTGGACGATAGCAATGTGATGACAAAGGTGATCGTGCCGTTACAATTACATTAGAAAACTTTAATCTAAATATTATTTTTTATTTTTAAAAAAATTAAAAAAAATTGATCAAATATAATTATTTTTCATTGATATAGACAAGATTTTTCTTAAATAGAAAAGAACTTGGCAATTGCATGCGACGGTGGATAAAAACATCATTGAGACTGTTTGTTGTAACTTTTAAGAACTGGTTATGATGATATTGTTAATCCCTGGAAGGCGGGTCAGGCTGACCCACACTTCCTACACCGTTTACCTGTCGCCAAGCTCACTGGTGTGCTTGCAAAAATATCCAACAGGAAATGGAAGTCCCCCAGTGGACCCTTCGACAACAAAGTTAGAAGAGAGGAGATTGATAGTGTGTAGAAAGAGAAGAATAGAGAACTTAACCTTTTTCTATCTTGGAAGTCTTCTTATATCCTTTGTCCATCATTTCCTTGTCCACTCCGACCTGTTGTGTTGGTTAAAAGTTTATACTTTACCTTGCATTATTCATAGTGAGGCTGCCCGTTCCGTTGTGAAAGGGTTATCGTATTTAATGTTGCAAGAACCTCATTAATGGCTGATGTGTGGTGCAATAACTCTGCAAGATCCTTGTCTGCTTACGTGGCTGGTTCCCTTCTTGACAAGTGTTTAGATGCCGTTGGTTCTAGGTGCAACGTTGCGTTCTCAATGGTGTTGGGCTTTGGTGTCTAAGCCGTGAATTGGGCTCTAAGTAGTGGGCTAGAAGCTCCTGTGGGCCCATGGTGGGCCCATCGATGTCAGTAGTCCCCCATTCCTATGTGCAGTTTTAGTCCAATGAAGGGAATAAAGAAGAAAAATAGGGGGTGTGTAGCGCCGGTCGGGAGATCGAGCGAGAGGATCAATCGAAAGAAGAGTCGACTGTGAAAGGGGCCGAGAGAGAGGACCGACTGAGAGGAGAGTCGACTGCGAAGGGATTCGAGTGAGAGAACCGGTCGAGAGGAGAGCCAACTGCGAAAGAGGCCGAGCGAGAGGACTGACCGAAAGGAGAGTCGACCGCGAAGGGGTTCGAGTGAGAGAACTGGTCGAGAGTAGAGCCGACCGCGAATGGGACCAAGCGAGAGGATCGACCACGAGGAGAGCCGATCGCAAAAGGAATCAAACGAGAGGACCGGCCGAGAGGAGAGCTGACCGCGGAGGGAGCTGAGTGAGAGGACCGACCGAGAGGACAACCGATCACGAAGGGGGCCGAACGAGAAGTGATGGCGGTGTGTGGGACTCGAAGAGTGAGGAAAACACGTAATGATGTGAAGTGAAATAGACGGGGAAGGGAAAAGGTTAAGATATCGTGGTGGTATACGTGATAAGATCTAAACCAATGATGAGGAAAGCAAGGTGTTAGCAGAAAGCGAAGGGTTAGGACTAGAATGAGACGTGGAAAAGGCGGGTTTGGAAACTTTCAAAATTTTCAAACTGGCGAAATTTAATCTCGATCCTTGGAATATAGGCAAATTGTGGGCATTTGGAGTGATTCGTTTTACATATGTGACAACCCTCACCACCGTTTACTGATAATACCACTAATTAGTGCTAATCTATGATTAAGCATGTTAATTGACTGATTGACTAAAATTCTGAACGGATTGATTGAGTGTATTAGTTTAATTTCGTGTCTATCTGTTTAACTGCTAAATGATTTGTTCATATTTTATGTTTTAAACTACCAACTGAAGGCCTTATCGGCGGCCGAACCAGAAACTGATTAGTGTTTTGTGTTAGTTAGGATTTATGTGATTTTATAGTGTGTTGAATTGAAATGTGATTTTGTATGATTAAATTGGTTTAAATAATGTTAAATTACATAAGTTAGCCATATCTACCATTTTTCCATTAGTGGACCACTATAGAACCATTCTTTGGAGTGTGATTTATACACTTCTCATATCATTCCTTCAGCTATTTTGAGAGACAAAACGTGAGAGAGAGCTAGAGTGTTGAAGAAATTGATTTTAACAAGTTTTGCTTGGAGAATTTGAGGAATTGAAGAGTGGAGTGCAAATTGAGCTTCTACACTTGAAATTGAGGACCTAAGGTAGGATATTCATCATTTAATTTGTGAATCCAAGTTCTTTCTTGCATGGTTCATGGAAGTCTAGTGAGTTAAGTCTAGAATTGGCTTATTGTGTTGAATTATGAGTTAATCCATGCATGCATGTACATATTGTGAAGTTTTGAGGTTGTAGTTCATAAATTCCACATACATGTTCATATCTTGAGCTTAGTCCATGAATTCATCTGGTTTTTGAGGCAATTAAGCTCATTTGAGCAAGTAATCGAAGCTTTGAATTTGATTGAACACATGCATGTCACATTTGAAGTTGTTCTTGAAGTTTGGTTTGAAATTGGGTTTAATTGACTCACCTTTGGGCCTTGATTTTACAAATTGAGCTTTGAATCATGTTATATTATGAGTTTTAGAGTGTTTTCCAAAAAATTAGCCCAAAAGGATTGAATTTGGTGTATTGAAACTTGATTTTGAGCTTGAGGTTCAAATTTGGAATTTTCAGATTTTGGACCCACGCTCGAGCGAGGAACTCCACACTTGAGCGTATAATCTGAGATCATGCCGTCCGCTCGAGCGAGGAAAATGACGCTCGAGCGTGAACTGCGTGTATCCAGTACTTTTCATGAGTTTACAGTCCGCTCGAGCGAGAGAGTTCACGCTCGAGCGAGGACTTGTGTCTCACGCTCGAGCGGGGGTCGAGCGCTCGTCGAGCGTGAATTTTGAGCATCCAGTATTTTCATCAGAAGTTTACAAATCCGCCGAGCAACTAAGTCACGCCAAGCGAGCTCTTTGTAAGGATGTCCGCTCGAGCGTAGAAAGCCACGCTCGAGCGAGACCCCTGTTTTCTGAAAATTTTGAAAAGTGTTTTAAAGTGCATCTTTGCATCCTCATTCTATCCTAGGCATTCCTAGGCCTAGTTTAAGGCATCTTAATGAGGATAATGCTATAGACCCACACCGAGTCAAGATAGGGACTAAGTTATTGTTTCCCAAATGTGTAACTTAGTGTGTGTTCATCCTGTAATTGTGTAGGGTTGGCATCCGGAGACGCGCACTAGCTTATCTGTAGCCCAGAACTCTATGAGTAACATTGTTGTAAAGATATATTCAAACATGAATATTTGCTAAATGATCAATCATCGTCTTTCCAAATGGTATTTCTTCAATGAATGCTTGTCCTATTTGCGAATCAGATTCGTGGCATCCATAGCAATTTCACGTTACTATCTGCATCGCTATCGCCATAGAGATCTCTATCGGTTCCCATGTTTGGAACCACTACTGTTTACTGATATGATGGTCATCAACTGACTGTTCGGTCCGTTAAGACCTACTGTACTATTTGCTATTGGATGTACCACTTATGACTGCTATGATCGAATAACTGTTATACTGATAAATGACTGTTTTCAATACTGAAAGGACATTCATTCTTAACCTCTTTACGCATATGTTATTCACTGGGCTTTAGCTCACTGCTCATATATATATGTAGGTATACAGGCACCGGAACGAAGCTAGAAGCGTTGGGTCAAACTCCCTTTTGTCAAGCCAACCTTCGTGCCTCACTTTGAGGTTCCAGATCTGTTCAAGCTAAGGTTGTTCTTGGGGTGTCTCAGATTCACCCTAACTGTCTCTGTTATGTACAGACTGAGTGATCTTTTGTACTGTACTGTTATGGTAGGAATTTGGTCCCTACCTTGTATGCCTGTAAGTGATGTATGTATATACCGTTTTTGTTCTGAATGTGCATATGTTATAAAAAGTCTTTTTGCATACAGACTGTTATAGCTTATTGGACATCTTTTAATTACTGTTTTGGCTTCCGCCAGCCCCTGTACTCTATATTACTGTTTTACTGTTAAGCAGGCCTTTGGTAATCTCGGATTACTGGCTGGTTACGGTGCTAAACCCATAGGGGCGGGTTTGGGTCGTGACAACATATCTCTTTACGAAAAATCAACACATCCCAGAGTTAAGCTCATTTGTTTCGTGTGATACGCCCCTCCAACACTTTGCGAATTTCCTCACGCTGATGGCAGAAGCAATACATAGAAAAGTAGAAGAAATGGCTCGAGACGATATTTTTATGGTTACAGTTGATTCTCAGTTACAAGAATTAAATAATAGGTTTAAAGAAGATGTAATGGAATTGTTTGTTCTTAGCTCAGTTTTGGATCCTAGGAATGGTTATAGATCATTCAAAATTGAAGATATTTGCAATCTTGCAAATAAATTTTATCTTATAGATTTCTCCGAGCAAGAAAAATTGCATTTGAAGTATCAGTTGGAAAACTATAAGCTTGATATTTCCATACTTCCCGAGTTTCAGAAGCTGTCAACCATTTATGAGATGTGTCAAATGTTGGCAAAAACAAAAAAATCAACAAGTTATCCTCTTATTAATAGATTGATCCGTCTGTATTGACTTTACCTGTTTCAACTACTACATCGGAACGTGCATTTTCAGCTATGAAACTCGTTAAGTCTAAATTGCTTAATTGAATGGAAGATGGTTTTTTAGCTAGTTACTTGATTACGTATATTGAAAAAGACATTGCTCAAAAGTTTGATGTAAACTCTATCATTCATGCTTTTAATATTATGAAAGAGCGTCGAGATCAATTGAAGATGCTAAATTTTAGTAAATAAATGCATGTAGAAGTAGTTACTACTTTTTGTAAGTGAATATGGGCAAAAAAATATTCTCAATTATATGATCATCTTTTGGTACTCAACTATGTTGACAAGGAATATATAGTTCAATATTTTATCGTAACATTATTGATTTTTTTCATGTTAGTAGAAATTGGTATTGAACTTCAAATTTTATTGGTTAGAGGTTAAATGTACTTTGGCCTTCCCAAAGTCATAATTCGATCCGTCTCAAGCGGGCATCGCCCATTGGTCCGCCCCACTGCCTAATCCGACCATATTTTTTTAAGGTTTGAGAAGGTTGTTTTAGCCCATAAGACTAAGTTGGACGAACATTTTCAGCCCGATATATTAATGAGTTGGAATTTAAGATTTATACTTTTAATCCGACCTGACCCGCAATTAAATAAATAAATAAATTATAATAAATTAAAATATATATTTTTTATTGGAATTTAGATTTTATTTTTGTTGATTTTGTTGAAGAAAAATGCTTGAGACACCTAATTTATCACCCTCCAAAATTACCTCTAATGATGTGCCTAATAAGTGTTAAATTTTGATTTGTCAAACATTCTATCATGTGATATTTAACCTCATTACCATATCATTAGGGGTCATTTAAGAGTGACAAATTAGAGAGATGTGGCGCTATTGTTATTGAAATATACATTTGTAGTGATGTGTGATTGAATTTATTTAAAAAATTCTTTAATTTATACACAAAATCTTTCAATTTATAATGATGTCAGTATATGTATTTAAGAAATATAATATGTAATTGAATTTAATTATAGAACATTTTAAATTTTTTTGGGTAAATTATACTGACACCCCTTGAGATTTCTCTTTAATACAAATTCCTTCCTTGCGTTTGAAAAATTGCATTCACCTCCCTGAGATTTGTAATCTCATTACAAATTACCCTTTGTATTGCTGATGTCACGCTCTAAAATTTTCTAAATGACCATTTTGTCCTTTTCACTACCATTTTTTTTCCTATCATCATGACTACATTCTACAACTTTCTATCATTAAATTCTATCTAAACATATTCTTATTGAGTGATGATACAAAAATATAAAATTTTATATAAATTTTTCAAACATAATTATATAGCTTAATGGTGACATTTCACTTTAAAACAAAACGCAACATAAACATGATTTATATTTATATTTACAACAGCATCACTGTCATAATATTTTTTATGATATTTTTTGAATAAATTTTTATATATGAATATAATTTTTCATTTTTATTTCCACCATCATTTTTCTTTCTCGTCTATTCATCCACATTTATTACAGTATTATCAAACATCGTCATTTACATTTATTATAGTATTACTTAATTTTTGTATTTTTGTATTTTTTTGTATTTGGTGAATTTAAAAAAAAAATACCAAATATTATACTTCTTAAGTACATCTAGATTAGGTGTATCTAAAAAATAAAAATAAAAAAATTGCTTAAAATATTAGAAAATTTTAGTAAAAATAAAAGGGTAAAGCACCATTAAATCCCAAATCAAGATATCTTGAACCATTTAATCCTACTTTTTATTTTGTAGATTGAGAGGTCCCGTTTCAATGTTAAAGTCATTGTAGCCCTCGATTTCAGCGCGTGAGTTACTAATTGTAAGGGTATTTGTGGGTTTTTCGTGATGTGAAATTTACGAAAATGGGCAAAACCATATTATAGTGTTTTTTGATTTCCCTCTTGTGCAATGTTAACGAAAAATTCAAAATGGAAAGTTTTTTATTTTGATTCCAATGTTGCATCGATGATCTTGTTTCCGATTTCGTTAATTTGATGTTGTTTTAGGTAATGTTAATGTTAATTTCCCACTTGTCATTCCCAAAAATAACATTTGTTTTCCCCAAACCCTAGAAAATCGATAAACCCTTTTTTCTATTGTACATTTTGATGGTTGTTTCGGATCGTTGAGCAAGACATTTTGTACTACCATTGACGATGAAGACAATAGTGTTTCTGGCGTCACAAATGGTGTTTATTGTTTGCTCGAATGACGATAGGTATGTATTCTGTGATGTTAGGTTGGTCTATGTTTTTTTTATTAATGTTCGAATGTGTGATTTGTGCTTGATTGCACAGCCTATTTTCGTGCGATTGTGTTATTGAGTAATGTTAGGTAGTTGATTAAATGGTGGTATGTGTAATGATAATGTGGGAATCTAATGTATGGAGGGTGGTGTGATGGACATTATCATGATCGTAATGGTAACGTGGGAATGCAATGTAACTGTATGTATTAGTGTGAGTAATTCATTAAGGATAATCTGCAATTAGGGTAGTTGAGTCGTGGTGTTTGTGATGTATGGGTTGGTTGAGTTGATTTTGAGGTTTTTGTTCACAATGTGGTTTAGGGTTCCCCTGTATAGGGTCATTAGCATGTGTTTGTAGTTGAGTTAGGTGTTTTGGTGCTAATAGTGTTGTCTCTTTTACTAATATATATGTGATGTTAGTGAGCACAAAGGTTCGTAAATCGAAAAATTTATCTCATGTCGTTATATGTTCATTGTGCTTGACTGTGTTCTATAGGTTGTGGTTCCATGTTGTTTCTGAACCCCTGTTTTTAGACAGAGTCTAATATATGTTTGTTATTAATGTTACGACAATGATAGTAGAACATGTTTGAATATACATTGTTATATATGTTCACATCTTATTTAAGTGTTAAGTTACCTCGACAATCAAGGAATTGTGGAGGTGAGTTTCGATGTGGTTGTTGGTGTGTGATGGTGCGTACAATGTTTCGTAGGTCTATGTTCTGATGTGGTCGGTGTTCTAATTTGAATTGTGGGTTAGTCGGTGTTCTTGGCCTTTTTTTTTTTTTTTTTTTGCTGCTAAGTCTATGTATGGAATCTTATTTTGTAAAACAATGTAGTAATGTGATAATGATTATGGTAATGTGAATGAAAATGCTAACAAAGCATGTTTTAATCTACATTGATATATATGTTCACTTCCTACTTACTCATTAAAATACATAGCTATTTTGGATTTTTTGTGGAAGACGGACTTGATGTGGTTGTAGTTGTCTTAATAGGAGTACAATTGTAGACACCCCATGTTTGACGGCCCTTATAACTTGGATGCCATCGCTTGCACACCAAATGATGAGTGTTTATGCTTGTCAAGTGTTCGAAATCCTCAGCGGAATGTCACAACTTTGAGCCTTTCAAATCTTATACCTCGGTTGCCTTGTTTTTGGGACCAAACCTAGAGATTTTCAAGCCTGCAGCCTATGGTGACCTGCCAGCCACTGTTTTAGGCTGCCAGCCATTGCTCATGGCTATCAACCACTGATACGGCTTACCGGCTATCAATGTGTTTTACAGATATTTTGTAACAGCAGTGCCAGCTATTTGCATAGATGCTTGCATCTGCTCTCACGTGTATGGCTGGATGTTTTTCAAGGACATTCATGTTTCTCTATATATAGAGGACCCCCTTTCTTGCATGGGGTTAGAAAAATTTTGGAGCAAAATTTTTCCTCTCTCTCTACAATTCTCTCTTTCTCTTGCAAATTTCTTAACCTTTGCCTATACACTCTTCACCTTTGCCTATATACTCTTAACCAAACCTCTCCATCTTTGAGCTGAGATATACACTCCTCACCTTGTTTGAGCTCTTGAGGGTGTGTTTGCCTTGTTTTATTGCCTAGAAAGTGATCTCCTCTTTAAAGGTATAAAGCTTTGCCTCTTTACTTGCTTTAATTACTCTTTTTCTTACTATTTTCCAACTATTTTTGGACTATAAAAACTCTGTATTTTTGGGTTGAAACTTAGGTTTTAAGGCCAATAAAGGTTGAGGGGTGATTCACCCTTCTTTACACCTTGCTCTCAAGGCCTTTACCCTTGTGTTTCCCACCTTTGCACTATCTTTTTTTGAGCTTTTAAATACTGATTTTCAGAGTTATTTCAGTGGCTAAAATCATGGTTTGAAGTCCAAAATTGAAGGGGTTAGCCTCCCTTCCTTGTGTTTTGCTTACTAGTCTTGCATGATTCATGTTTTAGCTTATTATTATAGCTATTTTTGTATTAATTCCCGCATATTTTAGGATTGTTTTCAAGTGTTTGTTGCATTTGAGCTTTGTTTTGCATACTTGTAGTATATTTATCTTCATGAGTTTGGTGTTTTAGGCATTAGACACCATCTTATTTAAATTGATTGCATTTATTTATGATTTTCCATACTTGTGATCACTCTTAATCACCTCTGCAACTTCCCTCATTTCTTGGCTTTTGTCTTGCTTTGAAAGTGGTTTCAAACTACTTGTTTGTTTAAGCATGAGATTGAGATGTCATGTTTAATGGTTTAATCCCTTTGGAGGTTCATTACCAACGGTATGATGTCTCTTTCATGCCTAAAGTAACTCTTGGTTTGAGCCCTCTTCCCATTAGAGGACTTAAATTCACCTTTGGACTCAATTGATTAAAGAATTAATGATAATCTAAAATGAAGTAATAAAATTAAGGCTAAAAAAAGTGTAAGATAATAACTTATTTGGGTTTGATCAGACGTTAATTGAACCTTTGAGTCTTGAGTTGTTTCATACTTATTAGTGACGAAAATGGCTCAAGATTTATTGTCAACTACTCCCCTTGATCTTTCATGATAGGGAGGTGATTTTAAGAGTCTTGTTTTGTTGCATTCAATAAACTTGCACACTTGATTCATGAGCCATCATGCAATGGGATTACATCCATTGATGGTTTGTGAACCAAACTTACTACTCCTTTGAGTTGTTCATGATAAGGAGGGATAAATTGTGCAAATAAATCCTTGAGAATACATTGTCTCTGCTCTATTTGCTCTTTGTTGCAGCAAGACAACCTAGTTAGCAGTGGCCGGTAGGCCCTCTGCCGACCACCAGTGCAAAATTCAACAGTGTACTTCCCTAACAGAATAGAGTTGGTATTGAGATGGAAATCAATGTAAGTATTCTACTGTGCAACAGAGGCATTCAGCGGCAGAAACAATGACTTTGTAATTCGGGTGGAAACCGCATTCATGCATGGGCCTTCCATCGAGCCTCGGAATCCATGTTGTAACAATATTAGTATCGTGCTTAAAGTAGCGGCTTTGTAATTAATTAGTTAGAATAGTTAATTTGTCTCATGTTGTAATTATTTTAATTAGGTAGAATAGTTAATTAGTTTGGGTTGTAATAATTAGTTAAGTATTTTAGCTATTTATTCATTTCGTTTTGTAATTGTTAATTAATTAGTTTAGCTTTAATTAGTTAGCTAGTTAGTTCTTTCAGACTCTCCTTCATGAGCGCAATATTGTAATAATGTGTATGTCTTCCAACCCCGTTTTCTCCTTTTATTTACTAGCTTACGATAGTTAGTTTAGGATATCATGTTTCGTTTAGCATTCTCTATGTTTGCATCCACTTGTATTGCATACACCGAGGCTCGGTTCATCATTCTAACTTGCATTGTTAGTTTAATGTTTCTTTGAATACGTGTTTAGACCACATGCTATCAAATTGATTCATTTGTCATATTAGTAGACGAGCCTAGTAATTGCATATCGCATGTGTTGCATTAGTCATATTGCCCAATTAGGATCATGTATTTTTCTAACTAATTTCTTTTTTTGGCTTGGAGTACTAGGTGAGCTTTTACTCGCTTTAGCATATTGCATAAGTGTGATTGTTGCCATGTTCATCATGCTTGCCATGAGGCTAATTGCTTAAGTACTATAAACTACTTGAATGCCTGTAGATGAAGGCTAATTGCTTAAATTGGAATAATTTGAGTAATGTTCATAAGCGATTACTTTTTTAAATGGTACATATTCGAAATAATTTTACAAAACAAACATGAATCAAGTGTTCTAATTTTTGCAAATATTAGTCTATACTTGTGTGTGTGCGCATCATATAGTAATGCTAGCCTAATAATCAGAACAAAAGCATATAATGTAGATAAGATTCATATCATGATTAGTAGAGGTCGATCTTTGATCGGTCGAGTGGGGTGCTCAATTCATGACCTTCCCCTCTCGTACTTAAGTTCCTGAGCCGAGACAATCTTGGTGATGATAGACACATGGCCTTTGGCATGAGTCATGGGTTTCCTAAATTTTTTCAAAAAATATTTAGGTGCCGACTTTATATCTGGTAAAACAATCCATTTTTGGCAATTTGATTCAAAATCGATTTTCTAAAAAGATTTGCCGAATTGAGACTTTTTGGTGATTATCTATTTCACGTTGCACTTGTGAAATCAGATTCAGAACCGCGGGAGTCTGATACTGTAGGGCTTATTTGTCTTTTGAAAATGAGGTATGAAAAAGTCGAGCTACAACAATGTGTAGTGTTAAGTTGTCAGTTGGTTGCGTTGGCATGGTGTGTTTTGGTTGGGCAAATAATTAATGACATCGTCCTTATTTTGTGCGGGGTGTAGTTGTGTGTTTGTTATAACTATTAATAATCATTGTAGTAGGTCATGTTTGAATGTATTTTGTTCTACACGTTTGGCTACTATATAATTGTAATGTTACGTTGTGGAGCAGTGAATGGTTTGTCATTGTTTGACTGTGAGTACAATGGTTTGTTTCATTGTGTTAGTGTTATTGCGTTGGCAATTTATTTTCAATGGGTAATTAGTTAATGATATCGTATCTGAGACATCGCTTTGTCGTTGTTTTGATTATGGATCTTGATGTGTTGAAATATATTGTTTGAGGCTGGTGGTTGTGTTGAATTGCAGATTTTTTGTTTCTATTTTTGTTTACTAATGTGATATTGTTGATTGTGTTTCAAGTAATGCATGCAAGAGTAGCTCAAAACGTAATTCGAACAAGAGAACACCGCGATCACAATTGTCCGTTCAGACGACAACAGCAACACCATGAACTCCATAGCTACAAAAGAAGGGGGGGTGGAATTACATTTACAAATTTATGTTCATATGAGTGTATTTAGGTAGTCTATTTGGAAGAATTGACACAATGTTCATATCAATGGTATGCTTGCAACATCACGATGACACAACATTGAATTTACATATAACATAACGACCAACCAATACGTCAACATATCAGCATAACAATTCCACAACCCAAGTTTGCAAAGCCTCACAAAACAGTCTAGTATGTTAAACTTGTGAACAATATCATGACTAAGTGGTTCGATAAAAAATATAAACATCATTACCATATATTGTGACAATATCCACACCGATGGCACTGTTTTACACGTTCGGTCTACACAGAAAAATGAAATAACATCCCCCCAAAAAAAGGGGAAATAGACGCTATTAACATCAAAAAGCCACGGTTCGATGTACATACTAATCCAACATCGGAAAACCTACAACAAAACATCAAAAATAAAGAAAGCAAACCAACCTGGCATACATCGCACAACATGTGAAACACAAAACACTAGAAATCAGCATTTTCGAGTTTTTAGTTATTTTAACAAGTTAAAATAGTTGTGTTTGGAAAGAGAATTAGATTTTTTTTATAATTAAATGTAATATTTGTGAGAGAAAAAATAAAATGATCATGAGTTTGATATGACATTTTATTTTATTAATTATTTCATTTTAGTCCAAAAAGGCAAAAAAAAAAAACTTATTTGTGAAACACCTCCATAATAAGAAATCACTATGGGCAAATGTAGCTGGTTACTTGAGAAGATCCCCATTACACGATCTTCATTCTCTTGTTAAACTCATTATTTTTATTTTTATTTTTTATAATGTTTTTTTATTTTTGTTTGGTTTTGGGTAAGAAATCTCTATGGGCAAACGTAGCTGGTTATTTGAGAGAAAAGAGGACGTCTGAACTCGAACACGTATTAATGAGGCTTTGATTTATAGTGATCTGTTTTGTCTTTTGGATGTACATGGTGGAGAAATGTGAGAACCAATGCAATTTTATATGAAAAATTCTAGCTCGTATGTACTTGATGGTAATGTACAAATAAAAAATTTATAATAATTTAGTTTAATGTAGGGTTGGTTATAGAGTTATTCAAATCGTACAATTTATCTAACTCGAATGGATCTGCATACAAATAGACAATTTTACATATATAATGCGAATGGATTTGGTTTGTAATATGACATTATTGCGAGTTGCGGGTTGTACCTGCATCTGCAAAAATCTGCCTGCACTAAAATATATATCTATTTTTAAATGATGGAGTTTGCGAGTTTGTAAATATTTTTATTTTATTTAATGGGTTTGAATTGGATGAAATTTGACAACAATTTATTATTGTTTTATTATTATATTTTAGATGAATGTAAAAGTTAATGAAGATTTACATTTAAGTAGGTTTAGGATTTTGAATGATTTTACTTCAATTGTATTTTTGGGTAGTGAATGATTTTGATGATTTAGCTTAGGATTTTAAAAGATGTACTTGTGTTAGTTTATGATATATTTATAAGTTTAGGATTTTGAATAATTTGCTTGTATTAGAAATTGATTTTGTTGTATTTTTAATTTTATAAGTTTTAGTTCATTAATTATTAATGTTGAGCATTTTAAAAAATAGTGAGAAAAGGACCCAAAATAAATATTTACACAACAAAAAAAAAAACCCCAAAATAAATTTTTAAACAAAAAAAATTCAAGTCGCAAACCACCCGTCCATTCTCGAATCCTATCCGTACAAACTGTAACCTGCACTGCGGGCAGTTGTAGGTTCAATTTTTCCCAAACTGCACATATGCGGGCAAGTTTAACCGCAAATCAAACTGTTCAAAATCGAACTGCGAGTACCCTTAATTTAATGTAGATTTTTTTTAATTTTAAAACAAAATAATTATGAAGATATCACTACAAGAAATTAAGGTTTTAAAGACATATTTTTAGAGACAAAAATAATTTGTTTGTAAAAATTATACTTTTAAGGACAAAATAAAACAATTTTTCAAAAAATATATTTAATCATGTTATTACATTTTCTAGACAAATTTATTTGGTTGTAAAAGAATCAATCACTTTTCCCTACAATTTTAGTTGGTCCCTAATTAACTCAACCATAATTAACCCAAATCAAATCCCTATAATTTTAATTGGTCCCTAATAAACCCAAAACATATATTATTATATTTTATATATTAATTTTTGATCTCAAAGTCGGGACTATCAAAAACAAAAACAAAAAAAATTCTTCACTCTATTGCTGCCTCCGATTTCGATTCTCCTTCTCTCTCTCTCTCTCTCTCTCTCAATTTAAAATTCTTTTCATATATCTCTTCTCTACACTCTCTCTCAATTTAAATTTCTTTTCATATATCTCTTCTCTACTGATTCGTGTATCTCTCCTCTACGGATTCGATATCTGGATCGCTCTGTTGCCGCCTCCGATTTCGATTCTCCGATTTCCCGATTAAATAGATGAATTAGTCTGGATTCAATTCTTCGATTTCCCGACGAATCTTCGGTAGCGATTCCGATCAGGTATCATATATTATCAACTTATTTGATGATCGACTATTATATATATGAATCGCCTATATTTAATATGTTTGACGTAGGAGCAGCTTCTTGGATGCTTTTAACATTCTGAGATTTGTTGGAATTGAAGTGAATAGAGATCTCTTTATTTCAATGCATGATATATGGATGTGAAATTTGAAGTCAATTGTTTATAATTGTTATGTCAATATGGATACATTTTTTTTTTTTCATTTTTTTTTTTTTTTTGAGAACTAATATAGATACGTGGATGTAGCAATCTACATTTACTACATTTACAGACCATTGGAATCTCTTATTTCATTCATGTAATAATAAGGATCATATCCAATCTAGGCTTTAGTCCATCATAGATCATTTAACTGATGCTCTGTTAATGTGAAGCCATGATGGAGTGAGGGGAACAATTTCACATACAGAGGGCAAATGGAATTATGAGTGGTTGAATGTAGTACCTATAACCTGTTAACCTCTAAAATTCAGAACAATACCGGACCACATTTGCTTACCAACATGCACATAAACTTATCTCCTTGTTACTCTGTCTAATCAGTAACTTCAAATCTTCATTTATACGTTAATTTGTCCTTCATATTGTCATTTTAGATTTTTCTTGATATCTTCAAATTCAGCAAACAGAATAAACCTACAAAGAAGATTTCTACATATTGCCATAAAAAAAATGAAATAAATTTGGCTTTGGCTGATCTACTTTCTTATTTTTAGAACTACTTGTTTTCATATATAACAAAACAATTAGGTCTTTTGTCATTTGCAGAGAATGTGGATGGAGGTTCAGTGATAATACTCCTGCATGCTTAGACCCTTGTGTTGTTTGTTTGGAAAGAAAGTGCACTGTAGCTGCTCAAGGTACATTCCCTTCCAAACTTGCAAACTAGCACCATAAGGATTCTAATCGATTTTTTTGAGTAATTTAAAAAAAAAAATGTTTGGATTCTTCCTAAACGTTAACATATGAAAATGATGCAGTTCAATGCCATCTAAATGTTAACATGTGACAATATATATCTTGATGCTTCAATTTACATTAAGCAGCAAACTTGGGTATGGATTTTAGCTGCTTGTTTATCATGTATTGCTTTCCTGTGATTGTATTCTCATGACCTACTTTGAACCTATATTAACTGATGTATTGATTTTTCCCTAAGAGATGAATCCATGTAAATCAAATATATGTTCTTGATAATAATGTTCTTGATAATAATGTTCTTTAAAATTGTCAATAAATAGTTGAAACTTCAACTAGAAAAGATTAATAAAATAGTTGAGTAGCTGCCTAATTACAGACTGGCAGAAGAGTTCATTGATTCTTGGGATTCTGTAGGATTAGTATCTGCTTGATATTACATACTGCTGATGAAAATAATGGTCAAAAGTAATGTGCAACAAACCTTTAAAGAAGAAAAGCCTAACATGTGAAAAGTGAAAACAACTTTGCTCAAATAATGAACTAATATCTCAAATAACAACTTTGCTCAAATAATAAACTAATATCTTTGCTCAAATAATAAACTAATATCTTGAATAATAAACTAATAAACTAATTTCTTGAACAACTTTGCTCAAATATTAGTTTTCAACTTTGCTCAAATAACAAACCTTTCTTGAATGTTCTCACTAATTATGTGAATGTTCTCTTAAATCAGCGAGATATTAGTTTTTGTGTTAGTGTGTGCGCTAAATATAATTTTTCTAAATTTCTACACATTTTGAGTATTGTGCAAGTTGCAACCATATGTGCATTGTACAATGTAGACCTAATAATTCTAGAAAGACAATGTCATTCTTTGCTTTTGTTTTCTATATCTATTCCTCCTCTGAACCATTCTGTGTGTGTGTGTGCGCGCGCGCGCATTGGTATTGGCTATGGTTTTAAATAAGAGTATCGGGACATATATCAATATTGGCGATCACAAAATCAAAGATTGCAACAACTGTGGGGCCACTATTTTGTGATAGAGATTCTCATCAATTCACAACTTTATTCAAATCAATTTGTAATTATTAAAATTTTGAACTTTCTAAGGCTGCTAAAAAAAAAAAAAGAAACAATTTATTACTGATATACATTACTGTAACAAAGCAAAACAAAGTTTAACAAAGTTTACAACAGTTGATGCTGATCATTGAGTTGAATTTATTAGTTTATAGATAAAATTAACCTAATACACTAAATCCAGAAAACATTTTCTTTGTTTGCACTATGTTCTGCTTCAGTTGGCTTGAAGTATTCTTCCATGGTTTTCTTCCTCAATAACTGTAAATTAGAATAGAAAATCTCATGAGCTAAATTCATATGTGGCCTTAAGAAAAACGTAAGCTCGTTTGTTTAAGATTATGGATTTTCTTGTGAGATCTTGTGTTCAAATTTGTTGTTGTCAAGACCAATAGTTAAATGAGTGTCTCCCTTCCTAGCCAACCACCAAATGCAGTATTCATCAAAAAGCAAAATCATGAAACCAAGCATTTGGATCATAATATTATTTGTTATTAGACATCGCCTCAAAGCGTGCTTAGATTTGAAGCACTGAGTTACTTAAGATGCTGAAAGTGGCAATGCATTATCTTTGTGACTGATTTTATGTGCTTGTGATTATCTATGAGCAGCCTTGGTAATAAGAGAGTTGAACTCTTTGATATAGAAGCAGGTGCTAGTGATCCTACAGCAGATGATAATGTTCAAATGGAGTCAGGTGAGATCAGGACCCTCTTCATGTCTGCATCTGAACGATTTGTTGAGCATGGTGTATTATTTTGAAAACAAAAGTTGTTCATGTGCTCTATGCTTCTCGTGTTTGTTGTTATTGAATGCCCCCAATATGATTCGTGGCTTATTTGTTTTTGTTGTTAATTTGTTTTCTGCAAATTAGTAATTCTTAGGCCCTAAGTTCTATGATTAGCAGCTTGGACTTTTTCTGCTATTAAGAACTTCTTGGTAGTAGAATCCTATTATATTTCTGTTGGAATTGAAATCTGCCTTCACCTTTTTCTGTAGCTAGTAGCCAATGAATGTAATGTTGTTAATGGGTGTGAATTATGATTGTTGCATATGGAATGAGTACAGAAACGAAGTCATTGGATAATTTTTAATTGGTAATATAGTTGAGAGTTTGGCCTATTCTATGTAGGTTTTGAAAGCTTGTGTAAATTTGAAGCTTGAGAGCTCTCTGCTAGATTTTAAATGCCATTTCAACGAAGCCATTGAGAAGAAGATGCGATGAGTTGAGTTGTTTTGTTATGTAGGTAGATATAACTCTAATTACAATCTGTTCATTGAATAGTTGAATGCTACAAACAATGCTTATGGCACTAGCCTTATAAATTGGAAATGATACTTTCGAAATCTCTGTCAATTTATGATATACAATTAAGATATTACATACTGATGAATCAAAGCATGGTATTTATTTGTTATTGAAATATCTTTTGATTAAACCTTTTTGAATGTGATCAGCATTTTTTGTTTTTCCCCGTGTAGTTGAATTTT
Organism: Camellia lanceoleosa; assembly: GCA_025200525.1. Lineage (NCBI taxonomy): Eukaryota > Viridiplantae > Streptophyta > Magnoliopsida > Ericales > Theaceae > Camellia > Camellia lanceoleosa. The sequence continues at coordinate 116,032,943 of CM045772.1, read as the reverse complement.
AATTTGGAGATGAACAGATGATCTGATGATATGTTTGATATTTTCTGTTTGGTTGTTGAGAAATCAAGCAAGGAATATAGGTTGATGTTCAAACTAGTATTTTTAAATTAATGTTACAAAATCAAAAAGCCAAAAAAAAAAAAAAAATTATCAAACTTTTAGAAACCAATTTTAGTTGTCTCAAAAAAATTATAACCTTTACATACTACTTTCATTTGTCCCAAAAACTAAAATTTTTAGAGACCACTTTCATTTGTCCCCAAAACTAAACTTTTAGAGACTAATTTCTATTGTCTCAAAAATTAATTTCATTTGTCTCAAAAACTAAACTTTTAGAGACCAATTTTTTGTTGTCTCAAAAATAAATTTTGTTGTCCCCATAATAATTAGATTTTTAGAGACAAATTTTGGTTGTCTCAAAATTAAAATTTTTTGCAACCACATATTTTTGTCTCTAAAAGTTTATTTATAGTGACAAATGCAAAATTTTGTCTCTAAAAGTCATTTTTTGACTTTTCCGGACGGACCATATGGGACAAACATTCGCGACGGAGGAAATTGGTTGGCTAACGTTTTTTCCAACAAATATTATACTTTTAAGGACGGAATAAATTTATCCCTAAAAAGCTGATTTCGTGTAGTGTATATTTATTTACAAAGATAGTATTGCTACACCGTTGATATGAAATTTGTTATGAGCAATGATACATCCCTTTAATTTTAAAATTCTAATTAAGTTCTAATTATATGATAGAAAATAAAAAAATAAAATAAAACCAAGACTAAAATATCATATCGCAGTGAGATCTACTCCTATTAAAGTTTATTAGAACTTTTTTATTAAAGCTCCTAATTATTTTTCATTTGTTTTATGAATTTATATGTGAATAGGACTTTCCATTACGATTCATGTTGGCTACGCTCCTCTAGTACCAGATTTCGAAGGGATGGGTATTGTCCTAGCCTAGGAGATTCACCACTAGTCTCCTTTTAATGATTTTTTTTTTTTTAAAATTATACATATATTATTCATAAAAAAATAAAATTATGTCAATCTAACAATTATAATTTTTTTAATTTATTGTATTTATCTTTAAAAAAATAAACAACAAATATATTTTTAAAAAAAGAAATCATTCTTTTTTTTGGGTGATAATGCGATAAAATAAAAATATTATGATTATCAAATCGGTTTAAAAATTTTCATAAATAATATATCTGAAATATTTTATGAAATTAACTGTGGGAATCATAAAAATATGACTCCACAACAAGCCCAGGTACGCCCATACATTACCTTGAGGGAATCTCAGCAATACACCATTTAGGTAAGTCTGGCTCACCAGATAGTCCATTGAGCCCAACTCAACCCACGCCCAACAATAGATCCACTTGTATTTTTGAATATACATCTCCTTACTTTTGCATCTATAACAAAATTCATAGAAAATTGGGTAATGTAGAACATTATTTTTTTATTTATACTATTTAATAAAGTCCTCATAACTAGAGACCATTTTATAGACAAAGCTTACTTAATAAAATGCATAATGACTTATTAAAGCTTACTTAATAATTGATGTACTGAGTTTAGTTTTCTATTAAATATAAAAGTTGGGCCTGATTGTTAGTTTACTATTACTTGGGAAATTGTTACTTTACTATCACTTATTTTAGATTTGTCTAACACGAACTCAAAGGTTAGTAATATTTGGTAGAACTAATGGTGGTGGTGTGGTGGAAATGGAGGAGGCGGTGGTGGTGGCAATGAGGGAGTGGTGGTTGGATGATAGCAGTGTGATGATAGAGGTGACCGTGCCATTACAATTATATTAGAAAACTTTAATCTAAATATTTTTTTTTTTTTTTTAAAATGATCAAATACACTTATTTTTCATTGATATATACAAGATTTTTCTTAAATAGAAAAGAACTTGGCAATTGCATGCGACGGTGGATAAACATCATTGAGACTGTTTGTTGTAATTTTTAAGAAGTGGTTATAAATTATTTTAGTTTAGGGACATGTACTAGATTGTTTAGTATAACTTTTACTTATATCTTATTAAGTAAGAATAACTTAAATAAGCTGATTATTTGGAAGCTGAAAAATAAGTGTTTTTAGTTTTTGTTTTCTGATTATTAACTTTTATCTTAAAAAAATTCCACCAAACAAGCTCAGAATGACTTCAAGTTTGATAGTTTGATAATAGAAAAACAACTTAATGAACAAAATTCAAGGCTAAGCAATGACTTTTAACCTTTTTTTTGGCCAAATTCCATACAATTTATGGCTAAGCAAGTTTTGTAAATAATAACTATCCCCCCATAAGTTTTATTTTTAAACAAAAAATTCACATTAAATCATATTATTTTGTATAAAAAATTAGTATTAATTATTCATGTATATATCAATACTCATTTACTAATGTCAGCAACATTATTTTAAGAGTTTCATTTGCTAGCTCCATATAATTATGATTATCCGGTAGCAACATTAATTTTATTTTATTTTTTTTATAAATAATTTATACATGAAATTTAATTAAATAAACAATTTAAATAATTAAAATAAATTTTATAATTAAGGTAAATTACCAATACATCATAATAGTTGAACTTAATTCTCATCAAGTCCTATTGAATATAAGTGCTAGTTAAATCGTCGTTAAAAATAATTTTTTGTGACAATTATTTACACATCGCTAAAAATTAACAATTAGTGAACTTTTTTTGTCATTATTTTTATAAATTGTCTCTAAAATTTACAATTAGTGACATTTTTCTATAACGAATTTTTTAAACTGTCGCTGAAAATTAAAAATTGGTGTCTTTTTTTGTAATGATTTTTTTAATTGTCACTAAAATTTATAATTAGTCACATTTTTGTGATAAATTTTTTAAACTATTACTAAAATTAATAATTAATAGTATTTTTAATAATATTTAATTAAAAATATTATTAATTATTATAAAATTTATTAAATAATAAATTTATCTATTAAAACCTCTACGTAAATTCTCTTAACAATTAATCGTACGAAGCGGAACAATACCCGGTCTATACTTGACCATTTTCGAAACATGGCTACGCGCGTAAGAAGGTGGTCAATGCTTGAAAGTGAGAATATTTTATTTGTTGACCAAACGATTCATTTTGCTCATCTACAGCTAATGTAAGAAAATCTTTCTTTTGTTTTTTTAAATTTTAATCAAACCCTCATTAAAATAATAAAGCACCTGAAACAGCTAAAGGTCTTAATTAAACGAGTAATGACAGGTATTATAAAATAAGTATTATAAAAAATTTATAAAACTAATTCAAGAATAATTACATAACATATAATAAAATATTATAAATTAATTAAATAAAAAAAAATTTCATAAAAAAATTTAGATGAAGTGTCAATAAATCTCAAAATATGATCTTGTGAATTAAAAATTCAATTAAAATAGAAATTACACAAAAAGATAGTCACTTATACGTTTTAATTTAATTTTTGAGGTATAAAAGTTGATTTCTCCCCATGTAAAATTATACATTTGGACAATCTGAACTATAGAGATTTTGAATTTTTTCTACTTCTAAAACAAATCTCACATTACGAATAATAACGTAACTCCAATATAAAACTCTAATAACGTAACATTTTAATGTAATATACTAAAAAACTCTTTAGTATATTTTTTTCAAACATAATAACGTAACTCTTCGAACTTTTTCTAAACGTAACACTCCAATTTAACATACAAAAACTCTTTAGTATATTTTTTCTAAATATTTGTTTGGGGTGTATTATATAAGTATGCCTTTTATCTTTTTTGGGTCACATTACTTCTTTACTTTTCTACATATCTTTTCCCAAAAAGTCAAAAATCTATTTATTTAGATCATCTTAAACAAACGTCACTCCAATGTAACCCACATAAAAATTTTAAAACACTACCTAGTGTACTTTTTTCAAACATAACATTACAATTTGAAATTATACAATTACCCAAAACTTACTAATAAATTTTTGTACTTCTTTTGGAATGGTTTGAAAAATCTCACATCTTTTTAGAATGGTTTAAAGAATCTCTCATCCTTTTTTTTTGAGTGTTACATGGGAATATTACATTTAGAAAAAGTATACTAAGAAATTTTTTTCTATGTTACACACGTTTGGAAAAAATATAATAAATAATTTTTTTGTGTTACACACATTTGAAAAAAGTATAATAAAAATTTTTTTTTAAGTGTTATATTAGATTGTTATATATTGAAATTATACATTTACTTAAAATTTACTAAGGAGTTTTTGTACTCTTTTTTAACTATTTGAACAATCTCACATCCCATTAGAATGTTTGAAGAATTTAATATATAAAAATTTATAATCATAAATTATGTATCTTACCTTTCAATATAAAAATTTATCTAACCTTTCATAAATTGTGTATCTTACCTTTCAATATAAAAATTTATTATAGTCATTCCAAATAAATAAATAAAAGATTTCAATATAAAAATTTATCCCAAATTTGATTATCATTAATCGTGTATCTTACCTTTCTAATACAAAAATAAAAAAATAGAAACAAGGATATACTCATAAATCTAATTTTTAAATAATATATTAAATCTGCATTTCTAAAATTAATTGAATTAATTTATCTATAAAAAAAACTTTTGAGATTAATCGAATCATCATTTCTTAATATGAGATAAATTTTTTAAAAATTTTCATAATATTTATTTTTTGATATTCAGGTCTCGTTTGAAAATAGGTAATTTTAGTAACTTTTTAGTTTTTTGATTAAAATATGAGGTAAAAAAAATTAATATGCTTTGTATGACTTTTTAATTTTTTTATAAAAAGATGTATAAAAAATAGAAAAAAATAAAATCTTTAATTTTTTAATATAAATTATTAAATTTTTAATTTTTTTAAGGGGGATGCACCAATAAATCCCAAATTTGTATCTTGTAATCCATTTGGTCCTATGATTTTTCTTATGAACCGTTAAGTCCTATCACAATGTTAATGACCATTAAACATCAAACACATCATTGTCAAAACAACATCATCATCATCAAAACAACTTCAAACATCACATTAAACATTATTCATCATCATCAAACATTAAACATTAAACATCATCATCAAACATTAAACATTAAACATTATTCATCATCAACATTAAACATTATTCATCATCAACATTAAACATTAAACAACATTATTCATCATCATCAAACATTAAACATTAAACATCATCAAACATTAAACATTATTCATCATCAACATCAAACATCAGACATAAAACATTATTCTTCAACATTAAACATTATTCATCATCTTCAACATTATTCACCCAAAAAAAAAACATCAACATTAACATTAACACAGTGGCGTTAGAATCCAAACACGATGATACGGTATTTGCAACGGATGCGAATCGCATTCGGGACTTCTTTTCTTTGGCTCGTCTGCTTGATTTACTTCACCCAGGTTCCATTTTCCCTCTTTCTTTCTTCCCAGATCTATTTCTATTGATTTCTTCCTCTACAATCGTATTTTTCTTTTCAATTCCTGTCATGATCGGTGCTTTTTAGTTTTATTTTTTTTGAAGGCATTTGAATTGAATTTATTTCGAGGTTTTGGGTGATGGAGAGACTTTTGGAATGTGGGTTTGTTGTTTTGGGATTCTGGGTCAATCAGGGTTTATTGTTTATAGGTGGTCTTCTAGCTAAGATTTTGAATCAAATTTATATCTTTGTAGGGATTTGTTTCTAGTTAGGGCCAGTGGTGGGGAAGAGGAAGAAATAGAAAGAGTGGAGAAGGAAACCCAACATGGTTCTGGGAAGTGGAGATCTCGCCCGCTGTGAAGTGTTCTTAATCCAAAGGTTCAAACCTAGATTCAAAATCAGATTTAAATCGTGAAGTGTTCTTGGGGTTTTGATGATGTTGTTGATGTTATGTAGATAGTGGGAGTAATGGTACATAAGAAAACTTGTAGGACTAAATGGTATAACTTTCTACCACATAGGATTTACTGGTAATTTTTTCTTTTTTTAATAACTTTTTAATTTTTTAATTAAAATCATCACTTATCAAATAAGACCTAAATATTATTATAATTAAACAGACATTATTGCTTTGACTTCTTTTTTCCACAAAACCCGTATATCAAGCGGATGATTCGGTTTTTTTATTCCAAGAAAAACATTTTACAAAAAGCCGTTAATCATTATCTAAAAACAGGTTTGAGTGAGGAAAAGGGAAAACGCAATAATGTCACTGAATAGATGCTGAGTACTGTACGATGAATAATATTAGGTGCTACAAAAAAATATATATATATTATGAAATTTTTTTTTATTCTTTAGTTAGTATGTAATATTTTTTTTATTCTAAAAACAGGTTTTTCTTACCAACCTTTTTAGCCAATTAGCCAAAAAGTTACTAAATTAGCCTGTTCCCAAACGAGGCCTTATTCTTCCATTTGGTAAGTAAGTTAGTATTTTGACTTTTTGACTTTTTGACTATTTTAGCCTGGGCTAAAAAACTTGATTTGGGAAGGACTTTTTAACTTTTTGACTTTTTTAACTTTTTTTGTGAGAGAAGAGTGTAATGATTATGAGTTTAATATGATATTTTGTTTGTTGTGGCTAAAATAGCCTATTTTGTCTTTTATGACTAAAATAACAAAAAAAAACCACAAACTCATCTTCCCAAATAATCTTTTATGATTATTCTCATAATATTTTTTTATGATTTCTAATACTACTCTTATACAATAACCTCAAGGCTTCTTCTTAAGTGTGCAACCCACAAAAGGTGTAAGTGGGTTGCACACCATGTGCCACTCACACAAAAGGTGTAAGTGTAAGGTGTAAGTGTAAGTGGAAGGTATAAATGAAATGTATAAGTTGCACACCATGTGCCACTTACACAAAAGGTGTAAGTGCAAGGTAAAAAATGTGTAGGTGTAAGTGTAAGGTGTAAGTGAACACAAAAAGGTGTAAGGTGTAAGTTGCACACTATAGCATTACCCTAAGCTCAAATGAAGTACTCCTAACAAATTAACAATGCCTTATTGATATGATTGTGATATACTCTTCCATATATTAATTCATTCGTGATAAAAATAGAATTTGAGGGATTGTTTTCTGTCCGACTATATTAAATTTCAATCTTACCTTATATTACATGTCAATGAATAATATTACATGTCAATTAATAAATAAAAAATTGATATGACGTCATGTTAGCTACGTGATATATCTGTTACATAAAATATATATATATATATATATATGAGCTCCGATTGAGAGCTCGAATTAGGTGGCCCTAAATGCCTCTAATTCCAAAAACGACCCCGTTTTGAATTTTTTTTTTTTTTTTTTTCAGCAGAACATGGAAGAAGAAGACGAAGAGGAGAGGGAGGGGAGGGGGCCAACAAACTCGGGGCTGAGGCGGGGCGGAGGCGGGCGAGGCTGAGGCAGGAGGTGGAGGCTGAGTCGGACGGCTGCGACGAGCGACGATCGGCGACGATCTCCCTCTCCGATCTCCCTTTCCGCTCGCTTCTCTCTTTCTCCCTCTCCGATCGGCTTTTCTCTCTCTCTCTCTGAACCAGAGTCCAAATCGAAGGGAAAGAAAAAAAAAAAATTTCAAATATGAAACGATGTCGTTTCATATTTTCGGGGCTTTCGTGCTACAGCTTTTCGAGTCACAAATCTTTTTCCTATATATATATATATATTTCTAATTTTGTATTTTTATTTTACCATTATAAATGATAATGGGATGAGACCAGATTTATGACATGTCTCTATTTTGTTTTTTTTTTTTTGGACAGGAATATACGAGATAATTAATGTAGGGTGAGAGTAAAGAGATGTCAGAGTAATTTATCACCTTGAGGAAACTAATAATTTAGAAATATATTTTATGAGAAATGAAAATTGATGAGTTATGGCAATTAAAAAGATTAAAGTTAAAATAGAGAGGTGAAAAATGACATTCATATTTAGGGTTTTAGTTTTATTAGTATTTAGGCTTCATTTGGTATTGGTTAAGAAAAAAAATTATTTCACTAAAAAAAAAATCTTAGTTCATTTGATACTCTCATATTTGTCAAAAGCTTAGCCAAATTTACTTTTATTAAAAAGTCATTAGAAAAATCAAAAAGGTAAAAATGTACCAAACAAATTATTTTTTTAGCGCTGGGTTTTTAATAAAATTATATTTACTCAATAAACTAACTTTTTAACTAACTCTCAAAATGAGTTTTAATAATATAAATTATATATACATAAAAAAAAAAAATTAATATAATCAAGATATTGCGGGGAAAACATGGTAGGAAAGTGAGTCTCATCCCTTCATCTTTAAACACGGATGAGAGGCAAATCCCATTTAATTTTTTTATTGAGACTAAAGATAATAATACAAATTACGTGATTAGAATAGAGTGAGGTTGTTTTGGGAATTAAGAAAAAGGCTAATTTATTGACTTTTAAAAAAAATATGTAAAAAAATAAATAAATAATGTGACTTAAATAAATTAATAAATTGACTTTTTTTTTCTAATGGCCAAAATAAGCCAAAATTGTGATCCCTACCCAACACTTTTTTTTTTTTTGTTTTCTTTTTTTTTTATAAAAAAAAATTTGTTCAACCTAATTTGTGCGGTGAAGGTTTATTATTGACTCAACCTTACGCTACGCTTGTTTGGATGAAAAATATTTTTTATTTTTTATTGTTTGATACAATAGAAAATAAAAGTCAATGGAAAACATTTTTCATGATCAACAAAAAATAAGCTTATATAGACAGAAAATATTTTTCACTTTTAAAAAGTAAAAAACAATTTTCAAATTAAAGTCTTATCAATATCACCACACTACTACCGTCACTCTCACTTTCACTAGCACACCACCATTAACACGGCCACTATCACTATCATTGTCGCTATCACCTGCTACTGTCACCCCATCACCATGCCACCACCTCCATTTCACTACCACCACTATCAAACATAGAAAAATATTTTTTTCCATAAAGTATTTTCTAATTTTTTTTTTTTTTAATAATTTGAAAATAATTTCTGCCCAAATAAACGGAACACTCAAACTCTCTAAGCATCAAACCAGCCTACCCCAATCACGTTATAACCAATTCATTCACTAGCCAATTTATACCTCCATGTGTGAGTGAATTTCCGATCACACTGCCCTCCTTAGTGATTCAGCAGAAGAACACAGGCAGAGTAGACGGCTCCTTGTAACCTGCACAGAAGGAAAAGACTCCGGCGGTGGTTTCGACCACCCGGGGGAACTCCGACGATCAAGTCAGTATATCTCTCAAGGATAATCAAGTACTTAACTCACTAACTTGAGCATAAAAAACGTACCTTAGACCCATGGGGGTGCCTCTCTTTTATAGCCAATCCAATCCTAGTCCCAACAGGAACCCGGTCCTAATGGATTTAGGACTCTTGCTAATCTAGGACTCTCAGTGGAATTAAGACATACTCCCTAAGAGTTTATCTTTACCCCAAACTGAAGTCTTCCCCCAACCTTGGACTCTTGTCCACATCCAGGTTTGAGCTTCCTCTTCATTCTAGGACTCTTGTCCTTTATCCGCTTATCTCGGACTCCGATATCTTCGGAGGTATCCTCGGCCTAGCCGAGATAACCTCGGCACAACTACCATAACACGTGGGGAACTCTGCTGACACTTCGGTGTCACCTCGGCCACGTGTTGGTACTCAGAAAATATATCCCCTAAGCGCCCTAGGTTCTATTACCTCGGCATTACGAGGTGATGGAACCTATCTTCGAATTTATCCGCACATCGGCCTAAGAACTTTTAGCCGAGATCATTACGTTCGAGGCGGCATGTCCTCTTGATTCAAATCAATTCCCTTACGTGTATGGTGTCATACACCAATCTTCAACTAATACGAGGGCGTTTCATTCTTCTTGGTCGTGCGTTGGCAGCGCCTACAAGCCGTCTTTTCTCTGCTGCGCCATGTCATGGTTACCTAAGCGTCATTATTTGTTTTTGCCGCTTCACTTTTGACAAAAGCGTTTGTCTCTCTCCTTCGCTTCATACGCATTTTGAAATTCTTGTTCTCTCTCTCTCTGAAGCTTTTTCCTTCGAATCCTCCATTGCCCCAAGCTCGAAGCTCTGCATTAGGTCCGCCTTTGCCATTTCGTGGAGCTCAAGCATTGTCGCCTAAGTCACGACCTCGGCGGGACTCATCTCGGCTTCATCCTTTCGGTAAGTCCCTGTTCCTTCGTTTCCATTTCTCTCGATCGTTATCGGTTCTTCTCGCTTCTAATGTTACGTTTGTCACGTATTTCTTGAATCATTTCTTGATTTTGCATCTGAATACTTGCACCATCTCACTTCATTTTTGGCCTTCCACTTTCTTGTATTCTGAATCAAACTTCTTTTGCTTCCTGTTTTCCAGTTTTCGCCTTCCATTCTCATTTATTCGTAGACTTAAGTTTGGGATTTGTTGTAGAACCATCAATCTCTAGAAAAGAATGAAACAATCGATTTTAGGTTTTAGCCGAGGTCCTTAAAACCCTTAGGAATACTCTGTTTCTGTAGCCAAACACTTATAAAGGCCATGGGTGTGTGGAAACATAGGGTGGATACCCCCACAAAACTAGCACACTTTAGGGAAGAATTCTCCATTCAGATGACGTCCAACTCGGACTAGGCGGGGAGGAGGACTCCATTATGCACGATGGCGATAAAATGCCTTTCCTGTAGTCGCCGTCGGTGTGGACTTAGGTCCCCTCTTGATATCCTCTTCCGCGAGGTCCTTAACTACTACAGCCTCAACCCCATGCAACTTACCATAAATGCCTATAGAACCCTTATCGGAATAATAGCTTTAGCTCGGCAGGAGGGTGTTGGAATCACTCTTCGATATCCAAGATTGTTACACCATGAGTGCCCTTAACCTTAAGGAGAAAGGTTTAGTATATTACCTCAAGCCGAGGTCTACCGAATATAAGATTGTGGCGAGCTCCCAGACTCCAACAAAGGGGCTCTTGAGGATTATCTTATTGTCACTTTGAGGCTGGGAATTTGGCCCGGTGAAGAAGTCCACCTTTTCCCTCTCCCACGAGCAGTAAGGAGGGCAAGGGTAAGAGCCCATCTCGAACTACTTAGCTTCTTTGTTTTTCTCCAATTTTCCAAAATATTTTATCTGCTTCTCATGTTTTGTTACATTTTTGCGCGTTAATAAATCCTCCCAAGGACTTTCGTCGATCCTACTTCCTCGAACTGGCGAAAAAAGCTTTTGGACCTCCCTCTTGAAAGCATAAGGCCCCTTTGATTGAACTTCATCCCCACATATACTTCAAAGTTGCTCGACGTTCCAAAACAGAGGAAGAGGAGCACCTCCTCATCAACTGCCTCTACTGAACAAGTTGCTTCCACGTCTGAACCAGGTCCAGAAAAAGAAGCGCACTTGAGACTCGTCAAAAGCAGTGAAATGGAAAGACCAAGAAAAGCGGTGCTCAATCTCTTGTCCGACTGCCCAGATGACATGGAGGATGTGTCAGCTCAAACTAAGGCCCCACCAAAACCGAAGAGAACCAAAAAGGCTCAGCCGAAGGCTAAGGCTACTGAAGCTGATGCCGAGGCCGAAGACGCCCTGCCGATCTCCCAGCTAGCGGAGAGCAGGAAGACCACCTATGCTCCTGTGAAGAGGTCGGCTGAGACGCAGCCCTCTGGATCTGGTCCACCGAAAAAGCAAAAGCCTTCAACCTCGGGATCGGGGTTCCCAAAGTTCCTGGGAGCCCAAAATTACACTTGAGGCGGGCGGTTTATGCCAATGAAAGCGCCTCGACATTAACGTCGTGGCACTTTCGGCATGGCCGTTCTCATCGAAGGTGATCTTGAGAAAAACTCCAAGATCAGTGAATATGAGAACTATGCTCTCATGTTGCAACGTTCTGTCCAAGTAAGTCTTCAGAACTTTGATGATCTTGTTTTATCTTCATACTTGTAAAACATCATTTTCACTCTGTAATAACCTTTGTCCTTATAAAGCTGTCGGGCCGTTCAACATGCCCGCCTTCTCTGTTAAGGCATTTGAAACAAGGAGGAGCTCTCTGAATTAAAGAAGGAGTTTCTTTGCCCTTCAAAAGACCCAAAAAGAGATCAAGCGAGGATGAAAAAAGCGGAAGAAGCGGTAGGCGGCCACAAAGGCCCAATCACTTGCTCTTCAAAAATTTGGTAATTTATGAGCGTCAAGGAAGTTGCGAAGCGAAAAAAGCCGAGGCTAAGAAGGCCGAGAAAAACTTAGGGATGCTCTGGCCACAAAAAAATTTGAAATCGGCGCCTACAACCAAGGCATGGCGGGCGTTCTTTGAAGACTACAAGCTTCAGGTCAAGCAAGCTTGCAACAAAGGATACGTCCTAGGTTGGAATGCTCTGACCAAAAAGCTTGATCTTCCAGTCGACTCGCCATGGCGCAAGGAGCCTGCGTCTTCCTTGCCCACTTCCTCCATCTCCAAGCCAAGATGAATCTGAATCTGGCCGAGGATGAAGATGAAGAAAAAGATGAAGATAAAGATGAACCCTTGGTGAGGAAGGCCAAATCCCCTCCCAAGGCCGACCAGATTTTGGACCTCACTGGGGATGAACCGGTCGAGAAGCAATCCAAGGAAGCTGGCTCAGTTCGCCTGTCTTCTGATATGCTTCTAATTGGGAGAAGTGTTGATGAAACCTTAGCCGAAATCGACGCTGAGGTTGTAGCTGACAAACACTCCGAGGTCGTGGCAAATAAAGAACACAGGATTCCTATTTGAAAAAAGATGCAGAGGTTGTGGACCCAAAAGACACCGAGGTGGTTCTTCCAGAACCTTCCGAGGTTCCAGCCCAACCTTCTCATTCAAGTTGAAGAAGAGGACACCACGCTTTTTGTTTTCTTCTATTTCTTGTACTTTGTTTTCTTTTCTTTGTAATTTGTTCATACGAGGCCGATGTGCCTCTCTGCTTGTAAACAACTTATTTATCATTTGTTTATTCTTGAATGCTTGGGCTTTTAATCCTTCTTTACATTGAATGATTCTATACTTAGAATATTTTGCATGATTTCAGATTCTTCCTTTTTGCACAATCTCCTCGGGTAACATACCTCGGGCATTACACTTGCAAATTTTACTTGACAAGAGGCATCTGCATTATTTCAACAAGTATAGACAGATACTATTCAATGTTAACTTTTCTCAAGTTCCAAAAGGCCATAAATAACAATTTCAATTTGCCTTTCTTGTAAATTTCAAAAAATAATCAGTGTACTTTACTCAAGTGTTTAGACCATAATCTTTGCTCAACTTGTAAATTGCTACAAATTTCAACAAGCGAGGTCAAGGAATCTTCTCGGCTTAACTTTAACTTGTAAATAGCTCAGCTTAACTTTAACTTGTAAATTGCTACAAATTTCAACAAGTAAAGATAAGGAATTTATCTCGGCTTAAATTTAACTTGTAAATTGCTACAAATTTCAACAAGTAAAGATAAGGAATTTATCTCAGCTTAACTTTAACTTGTAAATTGCTACAAATTTCAACAAGTAAAGATAAGGAATTTATCTCAGCTTAACCCATTTAAGCATTACTAATGTCTTCTCTCTGCAATGTGAACCTAAGTTCCTCTTGGGTTCTCATTATTCAACATCGTGCCAAGTTGTATAAGTTCGGAGAAATTGCTAAGATTTTATTTATCATATCGGCAAAAAAATCAAACAATATCTAATGATAGAAAAACTTTAAATTACAAGTGTTCCATGGTCTGGCGTGCTTTTGCCTTCATTATCTTCGAGCCGGTATGCCCCATTCCCTAACACCGAAATTATTACGTAGGGGCCTTCGATTTGGGCCAAGTTTGCCCTCTCGCATCCTTCTTATTGCCGACCACTTTTCTTAAGACTAAGTCGTTGACACGAAAATCCCTTGGATTGACCTTCTTGTTATAAGCTTTGGCAAAAGTTCTTTGGTATCTTTGCAATTTGGATTGCGACTCTCTCTCTTCTTTCTTCTAGTAGGTCCGGATCTCGGGCTAAGAGCACATCATTAGACCCGTCCTCAACTCCTGTGTTCGATCCACTGGGATGCCGATCTCCAATGGAATGGCCTTCCGTGCCATAAGCCATGGCAAGGGGATTCCCGTTGATCTTCTCGGCGTAGTGCGATATGCCCGAGCACGTTAGGCGATTCGTCTACCCACTTCCCTTTGGTACTGCGGCCTCTTCTTTATTCCATCTAGAATGACCTTGTTTGATGCTTGACTTGCCCATTACTTTGGGGAAAGCTTGGTGTTGAAGTAATTTTTATCTTGAATTTGGCTTAAAAATTCTTGATGAGTTTCTTTGTCAAAGCGTGTTCCGTTATCGGCAACGATTGCTCTTGGAATCCCAAATCGGTAATGATGCTTTTCGGATGAAGTTCTTCACATCCACATCTCGGATTTTGGCAAGAGGCTCTGCTTCTATCCATTTTGTGAAAGTAATCCGTAGCCACCAGAGGTACTTCCGTTGCCCGGTTGCAGGGCAATTTTCAACAAGATCCATGCCCATTGGGCAAATGGCCAAGGAAATGAAGCGATTCAAGTCGGTATTTGGTGGTGTATCAATGGTGCAAACCTCGACATTGTTCACATTTCTTTACATAGGCTTCTGCATCTTTCTGCATATAGGGCCACCAATACCCTGGGTAATGGCCCTATGTGCTAACGATCTGCTCCCATCGTGGCATCCACAAACTCCTTCATGAATTTAAATGCGAAAGTCTTCGACTTGAAGAGGGTGTCACGCACCTTAAAGAGGTCGATGAAGGATCTTACATGCAGATGTCGCCTGGCTGTCGATTGAATCTTGCCGACTTCATTACGACCTTGTGTGCTTCCTTCCGATCTTACGGCGGCTTGCCTTCTTTTAGGAATGCAACAATTGCATCCATCGACTTGGTCCCAAATCCGCACATAATGCTTCTTGCATTGCGTTCGTGGCTCTATGCTTGGGCACAGTAGGTAGTCAATCATTATTGTCCTTGTCTTCCGGTTTGTACTGAACTTGCCAAATTGGCCATCGCGTCGGCATGGTTGTTATCATCTCGGCTAACCTGTAGAAGTCGGCAGTTTTGAAACATGTCTGCCAGCCTGATGACTTCTTTTACGTATGCCGACATTCTTTCATCTCCGGCAAACTCTCCGTAGTTTGATTTACTATAATTGCGAATCACAAAAATAATTACCTCATCTGCCTCTGCTTTGCTATTGCGGCTTTAATCCGAGAATCAATGCTTCATACTCCGCCTCATTGTTCGAGGCCTTGAACCCCCGGTCGAATTTGCTCCAATATCTCCCCATCGGGAAATTAACACTACTCGGCTCCGCCCCTGGGTTTGAGCTCCCATCAACAAAAGTTGAAAGGAGTTGCGATGTAAATCTTTGCGGTCTGAGTTTCTCCTTCTTTGGTTCTTTGGCTTTGGTGGGCTTCTCTTTCCTTATGCAGGCATCGTTCATCTCGGCTCGGCCGGAGCCCGATGTTCGATGTGTATTCGGTGAGAACTTCGGCCACAAAAGTCGCCAAGACTTGGCCCTTAATTGCGGTTCTCGGCCTAAACTCCAGTCATATTGGCCCCAAAACAACGGCCCATCTTGCAATTCTTCGGTCAAGTCTCCTTGCTTTGCAACAAGGATTTTAATGGGTGCTCTGTCGAACCACTATCTTGTGAGCACGAAAATAGTGGTTCGACTTCTTTGAAGCCATTACCAAGGCGGCATTAATTTTTCTAATGGCGGATACCTTGTTTCTGCGTTAGCCAAGGTCTTGCTCACATAGTAAAGCGCATACATTAGCCCTTTTCTTCTCGGATAATCCACGGCACTCACTGCGTGCTCTGGCTCTAGGTATAAAGCGGTTCCTCCCTGAGTTGGCGTTGAGAGGGGCGAGGTAAAGGTACTTCTTGGTCGGTCCAAGCGGCCTCGCATTCCTCCGTCCATAAAAAATCATGGCCTTTTCACAGATTGAAAAAGGTTTACACTTGTCCGAACTTGACCATCTGTTTAGAGTGCGGCCCTTCCGATGCATCTGAACACCTTAGCCGATGTCGGACTCTGTAATTCGAATGGCCTTGATCGATCTGGTGGCTTCAATGCCCTTCTTGTCACCAGTACCCCAAAACTTACGGATCCGACTCAGCGCGCATTTCGATGCGTTTAGTCGAGCCGATATGTTTAGTATGTTGAAGACCTCTTCTAAGTCGGTGAGATGATCCTTCGGTTCCTTGGTTTTCACGACCATATCATCAATGTAGACTTCCACAGTTAACCGATCAGGTGTCTGAACATCTGGGTCACCAGCCTTTGGTAAGTTGCTCCTGCGTTCTTCAACCCGAAGGGCATGACTCTGTAACAGTACAGACCTTTGGGAGTAATAAACGCTGTCTTCTCCTCATCCGGGGGGTACATTGCTATCTGGTGATACCCCCTATATCGTCAAGCTCATCCTACCATGTCGGATGTGGCGTCCACCAACCGGTCGATCTTTGGCGGAAGGAAGGTCTTTGGGGCGAGCTTTGTTGATTTGTGAAGTCTCTAGACCCTCCACTTGCCATTCTTCTTTTTTACTACCACGGTATTTGACAACCACGTCGGATAATTGGCTTCTCGGATGGCCCTGGCCTCTAGAAGTCTATCTACTTCCTCTTCCACTGCTCGACGTTGTATCAACGTCGTCTCCTGGCTCGTTGTATTACAGGTTTGGCCGACCTGACAACGTTGAGTCTGTGGCATGTGACCT
Organism: Camellia lanceoleosa; assembly: GCA_025200525.1. NCBI lineage: Eukaryota > Viridiplantae > Streptophyta > Magnoliopsida > Ericales > Theaceae > Camellia > Camellia lanceoleosa. The sequence continues at coordinate 116,016,122 of CM045772.1, read as the reverse complement.
CGGGTCGATGCGGGCATTTCATAAGGTGTCGGCGAACACCTCAATATTCTTTCTCGAAGGCTTCCAACTCCCTTTCTTCTTCTTGGCTAATCTGTGCGAGAAGAAAAGCGTTCCTCATCACCCTTACGGGCGAAGACTTTCTTCAATGCTTCTTCACTCTTCTCGTCGGCTCCTTGCCGACATCATCTAGGACTTTCATGTCCTCTTCTTCAACCTCTCTGCATTTGGTTCTCGAATCTTTGCGAGTTAACTTCATTCTTTGCCATGGAGCGGTTTTTACTTCTGGCGATCTCCTCTCGATTTCCTCAATCCCATGTTACTGTTGGGAATCGCGGCGATTGATGCAAGGTGGAGGAAGCGCCCCATTGCATGCAACCACGGCCTCCCAGATGATGTTGTAAGCGAGGCGTATCAATCACAATGAATTCTGTCCTCACCTTCTTTGTGCGGCTTGTACTTCCGGGCTTGTTGCGCCTAAAGGCCACGTCGGCGTTCCATTGAAGCCGACCATCGCCGTTTGATCGTTCCATGTCATCGGTGAAGGCCTAACTCCTTGTAGCATCGACATACATGATGTCGCGAGGCGCCTTGATCAATCAAGATGCGTTTCACTGGCACTCCCAACTGGAGGGATACTACCGGGGCATCATTGTGCGGTGTCTTTGAACCATGTCTAGGTAAACCGTGAAGGTTATCATAGGTCCTCGGCAATCTTGGGCGAGGTCTTTTCGATCGACTTTGGTTGACATCTTTGTAGATGTTTCACCCTCTGCGTCTCCCCGAATGTCGTTTTCGTTCACCGTTGAGTGGATCACGTTAACCACCGAGGTCCACCGCCTGTGGTTCTTTGTCTTTGGGGGTCGGGCTGGTGCTTGAGGCAACTGCTGTTCTTCTTCCTGGTTCGGGCCTCATCCACAAGATCTCTTAAATGGCCTTGTCGACGGATCTTCTAAGTGTGCTTTAAGGGCCTGCAGACCTGAGTTGGGTGTACTGCTCATTATGGTAGGCACAACGCCTCTGAGGTTTCTCCCATGAATTCTCCTTGTGCTCTTCTTGCATACGAAATAGGTGATTTGAATTTGGTCAAGGACCTTTTGGATCGAATTGAAACACCGTAAATCCTTGCTTGTTTAGTCCTCAACTCTGTCTCTGTTTGTTTTGTCCATTGTTGCCTCGGCCTCGCTTGGCGAACCGTTGCCTTCTGTCTTTGTCTCCTTGTTCCCGAGGTATCCTCCTCGGCTCGTGCATACTTCTCAATCCTCGCCATGAGCTCTTCCATACTCTTCGGCAGGGTTTTTGCTAATGACTTCCGCAGTGGACAGTCATCCTTTAGGCCGTTCTTGAAAGAGACGACCGCCACCTCCTGGTTGCACTCAGGTATTCGATTGAACACCTCGTAGTACCGCTTTGCGTAGGCTCTGAGGCTCTCATCTTTGCCGATCTTCAGGGCCATCAATGCATCCACCCTCAAAGGTTGCAGTTTGTTTGTAATGAACCTGGCCACAAACATCTCGGCCAGGCCTTCCCAGTTCTTTATGCTCCCCTTCGGTAGTTTGTGGAACCAATCTGATGCAATCTCCCCAAAGGATGAAGGGAACACTTTGCAGAGCAACGGCTCGTTCCCACTGTATAACGCCATTGAATTCAAAAATAATCCAACATGGAAGTTAGGGTCTGACTTACCATCATATATCTGGAACCTTGGCATGCTGAATCTTTTTGGTGCCACGAATTTGTCCAATTCCACCGAGAATGGAGTCCTCGGCTTAACTGGGGAGGTTACTTCGGCTCCAGCATTCTCCTGTTTCCTCTTGAGGTAGTCTCTCAAGTCCTCTTTACTTCTCCCTGCAGCTCGGCTGTCAATGGACTTCAGCCTTTTTGGCGCACTACTCTCGGCCTCATGGTGGCCCCTTTTTGATCCTTCTCCGCAGGAGGCATCAAAACACAACACCCGCCCCGGAACATGCCGATGTTCTTTGGGGTCTGCATCCTTCTCACGATGTGTCGCCGGGACTCTTCTCTCCTCGGCTCTTCTCGGCCGACCTCCCTGGATGGTCGGTGAGAGTGCCTTCCGCTCCTCGTATGCTGAGGGGCTTCGGGGACTTCTTTCCGTCCCTTCTTTTGGGCGTTTGCTGCTGGCATTGGTGTGTCCTGCAGCGGGTATGGCGGCTGCATGACATTATTCTGCATCATAAAGTTGACGACCGATTGAAGGTCAGCCAGTTTATGTGCCATCTCCTTTACTTCTTCATCCCTCCTCAGACATCTGTCTTTCCAGGTCTGGAGGTCATCCTCGTTGTAGTACTTGCTCGGTTCGCTTTCTTTGATGTGTCGCCGTCTGGCGACGTCTTTTCTGCGTGATTCGATCACGAGTTTCTTCGTTGCTTGGTCGCCACATTAGGATCGACGGGTCTTCCACTCCCGGATGGAGTGTCGTCCCCAATATTTTTCCTTCTGGCGTTATTAGCCATCTACTCTTCTTTCTTTCCCCACGACGGCGCCAAATTGTGTGAGTGAATTTCCGATCACACGCCTCCTTAGTGATTCAAACAGAAGAACACAGGCGAGTAGACGGCTCCTTGTAACTGCCAGAAGGAAAAGACTCGGCGGTGGTTTCGACCACCGGGAACTCCGACGATGAAGTCTCTATATCTCTCAAGGATAATCAAGTACTTAACTCACTAACTTGAGCATAAAAAACGTACCTTAGACCCATGGGGGTGCCTCTGTTTTATAGCCAATCCAATCCTAGTCCCAACAGAACCGGTCCTAATGGATTTAGGACTCTTGCTAATCTAGGACTCTCAAGGAATTAAGACATACTCCTAAGAGTTTATCTTTACCCCAAATGAAGTCTTCCCCAACCTTGGACTCTTGTCCACGTCCAGGTTTGGGCTTCCTCTTCATTCTAGCGCTGTTGTCCTTTATCCGCTTATCTCGGACTCCGATATCTTCGGAGGTATCCTCGGCCTAGCCGAGATAACCTCGGCACAACTACCATAACACGTGGGGAACTCTGCTGACACTTCGGTGTCACCTCGGCCACGTGTTGGTACTCAGAAAATATATCCCCACACTCCAATATATATATAAGAATGATATAATAGTGACATTATTTTAAATTTAAGTTTTATTCATGAGTATTTTATTTTAAAATAAGAAATTTTCATTTGTGCCACATCATTTTATATAAATTTTTTTATTTATATATTTTTACCCTTTTGAAAATGAGTGTTTTGATGTAATTTTGTTTCGGCTTCAATAATTTTGTTTCCTACTCCAATGTGTTTTCCTAACTCCACTCGCTACTTCTGATACTGAAAAAGTTTGGTATACCAAAAGCAAAATAAGGTTATTCATCTACAGCGGCTCTTAAGAAAATTTTCCTTTTGTTTCCCGAGAAACACACCCTCTCAAATACCTTCAAAAAAAAAAAAAAAAAGTGCTCGTTTGGCCTCCTTTTGCCTAAAAAAATTGCCTTTAATTAAGTTGATAAGCTCAGCCTTTAATCACTTTAAATTCTAACACAAAGATTTTAAAGATCAAATTTTTTTTTAATTTAGAAGTAAAAATTTTGTTGTAAAAAAATATTAAGGAGTTAACTCCTATCGCTGTGAGGTATGTGGTATAAAGTTGTTTTGAAAAAAAAAAAAAAAAAAAAAAACTTTTAACTATAAAATTTTAAAAAGGTCACTAATAAATTACATTTATGGACAAAACGATTTGCTGAAAAAAAAAAAAAAAAAAAAAAGGTCTACATTTTGAGAAATGTTTTTTGGCTCTGGCTTAAAAACTAGTTTTGTTGATTAAAAAAATTTATTTTGCAAAAAAAATAAAAATTGTGGGAAAGTATTTAGTGAATAACAATACGTGGTCAATGTGACGCCGAAATGTCAACCGAGATGACACATGGCCTGATCATGCTACCGAGATAATCTCGGAGATACCGAGATTATCTCCGAGATTATCTGCGGAGATACCGGAATCTAAGATAAGCAGATAAGGGACAAGAGTCCTAGAACAAAGTATGATCTCAGTTTGGATAAAGATAAGGCTCAAGAAGAGTTTATCTCTATCTAGCTGAGTGTCCATGATGAGCACTAAGCCTGAATCCATTAAAGTGAGGTTTCAAAAGGGATCAGGTCACTACTGGTTATAAAAGCAAAATACCCTCGTAGATCTAAAGTAAGTTCTTTCTTATGAATTTAAGCATAATTTGCTATCTTTGAGAGATATTCTTTATTGACTTGATCGTCGGAGTATCCCTGAGTGGACAAACCACCACCGGATTCGCATCTTCTTATTACAAGTTGTTAGGCTTAATCTATTCTGCCGGTGCTCTCCAGCTGAGTTCCTCTTTTGGTTGTGTGGTCGGAAATCAACACTCACAAAAATAAAAAATTTGAAGCTCATTTGAAAAACTCATTTTTTTAGTCAAAATGTTCATTTTAGTCACTCTAAAAAGTCATCAAAAATCTATTTGATGTAACTTTTAAAAAGCTAAAAGTTAATAATTAAAAAATAAAAATTAAAAACACTTCTTATACTTTTCAACGATCAACTTTCTTCAATTTAAAAATTATAAGTAGAAATTACATTAAACACTTTAATAGAGATTTCCACAACTATATAATCAAACCAAACCAAACCAAACTAAATCAAGCTTTAAGTCCTTAGAAAAGTCTAAAAAAATTAAAAATATGCCAAACAAACTAATGTTTTAGCATTAACTTTTTTGTGCACTTATTTTTTTCTTTTTAACTGTTAGAATAGTAGAGAGAGAAAGAATAATATGCATTGTATTCAATGAATTGCATTAAATGTAAGTATTGAATGATATTGTTCTATACAATAGAAAGCTTCTATATATAAGCTGAGAAAGAGTATCCTACTAGAAATCTAATTATGAGAAAGAATATTTTATAAGAGACCTAACTATGGGAAATCAATACCTAATATACGTAGGAATATATACCATAGATACATTAACATCCCCCCTCAAACTCAAGGAGGATAAACATCTTGAGTTTGGAGAGAGAAACTAAAAGTGAAATAAAACTAAATAAAATAAAAGGCAAATAGATTGCAAAATCTGAACTGGAGCGCAAGGGTGCTTGAAATAAATTAGAGGCTGGAACTAAAACCGGGAGATAGCTTATAGTCATGTCGAACCATTGTAGAAACTGGTTGAAATTAATGCCAGGACAATTGAAAGTCGTGCTGAACCGATATAGAAATTGGCAGAAACTAATGCTAGGAGACAATTTAAAGGGGCCATGCCGGACCGATGTAAGAGCTAACCTGAATCAATGTCGGGATAGTTTACGGGGTCATGTCGGACCGTTGTAGAGACTGGATGTTAAACCAACAAGTGTAGCACACACATAACTTATGACGTGGGGCTAAAGTATGATGGCAACAGATAACTGAGTGCGCTAGGAGGCGGCTTGGATGGTGTGCTACAAGGCAAGTTTGGTGGTGCGCCAGAGGAATCGGCTTGGATTGTGCGCCAAATGAGGCGACTAAGTGGTTTGCATGGTATATAACCATATTTACCATGATATAGGTATAACCATGTTAATGTATCTATGGTATATATTCCTACATATATTAGGTATTGATTTCCTAGATATATTAGGGATTGCCATAGTTAGGTCTCTTATGGGATACTGTTTCTCATAATTAGAATTCTAGTAGGATACTAATTCTTAGCCTATATATAGAGGCTTTCTATTGTATAGAACAATATCATTCAATACAATACATATTATTTCCTCTCTCTCTTTTATCTCTATTATTCTAATATGGTATCAGAGCTAGGTTAAGAATCTAGTAATTTTGCTTCACCGGCGGGCGACAACCTCGCCTTGGCCGCCCACCGGACCTCAACCTATTCCGTTGTCATGTTTTCTTTTCATTATCGCTTCGTGGTGATCTCTTCCTCTATCCGCTGGTTTATTTCTACCCTAAATATCTCTATTATATATATACATATATATATTTTTATTTTTTTACTTGCAATCCATTTTTTTGTGTGCTTCTGTTCCCTCTGTTTCATCCTCAAATAGGTTTCTAGCTTCAAACCTATTTGAGTTTGAGGAGGGTATTATACCTATATCATGGTGAGCATGGTTATACACTATGTGAACCACCCAAATTGCCCTCTTTGGCGTACAATCCAAGCTGCCCTCTGTGGCACACAACCCAAGCCGCCCCCTTTGGTGCACAACACAAGCCGTCCCCTTTGGGGCACAATCCAAGCCGCCCCTTGGTGCACTCAGTTATCTATTGCCATCATCGTTCAGCACCACGTCATAAGTTATATGTGTGTCACGCTTGTTGGTTCAACATCTAGTTCTCTACATCGGTCCGACATGACCCCTTTAAACTATCCCAACTTTGATTCCGATTAGCTCCTACATCGGTCCGGCATGACCCCTTTAAACTATCCCGAAATTGATTCCGGTTAGCTTCTATATCGGTCCGGCATGACCCCTTTAAACTGTCCCTATATTGATTCCGGTTAGCTTTTACAACGGTCCGACACAATCATAAACTGTCTCTTGACATTAGTTCTAGCCAGTTTCTACATTGGTCTGGCACAACCTTAAATTGTCCTGGTATTAGTTTCAGTCAGTTCCTACAATGGTTCGACACGACAATAAACGGTCTCCCGGCTTTAGTTTCGGCCTCTGATCTATTTCAAGCGCTCTTGCACTCCCGTTCAAATTTTGCAATCTATTTGCCTTTTATTTTATTTAGTTTTATTTCATATTTTAGTTTTTCTCTCCAAACTCAAGATGTTTATCCTCATTGAGTTTGAAGGGGGATGTTAATATATATATATATGGTATATATTCATATACATATTAGGTATTGATTTTCTATATGTGTGAGTGTTTTTCCGATCACACTGCCCACCTTAGTAATTCAAATTGTGAAAGCACAGGCGAATAGATGGCACCTCATTTCTCACCAGAAAGAGTAGGCTCCAGCGGTGGTTCTTCCACCCGGGGACACTCCGACGATCAAGTCAGTATATCTCTCAAAGATAATCAATAGTGCTAAAAACAATGCTCAAAGTATCAATAGCGTACCTTAGACCCACGGGGGTGCCTCTTTTTTATAGTTTACTCAATCCTAGTCCCACTAGAAGCCTGACTTCTATGTACTCCCATTCAGTACTTACTTTGGATTTCTTAAGAGATAAGGATAAACTCCCTAAGAGTATTACCCTTATCCATCTTGAAGTCTTTCTTCATCCTAGGACTTTGTCCCTTCTCCGCTTATCTTGGATTCTGATATTCTCGCAGATAACCTCGGCAACTCCGAGATCACCTCGGCATATTTACCACGGCACGTGGCACCTCGGCTAACATGTCGGCGTCACCTTGCCACGTGTTGGTACTCAGAAAATATATCTCCACAACTGCCCCCTAGGTTCTATTACCTCAGTATTCTGAGATGATGGAACCAACATCGTTAGTCTTTCTAGCACATCGGCATCAGAACTCTTCAGCCGAGATCGTTCATTTCAGGTCGACATGTCTTCTTCTAAGAATAAGAATTCTAATGAACTCTTTTACGCGCATGAGCTGTCATGCATCACTTTTTAACCACTTTTCTTACGTGTTTCACCTTCATTGGTTCGTATCTGTGACGCGCTTGTAAGCCGTCTTGCATCTGTCTGTGCCGTCTGACGCATGCAATATTCCAGGCATAATAAATTCTTCTATTTTTGCTGCCGTTTCAAGTTTTTTGACAAAACTTTTGCCTCTTGTTTTTGTCTCTTCACTTTTGCAATCGATTTTACTTACTTTCTCTCTTTCTAAACTCTCTCCCTTGAATCTGCCATTGCTCAAACCTCAAGCTCTGCAACTACTATCATTCTTCCATTCCAGTGAAGCTTTCGTCATTCCGTTGTGTCTGTAACCGTCGCCTAACTTCGGCAATCTTTACATCGGCTTCATTTTTCCTGGTAAGCACCGTTCCTTTCGTTCTTAACGCCCTCGATGTTCTTCATTATTAGTTTGCCATTACTGTCTTGTTCAAACATCTATCTTGCGAACTACATATCTGAATGCTTTAATTTTGCTTTTGTCCATGTCTTGAACACTTGCACTGTTTCACCACTTTTTTGTCACTGTTCTTGACCCTATATCTCTTGTATTCTTTATACTTTTGAGAACCCTACCTCTGTTCTTGATTCTGAAACTTCATTCTTTGTTTCTTGTTTTCTGTGTTTCCTTCCAGATCTGTGCCCCCAATCTTTGCTTTCATAGATTCAGTTTTGGGATTTGTTTATAGAACCTACCAATTCTTAGGAAAAACTGAAATAACCCTTACCAGTATTTACCTAGGTTTTGCCGAGGTCTTAAAAACCCTTTAAGAACATCCCCTTTCTGAAGTCGAATACCTTTACACCGACATTATGGGCATGTGGAAACATAGGGTAGATACCCCAACCAAACTTGAATACTTTAGGGAAGAGTTCACCATTCCTGCCGACGTCCATCTGAGACTGGCTGGGGATGACGACTGTATCATGCCCACAGATGATACGATGCCCTTTCCTATTGTTACTTTTACTGAATGTGGACTTCGGCTTCCACTTAATCCCCTTTTTCGTGAAGTTCTCAATTACTATAAGTTGAACCCCATGCAACTTACCATTAACTCTTATCGAGTGATTAATGGTATTATAGCCTTAGCCAAACAGGAAAATGTTATGATAACTTTAGCTGATATTCAGTATTGTTACACCATGTGTGCCCTTAATCTGAAAGAAAAAGGTTATGTCTATTATCTTAAGCTGAGGTCTACAGAGTTCAAAATTGTAGCCGACCTCCCAGACTCCAACAAGGGGGCTGGAGATGACTACCTCATTACCTCAAAGAATTGGGAGTTTGGCCCAGACGAGGATGCCCATCTCTACCCTCTTCCTCGGTCAGTTAAAGAGGGCAAGGGTAAGAGTCCAGTGTCAATACTTAGTTGTTTCTTTTCAAGTCCTCAATACTCTGTCTGTTTCTAATGTCTATTCTTCTTGCAGATGTTCGTAAGCCACCGAAAAGCTTTCGCCAATCCGACGTCCCCAGCAAGGATTTGAAGAAGCTTTTGGACTTGCCAGTCTAGAAAAGGAAAGTGCATTTGCTTCTTAACTTCATTCCAACATACATGTCGATTTTGTCCGACGTCCCTAAAGGGAAGAAGAAAAGCCTTTCTCCACTTTCTACCACAACCCAAACTGTGTCTGTATCCCAAACAAATCAAGGATCAACATTGGATCCAACCGATCAACCATCAAATTCGGCTCCATACTTAATCCTTGTACCCAAACGGAAACGTCGGCGAAGACTTGTCCGAACTGCTGAGATGGGTCGCCCAAAACCTGTTGCTGCAGATCTCTTAGCCGACCTCCCTACCGATGTCGACAATCAACCATCGCAAACCATGCCCCTACCGAAGCCAAAAAGAACCAAAAAAGCTCAATCAAAGGCCAAAGTAACTCAAGTTGAATCTGAGGACACTTTGCCTATTTCCAAACTGGCTGAGAGTAAGAAGACTTCTTCTGTTTTTGGCAAAAGGTCTGCTGAAGCCCAACCCTCTGAGTCCACAAGGTCAAAGAAGCTGAGGTCATCCTCAGCAACTACCTTGGAGTCCAAAAAACCTGATGTCCCTTGGGCCCCCCAAATTACTTTGGAAGACAGGCCAATTATGACCAGTGAAAGTGCCGATGACATTAATGTCAGCGTTGTTCTCAGTATGGTGCTGCTTCTTCCTGGCGATCTGGAGCGAAATGCTGGGTACAGTGAGTACGAGAATTATGCTTTAATACTACAATACTCAGTTCAAGTAAGTGTTCCTGCTTGGTACTTTTTCTTTCTTTCTGTTTCACACTTAAAATATTTTCTAATACTTCTGTTTTCTTTCAGGTCATCCAGCATACCCATTCTTTTTCAATGCAATCGTTTCAGAATCGAGAGAAGTTGATTGAGATGAAGAGGGAGTTTTCTTCCCTTTGGAAGACCAACAAAAGCCTTCAATTAAAAATGAAGAAACTGGAAGACCAGGCCAAGGCTGCTACTAAGGCCCAACAGATAGCCGAGAAAAAAGCTGAATCTGCCGAAGCCATAAGGAAGGTCGCCGAGGCCGAGAAGAGAGAGGCCGAGGACAAAAAGGCCCAAGCCGAAAAGAAACTTCAAGAGGCCTTGGCCACTAAAGACGCTGAAATCAAAGCGACTGATGAAAAGGCTTACGCTCAGGGTATGACCGACGTCACTGAGGAGTATAAACTTCAAGTTAGGCAGGCATGCAACAGGGGCTTCTCCCTTGGTTGGATGTCCTTGATAAAAAAACTTGGTCTTCCTGTTGATTCACCCTTCCACAATGCCGATGCTATCCCTCTTCCATTCCCACCACCTCTACCTCCAAGTCAACCTGAGGATGCTTCTGAATCTGAGGATGAAGATGGAGATGATGAGGAGGATGAGGCTTTAGTAAGGAAATTGAAGGGTGCTGCTGGGGCCAAGTCCCTTCCTTCAACTGAGCAAATCATGGACTTAACTCAAGATGAAGTAAGTGATGAGGTTGCCAAGGAAACTACTCCTGAGCATGTTTCATCCGACGTTCCTTAAGTTAACAAGAGTATTGACGAAACTCTTGCCGAGATTGATGCAGAAATTGCAACGGAGAAAGCGGCCGAAGTAGTTCTTCAAGAATCTGCCGAGGTCCAAACCCAAATTGCTCCTGAAGTTGAGGAATCATAACTTTGATGTCTTTTTTACTTTTTTGTTTCTTGGGTAGTATAAGCTTCTTTATGTGGCCGATGTGCCGTCTTCGGAACAGTTACTCTTTGGTTGTACCCTCTTTTGTGAAAAACTACAACTGTTTTCTCTGAATGCTTCAATCTTTATTTTCTCTTGATTACTTCTGTATCATTCTATACTTAGAATATTTTGCATACCTTTCACACTTTGCCTCCTTTGTGAAATTTTCTCGGAGTCACATACCTCGGGTATAATAACTACAAGCTTTACTTCGGCAAGATACTGACCTGCAAACTTTTTATAAATTTCAACAAGTGTAAAACACATACTATTTTAATTCCAACCTATAAACTTTCCTCAAGTTATAACAAGTGCTAAACAATGATCTACTTGTAAATTGTTACAAATTTCAACAAGTGTTTAAACAATATACTTAGCTTTTACTTCAACCTATAAATTGCTGCAAATTTCAACAAGTGTTTAAACAATATACTTAGCTTTTACTTCAACCTGTAAATTGCTGCAAATTTCAACAGATGATCATATGTCAGCTTAACGTCATCTTGTAAATTGCTACAAATTTCAATAAGTGTTAAGCATCTTCTTCGGGTTAACCAACTTTTAAATTTCTATAAGTGTTTGAGCGATAACCTCGGCTTTATTTCGACTTGTAAATTGCTACAAATTTCAACAAGCGAAGAAAAACAGTAATCTCGGCTTAACTTCATCTTGTAAATTGCTACAAATTTCAACAAGTGAAGATAAGAAATCATCTTAACTTCAACTTTTAAATTGCTACAAATTTCAACAAGTGAAGATAAGGAATAATCTTGGCTTAACTTCAACTTGTAAATTGCTACAAATTTCAATAAGTGAAGATAAGGAATCATCTCGGCTTAACTTCAACTTGTAAATTGCTACAAATTTCAACAAGTGTTAAGCATATTCTTCTTCTCTTTGCCCCCAATGTGAACCTGAGTTCCACTTGGGTTCTCATTATTCAAAAATAATATTGCGCATCTTTTATCAGTGTAGAGGAATTCTGCTATAATTTTATTGATGACGTTGAAAAAATAACAAGGAACATTTAATGATAAAAAAATTTCAGATTACAAGTGTTCCATGGTCTAGGCAATGCTTTGCCTTTATTATCTTCAAGTCGATAGGCTCCATTGCCTAATACCGAAGTGATTCTGTAGGGTCCTTCCCAATTTGAGCCAAGCTTGCCTTCTCTGGGATCCTTCTTGTTGCCGACAACTTTTCTCAGGAATAGGTCACCGACTTGAAAATCCCTTGGATTGACCTTCTTGTTGTAAGCTCCGCAAGTCGTTCTTTGGTATCTTTGCGGTGAATTTCTCTCTTCGTTCTTCCAAAAGATCCAGATCTCGGGTTAAGAGTATGTCATTAGTCCCATTCTCAACTCCCTGGGTTCGGATCCCTGGGATGCCGACTTCCAGTGGAATGACTGCTTCTGTGCCATAGGTCATGGCAAAGGGGGATTCCTCTGTTGATCTTCTCGGCGTAGTCCGATATGCCTAAAGCACGTTGGGTAATTCGTCTACCCACTTTCTTTTTGTTGCCTGTAGCCTTTTCTTTATGCCATCCAAAATTACTTTGTTGGATGCTTCTGCTTGCCCATTACTTTGGGAAAAACTTGATGTTGAAAAGTAATTCTTGATTTTGAATTTCGCACAAAAGTTCTTGATGAGTTTGCTGTCAAACTGCGTTCCGTTGTCGACAACTATGGCTCTTGGAATGCCAAATCTGGTGATGATGTTTCTCCATATGAAGTTCTTGACGTCCACATCTCGGATTTTGGCAAGAGGTTCTGCCTCTATCCACTTCGTGAAGTAATCTGTTGCTACCAGCAAGTATTTTCTCTGCCCAGTTGCCTGGGGAAGTTGTCCAACAAGATCCATGCCCCACTGGGCAAACGGCCAAGGGCTGGATACTGGATTCAGGTCAGCAGCTGGCTGGTGTATCAAAGGTGCAAACCTTTGGCATTGTTCGCACTTCTTTACGTATGCTTCTGTAAATTTTTGCATGTAGGGCCACCAATACCCCTGTGAGTTAATGATCTGCCTCCAGCGTGGCTTCTACAAACTCCTTCATGAATTTCATATAAAAAACTTTCAACCTGTAAAGGGTGTACGCACTTTAAGAGGGGTCTAGTGAATGACCTTCTGTAGAGATGTCCGTCCGCTGTGAGACTGAATCTTGCCGACTTCAATCTGACCTTATGTGCCTCCTTGCGGTCTTCTGGCAACTTTCCTTCTTTCAGAAATGCAACAATTGCATCCATCTAGCTTGGCCCCATGTCCACACACATTGCTTCCTGCTCAGTGTTCTGTGGTTCTATGCTCGGGCCCGACATATAGTCAATCATAATTGTTCTTGTTTTTCCAGTCTGCATTGAACTTGCCAAGTTAGCCAATGCGTCGGCGTAGCTGTTATCATCTCGGCTTACTTGCAGTAGTCGGCAGTTCTGAAATAAGGCTGCCAATCTGATGACCTCTTTTGCATATGCTGACATCCTTTCGTCTCTGGCTGCGAATTCTCCTGTTGACTGGTTAACAATAAGCTGTGAATCACAAAAAACTATTACCTCGTCTGTTTTTGCTGCTGCTGCCAGCTTTAGCCCAGCAATTAATGCTTCGTATTCTGCTTCATTGTTTGAAGCCTTGAACCCCAAATGGATGGACTGTTCTATTATTTCTCCATCTGGAGATATCAGTAGTACTCCTGCCTCCGCTCCTTGTCGGTTTGAACTTCCATCGACAAACAGTCTGAAGGAGTCGCCGATGTAGATGCTGTAGGGTCTGAGTTTTTCCTTCCTTTGTTCTTTTGCCTTTGGCTGGGATTCTCCTTGCTTGCTGGGACAACGTTCATCTTGGCTCAACAGAGCCTGATGTTTGGTGGATTCCGGGGTGAACTCGGCCACAAAGTCGGCCAAAACTTGGCCCTTAATTACCGTTCTCAGCCTGAACTCTAGGTCGTACTGGCCCAAGGCCACTGCCCATCTTGCTATCCTCCCAGTTAAGTCTCCCTGCTGTAACAAGGGTTTCAAAGGGTACTCTGTTAGCACTACAATCTTGTGCGCCTGAAAGTAATGGTTCAACTTCTTTGAAGCCATCACTAAGGCTAGCATTAATTTCTCTAGGGGTAGATACCTTGTTTCTGCGTTGGCCAAGGTTTTGCTTACATAGCAAACAGCCTTTTGCTCCCCTTTTTCTTCTCGGATTAACACCGCACTTACTGCATGTTTTGAAACTGCTAAGTACAAAAATAGCTCTTCCCCAAGTTCAGGTGTTGAGAGGACTGGAGTCATAGTCAAGTACTTCTTCAGGTCGGCTAACGCGGCCTCACATTTCTCTGTCCAAAGGAAATCCGTGGCTTTCTTTACCAGGTTGAAGAAAGGTTTACATTTGTCTGAGCTTCTGCTTATGAACCTGTTTAAGGCTGCGGCCCTTCCAGTAAGCATCTATACCTGTTTTACCGATGTCAGGCTCTGTAAATCTAGGATGGCCTTGATCTGATCTGGGCTGGCCTCAATGCCTCTTCTTGTCACCAGGTACCCTAAGAACTTATCAGATCCAACTCCAAACGCGCACTTTGATGCGTTGAGTCAGAGCCGATATGTTTTGAGGATTTCGAAGACCTGTTTTAGGTCAGCCAGATGATCCCTAGGCTCCTTGGTCTTCACGACCATGTCATCGATGTAGACTTCTACTGTCTGGCCAATCAGGTGTTTGAACATCTTCGTTACCAGCCTTTGGTAAGTCGCTCCTGCGTTTTTCAACCCAAAAGGCATTACTCTGTAACAGTACAGGCCTTTTGGGGTGATGAACGCTGTTTTCTCCTCACCTGGGGGGTACATGGCTATCTGGTGGTACCCCCTATAAGCATCCAGAAAGCTCATCCTTCCATGTCCAGATGTGGCATCCACCAACTGATCAATCTTGGGCAGAGGAAAGCTGTCTTTGGGACAGGCTTTGTTCAGGCTCGTAAAATCTACGCAGACCCTCCATTTATCGTTCTTCTTTACCACCACAATGTTCGATAGCCATGTCAGATAATTGACTTCTCCGATAGCCCTGGCTTCCAGAAGTCTATCTACTTCTTCCTCTACTGCTTCAACGTGCATCAACGTCGGTCTTCTGGCTCGTTGTATTACAAGTTTGGCTGACCTGTCGACGTTCAGTTTGTGACATGTGACCTCGGGGTCAATGCCAGGCATTTCATAAGATGTCCAGGCGAACACCTCTATGTTCGTTCTCAAAAAAGCTTCCAGTTCTCTTTCTTCTTCTTTGGCTAAGCCTAAGCCAAGAAGAAAGAAGCGCTTTTCATCGCCCTCCTGGACGAGGATTTTTTTTAGTGTTTCTTCACTTTTCTCGGCCGGCTCCTTGCTGACATCGTCTAATACCTCCATGTCCTCGTCTTCGATTTCTGCCTTCTCTGGTTCTCGGATGTTGCAGGTTGATTTCATTGCTGCCATGGAGCAAGTTTTTGCTTGTAGTTGATCTCCTCTGATTTCTTCAATCCCAAGCTCTGTTGGGAACCGCAATAGTTGATGAAATGTTGAGGGAACTGCCCCCATTGCATGCAACCATGGCCTTCCCAAGATGATGTTGTATGGTGAGGATGTGTCAATAACAATGAATTCCGCCTTGATTTTCTTTGTGCCGGCTTGTACTTCCAAGCTTGTTGCGCCTAGTGGCCATGTCGGCGTTCCATTGAAGCCGACCATCAAGCCATTGGATCCTTCCATGTCATCTGGGTGAAGGCCCAGCTCCTTGTAACATCTAACGTACATGATGTCGCAAGAGCTGCCTTGATCAATCAAGATGCACTTCACTTGGCACTCCCCAACCTGGAGGGATACTACCAAGGCATCGTTATGCGAATGTTGGACCATCTCTAGGTCGGCTTCAGTAAAAGCTATCATCGGTCCTTGGCACTCCTCTGGCCGATGTCTCTTTTCCCCGACTTGGTAGACATGCTATAAATGCCTTACCCTCTAGGTCTCTCCTCTGACTTCGTTCTCGTTGACCCTTGAGTGGATCACATTAACCACCCGTTGTCCCCCTGCCTGTGCTTGCTGTGCTGGGGGAGGCAGGGCTGCTGGTGCTTGAGGCAATCTTGCATGTTCCTATCTTGTCCTGGCTTCATCGACAAGGTCTCTCAGATGGCCTTGTCTCACTAAGTCCTCTAAGTGTGCTCTTAGGGTTCTGCAGCCCTGGGTTGGGTGCCCCTCTTCATTGTGGTAAGCACAACGCTTACCAACGTTCCTTCCCATGTATTCTCCTGGGGCCTTTGCCGGTGCTCTGAAATAGGGTTGGTTTCGGATTTGATCCAGGACTTTGTGGACCGGGATTCGGAACACAATCGTCACTGCCTGTTTGGCCCTCAATTCCGTTTCTTGTTTGTTAAACCCGTTATTACCTCGGCCTCGCTTCGGCGAGCCGTTGGTTCTTTCTTGTTTTATCTCTTTATTCCCCGATGTATCTTACTCGGCTCTGGCATACTTCTCGATTCTTGCCATGAGCTCCTCCATGCTTTTTGGCAATGTCTTTGCCAAAGATTTTCGTAGTGAACAATCATCTTTCAGGTCGTTCTTGAAAGACACGACCGCCACTTCTTGGTTACATTCGGGTATTCGATTAAACACCTCGTAGTATCTTTTTGCATAGGCCCTAAGGCCTTCATCCTTGCTGATCTTCAGAGCCATCAATGCGTCCACCCTTAATGGCTGCAACTTATTTGTCACGAACCTGGCCACAAACATCTCGGCCAGGCCTTCCCAAGTCTTTACGCTTCCCTTTGGCAGTTTGTGAAACCAATCTGATGCAATCTCCCCAAAGGATGAGGGGAACACTTTGCAGAGCAACGGCTCGTTTCCACTGTATAATGCCATTGAGTTCAAGAATAATCCAACGTGGAAGTTAGGGTCTAACTTACCATCGTATATTTGAAACCTCGGCATACTGAATCTCTTTGGTGCCTCAAATTTGTCTAGTTCTACCGAGAACAGTGTCCTCGGCTTGTCGGGTGAGATAATCTCGGCTTTAGCATTCTGTTCCTTCCTCTTGAGGTAATTTCTCAAGTCTTTTTTACTCCTCCCCGGAGCTCGGCTATCTTTGGACTTCAGTCTTTTCGGTATACTACTTTCGGCCTCGTGGTGGGCCCGTTTTGATCTTTCTCCATGGGTTGTGTCAAAACAGAGCGCCTGCCCTTGGACATGCCGATGTTCTTTGTGCTCTGGGTCCTTCGTGTGATATGTCCTTTGGGACTTCTCTTGTCTCGGCTCCTCTCGTCTGACTTCCTTGGAAGGCGGGTGAGAGTGTCTTCCGCTCCCGGTGTGCTGGGGTGCTTCGGGAATTATTTTCCTTCCTCCCTTCTGGGTATTAATTGCTGGAATCGGCGTGTCCTGCAGCGGGTACGGTGGCTGCATGACGTTGTTTTGCATCATGAAGTTGACGACCGACTGCAGGTCTGCCAACTTGTTTGCCAATTCTTTCACTTCCTCATCCCTCCGTAGGCACCTATCCCTCCATACCTGGAGGTTATCTTCGTTATAGTACCTGCTTTGGTCTGTCTTCTTTGAAGTGTTGCCCTCCTGGCCGACGTCTTTTCCTCGGTGCCCCTGGTTACGAGTTTCTGCATTGTGGTTGTCCCCTTCGACGTCAAGATCGATAGGTCTGTTACTTCCAGTAGGAGCGTCGTCCCCAATCTTTTCTTTATGTCCGTTACTGGCCATCTATTCGTCTTTCTTTCCAACAGATGGCGCCAAATTGTGTGAGTGTTTTTCCGATCACACTGCCCACCTTAGTAATTCAGCTGTAGAGCACAGGCAGAATAGATGGCACTCTACTGTCCTGCACAAAAAGAGAAGACTCCGGCGGTGGTTCTTCCACCCGGGGGCACTCCGACGATCAAGTCAGTATATCTCTTAAAGATAATCAATAGTGCTAAAAACAATGCTTAAAGTATCGATGGCGTACCTTAGACCCACGGAGGTGCCTCTCTTTTATAGTTTACTCAATCCTAGTCGCACTAGAAGCCTGATTTCTATGGACTCCCATTCAGTACTTACTTTAAATTTCTTAAGAGATAAGGATAAACTCCCTAAGAGTATTACCCTTATCCATCCTGAAGTCTTTCTTCATCCTAGGACTCTTGTCCCTTCTCCGCTTATCTCGGATTCCGGTATTCTCGCAGATAACCTCGGCAACTCCGAGATCACCTCGACATATCTACCACGGCACGTGGCACCTCGGCTGACACGTCGGCGTCACCTTGCCACGTGTTGGTACTCAGAAAATATATCCCCACACTATATATATTAGGTATTGTCATAGTTAAGTCCCTTATGGGATACTCTTTCTCATAGTTAAATTTCTAATAGGATACTTTTTCCCAACCTATATATAGGCCTTCTATTGTATAGGATAATACATTCAATACAATACATATTATTTCATCTCTCTCTCTTCTCTCTATTATTCTAACATTAACTAAGTCTCAAAAGAAGAAAATTGAAAAGATACAAATTGCAACATACAAATCTTAACGTTGTATTTGAATCACGAATTTAAATATAAATTTGAAAATAGAAAGAGAATTAGTGAAAAAATTTAACTTATATTTCACTCACTTTTTTACTTTTTATTCTTAAAATTTTATTCAAATTTATGATCGGAATATAGGCTGACTAGATTGGTAAGAGAATTTGGTTGGAGGGGTTGGTAGAGTTGCTCACCAAATTAATATTAGTTTGGTGATGGAACTTGTGATCCCCAACCCAACCATCTAGGGAGAAGAAGAATAAACCTCGAAGGTGTGGATGACTAAAGGGTCCAGCCCCCGCCTACACCACCATCCAACTTCACATGACCATTTGTCGCGAGTTCAACTTCAACTGTGTCAAACAAGAAATATAAGATCAACAACTACCAAATTCCATGTTCGAATCACTACAAGAAAAAACACCTTTGGCGACTAAATTTTTAGTCGCCAAAGGTCCTATTTTGGTCGCCAAATGTCGAAAATTCACTTTTCCCGACTAAAAATTTTAGTCGCCAACGTTGTCGCCAATAAACGGTCGCGGATGCCTTTGGTGACTAAAAAACTGTTAGTCGCCAATAGACAGGTCTTCAGCGACTAAAGATTTTGTCGCCAATAGTCAATTTCTGTTTTGGGAATTATACCTTTGCCGACGAAACTGTTCGTCGCCAATAGTAAATTTTTTATTTTATTATTTATACCTTTGACGACTAATGACTTTAGTTGCTGAAAGTCTTTTCAGAAAAAAAATTTTTTGCCCCCGCGCTGCTGCCAAGTTTCGAACATATGACCACTGACTTCCCAACTTTGTCAACTTTTACCAACACTCTCTCCCCACTATGCCACTCCAACCTCACGCGAATATTTATGCAATATATATTATTTATATACTAAATGTGCCGGTATTAGTACAAACTCTATATATAAATAATTATTTTTATTTTAATATATTTAATGTAAAAAATAAAGTATTTACTAAAAAAAAAAATTTGAGACCACTTTTGGTGACTAAATTTGAATTTTAGTCGCCAATTCTGTCTTTTTTGGCTACTAAATGCTGCTTTGTCGCTAAAACCCTTCATTTCTGCCCCAAAAAAGTACTTCCGGCGACAAACATATTATTTAGTCGGTAAAACACGTATATTCGGCGACTAACATAATTTTTAGTCGCCAAAAGCAGGGGTTTTGGCTACTAAATGCTTTTAGTCGCTAAAAACAGTGCCTTTTAGCTACTAAAATTTTCGTAGTCGCGAAAAGCACTATATTCGGCGACCAAACCAACTTTTAGTCGCTAAAACCCATCTATTCGGCGACTAAAGTCGTTTAGTCGGCAAAAGGCATCAGTTTTGGCGACTAAATCGATTTTAATCGCCATTTGTTGAACTTTCAGCGACGAAAATCCTTCTTTTAGTCGCCGTTGGTGCTTTTTGTTGTAGTGAATGTGCCCTTAATTTCATAACCATAATATCAACAATATTAACTGAAAACAACAACACACTACTTTAAAAATAAAATCTTAATATAAAATCATAAAATAATTTTATGTGTAGGGAATGCTTAGTTTAATGGGAGAGAGAGATGAGACACGATTCGTTTGGGATGTGAATTGTTTTTTTTTTGATTTTTTAAAATTTTTAGTTATTTTTAGTTTGGAGTTAAAAAGTTTTATTTTGGGATGGACTTTTTGACTATTTTTATTTTTGTAAAAGAAAAAATAAAATAATTATGATTTGAATATAACATTTTATCTTATTAACTTTTTAATCTATTTTATTTTTTTATAATTAAAATAACTAAAAAAAACCTCTCAAGTCTTTATGTGAAACGAGTGCTATGTTCTTGAAGTTCAGGGTTGACCACTTAACGTGCTTTCCTTAACTACTTTTCTTGAAGTTTAGGGTTCACCAGTTAACATGGTCACTTTTCTTCATATTCTTCTTCTCCCTTTCTTCTCTGCTATTAATGAAATACTGATGAAGTTACAATTTTTTGAAAAAATATAATTCTTCTAAAAAATTTATATGAATATTATTCATTAGAGCGATATATTAGTGACATTTTTCATATTAAAAAGTATGCTTATGATATTTTTTTAGATAAATTATAAATACATTCTTAAAATTTGCTTAAAGAACAGATTGTCCCTTGTGATTTGAAAAATTACAAATGCTACATTGTCAAAAAATTTTATTTAACAAAATTAACTGAAAACATAAAATTCATGATTGTTCTCCTATATAATAATAAAATTACTTAAATTATTAATTGAAATATGTTTCTAACATTATTAAAAAATTGTTAATTGACTTAATGATTTATTAATAAAAGAGACAGTTTGTTATGAAATTAGAAATCTCAGGGGTTGAATGTAATTTTTAAAACCACATAGATGATTTATATTTAATCAAATCTCAGAGAGTGTATTTGTAACTTACCTTATTTTGTTTTAAAGCTACAACCTTACAATTCTACCACTTCATTCTACATGTATTTTTTTTATTTGATTAATTACACTGTTATTCTTTATAATTTGATTTAAATTTTACTTTAATTTCTATATATAGTTTTAAATTAAACAATTTAGCCCTCACACTTTAAGTCTATTTTTAATTTGATCATTCTATCTAATTTTTTTGTAATTTTTTCTCCGTGTCATTTTAAAAAATTGATAAACATTATAAGATTATTAATTTTAACATCAAATTTAAATAAAATAATCAAATTTTAAAAAAGTAAAAAATAATCAGTGGCCTAGTCTTTGTAGGCACTCAAGGTTCATCCCACCCGTCCTACATAATTATTTGTTACAATTTGACCATGTGACTTTCGAGCCATAGGTGAAGTACTATAAGGTAGTTTTTTAATTATCATATGTACGTGTATCTGTATAAAGTACAAAATCACTGTTTAAATACTAAGAATTGGGCACATATAAAATTTAGAAACCAATAATGGGACCATTAGGCTGACTTGTCTCGCTTTTCTACTTTTGTTTCTGCACCACCTTTTTTGGCCCCCCTAACTAAATTGGACACTTCCACACTTTTCGGCCCCCAAATTATTTTCTACGTAAAATTTTTCTTAAATTTTTTTTTGCAGTAATGGTAGAAGGTCTTAATTTTTGTAATTCAAATGGCTCGAATTTGTTAAAACGACGTCATTTTGAGTACAAAATAACATCAAAATTATCAAAACGACGTCGTTTTGACAATTTTAAACTATTTGAGCCACAAAAATTAGGACCTTCAAACATTTTTTTTTTAACAGAAAATATGTTTTTATATTTGGCTGAAGTAATGGTAGTG
The DNA here is from genome assembly GCA_025200525.1 of Camellia lanceoleosa. Lineage (NCBI taxonomy): Eukaryota > Viridiplantae > Streptophyta > Magnoliopsida > Ericales > Theaceae > Camellia > Camellia lanceoleosa. The sequence goes on along the minus strand of CM045772.1, from coordinate 115,994,488 downwards.
GTGTGGTAGAAATGGAGGAGGCGGTGGTAGTAATGGCGACGAGAGAGTGCTAGTTGGACAACAACAATGTGATGATAGAGATGACCGTGCCATTACAATTATATTAGATAATTTTAATTTAAATATTATTCTTTTATTTTTTAAAAAATAAAAAATTGATCAAGTATACTTATTTTTCGTTGGTATAGACAAGATTTTTGTTAAATAGAAATGAACTTGACAATTGCATGCGACGGTGGATAAAAATATCATTGAGTCATGTTGTAACTTTTAAGAAGTGGTAATAACTTATTTTAGTTTAGGTGTATGTTCCAAACTGTTTAGTGTAATTTCTGCTTATACCTATTAAGTAAGAATAGTTTAAATAAATTGATTATTTAAAAGATGAGAAATAAGTGTTTTTAGTTTTTGAATTTTGATTATCAACTTTTATCTTAAAAAAAGTTTCATCAAACAAGCCATTTGTGACAAACAAGTTCAAAATGACTTCAAATTTAATAGTTTGATAAAATAAAATAAAAAAACACTTAATGAACAAAATTCAAGACTAGGCCTCGTTTGGCAAGTAACTTTTTTAGCAAAAAAAATTAAAAAATCATTAAAAAAACTAAAAAGCTAACAACCCATATCAAAAGTCAAAAACTTTCTTTTCTCTTTACTTTTTGCACATTTTTTTTGTAAAAAGTCAAAAAATCATCCAAACATATTAGTTTTTTTTCAATCACATTTTAGCCAAAAAATTACTAAAAAAACTTGTTCCCAAACGAGGCCATTAACCCTTTTTTTGACCAAATTCCATACCATTTATGGCTTAGCAAGTTTTGTAAATAATAACTACCCTCCCATAAGTTTTATTTTTAAATAAAAAATTTACATTAAATCATCTTATTTTGTATAAAAATTAGGTATTAATTATTCATGTATATATCATTACTCATTTACTAATGTCAGCAACATTATTTTAAGCGTTTCATTTGCTAGCTCTATATTATTATGATTATCGGGTAGCAACATTAATTTTATTTTTTTATAAATAATTTATACATAAAATTTAATTAAATAAATAGTTTAAATTATTAAAATAAATTTTATAGTTAAGATAAACTAGTAATAGAACTTAATAGTTAGATTTAATTCTAATAAACACCTATTGAAAATAAGTATTAGTTAAATCGTTGCTAAAAATAATTTTTACGATTTTTTATATATGTCGCTAAAAATTGACAATTAATTATTTTTTTTTCACGATTTTTATAAATTATCTCTAAAACTTACAATTAGTGACGTTTTTATATGACCATTTTTTTTAAACCGTCACTAAAAATTAAAATTAGTAGCGTCTTTTTGTAATAAATTTTTTTTAAATTACCGCTAAAATTTATAATTAGTTATATTTTTTGTGATAAAATTTTTAAACTGTTTCTGAAAATTAATAATTAGTAATTTTTTTAATAATATTCAATAAAAATACTATAAATTATTATAGAATTTATTAAATAATAAATTTATTTATTAAAATCTCCATGTAAATTCTCCTAATAATTAATCGTACTAAGCGGTAGGGGTGTTCACGGTTTGGATTTGGACAGTTTACAGATCGATTTAGATCCGTCCACATCTATGCAGTTTGGGAAAAAGACAACTCGCAACTACGCGCAGTGCGGTTTGCAATTTGTGCAGATAGGGTTCGCGGATGTGCAGATAGTTTGCGGATTGGACTTTTTTCTTCAAAAAATTATTTTTGAGCCTTATTTTTTTCTCATTTTGTAAATATTTATTTTGGACAATTTTCTCCCCATTTTCTAAAATGCTCTGATTAAGGCCGAAATGTACATTATTGAGGCCGTTAATTAGAATATCTTAACTTCACTTGCTGGTCAAACTGTATAATTTATGTGTGTTGAATGTCAATTAGGTTGTACATCGTCGGAGCATATAATGGGCAAAAAGATTAAAATTTGGACGGAGTTGACTTTTTCTGAAAAAGTCAAACTGATGTTTTAAACCTGTTTGGAAATGAGTAGAAGTATAAAAAGAAAAGGAAAAAGCTTTTCTAGGGTTCAAAAAATTGTTTGGACCTAAAGAGAGAGGCTAAGGTTTGGAAAAGAAAGGGAAAACAAAAGCTCCAAGATGTCTCCCATGGCGGTTCCTTCTTTATCTTCCTCCTTCCACTCCTCTATGAGTGGCTAGTCGTCTTTTCTAGGGTTTTGATGAAACCCTAGTCATGTAATTATGTAGTTTTCTTTTTTATTTTAAATTATGTAAAAGTTTGAACATTTGTATGGTGATTTAGAAGTTTCGTTTATATAATTTTCATTATTCCTTCGAATATTTGACTTTCTGTGATTGTTGAATGTTATCCATACAATTGTTTTCTTTTCCTTCACATTCAAGGTATGGGATGAACCATACTACGAGAAACGAGTCGTATCACTACCCCAGTTTAGAGTGAACGATTCGTATTACTTGAGATGGTTCGTGCTCGTATATTGAATGTGATAATCTTCTTGTTAAATGTTTTGAGCTCGTAGTTGCGAAGTATTAATCCGTTCAAACCATAGCATAATTAATTTCAATTGGAAACCCTAATTATGTGATTAGTGGTGAATTCTCTACCCTAGGATTTTTTCCCAATTCAGTAAACCCAATTTCACTTATTATTAATAATTTAATTCCTTAGTTTAATTTATTCGTTATTAAATTAGGTTATAAACAATCAATCTTTTTAATCAAAATTAATTTAGGAATTTGACAATTAAATTAGTTTAATTTCATAATAGTCCCTGTGGATCGATACCTAGACTTGCCATTATTCTAATTGAATTTGGTATAATTTAGTATTTAATTTTGGTGTGTTCAACGACCCATCATGCTCCAACATTAATAATTAATGTATTAAAACTTATAAAATTAAAAATACAACAAAATCAATTCATAACACAAACAAATCATTCAAAATCTTAAATCAAATCATAAACTAACACAAGCATATATTTCAAAATCCTAAACTATAACTCCATATTTATTAAGGACTTTAAAATTCTAAATCACACTTCATCTAGGACAAGTTCAGTTATGTAACAATAATAATATGATCAGTATTTATTCAGTTTCAATTAATATAACACTATTAGCAAATGTAATACTAGAGTAAGTTCAAAAAATAAATAATGTTTTGTTTTAGAAAAAATATCTAGGTAGGATATAGAAATAAAATCAATAGTTAAGATAAAAAATAAATAAATAAATAAAGTGCGGGCGATTTTTTACGAGTACGAGTTAAATCTGCAACCTGTTTGCAACTTCTAAAAATATCATATTTCAAATTGTATTCATCTGTATTATTTTTGTAAAACTACCCATTTATATGCAAATTTGGAGAATTGAACGATTTTTGTGGATTGAATAAATCGTTACCCATCCATACTAAGCGGAACAATACCCGGTCTAATCTTTTGCAACATGGCTAGGCGCGTAAGAGGGTGGTCAATGCGTTGAAAGTGAGAAAATTATTTGTTGACCAAACGATTCATTTGCTCATCTACAGCTAATGTAAGAAAATCTTTCTTCTGTTTTTTTTTTCAAATTTAATCAAACCCTCAATAAAATAATAAAGCACCTGAAACAGCTAAAGGTCTTAATTAAACGAGTAATGCCAGGTATTAAAATAAATATTATAAAAAAATTATGAAACTAATTCAAGAATACATATATATAATAAAATATTACAAATTAATTGAATGATAAAGAATTTTCATAAAACATTTTGGATGAAGTACTAATAAATCTCAAAATATGATCTTATAAACTATTTAGTTCTTCCTCTTTTCTTATGAACCTAATGGTCCAATTAAAATAAAAATTACACAAAATGATAGTCATTTATATGTTTTGGTTTAATTTTTCATGGATAAAAGTAGATTTTTCCAAATGTGAAATTATATATTTGGACAATCTGCACTATAGAGGTTTTGAATTTTCCCTACTTCTAAAACAAATCTCACATTACTAACAAAAACATAACATTCTAATGTAACACTCTAATGATGTGACATTTTAATATAAAATATTCAAACACTCTTTAGTGTATTTTTCTCAAACGTAATAACGTAACACTTTGAACTTTTTCCAGACATAACAATATAATGTAACACAAAAAAACTCTTTAGTGTATTTTTTTTAAATGTAATTTGTTTGAGGTGTACTATATAAGTACATTTTTTTATCTTTTTATTTTTTTGAGTCACATCACTTCTCTACTTTTTTGCACATCTTTTCATAAAAAGTCCAAAAATATACTTATTTAGATCATCTCAAACAAAGGTAACACTCCAATATAACACACACAAAAACATTAAAAAACTAGCTAGTTTACTTTTTTCAAACATGACACTCACAGTTTGAAATTATACAATTACCCAAAGCTTACTAAGGAATTTTTTTATTTCTTTTGAAATGGTTTGAAGAATCACACAGTCTTTCAGAATAGTTTAAATAATCTCACATCATTTTTTTTTAGTGTTATATTGAAATATTACGTTTAGAAAAATATACTAATAAATTTTTTTCTGCGTTACATTGGAGTGTTACACACGTTTGGAAAAAAATATAATAAAGAGTTTTTTTTGTATGTTACATTGGAGTATTACACACATTTAACAAAATTATAATAAGAATTTTTTTGAAAGTATTACATTAGAGTGTTATACATTGAAATTATACATTTGCTTAGAATTTACTAAAGATTTTTTGTGTTTTTTTTGAAATATTTGAATAATCTCACATCACATCCTTTTGAAATGTTTCAAAAAATTTATATATTAAGTCATTCCAAATAAATAAAAAAATCATTATAAAAAAATTTTCATTGGGCAAATTACATATACCTCCCTCGAGGTTTAGTTAAATTACAGATACCTTTTGAGGTTTCAAAAATTACAAATACCCCCCTGAGGTTTATATTTTCATAACAAATTGCCCCCTGAAGTTTATATTTTCATAACAATTTGTCTCCTAATTTGTTATGCAAATGATACCTTTAGGGGGGTATGTGTAATTTCTCAAACCTCAGGAGAGTATCTGTAATTTTGCTAAACCTTGAGGGGGTATATGTAATTTGCCCAAATTCATTCTAAATTTGATTATCATAAGTTGTGTATCTTACCTTTCTAACATAAAAGGAGGGAAAAAAAATAAAAATGTGTGTGTTTGGTTTGAGTTTTTTTTATTAAATTTTTTGAAAATTGAGATTTTTTATTTTTCGTATTTTTTTGTTTTTAGTGAATATTTAAAAAAATTTAACCATTTTTTTTTTACGTTTTTTAGATGCACCTTACTTAGATGTATCTAAAAAGTAAAAAATTTATGAAAAATATATTTTAAAAAATTAATAAATACATAAAAATATGAAAAATATACTAAATTCTCGTATTATTTTATACTTTTCTTATTTAGTAAATTTTTAAATGATTTTTTCACAAAAATTACACTTTTTATGTGTATTTATGTAAGGCATGTCTAAAAATTTTAAAAATTGCCTAAAATATTAAAAAATTTAGTAAAAATAAAAAAATGCAAAAAATAAGAAAGTAGAATTTTCTGAAAAGTATTTTTTGAAAACCAAAACAAGCAAAATAATAGAAATACGAATATAATCGTAAATCTAATTTTCAAATAATATATTAAATCTATCTTTCTAAAATCAGTAGAACTAATTGATCTATAAAAAAATAAAAATAAATAAAAAATTGGAATTAATTGAATCACTATTTCTTATGAGATTTATAAATAAATTTTTCAAAAATTTTCATAGTATTCCTTTCATGATAGTTAATATTATTATAAGAAAAATATTTTAGAGTTCTGGAGCTGCTCTAATGACATAACAATTGTATGGGTCCCATCTTGATGTGATATTTTGGCTTGATATTTCTTTTTTTGAACCTGCCAGCTCAGTAGAGCTTTGTTTAGAGCTCTATTTTAGAGCTGCCAATCACTGTTGTTATTATATACTAGCATATGAACCCATGCAATGCATGGACTAAATAAATAATTAAAAATAATTTTAAAATTAAATAATAACATAAAATTTATTTAAAAAGTATAGAAAAATAATTTAGAATGAATTAAATTTTAACCATTTTATTACAATATATATTGTAGTTGTTATATCATTAATTATATATTTTAAGTTCACAATAAGAAATAGAAGTTGTAAAAATGAATTTCATTTGTTTTATGATAAAACAAGAAATAGATGTCACAAAATAAAAATAATTGGTAAAGCTGAAAAAAATAGAAGAAATTACAACAAAAAAAATTATATTAATGATAAAATAAAAATAAATTTCATTTAATAAATTTTTTAGTTTTAGTTTATTCTATATTAAAGTTTGTCATAAAATTTAAACATACTTATTAGAAATAAAACAATATACATATATATATTGATAAAATCGTTAAAATTGGTCAAAAGATCAACTAATTTACCCAAAAATTAATTAATTCAAAATTTTAAATTTTATTTTATTTTAAAATTTAAATTATTTTCAATTGAAACATGTATAACACTATAATATTAAATGGAAACATAAGTTTACTTTATATAATTAATCAAACAACTCACTTTTTCATTTTTTTTTCCCGATGTAAGATTGTATAAAATAAAATTTAACAATTGTTCGGGCGGGAAGTTTATTTAAAATCAAACAATATCAGTCATTTAATCTTTAATTAGGTCAATCTTTAATTTATTTCGAATAAAATAAATCTAATCAATATATTTTGATAAAACTGCTAAGATCACGATTAAATCAGTAAATTGGTCAAATTGAAAACGATTCAGTCTAATTAGCTAGGCCAAAAGACCAATCAATTTATACAAAAATTAATTAATTAAAACTTTTAAATAATATTTTTATTTTAAAATTTAAACTATTTTGAACTGCAACATACACAATACTACAATATTAAATATGAGCATATGATTCATTTTATATACGTGAAACAACTCTTTTTTTTTTCTTTTTTTCTCGATGTGAGATTGTAAAATAAAAGTTAACAATTGTTTGGATGAAAAATTTATTTAATCATGTCAATCTTTAATTTATTTCGAATCAAACAAATCGTAATATTTTGAATAAAACCGTTGAAATCGCAATGAAACTAACAAATCAGTCACACCGTAAATGATTCGGCCTAAACAATTAGGTCAAAAGACTAATCAATTTACACAAAAATTAATTAATTAAAACTTTCAAATTTTATTTTAAAATTTAAACTGTCTTAAATTGAAATATGCACAATACTATAATATTGAATTAGAGTATAAAATTCACGTTATATAAGTGAAACAACTCACTTTTTCTTTCTTTTCCCAATGTGAGATTATAAAATAAATCATGTCATGCACTAATTAGAGTTTTTATTTTAAAATTTAAACTGTCTTGAACTGAACTATGCACAACATTACAATATTAAATGGTAGTATAAGATTTACTTTATATAAGTAAAACAACTCACTTTTTTTCTTCTTCTATTGACGTGGGATTATAAAATAAATTATAAACTAATTAGAATTTTATTTTTATATAATTAAATGAAAGCTAGCCAATGAAAAAAATTAATTGTTTAAAATTAAGAAAATCAGTATGAGAAATTACGGTTAAACCGGCTAATCAGCCAAACTGAAACAGTTCAGCCTAATCGGTTAGGTCAAATGACCAACCAACTTATACAAAAATTAATTAATTAAAATTTTTAAATGATGTTTTAATTTTAAATGATATTTGAATTGAAACATACACAACACTACAATATTAAGGTTCACTTTATATAAGTAAAACAACTTACTTTTTTCTTATTTTTCCGATGTGGGATTATAAAATAAAAGTTTACAATTATTTGGATGGAAAGTTTATTTATAATCAACCAATCGCAATTATTCAATTTTTAATCAGATCAATCTTTAATTTGTTTTGAATCAAACAAATTTAATCATTATATTTTGATAAAACTGTTAAAATTGCGGTTAAACCAACAAATCAGCCAAATAAAAAATGATTCCGTCTAATCGATTGGATCCAAAGATCAACCAACTTACATAAAAATTAATTAATCAAAATTTTTAAATTTTATTTTAAAATTTAAATTATATTAAATTGAAATATGCACAACACTACAATATTAAATAAGTGTATAAGTTTTATTTTATATGAATAAAATAATTTACTTTTTCATTCTTCTTCTGATGTGAGATTATCAAATAAATCATAAAATAATTAGCTAGTTAATGGAGATTTTCTTAATTAATTGTTTAAAATTAAGAAAATCAAGAAAATTAGTATGAGATATTGAAGTACTCACAATACTCCTCACTTAAAACGGTTCAGCTTAATCGGTTAGGTTAAACAACCAACCAACTTAAATAAAATTTTTAAATGTTATTTTAATTTTAAAATTTAAATTGGTTTTATAGAAGTAAAACAACTCGTTTTTTCCTTATTTTTTCAATATGAGATTATAAAATAAAAGTTAACATTTATTTGAATGAGAAGTTTTTTTCGAATCAAGTAATTTCAATTGTTTAATCTTTAATTAGATCAATCTTTAATTTATTTCTAATTAAATAAATCTAATCAATATATTTTGATAAAATTGCTAAAATCGCGATTAAATCAACAAATCAGTCAAATAAAAAATGATTCAACTTAATCGGTTAGATCAAAAGACTCACCAACTTACACAAAAATTAATTAATTAAAATTTTTAAATTTAAATTATATTAAATTGAAACATGTACAACATTATAATATTAAATAGGAGCATAAGATTTACTTTATATGAGTAAAACAATTCACTTTTTTCTTTTTCTCCCGATGTGAAATTATCAAATAAATCATAAACTAATTAGCTAACTAATAAAGATTTTTTTTTAATTATTTAAAATTTAAAAAACTAGTATGAGATAACTCTCACGATATTTCTCACTAAGGCCTTATTTGTCATAATTTTAAAAAGTTAAAAAGTTAAAAAATCACTATCTTATTTAAGTCACATCATTTTATTTAAGTCTCATCACTTGTCTATAACATCACTTCAAACCCAACTCATACACAACTCATATTTCGTAAAAAGTCAAAAAATATACTTATTTAGATCATTACAAATAACTCCTAAAACTCATTTTCCCTTATGTGATATATAGTGGGTGTTTGGGAAGTGAATTTTTTTGTAAGTTTTTTTAGTTATAGGATATTATTAGAGAAATTTTTTTTGTTGTTTGGGAAGACAGTTGGGTGTTTTTGTGATTAGATATGATATTTGTGAGAGAAAAAATGAAATGATTATAGAATTTGATGTGATATTTTATTTGAATTTATTTTTTTTAGTTTTGTAACTAATTTATCTTTTAGTAAAAAAAACAAAAAAAAAAACTTAAAAACTAACTTCCCAAACACCCCTCATGAATAGATTAAGCAGATGTTGGCTTCATTTGGGAAGAAGGGGTGGGTTGAACTTGAGATTATTTTATTCATAAAAAAATAAAATAAGTTTTTTAGTCTAGTAAAATAAAATATCACATTTAATCAATAATCATTACATTATTTCTCTCACAAAAAATTAAAAGAATCAAAAAACTTTCTCAAACAAAACTTTTTAATTTCAGATTATCAATCCACTTTCCAAATCAACCCATTATTGCTTTGACGTCTTTTTTCCACAAAACCCGTAATCAAGCGGGTGATTCGGCTTTTTGACTCCAAAAAAAACATTTTACACAAAGCCGTTAATCATTACCCAAAAACAGGTTTTTGGGAGAGGAAAAAGGAAACAACTTTGATGGGTAGCTCGAATTTTCCTCCCCCGAATCTCCTTAATTTTTATTTTAAGTAAATTATTATTTTTTTTTTTTTTCACTTGCCTTGCATTTTTTTTTTTACCCAAAATGGCATTTTCGGGAGATTCGAGTCCCCCGTTTCGAGCTCCCCCGCTTTTCCCAAAAGGAAAACACAATAATGTCAAATGCTGAGTACTGTACGCTGAATAATATTAAGATTAAATTTGGCTAAATTAAAAAAGTATACTTATTTCATCTTTTTATCTTTTTTAGGTCACATCAATCAACATCTTCTCTTTACTTTTTCTACACATAATACAAAAAAAGTTAAAAAGTACACTTATTTAGTCTTTCCAAACTTGACCTAAAAATTAGAGAAAAAAAAATATTATGAAATTTTTTTTAATAATTTTTTTTTTATTCTTTAATTAATATATAATATTTTATGATATATTTAATTTAATAAAGAATAATCTTTTATGATTATTTTCATAATATTTTTTTTTTTCATAATTTTTAATGTTACTCCTATTACTCTCAAATGAAGTACTCCTAACAAATTAACAATACGTTACTTGACTGATATGATTGTGACATACCCTTCCATTTTTTAATTCATTCGTGATAAAAATAGAATTTGAGGGATAGTTTTGTGTTCGATTTAAAATGTTGAGTGTTCAATTATGTTAAATGTCAGTCTTACCTAAATTACATGTCAATTAATAAATGAAAAGTTAATATGATGTCATTTTAGTCACGTGATGTACTCATTACATAAAATATTTTTTTACTAATTTTGTATTTCTATCTTACCATTATGAATGACAATGGGACGAGATTAGATTTATGACATGCCTCTATTTTGTTTTTTTTGGACAGGAATATACGAGATAATTAAGGCAGGGCAAGAGAAAGGAGATATCGGAGTAATTTATCACCTTGAGGAAACAGTACTAATAATTTAGAAATATACTTTATGAGAAATGAAAATTGATGAGTAATGGCAATTAAAAAGATTAAAGTTAAAATAGAGAGGTGAAAAATGACATTCATATTTAGGGTTTTAGTTTTATTAGTATTTAGGCTTCATTTGGTATTGGTTAAGAGAAAAAATTTATTTCACTAAAAATTTTTTTAGTTTATTTGATAAACTCATATTTGTCAAAAACTTAGCCAAATTGACTTTTATTAACGTCATTAGAAAAATCAAAAAAGTTAAAAATGTACAAAACAAATTATTTTTTTAGTGTTGGGTTTTTAATAAAATTATATTTACTCAATAAACTAACTTTTTAACTAACTCTCAAAATGAATTTTAATAATATAAATTATATGTACATAAAAAATATTTAATTAATATAATCAAAATATTGCGGGGAAAACATGGTAGGAAAAGAAAGTGAGTCTCATCCCGTCATCTTAAACACGGATGAGAGGCACATCCCATTTAATTTTTTTATTGAGACTAAAAATAATAATAAAATTACGTTATTAGAAGGGAGTGAGGTTGTTTTGGGAATTAAGAAAAAGACTAGTTTATTGTCTTTTTTTTTAAATAAATAAAAAAAATTAAAAAAAATAAAATAGTAATGTGACTCAAATAAGTTAATAAATTTTTTTTTTTTTTCTTTTCTAGTTGTCAAAATAGGCAAAAATTGTGATCCCTACCCAACACCTTTTTTATTTTTTATTTATTTGTTAAATAATTGTTTAGCCTAATTTGTGTAGGGTAAAGGTTTATCATTGGCTCGATTTTACGTTCCATTTGTTTAGACGGAAAATATTTTTTTATTTTTTGGTATTTGGTACAATAAAATACAAAAATCAACAGAAAATATTTTTCATAGAAAACAAACCTATATGATCAGAAAATATTTTTCACTTTTAAAAAGGAAAAAAAACATTTTTTAGACTAAAGTCCTATTAATATCATCACACTGTCACTATCACTCTCACTCACTTTCCCCACTACACTACCATGGCCACCATTCGCTATCACCAACTATTGTCACCCCACCTCCAGTCCACCTCTACTTCCACCTTCACCTTCACCTTCACCATCACCTTCATTTCACTACCATCACTATTAGACATAGAAAAATATTTTCTCTATAAAATATTTTCTAATTTTTTTTTAATAATTTAAAAATAATTTCTACCCAACTAAGCGGAGTGCTCAAACTCTCTAAGCATCAAACCAGCTGAACCCCAACCACACTATAACCAATTCATTCACTAGTTAATTCATACATTTAAAAAAGAATGATGCAACAACGATATTATTTTAAATTTAAGTTTTATTTATAAATATTTTATTTTTTTATTTGTGTCACATTATTATATATAAATTATTTATTTATATATTATTGCTTGCCGCTTGGAAAATGTGTGTTTTGATGTGATTTTGTTTTGATTTGGCTACAATAATTGTGTTTTCCTAACTCCACTCACTACTCCTGATGCCGAAAAAGTATTGTATACCAAAACCAAAATAAGGTTATTCATCCACAGCAGCTCTTAAGAAAAATTTCCTTTGTTTCCCTAGAAACACACCCTCTGAAATACCTTTTTTTTTTTTTTATATAAAAGTGTTGGTTTGACTTGCTTTTGTCTAAAAAAATTGCCTTTAATCAAGTTGATAAGCTCAGCCTTTAATCACTTTGGGGTTGTTTGTTTGCATTTTTTTAACTTTCGAAAAACTATTTTAAATTGTTTGGTCAAACTTATTTCAAATAATTTTTTATTCTAACAATTTATTTTAACTCAAAAAAGTTGATTTTAAGAAACTGCTCACCACTTACTTCTAATTATCAATTTTTACTGTGGACATATTAATTTACGCTTAAACTCTTAGATTTTTTTATTTTTATTTTTTAAAATAGAGACCTAAATAGACTATAAATTATTTTTTTTATGAAAAATGTAGACAAGTAGTAAATAATAAAAAATAAAAATTAATTAAAAAAACTACTTCACAGCTTATTTAACAAATACTAGTCAGCAATTTAAATCTATAATCCAACAGTTACACTAAACAGATTAACAATGCAGCACTCTGTGCTTCCTATTATAATAGAACTATATTTGACTCTTTGATTACTTTGATTGAGAACCTTCTTAGTTGTTATTTGAGCCTTGGTTGAGGTGTTACCATAGTGGTTGGGTGAGATTGAATTAGAAACTCCAAATTTGAATAATTGTTATTGAGTAGTTTTCACTTTTTCATTATTTTCTCTCTTTATGCTTTGAATCTTGATGTGAGGCTAGAACCATTGTAAAGTTTACTTCCGGGGCATCAATTTGGACATAAGAACGACCCTAAACGGAGTTCGAACGAGAGAGAGTTATACCTGTTTGAATTTTGTGTTTCTATGCTTGAAGCATGCTCGTTCGAACAAGCTTTTCTTCGTTCGAGCAAACCGCGCGATTTTCAGAGATTCTAGGAGCTTCTTTTGTACGCTCAATCCAAGCTTCCTTTGCTCGAGTGACTACGTCGCTAATAGACATTATAAAGTGACTTTTTGGCCCTAAAACTCTATTTTTTCTCCCTGTCTTCTCCTCCCATCCTCCAAACTCGCCCTAACTTTCCAAACTCTTGATTTCTCTTCTATTTACCCAAGATTCACTCCAAATCTTTCAAGAATGTTGAAGAGCAAGCATAGATCAAGACTTCTACCGATTGTTCTGTGATTTCATTGGAGTTTTAAGTTGGGTCTTTATCTTTAGCTTCAAATCTTGAGCTTCGAATCTTGAGGTAGGGATTTCTTTACTCCTTTTCAATACCTCATCTATAGATAGATATATGATAAATTTTATTGCATAAAAATCATATCCATTATGGATTTCTTTGAAAATCATGAAAATGAGATCTAGGGTTTATCATTTGGAAATGAGATTGTTAAATTGATTGTTGTTTGGGTTAATTGGGGAGTAATCTAGCATGTTTATGTTGAAAGAAGAAAAATCTCTAATTTAATGTTTTGACTTGGTGAATTAAAAAAGGGTAAAGTTAAATATTGTTTGTAAATTGTTATTATGGGTTGTGTAAATATGTTAATAGCTAAAAGAGAGAATTAACTATGGTATTGGAATTATTTTGGATTGAACATATTAAGTTGAGTTGGGTTGCGGCTCTGATATCCATGGATTTAGTTTTGTGAAATGAAAATAATGGATTGGGATAAAGAGTGGAGTATGTTAACTTGGAAAATAACAGAATTGATTTTTGAAAGGAAAGAATGAAATCATATGTGAATTTGAGAAATTAGCTTGAGATTGGATTATGAATATTTTATTTTACTATTGTTGTTATTGGATTTAAAATCTCATAAGAGTTGAATTATTATAATACGTGTGTTGAATACATATATTTAGAGGTTTTGTCCTTGGTCATCGGTAGAGGATGACGTTGTTGTATTGAATAGTTGTGTGTATGCATTACACTTGTCTTGGTTGTACTTTGTTGAATAGTTTGTATGCATGCATTACACTTGTGTTGGTTGTACTTTGTCATGTTGTGATAATTGGTAACGTATGCTACGCTGAGAATGAGAGGTACTATTACCTTCTAGCTAGCGCCTGGAGAATTGGTTGCGCTTAGAATGAGAGGTATCAGTACCTTCCAGTTAGCGCTTGGAGAACTTGGCAGAGATACCATTACCTTCCAGCCGGTGTTTGATAAATTGGCATTTCATTGTAGAAATGTGTTTCATTGGCTTACCGTGCTTAAAGCAGGTAAAGCAGAACTTATTTTTCATTATTGTCTCAGTGTATCTGGGTATATTATGGGTTATGATGGTTATGGATCTGGAAGGCCGAGTTGTCTCATTTGTTAAGTAAATAGTTATTGGTTGCTTGTTGTTTCCTTTTATACTAAAGTTATACATGTATAGATACGAATGTGTTGGAAACGGACGTAAGTACTGTATTGAGATTGTGAATAATGTGAAAGACATTGGATACTTGTGAACATGTTTTGAAAACGCAAATCAAGTGTAAGTTCAAAAAGTGGGAGAAAACGTAATGGGCTTGGTGAAATTGTTTTCAAGAATTTGTTATTGTCATATGAATTTTGGAAAAAAGTAACAAGAAGAAAGAAAAGTGAATTGCTTATGTTATTGAATGAAATGAATAATTTTGAGAAAAGTTCTTATATACATATATTTCTGCATGAACCGTCACATTATTTATATAGTATGAGACTAAGCATTCATGATAATAGCTATCTGTAAGTTGTTATTATTTAAGATCATGTTGAAATCCCTACTGGACTTTCTGTTCATCCCACATTGCTAATCATTTTTCAGGTGAACGTCGAGAAGTGTTTCAAGATTATGGATCTTTTTTACTTGTTAGCCACAAGGCATTTTATTTGTGGGCAGAATGCCATTGGTATAAAAGGGTTAAACCCTTTCTCTTAATTTAAAAGATGTAAGCTTATGGGTAATTTATTTAATTATAACTCTTGTTGCATTTATGTTGTACTCGGATGAGAGAATATTTATTCATGTGTTCTTGTAAATATAAAGAGTTTCCGTATGTTTTCTCTGAAATTGAATCTATAATAATAGTTTGGTAATGGAATCCGATTAATAAAAAAGCGGGGCGTTACAAACAACTTCTGATTAAAGTCATAATTTATAATCTGTTTTAATAGTTACACCAAACGATGCCTTTAAATTCTAATTTTAAAGATCAAAATTTCTTAATTTTAAAAGTAAAAATTTTGTTATAAAAAAATATTAAAGGATTAATTCATATCGTTGTGAGGGACGTGGCTACAAAGTTGTTTCAAAAAAAAAATAATAATAAATTTAATGATAAATTTTTTAAAATGTCACTAATAAATTACTTTTATGGATAAAATGATTTGGTGAAACAAAATTCTAGTTTTTGAGAAACTTTTTTGGCTCTAGCTTAAAAACTAGTTTTATTGATTAAAAAAAGTTTATTTAAAAAAAAAACTCATTTGAAAAACTTATTTTTTTCAGTCAAAATGTTCATTTTAGTCACTCTAAAAAGTCATCAAAAATCTATTTGATGTAACTTTTAAAAAGTTAAGAGTTAATAATTAAAAAATAAAAATTAAAAACACTTCTCCTTCTACTTTTTAATAATCAACTTTCTTCAATTTAAAATTTATAAGTAGAAATTACATTAAATATTTTAATAGAGATTTACACAACTATATAACCAAATCAAACCAAACTAAATCAAACCTTAAATCTTTAGAAAAGACTAAAAAAATTAAAAATATGTCAAAAAAATTAATGTTTTAACATTAACTTTTTTGTACACTTATTTTTTACTTTTTAACTAAGTCTCAAAAGAAGAAAATTAAAAAGATACAAATTGCAACATACAAATCTTAATGTTGTATTTAAATTATAAATTTAGATATAAATTTGAAAATAAAAATAAAAATTAATGAAAAAATTTAACTTATATTTTATTTAAATTTTACTCACTCTTTTACTTTTTTACTTTTTTTTCTTAAAATTTTATTTAAATTTATGATCGAAATCTAAGGGGTTATGAGAATTTGGTTTGAGGAGTTGCTAGAGTAGCTCACCAAATTAATATTAGTTTGGTTTTGGAACTTGTGATCCCCAACCCACCATCTAGGAGAAGAAGAATAAACCTTTAAGGTGGGGACCACGTGACTAAAGGGTCCAGCTCCCATCTATCTACACCCGGAGAGGGGGCTGTTATAAGTTAAGACACAGCAGTTACTGTTGTACGCTTTGAGAGAGATTTTTTTGAGTATTTTTTTGATAATTTGAACTGTTTATATTGTAGAGTTTGTTGAGTAGATAATTCATACAAAAAATTAAATTAATTGGATAGTTGTAATCCTATAACCAAAACATATTTGTTTCTATAAAAATTAACGGTTAACATAGCTTTTATAAATTTTTAAAAACAACTGGAATCTAATCATGGGATTATAAATATTCGATTGATTTGATTTTTTACAAAAATAACATTCTTAACGAGCCTTACAATATAAACAATTTAAATTATCGAAAAATACTCGAAAAGACCTCTCAAAAAAGACATACTCCCTCCGTCCCAAAATAATGGTCCCTTTTGAGGAATCTAACTTTTTTTGGTAGTACAATTATTGTATTTGAAAAAAGTTGATTTTCCAAAAAGACCCTTTTGATAGTACAATTTTTGAGAATATCAATGCATAATTGTACTTTTTATATTATTTATTAATTTAAAAGAAGGGCAAAATAGAAAATTTATATTATTTTTGTACTTGATTTTAGAAGAGAGACTAATATTTTGGGACAATAAAAAATAGAATAAGGGACTAATATTTTAGGACGGAAGAAGTAATAATAATTGCTGTGCCTTAAAACCCAACAACAATCCCTTATCCATCTACACCACCATCCAACTTCACATGACCGTTCGTCACGAGTTCAACTTCAACTGTGTCAAACAAGATATATAATAGATCAACAACTATCCAATTCCATGTTCGAATGTGCCCTTAATTTCATAACCATAATAACAATAATAATAATATCAACAATATTAATGTTGTGTTTAATTGAGAAATTTAGAAAAAAAAATTTAAAAAACAAATGTAAAATTATATAAAATATACGTATATTTTATTCATATTTCATATACTTTTTATCTTTTCTTTTCTAAATTTCTTTTCCAATTTTTCAACCAAACACAGTATAACTAAAAACAACAACCCACTACTTTAAAAATAAAATCTTAATATAAAATCATAAAATAATTTTATATGTAGGAAATGTTTAGTTTAATGAGAGAGAGAGAAAGAGAGATGTGGAATAATCAGGGTTGACCACTTAACATGCTTGCCTTAACCACTTTTCTTCATGTTCTTCTCCCTTTCTTCACTACTATTAACGAAATGAAAAATGTTTGAGGACCCGAAATTCCCTTGGCTCGAATTGGCTCGAAACCCTAAAATGACGTCGTTTTGGGGTTTCGTTTTTTTTTTCTTTATTTCTTTTTCTTTCTGCGTTGATTTTGAATACAGAGGAAGAGAGGCAAGAGCGAGAGAGAGGAGAGGAGAGAAGAGAAGAGAAGAGAAGAGGAAGAGAGAAGAAGGGGAAAAGACGGTGATGGCTTTGATGGTGATCGCCGGTGAAGACGGTGATGGCTTCGATGGTGATCGCCGGTGAAGATGTTGATGATTTCTTTCTCATCTATTTATTTATTTTTATTTTTTTTTTTCTGGATCTAGAGATGTTGATGATGAAGATGTTGATAATGAAGATGTGTTGTGTTGATGAAGATGTGGCTGTGTTGACGAAGACCTTGATGATTTTTTTTTTTTTTTTCCTGGATCTGGAGCTGAAAATGAAGGGGGAAAATTTTTTTTTGTTGATGATGAATTGATGAACCTTCGCTGTGTTGATGAAAATGTTGATGATGAATTGATTCTCTGTGTTGATGAAAATGTTGATGATGAATTGATGAACCTTCTGTGTTGATAAAGATGTTTAAAAAAATTTGTTTTTTTTTCTGTTGGCTGTGTTGATGAAATTTTTTTTTTTAATGAACCTTCTCTTTTCTTCTTCTTCTGGTTCTGGTTTTGCTTCCTCTTCTTCTTCTTCTTCTTCTTCTTCTTCCAGCGAGAAAGAAAAAAGAAAAAAAATAAATAATAAAAAAATTCAAAACCCAAAACGACGTCGTTTTGGGTTTTGAGCCAATTTGAGCCAAGGGAATTTGGGCTCTGTAACGGGACTGTAATGAAATACCGATGAAGTAACAATTTTTTGAAAAACTGTAATTCTTTTAAAAACTTTATACGAATATTATTTATTAGAATGATATATTGGTGACATTTTTTATATTAAAAAGTATTTTTATGATTTTTTATGGATAAATTACAAATAAATTTCTTAAAATTTGCTTAAATTACAGATTGCTCCTTATGATTTAGAAAATTATAAATACCTCATTATCAGAATTTTTTATTTAATAGAATTAACTACAAAAATGAAATTCATAATTGTTCTCCTATACAATAATAAAATTACTTAAATTATTAATTGAAATGTGATTCTAACATTATTAAAAACAGTTAATTGACTTGATGATTTATTAATAAAATAAATAATTTGTTATAAAATTAGAAATCTCAAAAATGAAATGTAATGTTCAGAACTACAAGGGACAACTCATATTTTAATCAAATTCCAAAAGATGTATTTATAGTTTACCCTATTTTGTTTTAAAGCAACAACCTTACAATTCTACACTACTTCATTCTGTATGTATTTTTTTTATTGTATTAATTACACTATTCAAATTTTATTTTAATTTTTATATATAGCTTTAAATTGAACAATTTGACCCCTACACTTTAAATCTATTTTTAATTGGTTATTCCGTCCATTTTTTTGTTAATTTTTTCTCTGTATCATTTTAAAAAATTGAAAAGTATTATACAATTATTAATTTTAACATCAAATTTAAATAAAATAATCAAATTTTAAAAAAGTAAAAAATAATCAGTGGCCTAGTCCTTGTAGGCACTCAAGAGTCATCCCACCCGTCCTACATAATTATTTGTTACAATTTCAAAATGTGCCTCTCTCTTTTTTCTTTTTCTTTATTTCTTTTTTTTTTTTTAACCAAAAAAAAAAGATGTTCTGATGTGTCATCACTACATCCGTAGGTCCAGGCCCCGGGATAGCCGGTTGCTAGCTTGATTTAACCCAACCCATAGGAAAGGACCTACTATCGAAACACCAGTAGAGCTCATCAATCGCCTCAGTCACAGACAAGTTTCGAACGGAATACAGCGCGAGATCTCCGGAGAGAGTCCCTAAAAAATTCAAGATTTTTCGCGTCCCTCAAAAGTCGAACTTGACTCATGACTATAAAAAGATAATGCTTTCACCACTGGACTTCCACCCTTGGTGGTTGACAATGTGCCTTTCGAGCCATTGGTGAAATGAATCCGGATCCTCGGTAGAGTTTTCCTGTAGCGTTTCCTGTAGCGCCCCAAAACGACGTCGTTTTGAGGCCAAATTTCAATTAAAAAAAAAAAAAAAAAATGCAGAACTGAGACAACAGTTCATGGTTCTATCTTCCCCAACAGCTTCATCTTCCCCGACAGCTCCGACGACCCCCCTAACCCTCACTCATGATCCTCCCCAGCCACATCACCCCCTCCTTGCTTTTCTTCTTCCTCCATTCTTTCTTCTTCTAGATCTAGAAAAAAAAAAAACAAAAAACAGAGGGAAACTGATGTAATGGAATTTATACCCCCAAAATTTTGATTTGTGATATCACAAATGATAACAGAATGCTTTCTTCTAGATCTAGAGAAGAAAAAAAACAGAGGAAATGATGTAATGGAATTAATTGGGAAACCACTTCTCCTCGGAAAACATAACAACAAAAACAAAGCGAGGCATTGAAAGTATAATAATAATAAAGAGAAGATTCCTCTGTTTTTTCTTGATTTGTGATATCTATTACTACAAGTGATAATATATATTTAAATTGGAATTTATACCCCAAAATTTTCATAGAAGGAAAGCGATGTAATGGAATTAATTGGGAAGATTAAAAACCAACACCGAAAGTATTTAACTTGACATTAGTTTGCATCATTTTTATCGAGATTGCATCATTTGAAATTAGATTCAATCAGATTGATGGGATCTAACACAGATTCTCGTGCCTTGAAGCTTGTAATATCCCTTTCAAGCGTTCTATATTCATGAAATTGTAGGACTAGCCCACGGATTTTGATTTCTCTTCAACAAGTAAGCATTCTGTTGTCAAATTTTGGGGGTATAAATTCCATTACATCAGTTTCCCTCTGTTTTTTTTTTTTCTAGATCTAGAAGAAGAAAGAAAGGAGGAAGAAGAAAAGCAAGGAGGGGGTGATGGGTGGGAGGATCGCGGGAGGAGGGTTAGGGGGTCGTGAGCTCGGGAAGATGAAGTGGAAGATAGAACCATGAACTGTTGTCTCACCTCAATTTTAATTGAAATTTAGCTCCAAAACGACGTCGTTTTGGGGCGCCACAGAAAGCCTTAACAGAGAAACGCTACGGAGGATCTGGATTCTTGGTGAAATACCATAGGGTAGTTTTTTACTATTTAATTGAAAAAGTAAGAATTGGGCACATATAAAATTTAGAAACCAATAATGGACCATTAGGCTGACTTGTCTCTCACTGGCCCCTGTATAACTTTTTGCACAACTGGCAATTTATTATTATTTTTAATTTTTGTAAATAGCCGCCTAGCAAGCAAGTAAAGATTGGTTGACAGGGCAGTGCCATATGTCACTACCACATCCACAGCTGTGTCCAAGCAAGCAGTACTTTTGAACTTTGAGATTATTTTTGTATAATATTAGAAAATTTAAAAATTTTATCAAAATTTTATTAAATGTCTCATATATATATATATATATGATTTATATTATATGAATTTTATATAAATTTCACACGAGACATTTAATAAAAAATTTAATAAAATTTTTGAGTTTTCTAACATTTTTTATTTTTATTTTTTGATGGTCCACTTGCCTTTCTATTTCTTTGTTGGCAAGAAAAAACCACGCGTTTGTGTGGACAAAATTTGAGTTTGTTTGTTGCATTAATTTGCATGAAACAAACAACCAAACTGACCGAATGAGGATACTCTCCTTGCAGCTTCTGTACTTGCGTCCGTCTTTGCAGGCCTTCGGGTCTATTTTTAGGCTCAATTTTGATAATTCGAACCGTTCATATTTTATGATTTATTCAGTACATCATACCTGTAAAAAATCAAGTTGATCGGATATCAGAAAGTATGTGTTCGAAAAATTGAACTAAAAACTATTTTTTAAATAATTTAATAAACAGTTTTCAGAACATATGCTTTCTGATATCCGATCAACTTGATTTTTTACAGGTATGATATACTGAATAAATCATAAAATATGAACGGTTCGAATTATTAAAATTGGGCCTAAAAGTAGACCCGAAGGCCTGCAAGGACGGGCGCAAGTATAAGGCTGCAAGGAGAGAACCTTGGCTCTGACTGACCACCCTACGGGCATGTTTGATTCGCCGGATTAGGGGAATTATCCACTATTTAGATTATAATTTAAATAGTGTTTCTTATCCGTCGTTTGATTTTTTTTTAGTCTGCCGGACTCCTTATTCCCCATATGAGGGACTATTGTGTCTTAGGGAGGGTATGGGATAGTTTTTTGGGGACTATTCACTGTTGGGATTATGTGGTCAAAATGACCATTTTAACCCTCTACTATTTAATTATGTATTATATTTAATAAAATTTAAATGTCTCAATTTAAAAATAAAATAATTTTATTTAACTTTTTATTGATGTTTTATTTATTTAATTTTTTAAAATAATTTTTTATAGATATTTTATTGATGTTTTATTTTAAAAATTTGTTTATATTTTATTTAATTTCATTATTTAAATTTAATAGATGTTTTATTTAATTTCATTGTTTGATTATTATTATTTTTAAAAACAAATTTATTTAAAATTTTAATTAAAAAAATAATATATATTTTTATTGATATTTTATTTATTTATTTATTTTTAAAAAATAAATTTATTTAATTGTGTAAAAAATAAAATAAATATTTATTTAATCTAACTAAAAATAATTAAAATATTAAAGATATGTTTAATATTACTATTATTTAGTAAACAATTGAAAAAGGGTAAAATAGTCTTTTGTTCATTTATCCTATCCAGTCCAACCAAACTTTGGATTCACTAAAAATAGTCATTTCCAGACATCTAATCCTATGAAAAAACAAACATAGGATACATATCCAATCCAGCCAAATAGTCTGGGGAATTCACAGCCCCAAGACTCAAGTCCGATAGATTCTAATCCCCCCTTATCCAGTCCGTCCAATCAAACACACCCTAAATGACTATAATAACCCTTTCATGATCTTTTCTGTTTTTATTTCACCAATATAATTTGACCCCTTTTTTTTTTTAAATAATTTTACGATGATTATATTTATATAATACATTTAATTTAAATTTATCATATATTCTGTCATCACTATATTAATAACAAATTTGAGTTGTGAGACCCATTTAACTAATACAACTATAAATAAAAAAATTACTAAAAGCAAGATTTTTAAGGTTATTATTAGTGTTAAAAAACATGTAAAAATATTTTAAAACATATAAAACTGAGATTATAAAATTTTTAAATTTTTGTGATGCATATTGACAGCTTAAGGGCAGCATTAGAGGGACCCTATAGTAAATGAGATGATAAACTTATGACATTGTTATCTTGTTAGATTCCTTAAGCTGTGTTTGGTTGGGAGATTTGAAAAAAAATTTGAAAAGGAAAAAAGAAAATATGTGTAAAATTAGGTGAAATATAAGTATATTTTTTTAAATTTCATCTACTTTTTTCATTTCTTTTTTCAAATCCATTATCAAATCTGCCAACTAAACACAATATAATAATTAAGTAGTGATTGATTTTTATAACAATGGGATTCATATTCCCAAGCCAGGGTTATCATTTTGATGGTGTAGAATAAAAGTTGTTCCTTTGTAATCTAAATGGTTCAAGCATTGAATGGAAGAGGAATGAAGTTAGGTCCCAAGTTAAAAACTGATCATATATTTTTAATAATGAATGATGAATATTTTTAAAATTTCACTTGTAAAGTTCGAGTCAGATTTTTAAACTTATTTAATAATTAAGTTGGTCCCAAGTTAAAAACTGATCATATATATTTCTTTTTGTTAATAATGAATAATGAATATTTTTAAAATTTTCACTTGCTAAAATTCGAGCCAAATTTTTAAATTCATTTAATAATTAAGTTGGGCTTGAGTAAAATCCAAGCTTGGTTCAAATAGATTCGTGGACATAATTATATATAAAATTAATATTTAGTTTTAATAATGTATTAAATATATTCTCATTAGTTTATTCTATTTCTCTATCTATGATTGGTATTTATGTGAATTTACATATTTAATTAAAAAAATTAATTAATAATATAATCGTTATGTTATATTTTTTGCTCACATTTTTTTTCTTTTAATATGCACTCTGATTTCTTAATTATTTCCTTTTAATTTTATTTTTTTTTAAACAAGCTTGGCTCATTTGTATAATCAACCTGATTTTGTCCTAAGCTCAATTTTTGAAACTTAACTTGAACTTAGCTTAAACTCCGACAATTTTTTCGTGAACAAATCTCAAACACCTCATGGCTCAACTCGATTTATTTACAGTATGAGGAAAACTCACTATTTTAAATTAATAATAAATTATGTTTTTAATATCTATTTTACTCCATAATTGGAAGCACATCTTTGTCTTTTTCATTAACTTTCAAGACCTAGCTAGTCCTATAGACAAGGGCACATGTTGTCCTTGTTCATCACCACAAAACAAGGAATGGTTTTGGTTAATCGTCTAAAGAAGTTGAATCCCTCGTACTTATTCTTTTCTTCTCTTGGGTAAATCATGATGCATTTTTACTTTTTCATTTATTTATTTATTTTTATCAAATTGCCATTTAGCAATAAAAAATTAAAAAAAAAAAATTGTTCTATTTTTATTTTGCCAAGACCACATCCTTTTTTCTTTTTTTCTTTTCTTTTTTTTTTTTTGTGTGTGTGTGTGTGTGTGGTTAGTTTAAAAATTTTAGTTAAAAAAATCACAAATCTTTAGTATTTTGAACTATTAGCTAATAAACAAACAAATTATATTTTTATAACTCAAGGTAAATAGAGATATGCTTATAAATATGGACTATCTTGGAGCCTTATGTAGAGACTTCAATTTGTTGTAAAGTATGTGTGTTGTACCTATTTTGTAATTCAGGAATATATCAATGTTTCCTTTCTATGAAGGTAGAGGTCTTAATTTGTTTAAGGCCAATCATAAGAATATTTTTTTGAGAATAATTGTACAAAAAAATGTCTCAGACCTCTAATTCAAGAGCACTAATAGTTCTAATATTGATATGGGTCTCACATGATAAGATATTTTGCTCTGGGCAATGATAGGGACCACTAAAAGTGGTACTCTAAAGTAACCACTAATGATGTGACATTTACTTTTTAAAAAAATAAAAAAAAAAAAAAACGCAATAACATTGTGGCAGTGCGTGGAACCCACTGCCACATCATTAGTGGTGACACTAATTAGTGTTTTTACTCATTTTTCTTTTGCTCTTGTGTTTTTTTTATTTTTTTTTATTTTTCAAAGTCATTAGAACTGATTTAGTGGTGTAAATTTAGATATTGCAATCACTGTTGAATTGTATATGATACGTCAAATGAGCAAATACATAAAATAAATCAAATGCGCTGGTTATGTTTGAATTTTAGTGAAAATTTATGGTGAAAAAAGAAAAGAGAAGGAGAATATTATAAAAAATTAACTTACATTTTATTTGCATTTTTTTTTTCTGTATACAAATTCCTACTAAAATTCAGAATTCCAATACAATCTAAAAAATCATGACAAATTTTATTGTTAATTAAAAAATTTATAAAAATTCCAAATTCAAGACATCTTGCAGCCATTCGAATTATGTTGGATTGAGTTTTCAGAATTTATCTTTTTGAAATATTTAAAAATATTTAGAAATTAGTTGTGTTTTTATATTTTATTTTTTTTCACAAAACTAATTTTTGAATTTTTCCATAAAATTGATTTTTACAAGGTTGAATTTATCTCAAATTCAAATATGAACTTGCCTGTCATGTTCGGGCTTATAAAGCCGATCACAAATCATATTTCAATTATTTAAAATTGTTCATTTGTAAGACCATCCACGTATATCATTAAAAAAAAAAAATTAAGCAAATTTGACAATTATAATTAAAAAAAAAAAAAACACACATGATAAGATAAAAATATTATAATTATATTTGAATTTCAACGAAGTCCGACGAATTCAACAGCAAAAAATGATTACTAATTTTTATATTGCAAAAAATAAATATATATTAATTTTTTTATTAAAAGACATGTTCAAGGTCAAAAACTCATAATTACTAATTTACCCTAATCCCTAACAAACAACAGTGTTCCTCGACGGTTTGTCTCCCGCGTTTTCCACTCCTATTCTCTCTTGCATCATGTGGACCCCGCTCTCTTCGTATTGGATAAACCTCCACTCCACTACACTAATTTTCCCAAACTACCCCTATCTTCGCGCCCAAAATAACCCCTTTTGCCTCCATAACTCAAGCCGAATTCAGTCATTTCACACCCATTACACTTTTACACATCCACCAGTTTGTATTTTTTTTTAATACACAAATTCTACTCTCTCTTTCTCTCTCTAAAGCTGTTCCATCTTCTTTCTTTCTTAACCATTTTATTAATTAAAAATAAGGACTTAATTGCATTTGCTCTTTTTAAGTTATTTATTTATTTTGATCCTCAATATTTTAAAATATTTACAATTTATTTCTAAAATTTTTGTTTAAAATTAGACAAAAAAATATCACTTTAATTATAACATGGCATAAAAAATAAATTATATTGACATTTGGATTTGTGTTAAAGATATGAATTATATATGATAAAATATTTTTATATTACATGATTGTTAATATATCAAATCTATTTAATTTTAACAAAAATTAGCCATTAGAATAAATTGAAAAAAAAAAATTAAAAATGAAAGGCCAAAGTGAGTTAGAAAATGTCATGTTAATTATAACATGATAAAAAATATATTATTATATTAATATTTGAATTTATGTTAGAAGTGTAAATTATATATAATAAAATATTTTTATATTATGTTGTTGTTGTCTATAAGTTAACTTTTAAAGTAAATTATAAAAATTTAAAATATAAAAGGCAAAAGTAAAAAAAATAAAATTTTAAAAATCAAAATATAAAAAAAAGAAAAAGAAAAAAAAAAGCTAAATATAAGGAATCAAATTGTATTAGCCTTAAATAAATATACTACACCTTTTTTCATTATCACTCTCTCTCTCTCTCTCTCTCTCTCTCTCTCTGTCTATAACTCTATTACATAGGGAGGGAGAGAGAGAGAGAGAATTTCGTTCTTCTTTCTGTATCCATCTGTTGCCGGGTTTCTTGCTTTCTCTCTCAAAACCAACCAGCTTCTTGTTTTCTTTACTTTGGCTTTATTCAATGCGAATTCTTGGCGTAACTTGATTCACATTTAAAGAACATTTGTTCTTTAAATTCTCATCACATCATTCAATCTTTTTTGTAATCTTCGATATCGATACATTCTTCTTTGATATATACGTAATAATAATAATTATAATAATAATAACAAAGAGTGCAAAAGATCAACATGTTTGAAGGGTTATTGAAGAGCAAATTCTACTCAAAATGGTTGGTTTTCGAAAACCCAAATCGTCTCTCTGTTTTATTTTTATTATCAACGAATTGTGTTGTAATCTGATTTTGTTTTTGTTTTTGTTTTTGTTTTTTTGGATGTTTTTGGATATAGCAAGTCTGCAATCAAGCTCACGAAGACTCGAATCGATATGATAAAGAGGAAGAGAAACGCAATGGAGAAGTTTCTGAGGAAAGACATTGCAGATCTTCTCAAAACTGGTCTCGACATCAATGCCTATGGCAGGGTAATAACAATGGGTTTTTCTCACTTTTTCTTTTCGTATTTTGTGATTTCTTGATTTTCTGCTCTGTTTTTCAATTGGGTTTTCATGAATTTGAAGCTTTTCTAATTCATACACACATTTCTTTCTCTATTTCTTTTTCGTATTGAGTAATTTCTTGATTTTCTGCTCTGTTTTCCAAATGGGTTTTCATGAATTTGAAGCTTTTTTTAATTCACACATGCACACATTTCTCTCTATTTTTTTTTCTTTCCCGTATTGAGTGATTTCTTGATTTTTCTGCTCTGTTTTCCAATTGGGTTTTCATGAATTTGAAGCTTTTCTAATCTACACACACACACATACACACATATTTCTTTCTCTATTTTTTTTCGTATTGAGTGATTTCTTGATTTTCTGCTCTGTTTTCCAATTGGGTTTCCATGAATTTGAAGCTTTTTCAATTCACACACACACACTCACACACACACACACACACACACACACACACACATGTATACTAGTTTTACATCTAATTATTTGACGATTTAATGAATGAAGAAGATGGGTTGAATTTGAAAACTGTGTTTAATATGATAGTGTATATATATATTGAATTACTTTTAAATCCATAGTTTGTAACTTGGAATTTCTCGTCAATGGAACAGTCTGAAGGGTTTCTGGTTGAGCTGAACATGTCAGCTTGTTATGATTTCATCGAGCAATTTTGTGGGTGTATCTTGAATCATCTTTCCTTGATGAACAAACAGAGGTATATATATATATGTATATTCAAATTCAAACATAACTGTCTATTTTGATCAATTTTACTGCTCTTTATCTATGCCGAGTCCTTTGAAGATACGATACAATCCTCTCTATATATAACATCTGATCGTTTCTGTAGTTGCTTAATGGTTAAGCCATTTTTTTCGCTCCGATTAATTCATAGGAATTGGGTTTTTGTCAAAAATTACTTCATGGGTTGTATCTGGACTTGCAACATATACTGTCAATTTTCACAATCATTTCTATAGAATTGGGTGCAATTTGTTGTCAAATTGTCTCTTCATGTGAGCTCCTTTTGTTTTCCCATTTCAATTAAGGATTTGAAAGCCCCACTTGTACGAATATTCATAACGTGAGATATGTGTATTTTACAGTGTTGATGGATATTCTGAATGAAAATTGGAAACATAGTAAGGTGTCTAGATTTGTTTTAGGTGCCTTTTTTACATTAGCTTAGTAGTTAAGCTTAAAAATGTTCATGGGCAACTCATAGAATATTTTTCATAATATTTAGGATGTCCGAAATCAGTTGTAGTATTAAACATCAATACTACAAAGCTAAGCTAGCAGTGATAAAAGTAATTCCGCTATTTTTTATTTCAAGGGATTTGAGGGCGGTGTGTGTTTAGTAGCTTACGCCCTTGAGAAGTTTTGCTTTTTTCTCCCCTTTTGCTTTTTTAGCAGACTTCTTGACTTCCAGTTTCTTTGTAATCCTTTTATTTTTCCTTATTAATAATATTCCTTTTGTTGCCGATCAAAAACAAAATAGTAGAAGTATCTAATTATTTTTAACTTTCTTCATATGGTACTAACACATCTTCCCTTGATTTTTCTGTCCCTGCTCTTTATAGAGAATGTCCAGAGGAATGCAAGGAAGCTGTACCATCTTTGATGTTCGCAGCAGCAAGATTTGCTGATTTGCCAGAACTGCGTGACCTTAGAAGTATATTTTCTGAAAGATACGGGAATTCCATTGAAGCTTATGTGGATCAGAAGGTGCTTAATCCATAATTTCACACTAAAACCCAAAAAGAAAAGAAAAAAAAATCAGCAGCATTGTTTGTTATGACAATTTTACTTCTCTAGTTTTCATTTTAGAAGAAAAAAAACTAACCGGGCTAATTGGTTATGTGTAGTTTGTTGAGAAGTTGAAGCCTATGCCGCCTACGAAGGACATGAAGCTTCAATTGCTGCAAGATATAGCATTAGAGTCTGGTTTAGAATGGGATTCGAAGGCTTTGGAGCAGAAGCTTTATAATCCTCCCCCATCGGAACAAGTAAGCTTCCCTATATAACCTTATATACTTCATTTGATTATCACATCATATTGAGGGAGGAAAGGGAAATCAGATTGAAGGCAGGACTACAACTACTTATTTTTCTCCTATAAAAAAAGTATGTTGTGCCTAGGGTTTTTAAAATTAGCCAATAAGTATTGTAGGAGTCTAGTACCTTCATTCCATGAATCTGAAACATGACTTTCTCCAAGAAAAAAGAGATCCCCTTTTTTAGGGTTTGTCTTCAGTTAATGAATAGAGGGGGGTAAGACTAAATCCAATCTTGGACAGTACCAAGTCTAAAACATGCCTTTCTGAGGGTTCCTTTTCTGCTAACATCGGAAGGCCTATCGGGATTTTGGGTTTTCAATACTCATATTCACCCATATATTGTCATATTGGCTGATATTGTTTGATATCGGCTGATACATAACCTTATTGTCAATACGGTTATTTAAAACCATGGTTGCACCCCCAACATTTTCGATGCAATTAGTTATTAGAGTTGTGTTTTGTGTCAGAGGGATGGGGGGTAATATCATAGAAGGCTAGAGCTTTCTCTAATCCTGTCTTCTGTGTTCTAATCACATTTTATTCATTTGCAGGACTTGTCTGAGAATGCCAATGATGACAAAAACAAATTGCACAGAAGCAAGGATGAACCTGTCCGAAAAACAGACAACCCCGCTAAACAACACCATGCAAGTGATGCTGCTCCAAAAAGGAACAAGGAGGACGATGATCAATACAAACCACGTGGTAGTGAAAATCGGGAAAAAACTCCCAGTAAAGATATTCGAGTGGCAAGTACTGACCGAAATGACCCACAGATGAATTCAAATTCAGAAAGAAAAGTTTCTGAGGAAAACGCTGATGACAAGAAGCAGCAGCCCTCCCACCATAGATTTATCCTCCCTCCTTACACCAAACAAAAAGCCAGTGAAACTGAAATCAATGGTCGTGATACAGTTGCTGATGCTAAGCCAAAACCAAGATCAGTTCGAAGGACGCGCGTGAAACCTCCACCGGCGCATGAGAACATTGGCAGCAATGAAGCTGCAAAACCAGGCCTTAAAATGGTAAAGGAGGATGTTTGGATTGAGGAGGATGAAGAGGAAAGGGCGATGGATAGGCTTTTGATGCGTTACAGTACAAAACAATCGCCTTATGAGATGGGGAAAGTAAAAGAAGCTCTCAAGCCTCCTCGTTTGCAAGAACAATCCAAAGATGGTCCTACTCCGGCTAGAGCAACGTCTCTCCCATCCGAACCAACGAATCCAATTGAGACGACGAGTAATGGACCTGAGCAAGCATCTTCATTTCAACCAGATACCGGGCACGTGCATCCAAAGCTGCCGGACTATGATGATTTTCTTGCAAGGCTTGCTGCTCTTAAAGGGAAGTAAAAATGATCAGAAAATCATGAAAAGCTTAAACCAAAAAATCATTTTTTATTAACAATTGTTTCATTCTTTACACACGAAGTGTACTACATTCTTATAGTTCTTCCCATCAAAATTGTAACTGTGCATCGGTGATCTTTATTGGGTTCTCTACAAGTTTATAGGCATATGATATATATCAAATTTCTTTTTCGACTCTCATGAAATTCCATGACCCGGGCTTCTTGTGGTTCTGTTAGTTCTTCTTCACCAAATTGTTGTTTGTTTGTGTTGTGTTGTTTCATTCACATGGTGGGATGACTTATTGAGATGGTATGCAAAACATGTTATTTCACTTAGAAGCCATTGTCAGATTCGAAAGAATGTCAGTAATATTACTTGCTGCCAATGGAAGAGGGTAATTGTATAAGCCATGCTTGAAATTGAGATCGTTGAAGGCATGTGCTAATACAGAGGTGAAAATCGAACTTTTGACTTCTTAGTGAAATACCAAAGTTTTAGCCAAGCCCATTGGTTAATGGTAGGGCTGCAATCGAGCCGAGCCGAACTAAGCTTTTGGATGTTCAAGCTCGTTTATTAAGAATTGGTCAAGCTCGAGTTTGAACTAAGCTCTAGTCGAGCTTCAAAAATCAAGCTCAAGCTCGGCTCGTCAAATATTTCTTGAACTGGAGCTTGCTCGATAACATAAACGAGCCGAGTTCGAGCTCAAGCTCGAACTTGAAAAAAAAAAAAAAATTTATATTAATTAACTTGTTAAGATAAAAAATAAAAAAAAAACACACACACACAAAATTATGAGTAAAATATATAACAATACTTATATTAATAATAAATTTTATCATCAAATATGTAAATTTACACAAATTCCAAACATAAATAAAAAAATAAAATAGATTATTAAAAATATGTTTAATATATTATTAAAAATAAAATATTTATTTATTTATTTTTATGTTCACAAGCCTTATCGAGCCGAGCTTAGGGCTACTCAAGTTCGGCTCGATTAATAAATGAGCCTAAAAATCGAGCTCAAGCTCAATCATTTAGGAAACAAGTCAAGCTCAAACAAGCTTTATCGAACCGAGCTCGTATTGTTTATAAACAGTTCGGTTCGTTTGCAGCCCTAGTTAATGGTATAGATATGTCTGGAGTTGAAATTTTTGAAATTAATACAATTGTTCTAACTTCTATCCAAAATTTTGTCAATGAAATGTTAGTCAATCCCTTCAATGAAAAATAAAGCTTAACTTCAACCTAGAGCAAGTTAGGGCTTTAAAAAAATTTGTACTCAAATTTCTACATCACTTTATCACTAAATTATATGAGAATGTAGAATGAATCTATTAATGCCTTTCAAAAAATTATGATTCCCAGTCTCAAAACACTGTGTCATTAAATTATGGAGGATTTTTTTTTAAGGTCCCTCATATAAAGATTTTATAGCATAAACTGCATGAAATATTTTCATAATAGTTGGAGTTCCTTAAATTTTTGTAGAGAAATTTCGAAATAGAGAAATTTCGATCCAAAGAAATTTCGAAATATAGAGAAATTTGTCTGAAATTTCTCTAGTTTGCTCACAAATTTCTGTGTTTTGACCAATTTTGTCTGGTGTGGCTTGTTTGATTTTCACTGGAATTTCTTTAGGCAATTTCACTAGAATTTCTTTGGGCACATCACAATCCCCTTGGAATTGCTCTAAGCGTATGTGTTCATGTTTGGAATTTCTTGGGGCATTTTCATTGAAATTTCTCTGGACTCTAAGTGTGTTTGTGTGTTCATGTTTAGAATTTCTTTGGCATTTTCTCTAGACATGTCGCAATCCCCTTGAATTTTTTTGAGTGTTTTTGTGTGTTCATGTTTAGAATTTCTGTGGATACATCACAATCCCCTTAGAATTTCTCTGAATTTGTTTGTATGTTCATGCTTAGAATTTCTCTAGGCATTTTTACTGGAATTCTCTATAGACACATCACAATTCCACAGTGTTTGAGAAAATTTACACAGTGACCATAGCTAGAGAAAATTCATACAGTGACCATAATCAGAGAAAATTTGCAAAATTACAAACAGTGACCACAATCAGAGAAAATTCACACAGTGATCACTGTTAGAGTAAATTCATACAGTCATAAAAAATTCACAAAATTACAAACAGTGATCACAACCAGAGAAAATTCACACAATTCCCACATATAGAGAAAATTTACATAGTATAGAGAAAATTCAATATGATTTACTCACACAACTTTCAATCTAATTTGCTCACAACATTTACATAGACTCTATATCCCCAAAACCCCTAGCCCATATCACAAACTTCCTCTTCTTGTCTGCTTACATGGCCATTCAGGTTAGGTTCGAAGCCATTGCTATATACACAATGCATATGTATGTGTATGTATGATATATATATATATATAGAGAGAGAGAGAGAGAGAGAGAGAGAGAATACAAAGACGGAAGAGAGAGAGAAATAGAGATTTGGTATATGTACATAGAGAGAGAGAGAGAGAGAGAGAGAGAGAGAGAGAGAGTATGATATATAGGTGTGGGTGATAGACTTTAGGCAACAAAAAAAATATTATGGAAATTTTCCATTACTAAAAGTTAAAGAGGGATGTTAGACCAATTTTTCTTTAATTTATCTGGAAAGTCTGAAATGTGAATCTAAAAAATATAACAACTATGAAGGTTTCAAGATAAGAGTAGTGCAAAAAATACTAAAAATAATTGAGTAGCACCGTTGAGTAAGAATCAAAATTAAAAATAATATACTGTTGAAAATTAAAATTTCAACAATTGAGTAAGAATGCAAGAAAGTCCCAAAAATTAAAGCTTGATAAAAAATAATTTTAATTTTAGTCTAATATGAAAATATTTGGACTATATATTAACACTGTTGAATTAACTGTCTCAGCTTGTTAATAGAACTAGGGATGACAATCTGAAACCGGCCCGACAGTGACCCGACCCCCCAACCCCGAATTCAGCGGTTATTCACTGAAAAATATCCCCTACGGGCAGGGGACAGTATTCAAAAATTCATGCCCGATGATATCCGGGCTGGGGACGGGGATATGTGTTTCAGAATCGGACCAGGCCCAGCCCCGACCCCGCCCTGCATCGTCCCTGAGGTAAAATGACCATTTTGTCCCTGGATATATATATATATATATATATATGCATATGCTTGTCTTTGTTAGGGTTTCACAGACACACACACTCAAAGCCTTTCTCACACATGCCGCTCCTCTCTCTCTCTCTCTCTCTCTCTTGCCACTAGTATGTCCCTCTCTCTTCCCTCCGTCACTGCCGCGCCTTCCTCCGTCACCGGCGATCCTCCATCCGTCACCACCGTGCCTCCCATCTCTGTTTAGGTATCTCTATCTCTCTAGGGATTTCGATCTAGGTTTATATATATGTATATTATATATATATATATATATATATCTGAGTGTTTAGATCTGAGTATAGATCTGTAAAAAATACAATATAGATCTGTTTTTTTTTTTCTCTCTAAATTTATTTATTTTATATTGATAATCAATTGTATTTTTTATGCAGATCTACCTTCAGACCTTGATAATCTATGCTTGTGAATTATTGATAATCTATTGATCATTATCTTTCACATCAGGTTTGATCTATTGATATTATTGATAATCTGTCTATATTATTGATGCAAATTGCTGGCTTTTGGGAGTATTTTGATGCAAATTGTTGGGTCTTGGGAATTTGGGTAATGATAGAAGTCGGAGTCTTGCCATGTGGAGCTTATATTGATCAGACACAGTTTGACAGTGATTATTTGAACTAATGGAAGATATAATTTGGTTGCATTTTGTTAAAATGATTATTGCCACAAATCATGTTTTGCTGCATTAGTGATAATCAATGTTCACAGACAGAACCTGTTTGCTTTCCCTTTTGTAACTAATGACAAGGATCTGGCCTTTTCATTTTAAAAATTACTTCATCAAGAATATTTAAAAATATGCATGTGAAAGAAAAATGTATCCTAAATAATGAGTTTTCTTCTGGATCAGGAGTCTCTCTAACTATTATTTAGCGAAAAATCCATATTGCATCTTCTGTAATGCATGTTGAGCACTCTATCACATCCTCTTTACTATCTTCTCAAGGATCTAATCTAAGAACTAAACATTCTAGTACTGTTAGTTGGATTACATTGTAGCTGACTATGAAACATTTTCTCTTAGTATGTTCTGTAGCTGACTATGTTAAAAGTGATGAATATAGCTCATGGTGCATATTTATAACTTATTGTTCATGTAACAGTTGCTTAGTGTGTTGTCCACTAATCACATTACTGTTTCTAAGAGAAAGATGATGAGTACTTAATTTGTTTCAATCAGACTACTGTTTCTAATTGTTTCAATCATGTCATAATTTGTTTAAAAGATGATGAGTACTTAATTTATTTATATTAATTCAATTCATATTATTTTTATAAAGGTTAAAAAATGTCAGATGTTAACTCTGAAGCACCAGTCAACTTTGAAGCACCCGTTAACTCTCAAGTACCATTTGAGAGTGACGCGTCACAACATTCATCGCTAGCTACGAACGCACCTATGAACTCACGCGTCACAACATTTATTTTCATTTTTAATTTTTGGGTAACCTATCCCTTGCGGGTTGTGTTTGGGATTAATTATTCTCTTTGCTACTTGTTGAATTTTCTTATTTGTGCTGCTGGACAGATGTTTTGTTTGTGTTATTTTGTTGCTACAGGATGTTTTGTGTGTGGGTTGTGTATGTATGGGCTGCTGAATTAATGTTTATTGATGTTTTGCTACGGGTAACCTATCCCTTGCGGGTTGTGCTTGGGATTAATTATTCTCTTTGCTACTTGTTGAATTTTCTTATTTGTGCTGCTGGACAGATGTTTTGTTTGTGTTATTTTGTTGCTACAGGATGTTTTGTGTATGGGTTGTGTATGTATGGGCTGCTGAATTAATGTTTATTGATGTTTTGCTACAAGATGTTTATTAATGTTTATTGATTTAAATGGATGTTGCTACAGGATATTTATTGATGTTTTGTTACAGGATGTTTATTGATGTTTATTGATTTAAATGGATGTTGCTATAGGATTCAAATTTGTATGTTGCTTCAGGATGTTTTGTTTATTAATGTTTATTGATTTAAATGGATGTTGTTACAGGATTCAAATTTGTATGTTGTTTCAAGATCTTTCTATCTTTCTTTCTTTTTTTGTTTGTTTGTTGTGGCTGAGTTCTAATTAATTAAAAAAATGAAGCTATTAGGGTTGATATTTCAACTGATAAATTCCAAAATTTATACATCTAGTAGTGAAGGGTGATTGAGAATGTTTATTGATGTTTACAGATTTTTACATTAAAAAAAAAAATCGGGAATTTTCCGGGGTCGGGGATCCCCGATCCCCGATCGGGGACAGGAATGGGATCGGGCTATGGGTCCCCGTCGGGGATCCAGGACGGGGGGTATTACTTTCAGGGATCGAAGATGGGGGGTAGTCTTCAGCCTCGGCCCCGCTCCGTTGCCATTCCTAAATAGAACCCAATAAAAATATTTATTTTAAAAAAAGTAAGACTTATTTCATATTTTTCCCTTTTTTTTTTTTTTTTTTAGGGGAGGGGGAGGCGGGAAAATTACAAAAAAAAATAAAAATAAAATCTAGCTTTAACCATTATAACAAAATAAATTTTAATTTTTTTTGTTTTATTAATTTAAAATCTAATATTTTATTTGTTTGCCATCTAAATTATTGGTCTATTTTTATAAAATCGATGAAAAAAATAATATTTTAAATAATTTATGTACATATCTATCTTTATTGAGTTAATAATTAAAATACTTTTCTTAATTAAGATTTAAATTGACAAAAGTCAAATCTTGATTTTTTTTATTTTTTATTTTTGTAATTTTGTAATATTTTTTATTAATTTTTTTTCCCCAAACCCAAACAAGAAAAAAAGCAAAGATGAGATTTGTCAACTAGCTTTCTCTTCTTTTCCATCACCAAACTGGTCATTCAAATACCTAGCGCAGAAGAACTCGCAGTTGATTTTCCCTCTCCTATTTTAGGTTCGATTGTTCTGTTTCAATGAATGTCAGAGAGGACTCGTCATCGTCTTCACCACCACAACCAGCTCCGCCGCCATTTCCAGCATCGCCGACGCCGGAGGAGGAGGATATCGTGATGAGCGAGGTTCACTTGGGTTGCCCACCTAATTTATCTGGGCCACAAATCTCCCTCTTCACCTTCTCACTCCCACCTGGTACCAAACCAATTGCTTCTTCTTCCCACTCTGATTTGGGTTTCTTCTATCTTCTCCATTTTTAACATCATTTTTTAATGGAGAATTTTATTATACACGCCTCCGTGCATAGGCACTCGTACTTACGTCATTTTCTTACTAATTTTTTTCTTGTGTTATTATTTTGAGATATTTAGTTACGATGTTTTTGTATTTGTTTATGATATTTTTTTAGGCCTACTTAGGAGAGCGTTTTTTTTTATTTTTTTTATTTATTGAGTTATTATGAAAAATTATATAAAAAAATTAGAGAGGTGATATGAATTAAACAAGTTAATAAGTTAAAAAGCCGGCTTTTTTTTCACCTTCTCAAAATTATTCAGAAAGTATAGAATTATGCTATTTAAGTATAGAATTATAAGGTGCATATTTCCCTTTTTTTTTTAAAAAAAAAAATTTTATCCAGTAAAACCCATATGAACATTGAAATTGAAAAGAAGAGAGAAGGTAAATTAGTTGGCACTCCTTTTTGTAGTATGTGTTTCTTTGATGGGTTCAATCAATGAGCTGTAATGCAATAGAGTTCGATGACTATCTGGCTTCATTTTTTAATTGTGAGCCACTGAACAAGGCTAGGATTTTTTGCAGTCTGTTTGGATAATGCGATTTGGTGAGAAATGATTCTTCATTGATGAGAAATGGAGAGAGAACTTACTTATTTTATATGTTTTATTTCTCATCAGATTTGGTGAGAATCAAGTTGATTGGTTGTGTATTCCAATACTTTGCTTTCTTAACCCTTCACCAATTTTTCTATCTAATTCCAAATTTGATCAAAAAGTTTGATTTGATATGAACTACTTCAATCCTTTCATCAAATTTTTATTAAAATCTTTTTAAAAATTTCCCTCTTAGAGCATCTCCAACAGTGTATTTGATTTTTCATCAAATCTGAGTCCAAAATGAGCCATTTCACCAAATCTCAAATCACTCACTCCAACGCTGCATCAAATTTGCATCAAATTTAGTGGGGCGACCGGTTGGTCAACCGGTGGGGCGACCGGCCGGTTGACCGGTTTGCTAAAAATTTTTTTTTTTTTTTGAATTTTTTCAACTTATTTTTTGAACTTTCTGAACTTTTTTCGGGACGACCGGGTGGTCAACCGGCTGGTTTACCGGTTATGCAAAATATATATTTTTTTAATGGTTTGAACTTTTTTTCTAAACTGTTTGAATCTTTTACTGGTTGACCGGTTGGTCAACCGGCCGGGCAGCCGGTTGGTCGACTGGATCCTCCTCTCCAACGGTCCGCAACAGTGTTTTGGTGAATTCATTACTTCGTCCTCATTCTGATGAAATTTTTGATGAAATCTCAATTTGGTATCACGTTTGGTGAACAGTTGGAGCTGTGAATAGTACCATTTTCATCAAAATTTAAATTTGATATCAAATTTGCTAAACCATTGGAGATGATCTTATCTCAAATTTCCCTTTTCATCAAATTTGATGAACAAATATCATCTCCAATGCTGTATCTTTTTAAATTTTTATCAAATTTAAATTTGTTGAATGATTTGATGAATTCCCGATTTGATGAAAAAAATGACTCTCCCTTGATTTGATGAATTTTGATGAAAGGATTGGAGATGATTTTTGACACTTTTTCATCAAATTTAAATTTGTTGACAGAAAGGTGAAGGATTGGAGATGCTCTAAGGCCAAGTATTTTTTATATGTATTCATTTTTTTCAGCTGCTATAACTAGGATGAAATGCTTTTAAAACTAAGAAGATTTATTCTAAATGCATTTTCTTTGGGCTTAAAGAAATTGTGCATCTTAGAATGTACATACCAATTTTAGTATTTGCAATTCCAGGTCTATATAACTCTTGCATGCATAGATTCTTAGAAGAAAAAAATTTCTAAAAGTTTGTTGCTAGACTCATTTATATAGATTGTGTTATTCAACGTGTACCATGTGTCGTTTGCAAAACCAGGTGATACCGAATTGAGGACCAAAGAGTTTGACTTGTCAAATGATAATGGAAATTAATAAAGGTATTTGGAAACGTGAGAAGGCTCATATACTTCATTTTAAGATGGGGCATCTTAGAAATGTTGAACTCTTGTCGCACATAAGCCCACATTTTGCAGTAATTTTGATAATATTGTTCTTTTCATTCAAAATTTTTCATTCAATGATATATCTGTACTTATTAATAGTGTGCACAAACTTGGTGTCATCTTTATGTGTTATGATTTTTGCCTGCATTGACAGTTTTCCTGTCAAAGCTCATTAAAATCTTAGTAGAATATTTTTCATTTTCAACTGTGATATCTAGTAACATGTATTGTAATGTTCAATAATTTTGAAGTTGAGCCCGTGGATAGAAAATATATTGACGCATTTAAAGATAAAGCAACTCCAACACACCAAGTTGCTAGCTTGGATGAAGATGGTGATCTTGTCGTAACTCGACGCTGCAGTAAGCTGTTATTAACTATTTGACATGAAATCTTATATCATCCATCATGTTTTCTTTCTTTTGTTTCATTATATTGTGAGCTTATCCATGTTTTTCAGGGCAAGTAAGATGATAATTCAGTATTGGTAACCATGTTCACTCAGCCGAAGGACTAATATTATTTTTTTCTTCACAATATTTGTGCTTCATACATCCAGTCTGCTAGACTACAAATTGTTGATTTGATTGATTATGCAAGGTTCTAGCTGGTTTTTTTTTTTTTTTTTTTAAATATATATGGTAAACAACTTTGATGATTTGATGAATTCGTTAGCACATCAACTGTGTCTTGGGCATATAAATAAATTGCATGAGGGTTCAAAAATTTTAAAATGGGCTCTTTTTTATCTTTCTCGACAAGGGCAAAAAATAACTGAAGCTGGCTCAGCTTCCCAAACGTTTGCTCACACAAAAGTATATATTGTTAATTCATTAATCAAATAGTTCGAACTTGGGTAACCTGAGTTTGATTCAAATAGTTTGAGTTTTCCCTCGCTCTTAACCATCTAAAATCTTTACTGGGGATATGTGTGTTTTATTTACTCATTAAGCATTAAGATTCTAGCTTGATATGAATGAGTTTGTGGATTATTTTCAATTCGATCTTTCAATATATTGTTGGCTTCTGGTTGAGGTTTTACCAATTTGAACTGGTTTGGCCAAAATGCAACCCAACCTTAGTACCGACAGTTTCAAATAATCATATATGTTGTAATTGAAGTACTTTTTCTGTTACTATATGTTTACTTGATTTTCTGGATAAAATAAAAAGGGACTCTGGAGAACCACATTTTTCTGCGTGCAGGACAATCTAAGGATAATTATGTTGTTACCATCAAGCATAATATCACTTCATCAATTCCAAGCGTTGGTTTGCAGGTAAGAAATGGTTTCATGTGATGCTTCATGTAAGCTTCTTAAGCTGTTTCTGTGGTACATTATTATTTCACTAATGTCCTCTTCCCTTTCAGGTATGGAGAGCAGAACTGATACTAGCTGATTTTGTTTTACATAAGATGGTTGCATCATCAGAATTTAATGGAATTGTTGCGATAGAGCTTGGTGCGGGTACAGGTAAAGATGATTATTAGTGCATTCTTTTTGTTTGCTGTGTGATATGCTATTTTAACACAAGGTCTAAATTATTGACAAACATGTCTCTTCCCTGGATTGCATTGTCTTTGAAGTGGGCCTAAATAGTGAACCACAAAACATGATCATTTCTTCGTTCTTGCATGACTTGTGTAGCATATATAGATTCTTCTGAGAAAGGACACAAATAAAAATTAAGAAATATAAAATGAAATCACTAATTAAAAGTTAAGAATAATCAAAATAAATGTAAATTCTTGGTTTCCTCCTACAATATGTGCATATTCCTCCGTTATCAAATGACACTATTTATTTCATTGTCTTTTTCAGGTTTGGTTGGCATATTACTTGCACGTGTTGCTAAAACCATCTTCCTGACAGGTATGAGGTGAGCAAGTATAGTGATAAAACATTTTATACCAGGAGTGCATACTTTGTATGTTGAGTTTCAATATTGGTTTGTGATCGTTTTGTTTGATCAAAGAAAAATTGAAAAAGCAAAAGAAAATCTGAGGCTCTGTTTGGTAGATCTTTGGAACGTTAGTTCTAGGCTTTGATTTGCACACCGTGTTTGTTTCTGATTTTCAAAATTAATTCCACACTCATTTTTAAAAACTCTGTCCAAGGCGAGAAAATTTGGGTTAACCGGTCGTCCGGCCGATTGACTGGAATAGTGCATTTTTTTTTTTTTTGCAATTGACACATGTTAATTTTTATATATTCAATAAAAAATATTTTCTGAATTTTTAAATTTTTTTTATGAGTTTTGAATTGAATTTTGAGTTATGTATTTGTTTATAAGTTGTAAGTTTTTATATCAAATATCATATGTTACATAAAAAATTCCCTACTCAATTCAAAAAAAATTTCAAAACTCATTCACCAAATAAATTTTCCACACTCAAATTATAATTTCAAAATTCACAAACTCAAAATACAACTCTATTCTCAAGTCATATTTAGAAAACTCTACCAAACGCAACCTGAGTTTTGACACACTTTTATCACTATATTACTTTGCTATCATCAAATGGGATCAGTTACATGAATCTTTCTTCTCCGTTCAACTCTATCAACAGCCATTTGGTTAGTCAAATTAAAAAGATTTATATCTCTATTTACTACACTCGCCCACATCAATCTAGGTTTGTTCCTTCTCCTAACACTTTCATCTACCGTTACTGTATCACATCTCTTCACTACTGCCTCTGTTGGTTTCCACTGTATATGACCAAACCATCTTAATCTATTCTCGTTCAACTTATCTTCTATCGGTGCTACTCTTACCCATGCACAAATATACTCATTCGTAATTCTTTTCTTTTTTTTCTAATCTTGCTACACATCCACCGTAGCATCTTCATCTCAACAACATTGATCTTATCTACATGTTATTTCGTAGTTGCCTAACAGTCTGTCCCATACA
The DNA here is from genome assembly GCA_025200525.1 of Camellia lanceoleosa. NCBI lineage: Eukaryota > Viridiplantae > Streptophyta > Magnoliopsida > Ericales > Theaceae > Camellia > Camellia lanceoleosa. Next base: position 115,952,280 of record CM045772.1, on the reverse strand, counting down.
ATATTGCTGATCTAATAGCCGTTTTATAGAATTTTCTTTTTAGTCTCGTGAGTACTTGTTTATCATACAATACCCTAGATGCACTCCTCTACTTAAGCCACCCTGCCTTAATTCTGTAGGCCTAGCATTTCCGACAGTTAATGTAGAATATCATATTTATAATTTTTTTTTTTGTTGCCAAAAGTAAAACAAACATGTCAGTTGTCAATCTTAATTTCATATATTCTGTTAAGCCCTTTGGCATTGTCTCACAGACCATGGTGATGAAGTAGTTAACAACTGCGCTGACAACGTTTGTCTCAACTCTGAATTATTCCATTCTCAAGCGTCAGTTCATGTACGAGAACTTGATTGGAAGGATTCCTGGCCCCCTAAAGTAGTAGAAAATTTTCCATCTAAAAAAAGGTGACCTTTATGTTTGATCATCAAACACATTTAAATTCTTCTGTGATTTCCCGCTCATTCGTTCCTTTTTTTGTGTTTGGATTTAGAATTTGAGTGATTTGTGGATGCAAAGGAAAAGGAAATGTGAAAAAGAAAAAATTAACTTTTATTTCATTCACTTTTCCCTTTCTATTTCATTTTCCTTCACAAATATCTCCTCTAATCTTTGATCCAAACACAACCTTACAGTTAGTAGACTATTTCAAAGTACACATGCACTGAAAGAGATTATTACATTTGTGTAGTCCTGTTGTCCAGGCACATTTGGACCTCAGCGGAAGTTGAAGAGCTCCAGAGAGCTTCTCTGATTGTAGCTGCCGATGTAATTTATAGTGATGACCTGACCGATGCATTTTTCAATACTTTAGAGAGACTAATGATGCAGAGACCAGAAAAGGTACAGACTAGAAAAGTAGAATGGGCAGAATAAGAATATATAGAGAAAAACTAAATTCATATGAATATAAAAATGCTGTGCCATCTCGCTTTAAGTATCCATCTAGTATTGTGCTTCCCACTTGGACCTATTGCAATTCTGATGTGAGAACCTTGGTTGCACGAATCCGGGGTGGAGGAGCTATGGCATATAAAAGTTTCCAAAGTTCGAAATGCCTATTGGAGTGTGTATATATTTTATTATTAAATATATAAATATATTCTAACAAATATTTTTTATGCTTTGTTGTAATATATGTTTTAAAATATAAATAAATATTAGAAATTGATATCAACTGTAAATTATCTTTGTCAAGTATAAATAAATTATTTTGTAACTCTGAAGTGTTAGAATAGTTTTAGTTATTTTTTTTTCGTTTATTTGAGATTTGTATGCTTGAAAAGTTCTATCTCAGTTGAGAGCGAGTTTTATTGTTGACGGGAGTGGGCTTCTTACAAGTTACCTTGATAACTGTTAAGGAACATCGTACTTTTCTCTTATTTCAGGTGGCATACTTGGCATTGGAAAAACGTTACAACTTCACTCTTGATGATCTGAATGTTGTTGCAAATGGGTATTCACGCTTCCGAAGTTATCTGAGGGATGAAGGAGGTAAATTCTGCTATTTAAGAAAGTTTCTATCATTGTATGTTCTTAAATTTAAGCTGCTAATGGGTTTTTTGCAATGTATAATGCAGAATGCAATGATCTAAAAAGCAGATCGTTGCCCTGCTTTGTTGGCAAGCGCATTGATCTTACACAGATTCCACAATACGTGAGAGAGTATGACAGAGGAAATGATGTCGAGCTTTGGCAGATAAAGTACGAGAAGCAGAAACCCTAACCAGCTTCTGCTTGTAGACAACCTTCCATTTTTGTAGAACCCTAATTACTACATTTTTTTTTTACTTCTGTTATTTGGAACTGCATTCTGGGAAAGAAAGTGCCTTTTTTTCCCAAACTGTAAAATGACTGTCTGTTGTATCTAGAACTAACTGTTTGGTTGTTTGAGGTTCATTTTATGCAAATATATATTTACTCATTTCCAATGTAGCATTTCCATTCCTAACTGTAGTGACATCTAACACAAGCTATTTAAAAATGTGTTTGGATCTTGAATTTATGAAAGGAATAAAAAGATAATAAAAAAAAGTGTGCAGTACATAAGCATGAGATCACCCTCATCTCAACAGGTAGTTTTTCAAGTTGAGTTCCTATCAAGAGCATGTAACATTGTCAAATTGGAGGAGGTTTTGGGTTAATATCTCTTTATTTGCATTATTTCTAGCATACATTCCTAATTATCATCGCATCTAACACAAGCCATTTAAAGAATGTGTTTGCATTTTGCATTTGTAAAGGAAAAAAAATGTAATGTGCAATATATAAGTTCGAGGCACTTTTATCTCAACAACTAACTTGTGGATTGAGTTTTACTTAAAATCTTGTGACATTAGGCCTATTTGGTAAAGCTTATAAGCTTTTTATTTTAGCTTTTAGTTTAATTTAAATTACAATATTGTGTTTGGTGCAACTTAAGTTAACCAACTTATAGTTTAAATCAAGCTATTTCTCAGCTTATCTCAAAAGCTGGTCATGGGATGCTTAAATTTTTGACTTAAGTCTTAACGGTGTGGGGGCTAAAATTACTTAAATACCCTCGTCACTACTCAAATATTAATATTAATTAAAAAATAAAAAATTTATATTTCTGAAGAAAAGGAAAAAAATCAATATTAATTAAAAATATCAATATTAATTGGTATTAATTATTAATATATTAATATTGTATACTTTTATAATGAATTAATTATTAATTGATACTAATTAATAACAATTGTTGATTATTAATATTAATTGATACTAATAAAAATTAAATATTAATATTAATTTATACTAATTAATAATTTTAGTATTAATTGAGACTAATTAAGCCATTAATTGATACAATTAATAATTTTTGTATTAAATGATACTAATTAAGCAATTAATTAATACTAATTAATTTATAATGAAAAATAATTGTGACAATAATACTTCCGTTCATTCTTAGCAAATGTATTAATTTTTATATTAATTGATACTAATTAATACTAATTATATTAACTTTTATTAATGAAAATTAAAATTGAAAAAAATGACAAAATAATCATTTTTATATCATATAAGGATAGAGAGAATAATTATACAGTAAAAAACTATTTTACAGCTTATTAACCAAACACTACTCTACTGCTTAAATCCATAATCCCACAACTACACCAAACAGGTTAACAACTTATGTTCATAGCTATAAGTCATAATTTGTTAAGTTATAATCTATAATCATTTTTCAACACCTCTACATTATATTAGAATTCAAATTGGGGAGATCTGTTTGCATTATTTATTCAATTGTTTGTTTTTCTTTTTCTTTTTCTTTTTTTTTTTTCTCTTTCTATATGTATGAATATTTGTGAAGGAACTTTGCTACAGACCCCCAGTGGGGGTCGCGCCCCCAGTGACGTGGCGCGCCCCCACTGGCCGACACTCAAAAAAAAAAAAAAAAAAAAAGAAAACAGATTTTTTTTGATCCAATCGCACACTGCCACCTCACTGGGGGTCGACCCCCAGTGGGGGTCCGAAGCATTAATCATTTGTGAAGACAGTATTGTGCATAAGAAAAAGTACTGAATCATTATGCATATATATTATTGGACAAATTTCATATCAGTTTAAGCTTTTTGACATTGAATAATGTCGCAAGTGATCAATTTTATTGTTTTAACCCATTAATTAATTAATTGGGACCTACACTTTTGCAGTAAAAGGGGACAAAACTGATGTGGAATTTTGCAGGGTGCAGTGTCAATCAGCATCAACTTGTGCAACAAAGAAGATCAATCAAGGAGGCTTGAAGTTGAAGCTGGACACATGCAAAACTTTAGAATCTTTTTATCTATAGGGTGGTGATGGTGGTGGTGGTGGTGGGCCTAAAGCCACTTTAACAATTGCGAGGCGAAAACAGAGGAAACAAAAGCTTCATAAAGGCACTTGTTTCTCTTCTTCCAATTCCTACCTTAATTTAGGAGTGGAACCAGAATTTTTAATTGAGGGAGTTAAAATATGTTCTCTCTTCTATATTTTTTTGAAATATGATTTTTTACAGCAATACAATTTTAAAAGTTTAATTGGTATATAGATTTTATCACATTGTGTATTATTTAATACTTCAATAAAGGTTGGGGCTCGAATGAGCTCCCTCAATCCCGAGAGAGAGAGAGAGGCGTCGTCGCCTGGCGTCGTCAAAGCTTCGTCGTCTGACTCGTCGCCCGGCGTCGTCCGCAGCTCGAAGCTCGTCGTCCGGCATCGCCCGGCGTCGCCTCGCCTCCGCCCCACCTCCGGCAGCTCCTCCTCCGCCTCCAGCCCTAGTTTGTTGGCCCCCTCCCCTTCTCTTCCTCCCCTCCCCCTCCCCCTCCCCTTCTCTTCTTCTTCTTCTCTTCTCTTCTTCCTCCCTTGTTTCTCTGCGTCTGAAATGAAAAAAAAAAAACGAAACGAAGTCGTTTCGGGGGATTCGGGGGAAGGGGATTCGAGCTACCAATCAAAACTGTTAATACTTTTTGTTTGGTTTTAATTTTCTGAATTCAATTTTTTAAAAATTGAGTTATTTTATTTTATTTTTTTTTAGTCAATATTTTTTTAAATGCACCTTACTTGGATGTATCTAAAAAGTTAAATATTTGTGAAAAATATTTTAAAAAATTAATAAATATACAAGAAGACGAAAATGTACTGAATTTTCAATTTTATTTTATTTTTATTTATATTTATATTTTTGATATTTAGTGAATTTTTTAAAGATTTTTTTCACAAATATTATACTTTTAAAGTGTATTTACTTAGATATATCTAAAAAGTCAAATATTCGTAAAAAAATATTTTAAAAAATCAATAAATATACAAGAATACGAAAATGTACTAATTTTTCTTTTTCTTTTTTTTATAAAGATTTTTGGTATTTAGTGAATTTTTTTAGGGAGATTTGGTGATAGACCCCTCACTGTCTAATTTATCTATCAAAATGATAAGAATTATATAGGTACTTTCAAAACCCTCAAATATTTTAAAACTTATTTCTTTTACTATATTACCCTCATATCTATCAGCTCTCCTATTAAGCCATATTCACAGTGTATTTTAGAGTAAAATTTTACTTTGAATCATAATAAACTTTACTCTGATTCAGAATAAAATTTCAGAGTAAAATTTTAGATATCAGTGTAAAATTTGCTGTGATTCAAAGTAAAATTTTATATTGTTAAACAAATCAGCATGTTTTTAACCAGAGTAAAATTTTACTTTGAATCATAGTAAATTTTACTCTTATTATGATTCAAAATAAAATTTTAATCAAAAAGTACAAATTTATTATCATTATATAATTCAAATCTCTAATGAATTGATAGTAAAATTTTGCTGTCACTAGGAGTCTAAAAAAAAATAACAGAAGTACACAATAACAGAATAAAAGTTTACTATCATTGTATTAAAAAACAATAAAAACAGAACAGATAACACCAAAGTAAAAGTTTACTCTCATTTTATCAAACAAAAATAGAGCACAAACCAGAATAAAATTTTACTCTCATTTTATTAAACAAAAACAAAGCACAAACAAGAGTAAAATTTTACTCTCATTTTGCCAAACAAAAATAGACCACAAACCAGAGTAAAATTTTACTCTCATTTTGTCAAACAAAAACTAGAGCACACACCTGATTGAACTCAGCAAATCAACTAAAATAAAACAAAAACAAAAACAAAAAAACTAATCAACATATGTCGAAAATGAAATAATGATATCAAACCAAAGGTGAGAGTCAAGTCATCAATCCAGATCTTAGGCAAAATTTTGAGCTATAAGGTTGACTCCAAATCAAAACTCAAAATCGAGTTCGCAATGGTGAAATCACACCAAATTCGAAATACCACAAATCAGATCTGAGATGTTATTAGTCAAATCCAAATCTAAGATGTTATAAGTTGAATCAACCTTACCCAAGCCTCTTAAGCATAGATTGTAAACTCAAATTAGGGCTTCTCTCAGATCACAAATTGAATTGAGGACTGAAGGAAGAGGGAGAACCTTTGTTATAATTTTAGTCCAGTAAACAAGTGAATGGAGTATAGTAGAGGTGCATGAAGCCTCTGGTTTCTTCAATTCTAGGGTTTCTAGAAGAGAAATTGAAAGCTTGACTGACATTGGATGCGGAGGAGGGCGTGGCGCCAACAATCATAGTAGTTGGTGGCCGGAATACATTGGTGGACGGTGCTCCGCGCGGCTGAGGTGGCCTTTGACATGGCTATGAAGAGAAGCTGTGTTTAGATAGGGATGAGACAAACAGAGAAGGTGGGGAGAGACCGGAGGAAGAAGGTGAGAAGATTTAGTTGGGAGTATAATAGTCTGATAAATATTTAAATAATAAATTTTGTCCTTTATACGAGACTTTATAATTATGAGGGGGTTAAAAAAGTATAATTTTTTTTCTTAGCCCTTTTAACAATGAAAGGAAAGTAAGGGGGGTTTATAGTCAAATTTCCCTAAAGATTTTTTTTACAAATATTATACTTTTAAAGTGTGTTTATATTTGGTGTATCTAATTTTTTTTTTTTTAAAAATGCTTAAAATATTAAAAAAATTCCATGAAAACAAAAAACACAAAAAATAAAAAATTTTAATATGTAAAGTGAATCTTAAAAAGTGAAACCAAACAACCTAAATAATATTCACGACGTTAATTATATAATGGTGTTATAAAGTGTAGAGGGTGAATAAAAATGATAATATAAATTATGCAATAATACTAAAGACAAATAAGTCAGATAAAAAAAGTATCAAGAAAATTAATGTATGAATCTCAACCATACAATAATTCAATCTAGACCACATATTAATTTTTATTTTATTTTAATTTTTTTTTTTGTGGATACTTTTTTGTTTCTAAATTCTTGTTCTCTAACATTACTCTTTAGTTATATTTAATTTACAAAGAGCAATTGGAAAATATTGGGATAACAAAAAAAAATTATTCAGATTTGAAGGGGATCAAATTAAATTTACTTAGAATTTAAGAATAATATACTAATTATATTATAAATACTCAAAATTATATAAACTTAGTAAAATTTTCTATATTTTCGGAAGAGGCCGAGGCCACCCCCGGTCCCTTAGAGCATCTCCAACGGTGAATCATATTTTTCATCAAATTTGAGTAAAAAATGACTCATTTCACCAAATCTGGTATCACATGCTCCAACGGTTCACCTTTCACCAAATCTGTCCCGGGACAACCGGGTGGTCGACCGGCCGATTGACCGGTTAGGCAAAAAAAAATTTTTTTTTTTGAATTGTCTGAACTTTTTTTTTGAACTTTCTGAACTTTTTTCGGGACGACCGGGTGGTCGACCGGCCGGTTGACCGGTTAGGCAAAAAAAAATTTTTTTTATTTTTTATTTAACGGTTTGAACTTTTTTCCTGAACTGTTTGAATCTTTTACTGGTCGACCGGTTGGTCAACCGGCTGGTCGACCGGTTGTTATAACCCAATGGTCACCTGTTCTCAGTTTGATGAAATGTTTGGTGAAATCTTATTTTGATATCGATTTGGTGCAACTGTTGGAACAGTGAACAGTAACTTTTTCATCAAATTTTGAATTTGATACTGGGTTTAATGAACCGTTGGAGATGGTCTTAAAAGTGAATTTATAGAAATTTTAAATTATCATTATATGATTGAGTAGTCTTGTTACACAGCATTACTTAAGGCAACTTTTGAGATTTTAGTTCTGTTAGGGGAAAATCGGTCTAGGGTCCCTCTCCCACTTTTCATAATGGAAGAGATCCACATAATTATTTTTTGATGTTTAAGATCCCTAAACATATCACAGATAAATTTGACCTCTTTCTTCACGGCTTCCCTGAGCTATGGTACTCATGGCGCCACCAGATACTCTCTCTCTCCTCTTCCGGCTACAGAGCAATTGCCCCCGATCTCCGCGGCTACGGTGACACTGATGCTCATCCTTCCGCCACCAGCTACACCGTCCTCCACATCATCGGCGATCTCGTCTCCCTTCTCAACTCCTTGGATCTCCACCAGATTTTCCTCGTCGGTCACGATTGGGGCGCCATTATCGCCTGGGCCTTCTGCTTGCTCCGCCCTGACCGAATCAAAGCTCTCGTCAACATGAGCGTTCCTTTTCAACCCAGGCATCCTTCCTTTAAACCTCTCCAATCTCTCCGAGCTCTGTTTGGCGACGATTACTATATGTGCAGATTTCAGGTGATTGTTATATGTTTCTTTTTTTCTTTTTTCTGGTGTAAAATCATTGATAATATACGAGTGTCCTTTTTTTTTTTTTTTTTCATTTTTGTATATATTTGTTTTCTTGTCTTGTTCTTTGATGATGATTATGTGCAGTATATATATATATATATATGTGTGTGTGTGTATGTGTGAAAGAAAGGGTGGTGAAGCAGAGGAAAGTTGAAGGTTGGAGTGGTGAGTGGTATCCCCAGAGAAATTCTCTAGGTTTGAACTAAAATTTTTCTGGATTGATCCAGAGAAATTTCAAAATTTCTCTGGAGAGATAATGTTGATATAGCTAGTTATCATGCATGTTCATGAAACTTCCAAATCCTTTTGTAAATTTGCAGTTCTTATGTTGATTGATATGCTATACCTACTATTCCTCCTCTGTTATAAATCTTTGAATTTTACAAAATTGTTTTTGGAATCTTGCTGAGTTTTTCAAATCTTGCTCAGTATTTCATATATTAATCCCTTACTATATGTTGAAACATTTTGTCACTCCTCTCCATTCAACTTCAAATGTAGGAGTTGAAGACCTCTGATTTGAGTGAATTTCTTTAGACTGGTGAGGAAAACTTCTCTGGCTTCCACAAAAAATTTCTGAGTTAAAGTGAGTCCAGAGAAATTCTTCCTTGGTCTAGAGAAATTCTCAACTCAGAGAAATTTCAAAAGAGAAATTCCCTGGATTGAATTTTCTCCATCAACCACTCCTCCAGTCAGTCAATGCATCAGAGAAATTCTAAGAAGGATTGGGCTAGAAAATTTCTGAGAAGTATTGGAACAGGGAATTTTAAAATTTCTCGGGACTTATAATGCATTAGAGAAATGTTGAGAAATTCTAGGAAGAATTGGGCCAGAGAAATTCTGAGAATAATACACTATCATAGTCTCTGCTATTTCTTCTCTATACCTTTTGGTTCAACTATTGAGATGTAAAAGCCTTGGATGTAAGTAAAATGAGAGAAATTAGGGGAAATGAGAAGAAAAGTAGAGAAACTCATCCAGAGAAATTTGGTCCAGAGAAATTTCTCTGGGCCAGAAGTTCTCTAACCAATTTTCTATGGACTGAAATTTCTCTGGACCAAATTTCTCTGGACCAATTTTCTCTGGACTGAAATTTCTCTGGATCAAGGTTGAGGGACCTTAGACATTATGATAATATTGTTGATGGACCTTAGACATTATGAAAATATTTGGTGTCCTTTATGCTCTAAAATCATAATACCAAGGACCTGAAAAAAAATACCCCTTCTGTTAGAGTCTAATTTCAAAGGTCACTCCTATGCAATTAGTCATTTTTTTACTCCTTTCTAATTGATGTTGCCATCACTTTTATACTAAAATATATATTTTCCTTCTTTATCCTTGTGACTTTGCATTATTTATATTAGTTTGAGTCTTTTTAATCTTATAAAATGGGAGTTTGATAATTATATTAAAATTATGAGGTTATTTGAATTTTTTCTTCTTCTAAATTTAGGAGGGGTCAATATAATTTATCATAAATGAATATGAGAATATGACTAATTAATAAAAAAGATTCGTATGATGATAGTGTGAACCTATATGGCTGGATTGACAGAGATAATGTCAAGTTTGGTTACCGCCGGATTAGATTATTATGGCTGTGGACCTTATTCACAACGTGTTTATTGTTGAAATGGGAAGCTAAATTGATAATCCAAGGGGGTTAGTAATCCCTTTCTGTAGAGGGATTAACTTGGCTGGGTAAAGGGTGGCATTAAGAAAATAATGAGCGAATTAGGCCATTTTTTAAAAAAACCAAGTGCACTTATTTGTTTTAATATTTGATTTAGATTTTTTTTAATATTGAAATAATTTATTTATTTATTTTATATAAAAATAATTTTTTAATCCCATCACTAACCATCTCTCACACTATCATAAAAAATAAAAAAAAAAACTTTTATTTAATCCCCTCACTAATAATTCCTACATTAATAATCTCTCACAACAATCTTATCTAACCTAATCCGCCAAACGTGGCGTAAAGGAGTTTACTCAATTTTGATTTTGTATGGTTATGATTTTAAAACTAATTTATTGATTAAAAAAGTTTATATTACTAAAAAGGTCAAAATTCATTTGATAAATTTATTTCTTATATTAAAAAAATTCAAATTTAACCACTCCAAAAAATTACAAAAAGAGTTTAAACAAAAGGTAAAAGTATGTCAAACAATTTTATTTTTTATTTATTTATTTTTTTAGTCTTATTTTTAACTAATTAGCTAGTTTTTTTCAACTAATTTAAAAAAGTTGAAAACTAATGCTAAAAATTCTATTAAACGAGTGATAAACGGGTATTAATGAGTGTCACTGCCAACTATAAATCGTATTATAAAAAATGGTTTTGTTGAATTAGAGATTCGAACTATAATAGTAAAGTTCTCCATCAATTAAACAAGTTAATATTTTACGGTGATAAACTAATTAATAAAAAAATTCTATGATTAGTCTATATTGCCTTTGAAATCTTGGGTTAAAATAGTCACAAAATGACAAAATAAGTTTAAAGTTTAATAAGACAAAATGTCACATTCAAACTATAATTATTTCATTTTTTCTCTCACAAAAGTCAAAAAAGTTAAAAAAAACTCATCCCAAACGAAATTTTTTAGCCCAGGCCAAGGCCACGTTTGGGAACATATTTTTTTACTAATTTTTTTGATTTTATAGCTAAAATATGATGTAAAAAAACTAGTTGTTTGGGATAGTTTTTTAACTTTTTATGAAAAGATGTGCAAAAAGTATAGAGAAAATGGAATCGTTGACTTTTTGATAAAATTGTTGGTTTTTTTTTTTTTTTAATAACTTTTTGATTTTTTGGCTAAAATTACCACTTGCCAAATGAGGCCTAAAATAACCAAAAAGCCAACTCATATTCCAAACGAACCCATTGTTGTATTGGCGATGAATAAAAGATGTTCACTTAATTTTGATTTGTTTGGTTGTAATGTAAAAGTATAACTTATTTGCTTAAAAAAAATTATTGGGGAATTGACTAGTAAATCCTATTTTGTGGACTTGTAATCCATAAGGTCCTGAATGTTTTCTTGGTGACTGGATGGTCTCTTAATTTGTTTGTTGACAGTTTTGCCACTGCTAGTATTATTGATTGACATTTGGTGTGGGTTTATATGGGAGAAGGTGAATATGTGTTTGTGTGTCACGTTGATTGGAAAAGTACACTAATACTTTTTTTAATGTAGTAAGTGTGTAACACTCACAGCGTGAGACGTGGGTTGTGACATGAACACATGTAATTTGACACTTTTTTTTTTTTTTGTGAACTAAGTAATTTGACCCTTTCTTTCCCGATTGCCATTTATGACATTTCGACGTGAACCTGGTGCACACCCCCAGCGCAATCTCGCTTCTTTAAAGAAATCGATGCCTTCGTTTCGTGGATTCACTTTGCAATCTAGATTCGAGATTCACTTTGCAATCTATGACCTTGTTTGAGTCCAAACACTTTGCAATCTATGACCTTCGTTTCGTGGATTCACTTTACAATCTCGTTTCTCGTCCCAACCAAGTGATCCTCGGCCGTTGTATCCATTGTTGGGTTCACAGAAATTGTTGATTTGTTGGGTTCACATTTGTTGGTCATCCGGGTCGTTCCGCAGGTTAACTCGGTGCACACCTCCAGCACAATCGCGCTTCTTTGAAGAAATCGATGCCTTTGTTTCGTGGATTCACTTTGCAATCTAGATTCAAGATTCACTTTGCAATCTATGACCTTGTTTGAGTCCAAACACTTTGCAATCTATGACCTTCGTTTCGTGGATTCACTTTGCAATCTCACTTCTCGTCCTAGCAAAGTGATCCCCGGCCGTTGTATCCATTGTTGGGTTCACAGAAATTGTTGATTTGTTGGGTTCACATTTGTTGGTTCACGCAGTGTTGTGTGACTCCATAACCCACGTTATCACACCCCAAAACATGGATCCGAATTACCAAACGTGGATCAGGAAACGTATCCCACAAAATCTGCATTCAATCCCAATATACACCTCTAAAGAAAAAACAAAAGAGGGTCAAACCGGTCCACACACACATCACATAAATTTAAAATGAGACTTGATTGTCCACAAAACATGCCAAACAGGACTTGCCAATCCAAGAGAATGAATGTAGGACCAGATGGAGTAATAGATTGGTAAATAGGACTTTCTGATAATTTTCCCAAAATTATTTTATTAAAAAAAATAATAACTCATTCAATAAACTTATTTCTTACAAAAAATTTCACTTTAGTTATTCTAAAGTTTTTTAGAATAGTCAAAAAAGTTTAAAATATGTCAAATTAACTTTTTCAACATTATTTTTTTAAGATTCATTTTTAGGGAAAGTTACGGATAAATTCTGAAACTTGAAAAGGTAGTCCTGGTAGTTCTGAAAGATATTTATTAGTCTGTTTGGTCCTACTTCATGTGTGTTTACTAAAGTACCCTCGTTATGCACGGCTGTGGGGATTGTGTTGTTAGTATTCCATCTGGAGTGGGACGTATTTGGGTGTCATGTTGGCAAAAGGGCTGTAGTAGGTTTTATTGTTTTGCATATGTGTGACGGTGTCTCAACATACCAAACGTAACCCAACCCACCCAACGCCCCCCGGTTGTGAAATATGGAATCCCCAATTGAATAACTCAAATTTCGAAACCTATTTGTCTTCGAATCCCTGTAATTTTGTTGTTGCCGTTTGTTTGATCCTATTTTGTATGACTCTGTAAATCTTGGAGATTTGGTGTTCTAATGTGCGTATATCGTAGACAACAGATTGGGGTTCGATTGTATGTTTGTGTGCCAAGCATACATGTGTGTGGTGTGTGAATGTCATGTGGGAATGTTTGTTTGTTATACTCTGTGTGTGAAATTAGATATGGTTTGTCTGTATGTATGGGTATTGGGTTGTGGCCTGATGGATGCCTACTGCTATGTTGCTTTTTATGTTTGTTGTGAGACTCTGTGTGAACATCACTGTGGATCTGCATGATTGAGAATGACGTGATCTCTCAAATTGTGTGACCTAGTAAAAGAAAGGGCACGAACATCCATCAATAACCTAATTCAAATCAAAACAGGACCAACCGGTTATGCTGTTACCATGAATGGGATCTACTAGTGCAAGTGTAAATCGGTGAAACTAAATGGTGTCACTGATTCTGTAATAGGATTTTTGGATAATTTTTCCTTATTTTCAGTCAATAAATTAGTTTAAACTAATTTAATAAATGTAAAAAGCTAATGCCAAAAATTTTGGGAGAAATTACAAAAAAATATAAAAGTTTGAACCTTATAACAAAATAAATTTTAAATTTTATCAATTTAAACTATAATATTTTAATTTATTTTGAATCTAAATCATCTACCTATTTTTGTTAAGTGAAATTAACAAAAAAAAAATAAAAAAATAAAAATTTAGTAAATAAACTAAATCTAAATGTACGAAAAATATTTAAAATATCACTTTTCAGTGAGATTAACAAGTAAAATATTATTTTTTTGGTCAATTTTATTTAAGAAAAATAAGCATATAGTTTAAATTGATAATAAATAAAAAATTACGATTTAAATTAATAAAATTCAAATTTTATTGTATTATAAAGTTCAAATTTTTGTTTATTTACAATTTTCTTAAAATTCTATTAAACCAGGGAGTTTTTTTTAAAATTTTTTTTCTAAAAAATCAAATTATTTGTCAAAGTAACCTACTTTCAAATTATTTATCAAACTAACTTATTTTTAAAAAAAAACACAATTTCAAAATGCGTCTTCATCATGAAATTGCATGTTCACAATGTAATTTAATGCGATTTTATATTGACATGATTTACTAGAGTGTAGATGTGAGTTATGTCAATATGAAGTCGTATGTTCAAAATGCGATTTCATTATAAAATTATATTTTGAACTTGTATTTTTGAAAAATGAATTAATTTAATAAATAATTTTAAAAATTAATTATTTATGCAAATAGTTTAATTTTTTAAAATATTCATAAAATAATAAAAATAAAAATAAAAATAAAAACTCATTATACCACGTAAACTATAAAGTGTCACTGTCAACTATCAATCCTATTTAACTTTTTTTTTGTGTGGCTGAATTAGAGATTTTAAGCCTTTGTTTGACATGAGATAAGCTGAGATTTTTTTTTGGTTAAAATAGATATAAAAAGATAAAATAAAATTTTTAATATAATAAGATAAAATGTTATTTTTAAATCACAATTATTTTAATTTTTCTTTTATAAAAATCAAAAAAATTAAAAAATTTATTACAAATAAAACTTTTTAACCCTCAATTAAAATAATTAAAAAAAATTAAAAAATCAAGTCATATTCCAAACCAACCTATCTTTAATACTAGTAAGATTCTCCCACAAATAGTACTATAAACTTTAATAGTAAAAGTCTCCGACTAGTAAACTTTAACAGTAAAAATTCCAATCGTCGATCTAAAGTTAGGAATTTTAGATCTTTAGCTTAGTTTTTTTTTTTTTAATTTAATTTTTCTTTATTTATTTGCTAATTTAGAGGCGTTTTGGGAAAAGTCTTTTTTGACTTTTTTTTTTTCTTCTTTTGGCTTATTTTTGTTTTTAGTATTTTTTTTAAAAACAATTTTGAAAAAACTTTTAGATTTCTCAATTTAACTTGACAAGACGAACTGAAAATTATAACTTTTAAAAAAAAAATCAGAAAAACAAAAATAAGTCAAAATAAACAATCTTATTTTGGCTTTTTTGTCTTTACTATTTTTTTTTTGGGAATTTTTCAAAAAAAAAAAAAAGACTTGTCTCGACAAGACGGATCGGAAAAATAAAAAATTTTGACATAATTTTAAAAAAAAAATCACTAAAGACAAAAAAAAAAGTGTGGTTTTTTTTTTTTTTGTTAGCTTGGTTAACTTTTGCCTTTTTTTGGTTTTGATATGATGGTTATTAGAGAAAACGGAAATGCATTAGACCCCTATTGGGGTGACCCCCAGGACTCTAGTGGGGTCTAATTGGTCAATATATGTATATATATATATATATATATTTTCTAAGGCTTGAGAGCACACCCCCACTGGGGGTTCCCAGCACGGTTGTTAGAGAAAAAATGAAATAATTGTAATTAGATGTGCCTTTTTATTTTATTGAAATTAACATATTTTATCTTTTTGTGCTAATTTAGCTACTTTATAGCCCTTCCCAAACAATGCCCAAAAAGTTAATTATATGAAAAATGTTTGATATACCTAATTTATCACTCCTAAAAATCACCTTTATTGATGTGTTTGACAAGTGTCAAATTTTAATTTGTCAAATTTGTCAAACACTCCATCGTTTGGGGTCTAACCTCAATACTACATCATTAGAGATTATTTATGAGTGATAAATTAGAGGATGTAGCATTATTATAATTATATATCAATATATCTTTCAATATTTTTTATATAATTTTTTTTTATCTTACATAAAAAATTATATTCCATCATGTAATCAAATTCTGTGTATTCAAAAAATTCTTTCAGACTGAAACAAATCTTGCTAACAAGTTCCTAGAAGAAGATCAAAAAAAAAAGTTCCTAGAAGAGAAAATGTAACACACACACACACACACACACACACACACACACACACCCCCCCCCCCCCCAAAGTGTAAATCTCAAAACATTTATTATTAAATTTAATATATTTTTATATGAATTTCAAAATAACTTTTAACCTTCAGGTTATGTTTGTTTCGCAGTTTGAGTGGCTAGATTGAATTATTATGGCTGTGGGTCCTATCCACAACATGTTTGGTAATGAAATGAAAGGACAAATTGATAGTCTAAGGGGCTTAGTAATCTTCAGGGGGATTGGCTTAGATGAGTTTTGGGTGGGATTGAAAAAATAGTGAGGGGATTGAATCTATTTTATATAAATATATTTCTTTTTTACCAAGTGCACTTGTTTTTTAATATTTGTTTTCATTTTTTAATATAAAAATAATTTATTTATTTATTTTATATAAAAATAATTTAATAATCTTATCACTAACCATCTCTTGTACCATCATTAAAACAAACACGCTTTTACTTAATTCTCTCACTAACAATATCCACATTAACAATATTTTCACTAACTATCCTCTCACTAACAATTCTATCAAATTTAATCCGCCGAACAAAGGTGACCTTAGATTATATTTGATTAGAAAGATTAATAGGGAAGAAATCAACAATTTATGAAAATTAGTGTAAGATTCGTTATTCAACTAAATTAGTGAGACAAATAATTTTTTTTTGTTCACGTTTATTTCGCAATGGGTATAAAAATATATAATTCTCACATTTGTTTTGAATTAACAGTTGTAGAAATAAAAAAATTATCAATTTTATTTAATAGAATATCTATCGAAATCTAATTTAGTTAATAAAAATTACAAATAAATAATGAATTATGAGTTTCATAAATTAATAATTTCAATGTCATATTATAATCTATCAATTAATTTATTTTAATTTCTTCAAATTCGAGATATTCAACAAATTCAACTTTATTCCAAAATAATAATATAATATTTATTAGAGTAGTAGTCGAGATCATGAGTTAATGACAGTACATCGTAAAGTAGAGCTAACTATTATTGAACTTGGGTCTTCCACTCTCATCACAGCATGGGGATTGTGACTCTCTTGGGTTTGCTGCTCATTCATTCTTATTCTTCTGGAATCTTCCTCACCCATTTTTATTTTTATTTTTTATTTTATTTATATATATTTGAGAAATACTTGAGTGTATGATACATATCATATATAATTCAATCACAAAATTATACAAATTTTTATAAATTTACATAAATAATCTCATAAATTTACGTAAATTGAATACAAATTTACTTAAGATAATAAAAACTTACCCGATTTTGTAAATTTATACATATTTGTGTTCAACTTACGTAATTTTGTAATAAGATTATATACAATATATATTCACACTAGAGAATTTTTCTTAAAGCTTCGTTTGACATTGGTTACGGTAGCCAACTTTTTTGTGTTGGGACTTTTTTAGCCTTGTTTGATTTTTATTTTTGAACTTTTTTGACTTTTGTGAAAGAAAAAACTCAATGATTATGATTTGGATATGAAATTTTGTTTTATTGACTTATATACTTATTTTGTCTTTTTATACTTTTAAATCCCAAAATGTTTACTAAACGAGAACTTAATAGATTGGATAAATAATGAGATAAAGAGAGTTAGATATTGTATTTAGGCTAAGTTTAGGAACCCACAAAAAAGTCAAAAAGTTAAAAAGTTACTCAAAAAGTTAAAAAGTTAACACTATTCACTAAAAGTCAACAATTACGGCTGCACAACTCCCAATTCAAATTTTTCTTTACAAATCAATTTTTATAATTTTTTATTACACATTTTTTCATAAAAAGTCAAAAAGTTAACCCAAACATCCATATTTTCAACCTCAATTTTTTTGTCCAAAAAGACAAAAAGTGCACTTATTTAGTCTTCCCAAACAAGGCCTTAGTTAAAATAAATAAAAATATGTAATTATTTTTTACTGTTGAATAAATTTTTTTTTGAAAAGACTTAAGTTTCATTTGACATTGGCTACGGTAGCCAATTTTTTTATATGAAGATTTTTTTAGCTTGACTTTTTTAGTCTTGTTTGGTTTTTATTTTTAAACTTTTTTGATTTTTATGGAAGAAAAAGTGTAATGATTATAATTTAGATGTAATATTTTTTCTTATTGACTTATATAACCTATTTTATCTTTTTGTATTTTTTTAACTCTAAAATATTTACCAAACAAGAACTTAATAGATTGGATAAATAATGGGATAAAGAGAGTTAGATATTGTATTTAGTTAAAATAAATAAAAATATATAATTATTTTTTACCGTTGAATAAATTTTTTTTTTCTTTGAAAAGACTTACCCTGGCTAGTACAATACTTATGGTATTATTTTTAATTCCTTATTTTCTTTTATTTAATTTTTATATTGATATTAAAATTATTAAAAAATTTAGCAACCATATAAAATAAAACATATGTCTAATGATTTAAATAAGTATATTTTTTTAAATTTTTACAAATAAAATATATAGAAAAGTAAAAAAGTGAGACAAACTCAAGTGTGGGATTTGACCCACATGCCCTTCACTTTCGATCCTTTTCTCCTTATCCCACAATTAAATACTGAATTACAAATTTTATAGGGGTGATATATTCCTCAATTTCAGGCCTTGTTTGAAAATTAGCCCATTAGTTAAAAAATCAAAAAATTATTAAAAAAGTCAAAAGCCAATCAAGTTTGGCATTTCAATATAAGTGCACTTATTTCATCTTTTTATTTTTTTTGGGTCACATCAATCAACATCTCCTCTATACTTTTTCTACACATAATACAAGAAAAGTCAAAAAGTGCACTTATTCTAAACTTCCCAAATATATTAAAAAGTCAAAGATTCTCTTTTCTCTCTACTTTTTGTATATTTTTTTGTAAAAAGTCAAAAAATCATCCAAAATATATTAATTTTTTTAACTCATATTTTAGCCAAATAACTAAAAAATTACTAAATTAATCTGTTTCCAATTGAGACCTCAACCCTACCCAAGCATGTTGTTATTGTTGCCATTAACATCATATTAGTATGTCTCGCATCATATTATTGATAAAATATGATACAAGAAAATAGATAAATCTAACTAATATAAAAATAAACAATGTTAAGTATATATTTTTATGTAAAAAATATTACGATATCATTTTTTTTATTTATATAATTAATAAATTATTGATGAAAAATGAGTTAAGTGTTATATGAATTAAAATTTCAAATTAGTTCAAATATAATTATATCAAAATTACAAAATTTATTATATATATTTTTTCTAAACTTCAAGACAGATTAGTATAATTTATCCTAAAAAAATATCATTATAATATTACTCTTCAACAATAATCATGTTTAACAACAATTATTTAGGAAAAATTTCAATCCAGTGTGGGCTTTTGAATTTTTTTTACAAATAACTGATAAACTTTATATATTTTAATAATTAAAATTATAAATCTTACTATCATTTTGTGTGGGGGCCGAAGCCTAATGCGCGAGGGAGTCGGGTGTTGAGCGGCTCTTCGCTTCCGCCGAGATGCCGAGTAGGATATTTGGGCGAATATACCTGGGAAGAAGCGTGTTAGGATAAATGGAAGAGTACACAAACAAGGAAAAGTAGACCCAGTCCCGAGGTGAAAAATGACTATAAATATAAGAGCTTCAGACTAATAAAGGTATGTAAGAAAACACTTCTAAAAACTTAGTAAGCAAGCTCGAGGAATCGACTTGTCCGTCGGAGTGCTAATTCCGGCACCCCCGACCGGAGTTTGTATTTTTGCAGGTGACTAGCAGAGGATCATTGGCGTCTTCCAGGATTCGAAGAGTATTTCCAAACCACATCCACCACAATTGGCGCCGTCTGTGGGAATACTCAAATATATCCATGAAAGACGTGACTAAAGGTCCCCCGATAGCCACCGACGAGACCGGACGAAGAGACGATTTCGCCCCGGTATTTACACTCGGGGAAGCAACCGTCGCGCAGCGACATGCCCCGCACTCTAGCTCACCAACGATTCTAACACAGGAGACGATGCAAGCGACCATGGAACAGGCCAGACAGACCAAACAGAGTTTGGACAGCATCATCGCTGAGAACGAACGCCTTCGCCGCGACCTGGCCTTAGAGAAAGCAAAGTCCCACCAGGCAAGACTCAAGGTTCGCGAGCGATCCCCAAAAGCGGGTCCTCGACGACCTCGCGACCAACAGCGCAATACCGGCGGCCGCCGCGCCTCAAAGGACTACGTTGAGGAAGTGACAGAGGACGCATGTCGTCCAAAAGGCATCCCGCTTGATACCGTCCATATGATATACAGCCTGCCGATGGCCCTGACGGTACATACGGTCCAATCACTTCCAAGCCCTCAAAAGCGGCCACCACCAGCAAAGCGTCCCCGGCTCCAAGAAGCGGCAAGCATCACCTTCGACGACTCTGATTTGAGCGGTGTCACACTCCCTCACGTAGATCCTCTGGTTGTTACGCTACGCGTACATAGGTTTATCGTAGAACGCGTCCTTATCGATCAGGGAAGTACTTCAGAGATTATGTACTATCGAACCTTCACAAACTCGGGTTCTACGATGCGGACCTACCCCCAGCTCCCTGTCCACTATTCGGCTCCAACGCCAACCTGGAGTACCCGTTGGGAAAAACCAGCTTACCCGTCCGCGCTGGCTCGAGAACGGTGGTCGCGGAATTCTTGGTTGTCAGGCTACCATCGCCATACAATCTCATCATGGGCGATCGTGGTTACATACCGCAGCCGTCCCAAGCACCTACCACCACGTTTCCCAACAGAGCATGGCGTTGAGCGATCCGCGGTTCTCGGTGCGCCCAAGCATGTTACCTTCTCGCCGCCAGGACGCCGAAGGAACTGCAAGTAAACTCCGTCGAGGTACCCGGTCGGGAAGTCCTGGAAGACGTTGGGCGTCAACCAAACGAAAAGGCCACAGAAGGTTTAGACCGAGTCGACATCGATGAAAGCCCGGAAAAGTTTTTTATGATCGGCGCCTCCCTAAGCCAGGCCGACAAGCAGCAACTGATCACTTTCTTACTCGGCAACCTCGACGTCTTTGCGTGGACCCCGTATGAAATGCCGGGAATAGACCTAGCGGTCTCGCAGCATCACCTCAACGTCGACCCTCAGTGCAAGCCGGTCATTCAGAAAGGCCGGCGATCCTCGGCAGAACACACTGCCGCCGTTGTCGAGGAAGTTGACAAATTGCTTGACGCCGGGGCAATCAGAGAAGTCACCTATCCCACGTGGCTCTCCAACACAGTGGTGGTGAAAAAGAAGAATGGCACCTGGCGAGTGTGTGTCGATTTCACGGATCTGAACAAAGCTTGCCCCAAAGATTGCTTTCCCTTGCCTAGAATTGACCAACTCGTCGATGCGACGCACGCCACCGCCAAGATGAGTTTCTCGACGCCTATAGAGGCTACCATCGATCGCCATGCATCCAGATGATCAGACAAAGCGCATTCCTCACTCCAAGAGGAACCTCATCGCATGAGGTTATGCCTTTTGGACTAAAGAATGTAGGGCGACTTACCAAAGATTGGTCACCACGATGTTCAAAGTCCAACTCGGACGCACTAGGGAAGTATACATCGACGACATGGTGGTCAAATCTAAAGAAGAACAAAACCATATAGCCGATCTGGAAAGGACATTCAACACCCTACGCAAGTACAGAATGAAGCTGAATGCTTCCAAATGTGCATTCGAATCGGCTCGCAAATTCTGGGCTACATCGTCAACCATCGAGGAATCGGCCAACCCGAGGCAAGTCACAGCAATTTTGGAACCCGGTTCCTCTGCTCACCAAAGAAGTCCAAAAGTCGATGGGAATGGTCACGACTCAACAGTTCATCACGATCCACGATCGTTGCGCATAATTCTTTCGGACATTGCGCCAGGCGAGCTTTAATGGTCCGTCGAATGCGAGGCGACTTTTAACTACCTCAAGACATACCTCCGACAAGATCGCTTCTAACAACACCCGCCACGGTGATCCCTTATTTTATACTCGGCCTCGACAGCGCCAAGTATTGTTAAAAGAGGAGAGGCGGCAAAGAATACCAAGATACTATGTGAGCAAAGGCGATGGTGGACGCCAAACACGCTACCTACCGCTAGAAAAACTCGCCCTAGCTCGGTCATGGCAAAGAAGAAAACGATGCACTACTTCCAAGCACACAAGATCAAGGTGCTAACAGATTTCCCTTCGATCGATTCTGAATGCGAAGCATCGTATGCGTGTCGAAATGGGCTCTCGAACTCGGCCAATATGACATTCAGTTTTCGCCCAAAACTGCAATCAAGGGGCAGGTGCTTGCCGACTTTGTGGCCGAATTCACAGGAGGACTTGCCGACCTCAAGCCTGGGGACCTCCAGCCAAAGGCCGAAGTTCGGTCAAAACCAGATTAGGTGTCACGTTGGGGACATCTGGCAATTATACTGCGATGGATCGTCTAACCAACGGGGCAGCGGCGCAGGCGTCGTAATTATGTCCCCAGACGGCGCAGTCATTGAACAGGCCGTCAAGCTCGGCTTCGAAGCATCAAATAACGAGGCCGAATATGAAGCCCACTTAGCCGGATCATGAACGCACATGTTCTCGGCAAGACGGCGATCGCTGGTGTTTTGTGACTCAAAGTTGGTAATCAACCACCGAAAGAAAGGAATATGCGGCGAGAGATGGCGTATGGCGGCCTATATGAAAGCGGCTAACTTCGTTCTTTGGCGAAATTCGACCATCACGAACTAAACCAAATAACACGCGATCAAAATACACACGCGGATGCTCGCTTGCTTGGCCTCCGCCATCAACTCCGAACTCAAGCGCATTCATCCAAGTGGGCTTCGCCCCGAACCAAGTATCGGAGGAGACCCACATCAATATCATAGAATCCGCCTCCAAGTTGGAAGGACCCCATTGTCGCATTCCTTTCTTCCGAGCAACTCCCCAGAGGATAAAAAGAAGCACACAAGTCGCGAAACAAGGCTCTGCGATACTACCTTGATCCACAAGGGGACTTTACAAAAATCCTCTCTCGCCCATACCGAGTCGTGCACCGACAGAGTAGAGGAGAGAGCCACCGAGATACATGAAGGCAAATTGGTGCACACTCGTGGGCGCCTTGCCCATCGAGCGATAACACAGGATATTATCGGCCGACTATGAGAGCCGACGCACAAAATTATGTCAAGAAATGCGAACAATGCCAAAAGTTTTCCCCACTAACCCATCACCCCAAGCTTTTGAATTAATCACTAGCCCTCGCCGTTTGCTCGATGGGGACTTGATATTGTAGGGCCACCGCCAGGCCCAGGAACAAGCGATTTCTAATCGTAGCAGATTATTTCACAAAGTGGGTCAAGCGAGGCTCTAACCCATATACGGTAGACCGACATTAAGCGTTTGTGGAGGAACATCATTACACGATTCGCATTCCAAGAGCATTGATCTCGGATAATGGCACTCGGTTGGTATGGCGTGTACCGAGAGCTATCGGGCAATACGGATTGTACTTACTTTTCACGGCCACTTACCCCAAAGTAATCTGGCGGAAGCTTCAACAAGTCCATCTTGGACGGCATCAAAAGAGGCCGGAAAGTGCCAAGGGCAAGTCGAAGAGTTGCCAAGTGTACTATGGGCCCATCGAACAACACCAAGACGATCCACCGGAGAAACACCGTTTGCCTTGTGCTTTAACCCGTGCAATCTTACCCCAGATCGGCCTACCAACCTCGGATCGCAAGCCTTCGACACGGGTCGAAATGACATGATGCTTGCTTTGGACTGGATCTCGATTGAAGAACGAAGAGATCGTGCCTTGGCATCCATGGCTCGCTATCGCCAGCTCGCCAAGTCATACAATCGGCGAGTCCAATGACGCTTCAATCCAGAGAACCGGTCTGAAGAAGGTGCACGGCCGACGGAGGCGGCCGATGGAAAGCTTGGTCCGAATCGGCCTATCAAATAGATTCCGCTTAGAACAGGGGCATATCGGTTGTCAGACATGTCAGGGAGAAACCTGCCACGGTCGTGGAATTCAACACATCTACGAAAATTTTATCAATGATCCTACCTATGAGCTTGATATTTGTACACAATATCCTCGTAAATCCACGATCTCGCGTTTTACATGTTTAATCTCAACATTTCAAAGTCCAATAAGTCTCCTGATTCGAGCCCTTTGGTGCATGAAACCTCGGTACGAACAAGTCATCGGATTCGAGCCTTTGGTGCATGAAACCTCGGCGAACAAGTCTCCGACGAGCCCCTTTGCATAAAACCTTAGGGCGAACAAGTCTCCGGATTCGAGCGCCTTCGTGGATGTCACGATTGGCGAATAAGTCTCCGGATTCGAGCCCCTTTGGTGCATGAAACCTCGGGGCGAACAAGTCTCCGAATTGAGCCTTTGGTGCATGAAACCTCGCCGAACAAGTCTCCGGATTCGAGCCTTTGGTGCATGAAACCTCGGGCGAACAAGTCTCCGGATTCGAGCCCCTTTGGTGCATAAAACCTTAGGGCGAACAAGTCTCCGGATTCGAGCGCCCGTGGATGTCACGATTGGCTGAATAAGTCTCCTGATTCGAGCCCTTTGGTGCATGAAACCTTAGGGCGAACAAGTCTCCGGATTCGAGCCCTTTGCGCGCATAACCTAAGGGCGAATAAGTCTCCGGATTCGAGCCCTCCGCGCATGAAACCTCGTACGAACAAGTCTCCGGATTCGAGCGCCGTGGATGTCACGATTGGCGAATAAGTCTCCGACCGAGCCTTTGGTGCATGAAACCTCAGGGTCGAACAAGCCTCCGGATTCGGAGCGCCCTTCGTGGATGTCACGATTGGCCAGAATAAGTCTCCGGATTCGGAGCCCCTTTGGTGCATGAAACCTCAGGGCCGAACAAGTCTCCGGATTCGGAGCCCCTTTGGTGCATAAAACCTTAGGGCCGAACAAGTCTCCGGATTCGGAGCGCCCTTCGTGGATGTCACGATTGGCCAGAATAAGTCTCCGGATTCGGAGCCCCTTTGGTGCATGAAACCTTAGGGCCGAACAAGTCTCCGGATTCGGAGCCCCTTTGGTGCGTACAACCTAAGGGCCGAATAAGTCTCCGGATTCGGAGCCCCTCTGGTGCATGAAACCTCAGGGCCGAACAAGTCTCCGGATTCGGAGCGCCCTTCGTGGATGTCACGATTGGCCAGAATAAGTCTCCGAATTCGGAGCCCCTTTGGTGCATGAAACCTCAGGGTCGAACAAGCCTCCGGATTCGGAGCGCCCTTCGTGGATGTCACGATTGGCCAGAATAAGTCTCCGGATTCGGAGCCCCTTTGGTGCATAAAACCTTAGGGCCGAACAAGTCTCCGGATTCGGAGCCCCTTTGGTGCGTACAACCTAAGGGCCGAATAAGTCTCCGGATTCGGAGCCCCTCTGGTGCATGAAACCTCAGGGCCGAACAAGGCTCCGGATTCGAGCGCCTTCGCCGTGGATGTCACGATTGGCGAGAATAAGTCTCGGATTCGAGCCCTTTGGTGCATGAAACCTCGGGGCGAACAAGTCTCCGATTCGAGCCCCTTTGGTGCATGAAACCTCGGGCGAACAAGTCTCCGGATTCGAGCCCTTTGGCGCATGAAACCTCAGGGCGAACAAGTCTCCGGATTCGAGCCCTTTGGCGCATGAAACCTCGGGGCGAACAAGTCTCCGAATTCGAGCCCCTTTGGTGCATGAAACCTCAGTACGAACAAGTCTCCGGATTCGAGCCCTTGGTGCATAAAACCTTAGGGCCGAACAAGTCTCCGGATTCGGAGCGCCCTTCGTGGATGTCACGATTGGCCAGAATAAGTCTCCGGATTCGGAGCCCCTTTGGTGCATGAAACCTTAGGGCCGAACAAGTCTCCGGATTCGAGCCCTTTAGTGCATGAAACCTAAGGGTAATAAGTCTCCGGATTCGAGCCCCTTTGGTGCATGAAACCTCAGTACGAACAAGTCTCCGGATTCGAGCCCTTTGGTGCATAAAACCTTAGGGCCGAACAAGTCTCCGGATTCGGCGCGCCCTTCGTGGATGTCACGATTGGCCCGAACAAGTCTCCGGATTCGGAGCCCCTTTGGTGCATGGAACCTCAGGGCCGCACAAGTCTCCGGATTCGAGCCCCTTGGTGCATGAAACCTCGGGGCGAACAAGTCTCCGGATTCGAGCCTTTGGTGCATGAAACCTCGGTCGAACAAGTCTCCGGATTCAGAGCCCCTTTGGTGCATAAAACCTTAGGGCCGAACAAGTCTCCGGATTCGGAGCCCCTTTGGTGCATAAAACCTTAGGGCCGAACAAGTCTCCGGATTCGGAGCGCCCTTCGTGGATGTCACGATTGGCCAGAATAAGTCTCCGGATTCGGAGCCCCTTTGGTGCATGAAACCTCAGGGCCGAACAAGTCTCCGGATTCGAGCCCTTTGGTGCATGAAACCTCGGGGCGAACAAGTCTCCGGAATTCGAGCCCTTTGGTGCATGAAACCTCGTAGAACAAGTCTCCGGATTCGGAGCCCCTTTGGTGCATAAAACCTTAGGGCCGAACAAGTCTCCGGATTCGGAGCGCCCTTCGTGGATGTCACGATTGGCCAGAATAAGTCTCCGGATTCGGAGCCCCTTTGGTGCATAAAACCGTAGGGCCGAACAAATCTCCGGATTCGGAGCCCTTTGAAACCCTGGGGCGAATAAGTCTCCGGATTCGAGCCCCTCAGTGCATGAAACCTCGGTAGAACAAGTCTCCGGATTCGAGCGCCGATGTGGATGTCACGATTGGCGAATAAGTCTCCGAATTCGGAGCCCCTTTGGTGCATGAAACCTCAGGGTCGAACAAGCCTCCGGATTCGGAGCGCCCTTCGTGGATGTCACGATTGGCCAGAATAAGTCTCCGGATTCGGAGCCCCTTTGGTGCATAAAACCTTAGGGCCGAACAAGTCTCTGGATTCGGAGCCCCTTTGGTGCGTACAACCTAAGGGCCGAATAAGTCTCCGGATTCGGAGCCCCTCTGGTGCATGAAACCTCGGCCAGAATGAGTCCGGACTTCGAGCCCCCTTAGGTGCATGACACTTTGTGACGGCATTGCGCTTTGGGGCATTTCTGAACGATTACGCCACGTGATGCAAAATATTGTGATAAGTGCCTAAACATTAGAATAAAATGTATCGACACGCTCGAGCAGTCCAACGCAAGGGCAGATTTATTAATCTATTCGGCCTAATACCTAATGATGCCTCGGCCAGCCCTCGAGCGTGAACTATTCGGCTTTTAACGCTCGAGCACAGTCCAACGCAAGGGCAGATTTATTAATCTATTCGGCCTAATACCTAATGATGCCTCGGCCAGCCCTCGAGCGTGAACTATTCGGCTTTTAACGCTCGAGCACTCCAAAGCAAGGGCAGATTTATTAATCTATTAGGCCGAATACCTAATGATGCTTCGGCCAGCCCTCGAGCGTGAACTATTCGGCTTCTAACACGCGCCCTAGCCAACGCAAGGGCAGATCTAGTCCGTGCGAACTAGACCTTCCACGCTCGAGCCGAGCCATCCCAGGGAACCGGCATATTTGTTTTGAATTGGTTTAACATTGTATAAATTACAAAAATAAACCGTCACCATAAAACTACGGAAACATCGTCACATTGCGCGTAAATTGCTAACATCTTATAATTACAAAAGGTATCAACGTCCATTACTGTATCATAAACACAAAATACCGAAAACCACACGACAGAGAATACTGTATCATAAACATCAATCCTCCGAATCACTCAATGGATCGATGTCCACTTGCTCATACGCAGATTGCACATTCAAACGCCACCGCAGAAAGGGCCTTGCGCCAACCATGTTTGAATCCTCGATTCTCAAACCGGGTTACTGTTCAACGACTTCGGCGAGCCCAACCTCTTTCCGGCCGAAAAATTTTGACTCGGCGCTCTCTTTCGCCGCTTCACCTCAAACTCGCCTCTAGATCGAACGGCTTTTTGGATAAGCAAAATCGACTTCCAAGTCGTCGGCCTTCTTATCGCCTCCGCTCTCAACCTATCCGCATCACGAGCTTTCTCCACCGCACCGCCTCGAGAAGCTTCCTGGCTCTTTAAAACTCGCCTCGCCTTTTCTCCGGCCCGCTTCGCTTCGCAAGCGACTAATCTCCTTGACGGCGTCGAGATGGCGGCGCCACATCGACTATCCTACCAACGGCCGCAAAAGAACGAATCAAAACAAGCATAACGAACAACGTTTGAATGAAGGAAAATCGAATACACACCAAAATGGCCGATCGCTGCCAACATTGTCGATTCGGATCCGTTCGGTAGGAAAGCCTCCGTGTCGACGGTAAGAACAAAGACGCGTTACACGCCGAACGCGACCTCTAGGTCATTAAGTGCCGAGGCATCCGATGGAACCGGCACATTTCTCACCATCGGCCCGATCACAAAGGGCAAGACCTCACCTGATCCCACCATTCGAGGGCGTTTGTCGGCCGATCTTCCGAACCGACCTCATGATCCCTAGAGCGTTTCTCGACGTTCTCAACTTCTGAACGGCTTCCCCAGCGTGGATTCAAGACTTACTCGTTGCCACTTCCCCAAAGAATTTGCAAGGATTTCGATTCAAGAATAGGAGCTTAACGCCGAGATTCAAGAAGGCGGTTCGGTTGAAAGGCCCTCCGCTATTCTCCTTGCGGCCAACCTCTCCGCATTCGCCTTCTCAGCAAGCTTTGCCAGGCTTAACCCAGCCATGCCAACAGAATCTGACGCGGAAGGGTTATCTGTACGTTGAAGAGCGTCGTCGACAGAACGGTCCTCACCAAAGCGTGAGAATCGTTTAATCCAATACCTCCTCGATTCGCCTCCGAGTGATCTCGATGCGGCTGCTACCTCCGTATTCTCCAAATCGTATTCTTCAAATCCTATCTGCCTCAAATTTTGAAGTCGGACAAAATACGGCGACGAAAATCTTCCCTTCGAATCGGAATATTTTCCGCGGAAAAGGTCGATACGAGGCTCGTAGCAAAGCGAGCGTGAGCCGCCTACCGCTTATAAAGACCGCGACTAAAATAATTAAGAGCAATTTCGATGTCCGAAAGAACGGCGTCGTCGGTTGAAGCTAGGACTTTTTTCAACTCGTTCTCGCATAAGATAAGCCGCGAGGGTCAAGAAAATAGGGTAAGGCGGATACAAATGTTCAATATCGGTAAAGGACATTCTACGACCGTTCGCCTTCACGCCTAGGAATAGGATCGACGCGATCCTCCTCGCCAATTCGGTTACCACGGACAACGACCATAACGTCGTCGACTCGTTTTCCAGAGCAGGAAAGCATAGTGATCAACTGATGATCTGTGTCCTTTGCCCTGAGGAAGTAACGTCCGTGCCGACCAGAAGATCTGGCCAGAGCGTAACAGTGCCGAATGGCAAGGACGCCAAGATTTATACCAAGGCGACGGTTCTACCCCCATTATAATTCTAAAGAAATTTACATTGAATCGAAGGAATCAAATCCCAATGGCGAAAACGACCCTCGAACGGGTGAAGGGAAGCGAACTCCTCTGCGATCGACGATGAAGGGGAAAGACAATCGAGGTTTCTTCCTCACTCTCCATGTCGAGAGCGCGTCACCACTAACGATAAGTGGACATCGTCAGGATGGAGAAATGACGTCTAAAATCAACAACTCGACGGAAAGAAGGTCTCTTAAATATTTTGCCATAATCTATTGATTGTAAGAATACGCGACGAGTAAACAAATTAGGAAAAGCTTCAGAGTTGAGAAGGGAAAAACTTACGAAGTGAAGAGTATCGCAGATGGAGTGCAAGGATAGTTAGAAGAGCGATCTAGCGCCGTCATAAATCATGAATTGAAGGACACCAGCTCAAAATCATAATGAATAGGCGCGAAGGGGACGGAGTCCGAGGCGATTTATTCAAGGGAGTAATTAAACAATCACAGTAATAAGTCGAAGCCCCAAGAACTTCAGATGTAGAATTTGAAAAGAGCCAAGCACCTCGTTCAACCGCTAACAAGATGCTTGGGGCAATTGGGGGCCGAGTAACTAAGGGGCAAGCCTAATGCGCACAGGAGCGGTGTTGAACGGCTCTCGCTTCGCCGAGATGCCGAGTAGGATATTTGGGCCGAATATACCGGAAGAAGCGTGTTAGGATAAATGGAAGAGTACACAAACAGAAGGAAAAGTAGACCCAGGTCCCGAGGCTGAAAAATGACTATAAATATAAGAGCTTCAGACTAATAAAGGTATGTAAGAAAACACTTCTAAAAACTTAGTAAGCAAGCTCGAGGGAACCGACTTGTCCGGCTTGAGTGCTAATTCCTAAGCACCGACCGGAGTTTGTATTTTTGCAGGTGACTAGCAGAGGATCATTGGCGTCTTCCAGGATTCGAAGAGTATTTCCAAACCACATCCACCACATTTTGTAATAATTTTTTTTCAATGATACAATTGCTAAGTAATTTCTCAACCATTTACTATCCCATGCAGAGAAGTTATTGTCGTAGTATTCCATATATATATATATATTGTGATTGATAAAATGAATGAAATTTATAATTTTATATTGAATAATTAAAAAATATAAAAATACATAAAATTTATAATTGACCTAAAACATAATCATATGACATCGTAAAACCAATTAATAATTTTTCGTTACATGTAATGTACATGTTTTTTTGGGTGGATATCATCTACCGTATGTTATGATTACCAAAACCGAAAATGCTCCATCACTCATTATGTTTTGAATATATTTACAACACGGAATTTGGTAAACACTTTATAATAATATTTGAAAGGAGTAAGGTCAGAAACTTTAAAATTTTTATTACATATTTTACATGAGTGGGGGATTCACGTAATGTAAGTTTTATATCAAATATTTGGTAAAATTTTTAATATTTTTAAAAATAATATTTCCTCATATCTTTTATAATCATTAATTAATTGTATAACTTACACATGATTGATCCAAAATAACCTCGTTATGGCATTAATATTATTTCCTTTTTCACATGCCAGCTAATAACCTCTTCACCAGGTAAAGCCTAACAAATATAAAACGACGACGTGTTACCCTTTGACAACATAAAACGACACCGTGACTCACAACAAACTCAGCAAAAATTAACACCCACTCTTGGCTCTGCCTTTCCTTCCTTCCCCAAAGCAAAGCAAGGGGCAAAGCAAAACAGCATTCTCAGAAGCTAATTCTAATCCGAATTCTCACTTTGTTTCTTCAAATTCTTCAAATTGTTCATAATCAAACCCTGAATTCCCCAAAAATCGATTCACAGTGTGTGATCGGTGAGCCTCAATGGGATGTACGCAATCGAAGATCGAGAACGAAGAGATAGTAAATCGATGCAAGGATCGAAGGCAATTCATGAAAGACGCCGTAACGGCACGGAACGCTTTCGCGGCGGCGCATTCTACCTACGCCGTCTTCCTCAAGAACACTGGCGCCGCCCTCAGTGATTACGCCGTCGGCGAGGTCCGACACCCCCACATCTCCTCTTCGTCCGCCGGCGGCGGCGGCGCCTCCGCAGCACTGCCTTCCTCCGCCGCCCAATCTCACTACGAAGCCCCCCGCCCCCCTCCTCCTCTCCCTAACTATCCCCCCTCTCCTCTCCAACGCGCCGCCAGTATGCCCGAAATTTCTGTTCACAAGTCCGATCTGAAGCGCTCCGATCCGATAATTGAGGAAGAGAACGAAGAGGAAATCGAGAATGAGAGTCACAGCTTGAAACACCGGACCTCTCGGAGCTCCGGCGGCGGCGGAGGTGGGGGTGGGAGTATGAGTCGTGTTTCTGATCGAAATGTCGAAGATGAGGGTTTACCAGCGCCGCCGTCTCCGCCGCGGACTGATCGGGCGCCGCCGCCTCCGCCGCCCCCGGAGTCCAAAGGGATTGGTTGGGATTTTTTCTTTGCTCCATGGAGAACGTGCCGGCGCCGAGCTTGGCTGAAGTTGATGAGGATAGGGAGAGAGAGGAGATGGAAAGGAAGATGAATGAGGAAAGGGCTAAGAAGCTGCAGCTGCAGCTGCTGCTGCTAATAATGCTGA
The DNA here is from genome assembly GCA_025200525.1 of Camellia lanceoleosa. NCBI lineage: Eukaryota > Viridiplantae > Streptophyta > Magnoliopsida > Ericales > Theaceae > Camellia > Camellia lanceoleosa. The sequence goes on along the minus strand of CM045772.1, from coordinate 115,920,306 downwards.
AGTTGTTGATGGTGGAGAGGCGGAGCGTGAAGGCTGAGGCTGCTGAGGTGGCGGCAGAGAAGAAGGCGGCAGCAGCAGCAGAGTTACCACCTCAGCCACCGCCTGCCGCCAACAAGACCGCCAAGAAAGGGAAGCAGGTGGCTATCGTGGAGGGTAAGCGAGGGGGAAAAGTCCCCTCCAATGTTAATTTGTTGCTGATATTTAGTGAACTTGATGATTGTTTTTTAAGGGCATCAGAGAGTGCCCATGACGTTTCAAAGATGCTTGAAGCAAATCGGTTGCATTACCATTCCAATTTTGCAGATAATCGAGGTATTAGGCTTTATCTTTCTCATTGATTTAGATGCTTTTAGTTTTTGAGAATTTTGAAGATCCGAAATTTGAAGCATTGGTGTTTCTTCATACGAGTCCTTTGAAGTTTGATCCTACATTGTATTAAACCTGCCAAATTTGGTACAATTTGCATCTATGATAATCTCAAAGATGGAAACTTGAGAACAATATGAGTTAGATTGCGCGAATTTCTTTGCTTTCATGGTGTCATAATTGTTTAAGGCACTCAATTTATATACACTGATAAGTGAATTTGGTCTTGGCTTGGCACTAAATGCTAGTGTTTTCATTGCCCTGTAATTTGTGGGAATAATGGGTGGACATTTCATAATTTCATTGAGAAAGAAAATGTTTATCTGACCCCAAAATGAATTGTTGTATATAGAGTAATGTGTTGTGTTTTCCAGAGGCAATTATGTTGCTTTTCTAGTACCACTGTGTTATGATAACCTAGTTTACACATGTATATTGTATGAGTTTCCTCACTTTCATGTTGTAATAATTATGAAAGGAACTTACTTTATTATATCCACTAGGAAGTGAAGTCCAAGTTTCTTGGCATGAACATGAAGTACAACTGTTTTCTTTTGCCCTGTTATATGAGATATGATAGGATGGGCATTTCGTTATTTTGTGGAATTAAATTTTTATTATGGTATTTGTAGTATTTGTTAGAACAAGGCATTTGGATATCCTGGGGGAAATTTAGCAACTGTTCCAATACTACTATATTGTAGAGTAATGTATTTACAGAACTAATTAATTCTTCTTACTAACAGTTCAATTATTGTGATATTTTCTTTGTAGGACACATTGATCATTCTGCGAGGGTTATGCGAGTGATTACTTGGAATAGGTCTTTCAGAGGCTATCTCAATACCGATGATGGGATGGACGACTTTGATTCAGAAGAGCATGAAACACATGCAACGGTGCTGGATAAGATGCTAGCATGGGAGAAAAAGCTATATGATGAAGTGAAGGTACATTTCAGCATTCCATTCAATTATATTTTCACCTTTTGTCCTTGCATTTTTTTCTTTTGCAACAATTGATCATGATTCAGATTTTCTTTTGCTGTGCTTTTAACAATTGGAACCTTAGCTTCAGTGAGATAGATTTAGGTGCATTTCCTTGACTCTTTGGCTTGTCATTTTTTTGACTTTTCTGATTGCGATCTGAAAATTTGGTTGATTGAGACCTGAAAATTTGGTAATAAAAGCTATGATCGTCTTTGCAATCAGCAAAATTACCAGATTTGGGAAGTTCAACCGCTCTCCTGCCCAAATTTGGTTCGGGAAGAAAACCTGTATTGGTTTCCAATAAAAGCTATGATCTTGTGTGGTGTATACAAAATTTAAACATATGTTGAAGTGCCACTTTACATTGTAAACTTTGGCTTTTTCAAGTGTGTAATAGATTTGGCAGAGATTGCCAGAATCGATCAGAAGTCTTTCTTTCTCTCTTTCACATGAATTTAGTTAAAATTATATTAATAAAATCGGACTTTGAAGAAATTTAATATTGGGTATTTTTCTATTTCAAAGAAAATTAGTACAATTTTGCTAATTCATAGAAGTTATTTAATTACCTTTTATTATTTATGAATTGTGAATGTAGATGTCTATTAATCACAATGCTATGTGGCCTTAAAAGGTACATAAAATACAATATGTTTGAGAAAATAGTTTGTTGGAACCAAAATGTCGATTAAAAACTATTAAAAACATTCAAATTGTGATAAATAAGGTAAGAACGCATTATCTATGAGTTTTTTGGCATTTGCTAGTGCTTGAAAAAATTCATTTTTTTGGTTTCCAATTCTGATACACATTGACTTATACTCCTAATTTCCATTTCACATGACGACGTCCGTTACGCCAACTGATGCCGCAATTTAGAACCATGATTGGGATATAATATAATTTAAATTATATGAGATTTAGGGGATTAGGGGATTTCTATCTCTTGTCCATGTCAAGGTTCCGAAAATTTTCTCTACTACCAAGTGTGAGCTTTTTCTCCTTCAAGCATTGTAAAAATCAGAGGATTCAATCGTCCAATTTGGGAACCTTGGAAACATTAAGGATTCCATTCCACCATATTTCTAGTTTTGCATTCTTAATAATCTCACTAGTAAACCGAATAAAAGGGTGGTCCATGAAACACGTAGTAAACAAACTCAATTTTCATGTTGCTACTAATTTATTAGTAATTATCACAAGGTGTGCACTGAAGGCTTCATGGTGTGACCAACTGCACTTGCGAACTTAATCTGTCTTTCCATTGTCTATCTTGTGTTAGTCATATAACTTCAGAATACCCTGTTTCCTTCATATACATGCCATGTTCATGGTTAAAACTTAAACTTTTGTTGTGTGCTGATTGATGCTCTGCAGGCCGGGGAGCAGATGAAGTTTGAATATCAGAAAAAGGTTGCTTCACTGAATAAGCTAAAGAAACGTAATGCTAGTACTGAATCAATAGAGAAAACAAAAGCAGCATTAAGTCATCTGCATACAAGATACATTGTCGACATGCAGTCCATGGATTCTACTGTGTTGGAAATAAATCGTTTGCGAGATGAGCAATTGCACCCAAAACTTGTTGCACTTGTTGATGGGTAAGTTCCAATTCAGGGAAACAATTATATTGAAAGTACAGATACAAAACCTGCCTGATTTATATTGAATATTGTCTTCATGAACAGTTTATTGTTCCTCTTCTTGTCATATGATCTTATTGACACATCTAGGCTCTGTTTTAATAGATGGATTTCAGATGAAGGGATTTGAAGTTGAATTTTATAAAAAATATAGGAGATTAAGCTATTATAGATGGATTAATAAACTAAAGGGGAAGAAAATTAGAGATAGAGATGTATCTTTATTGGGATCCTTGTAGAAATAATCCCTAGCACGAAGGATTTCAATTACTATTTTGACATTGTTATTTCATATTCATCATGACAAACGCCTCAAATTCAATCTTAAAATCCATATCTAAATTGTCATATATAAATTTACGTTATTCGCCTTCAATAAACGATGCTAAATCCTTTCATTTTAAATTCATAAATTCAAACACTAATCTCTATGTCCTCTCGATATTTATTTTTTCATTGTTTCCGTAGAATTGTCTACTTAGGAAGCCCACTTTTATGCTTACCTTTTTTAGAGCTTGCAGCTCTCATCAACCCTGAAGCCTCTTTTGTTTGTACTTTGTTTAGAATCTAATATGACTCTTGTTTGCATATTCACTGGAAAATTAGTGTCATATAAAGCTTTCAACTAGGTGTGAGCTTTCCTAGTTCAAGTTTGTGATAAAATTTGGCATGTTAAGGAAGTGATGGGAAAACCACATAGAACTTTTAAGCTTCCTAGAAATTTCCTCAAAAACAAATACTATTATCTGGTGTTTCAAATATAGCCTTATGTGGCAGGCATATGGAACTTGGCTTATTTGTATTAAATATTTTCTTCATGAATGGCTTGTTGTTCCTCTTCTTGTCATATGGACTTATTGACACATCTGATCTTTGCTTCCTTTTACCTTTTCTCTCCTTATTTTTTCGTTATTTCCATAGAATTTACTACTTGGGATGCCCACTTTGTCTGTACCTTTTTTTGAGTCTCTCTCTCTCTCTCTCCCCTGAAGCTCCCTTTTCGTTGTACTCTGTTCAGAGTTTCATATGACTATCTTCCATTTGCGTACATACTGTCAAATTAGTGACGTATAAAGCTTTCAACAATGTGCAAGCTTTCCTACATAAAGTTTGTGGTAAAATTTTGCATGTTAAGGAAGTGATAGTAAAACCACATAGAACTTCATAGTTTCCTTCAAATTTCTTCAAAATAAAATACTATTATCTAGTGTTCAAATATGAGAATTAAGGCCATTTTCTTATTCTTGGCACCAAGTTTATTGCTCGTGCAATTATTATTTATTTTTTTTAGGTTCTTGGCTACAGCACACAGTGCCTCAGCTCTGGGGCATTTTTAGAGGTTCTTATGGGGAATTCACCTATTTTTCACTCTGTTATTGTTAATTACCGGGGAATTTAATTCCAAATATTTCTTCCTTGCCCAATTATTGCACCATCTTTCGCCATAGATTATGGATCCTCAGAAGTCAGATTATGAATTTAGTTGTAAAGTACACATTCTTTGGGGTCACGCATGCCAAGTGAGATAATCCTTATCTCATACAATCAAAGTGGTTTTCTGTTTTAGTATTCTTTTATTCAATATCATCGCAGGAAGCATTGCTATCCTATTTCTGTTTTTAAAATTAGTTAACATAGGTATCCTACATGGACCAATATAAAATTTACTGTACAATTGACTTCATAAATTAACGACGGATGTTCTGGATTCTAATTATTATGTTTTTGTAAAATGTGTCTTCAGATTGATATAATGAAGCACTCAATAGCCTTGTTGGATATTTCAGGTGCCTCAAATTAACCCGAGTAGATATTTATTGAACTTGTTGATATTACCCCCTGGTTACTAAGGTTAAACTTTGTTACAGCCATTGGAATTGAGTACCCATACTGTGGTGCAATAATAGGGAATGTGAAGTAGCATCAGCTCCCTAATTCCATTGATGGTGTGTTTGTTTTGAAGGATTAGGGTGTGAGATTGGACTATTAGTCCCACCGGACTAATAGTCCATTATTTGTTTCAATTTTTTTGCTATTAGTCCCATATTTGTGGGACTATCCTATTCCATGGGGAGGAGTGGGATTATTTGCATGGGATTGGTATCTCATAGGATTAAGCTCTGAAATGTCCATTTTACCCACATGCTATTACTTAGCAAACAATTAGAAAATGGTAAAATAGTCTTTTGAACATTTATAAATTATTTTTTTAGTGTTATTAATTTAAAATTATATATTAAATAAAAAATTTAAATTATAAATTATAAATTATAAATTAAATTTAATTAAAAATAATAAATTAAAAATTATGGCCTTGTAAATTAAATTTTTTTAGTGTTGTTAATTTAAAATTATATATTAAATAAAAAATATAAATTATAAATTAAATTTATTTAAAAATAATAAATTAAAAATTATTGCCTTGTAAATTAAATTTTTTTAGTATTGTTAATTTAAAATTATATATTAAATAAAAAATATAAATTATAAATTAAATTTATTTAAAAATAATAAATTATAAATTATGACTTTATAAATTAAATTTTTTTAGTGTTGTTGAAAATTTAATTTATATATTAAATAAAATTATTTTTTATTGTCATTAATTTAAAATTATATATTAAATAAAAAATATAAATTATAAATTATAAATTTAATTTAATTGAAAATAATAAATTAAAAATTATGGCCTTATAAATTAATTTTTTTTAGTGTTGTTAAATTATAAATTATAAATTATAGATTACAAATTTAAAATTATATATTAAATAAAAATTATAAATTACAAGGGTAAAATAGTCTTTTGAACATTTATCCTTATTCAGTCCGTCTAATCAGACATTAGATTCACTAAAAATAGTCCAATCCAGATATCTAATTCCATGACTAAACAAACATAGGATATAAATCTAATCTAACCAAATAGTCTGAGGACAATGTATCTCGAGCAAGGTTTTGAAAAGCGGTTGCGGTGTCATTATGTGGTGGCGGTGTTGCGGTTATGCTAGGTGTAAAGGTCAGAAGCGTAACGGTTATGTAATCGGAACCGTGAATTTTTTTATTTTTCACACAATTTGAAAAAAACTTACCGATACGCATATTTTTTTTCCATAATCATATTTATTGGATTTTAAAATAAATATTGATCAATTTTTATAAATTTTTAAGTATGATTCAATATATTTCATATTTTTAAATCATTATAAATTGAGTTTTTTATATTTTATTTTACTAATTAATGACTTTATATGTCATAAATCCATATTACACTTGTGGTAAAAAAAAAATTATTGGAGTTAGATGTATAAATTTATTTTTTAATTATTATACTTGTAGAAGCATATGCAAATTTTAACTTGAATAGTTTTTAAAAAATAAATTAGACATGCTAATATAATCATATAAAAATTAAAAAATAAATTATAAAGAATTTTTTTTTGGGGGGGTTTGGATCACTTGAATATTCATTCTCTTTTTAGATAACCTGTAAATAAAAATAAAATAAACTAATAAAAATTGACATGTGTAAAATATCTATTAATATATAATTATAGGTGTTATGTTTTCTAGATATTTTATAAAAAAATCAATCACTAATTATTATATATAAGATAAACCAAGACAAAAGTAAGAGAATAAATAAGAGTCTAAATATATATATATATATATATATTTTAATCAAGCCAAATCGATAATGACCACATTATTATTATGATTTTCAAATAATATATAGATAAATACATACAAACAAAATGGTTGACTGATAGTAGCTGAATAGAATATCATAGGTCTTACAGCTTCAACAAATCAATAACATATTATTCATCTTCCCTCTTCTCTCTATCCCCTTTTCCCTATTTTTAGTTTTTTTTTTTTTTTTAATTTTTTTTTTAAAGAAGCAGTTCGGAACCGTTACGTAACGGTACGTAACAGGCCGTTACGGCCGTTACGGCACCGTTACGACCGCTATAGCGGCCGCTACGGCCAACACACCTGTGAATCTCAATCACACTGCAAAAGCGGCCGTAACGGGTGGCGGTAACCACCAAAACCGTTACGTAACGGCGTTACGTAACGGTTGCGGCCGCTTTTTAAAACCTTGATCTCGAGACTATAGTCCAATGGATTACAATCCCTTTTTATCCAGTCTGTCCAAATAAACACACTCTGAATGTTTGGAAGGAGAGGATTGGAAGGTCCTTTTAGGAGATCAAGCTGCCCTTGCTTAGATTGAAGAGTGTTAAGGCTCAATTTTCCCAGTATTCCATGAAAGAGAAATTCTCAGATTTGTTATCATCTATTGTGGATTTTTCAGATGACTTGGGCTCCATGGAAGAAGCTAGTTTAGTGCTTATATGAATTTTGACAAATGACAAATTTACTGTCATCTTCATTACTGTACATCTATGAAGCACTGAGACTTTAAAACAAGTGCCGTATCCGTGTCGGACATGTGGATACTTCGGGGACACATATGGGACAAACCACATGACGTGTTTTCTTATTTAATTAATTTATTTTTAGGAGACACGCCGGGGACACTTCGGGAATACACTAGAGACATGTCAAGTTGTCTTTTTTCTCATTTTATTTAGTGCTTTTGATGAATGTTGAATGTTTATTATTTTTTTTTAGATTTAAAACTTAATAGATCATCCATTAAAAAAAAGATATAAACTGTAATTATTAATTTAAAAGTGTTTAAAAAAAAAAAAAGTATTAGAGTTAGTTTTTGTTAATATTGATTATTTGTGGATGTAATATTAATCTAGATAGCTAATAAAAACACATGAAAACATATTTTATTGTCGTGTCCCTCCTGTGTCTGTATCCCCATTTTTTTGAAATCACAATGTCCCATATCCGCATCCGTATCCGTGCTTCTTTGCTGTACATTGTGTATATTTTGGTTTATGCCCCTACGTTTGCAAATATACCTTATGTCTTAAATGTGTATATTCACTTACAAAATTCATGTTCCATCTCTTATTTGCATTATGTTTAATAGTACTGACAAATTTATATACTATGTTGTCTTAACTGCAAAACCGTAAATTTTTTGTGCATGGATGGCAGGATGGCTACAATGTGGGCGACCATGCGGACACACCATGAGAACCAGTCAAAGATAGTGATAGCATTAAAATACCTTGACATCTCTCAATCCCCGGAATATACAACTGATCATCATCACGAGCGGACATTACAGCTGTTGGCTGTCGTCCAGGACTGGCAGGAACAATTCGAAAGACTCATGGGCCAACAGAAGAATTACATAAAATCACTCAACAATTGGTTGAAGCTAAATCTCATTCCAATAGATAATAACTTGAAAGAGAAAGTTTCATCCCCTCAAAGGCCCCAAAGTCCCCCAATTCAATCCCTCCTACATGCCTGGCATGATAGTCTCGAGAAGATTCCAGAAGATATTGCAAGAACTGCTATATCTAATTTTGCAGGTGCTGTAAGAACTATATTGCAGTGTCAAGAAGAAGAGATGAAATTGAAGGACAAATGCAACGACACCCAAGATCTTCTTACCCGTAAAAATCAACAGTTTGAAGACTGGTATCATAAACACATGCAGCGAAGAACACCGCCTGATGGGATGGATCCAGAGGGGCCGCCAGAGGATGAACTTGTCGCAGAAAGGAGGTTAGTGGTGGAGACACTGCAGAGGAGGTTGGAAGAGGAGAGAGAAGCTTATAACCACCAGTGTATTCAAGTCAGGGAGAAGTCTCTGACTAGTCTGAAATCTCGCTTGCCAGAGCTTTTCCCAGCATTGTCATATTTCGCTAGTGCTTGTTCAGATATGTACGGTAACTTGAGGTCCATTTCACAGTCCCATAATTTGAATGGGGGCTCATAATCAAAATGTTTGCTTGATTTTGTATGATTTGTTTGTGTTGTGTATAACTTAATTATTTTTGTGGGAACTGAGGCCCTTAAAATTTTAAAGTTGTCTTTGTCGATCTATTTTTGAGTTTTGGCACAAAGGGATCTTATTCATAATGTTGTCTTTATTTGTTGCATGTTTGTGATTTGAGGGCATGCGTTTTCATTCTCTCTATCCGTTTGTTTCGACAAAAAATATTTTCTTATATTTGATTATGTTTGTTAAACTAATGTATTAGTGGTGATGGGGTGGTGGTGGTAGAATGGAAGTGGTGGTGATGATAGCATGAGTAAGGTTTTAATTAAGAAAATATTTTTTACCTTTATTAAAAGTAAAAAATATTTTTTATTTAAACAAATTTATTTTGTCGATCATAGATTATATTTTTTTTTTGGTTTACTTTTGGTTTTCTGTTTTTAATGCTAAAATATGTTTAAAATATTGTGTCTGGAGCTTTAATAGATTTTAGGACAAATTACATATACCTCCTTTGAGGTTTGGCTAAACTACAGATACTTTCCTGAGATTTTAGAAATTACATCTCTCACTCTGAGGTTTGTATTTTTATAATAATTTGCCTCCTGAGGTTTAAATTTTATAACAAATTATCTCCGAATTTGTTATGTAAAATATAGCATTTAGGGGAGAATTTGTAATTTCTTAAACTTCAAGGTATTTGTAATTTAACCAAACCTCAAGGGGTATATGTAATTTGCCCTAAAAAAACTCTTGATTTGGATACAGTATGGGCTAATCCATTGTTTGATTGATTGTACACCAAAAACAAAATTGATTGTAGACCACAAAAAACAAAAAAAAAAAAAAAAGAAAGAAAAAGGAAAAAGGGAAAATTTCTATAAAGCGTATATTATATACATTTTTAGTTATGACTCGTATATTATTGTCATATTAGTTATGATATTATTTTAATTAAGGCGTATATTAGTTATGATATTAGTTATGACATTATTTTAATTAAGGCGTATATTATATACACATTATTTAAATATTGTGATATTAGTAATGATATTATTTTACTTTTGTACTATTTTATAAGGCGTATAATCTATTGTGATATTAGTTATAACATTATTTTAATTAAGATAAAATTTGTTTTAGTGATATTGTCTCGAAACATTTTACATCCTTAATATTTAAATAACAATATTAGAGATATTAACAATTTTACTAACACACTCACAAATTTTAATAAAATCAATCATCACTTAATATAGGACCCACATTAACTTACGAGTATATTAATAAGATTATAAGTATTCCTAATATTTTTCATATTTAAAAATAACTACAAAAGCCTCTTGTGATTTTACCCGTTTTGCACTTCATTCCCCCACAATAACTAATTCCGTTTAAATGGACAAAATTTGTGACACACGCACCTCTATTCAGTCAAAATACAATACAAAATGTCAAATATACCCTTATCTTTATTCTTTTTTCCAAATCAAGATAAAAACTTAAAAAGGACTTAGGCATGTGCTTGTTTTAATCTAATAGTCAAAAAATTATTAAAAAAATTTAAAAATCTATAATTTATATAAAAAAGTCAAAGGTTTTTTTTTTTTTTTTGCATATCTTTTTATAAAAAACTAAATAGTCATTTCAAACATATTATTTTTTTACCTCATATTTTAGTCAAAAAGTCAAAAAATTATTAAAATAGCCTGTTCCCAAACGAGGCCTTAGGTTCTAATAAGTAAACTTATTGTCTAATAGGTCCTGTGAGAATTAATGACGTTTTTCATCAAACGCTATTAAAAAATATCACTAATTGTTAATTTTCAATGATAGTTTGAAAATTGTCACAAAAATATTACTAATTATAAATTTTAGTGACAGTTTAAAAAAATCGTTACAAAAGAATATTATTAATTTTTAATTTTTAGCTACAGTTTGAAGAAATCGTCATAGAAAAACGTTACTAATTGTAAGTTTCAGCGACAATTTATAAAAACCGTGACAAAAAGTCAATAATTGTCAATTTGTAGAGACATGTGCAAAAAAATCGACACAAAATTATTTTTAAAGACATTTTTATTAAGACTTATTTTTAATAGGATTTGATAAGAATTAAATCAAATTATTAGAACTTATTAATAATTTTCCCAAACCTTCTCAACCATAAAATCCCTAACCCACTAGTCACCTTCCTACTGCCTTTCCCTCTACCCTAAACCTCAACCACTTGCCATTACTACTTTTCCTCTTCTCCATTGACCCCACCACCCATCGCCCCTTGTCACCACTCTCTCTCAAGTCCTCCATCACTCTCACAGTGAAGATTAGTAGATATTAAAGAATTTTTTTTGATCGGCAAATATTAGTTATTAATTGTCAGATTAGTACATATGAGAGAAAACATTTTACTATTGACAAAGTATTTAAATACTTGCACTCTCTTAATTCAACTTTCCTAAGACTAATGAGAGTTGAATCTATGATCTTTGTAGACTAAATCCTAAGAAAAGTATGGTAACCAACTAAGCGAGACGTAATTGATTTAGATACTAAAGATTTTGGTGTATCATAATTAAAAAATCTAGAAACCTCCTAGATGTTGATTTGTGATTATGTATCAATTTTAAGCAGAATATAAAAATCCCAATCAAACAATCAAAAGAAAGAGACACAAAGATTTTACGTGGAAAAACCACAATTGGTCACCTTCCAATTGTGATCAAAAAACCACGGGCCACAGCCACCAGAACAATCCACTAAGAAGATATAAAGGAATTACACAGGTATCACTCTCAATTATCTAGCGAATCCACAACGCCTAATTGAACCAACCTCTATGTGCCTCTTCCAACCCCATCTTCACCACGGAATTGTCTTTCGGATGAGCCACTCCGATTCCACCACCGGTTAGAATCAATTCTTCAGAATCCACAACCGAAGAACAACTTTGATGAGCCACCTGCATTCACAACTGAAGCCAGTTCGAATTCTTCGTAATTCACAATCGAAGAACAACTCTCTTTTGTGTAACAAACAAAACCTTTGATGTAGCCTTTTCAGATCATGAGTTGAATACTCAATAAGACATCAAAGAAAAATAAAATATCCCCAGATATAAACCTTTAAGAACCCAAAAAGAAGATCTGGAGGACTTCAATCAATTACTTAGTTTTGGGAGAAAACCAAGTATTTATAGAGAACCAAAAGTAATCCAAGATTGGAAAAAACTTCTTGCAGAAAACCAACTTCTTGCAGAGTTCCAACTTCTTGTAGAAAATCAACTTCTTGTAGCAAATCAACTTCTTTCAGAACTCCCAAGTAATCATGTTGTTGGAATCTTGTAGAAGACCAACTTCATTCAAAACTCCCAAGTAATCTTGTTTTTGAAGGAAACTAACTTCTTAAAGAACTCTTGTTACAACCTTGGTTTTGATTCATGGAATTTGACAACAAAAGGTCCTAACAATCTCCCCCTTTGTCAAATCCTGGATAAAACCAATCTAAAACAAATTTCCTAACAAAAACACTAAAACAATTTTCTAATCAAAACAAGAACAATACCACCAACTAGGAACCAAAGACTTATAACCAAAACTCTTTACAAACTTATTTCTCAAGGTCAAAATCTGCAAAACAACTATCAGTGCCACAATCTCCAAAACAAATATTAGTCCCACAAGAGTATATGAAATATAAGACCATCTTGAAACATAAGATAGAAAACATAAATAGATGCAACTTGGAGATTTTAAGAACATGTAGTATGAATAGATGAAAACTAAAACACATGCACTGACACAAAATAATAAATAAGCAATACAAGGCATCAAGCAAACCAACTAAAGCCAATCTCTCTTACCAAATAAAACAAAGTGTTCATGTTAACAAACTCTTGAATGATAAACCACACTTCCCCTCACTAAACAAGTAAAACAAAATATAATATGGTTGAGCAAGTAAGGAATTTCAGATTTGTACCTTAAAACACACAAGATTATCCAAGAAGCACAATTACTTGAAAATACAATGTGCACAGTCTATAGAAAATCCTCATGAAAAAAAGTGATGCATTATGTGAAAAGCATAGATCTCATGATAAAAGTGTGTGTGTGACTCTTGGAGTTCGACAAACACAAGATTCAAATCCTAGTAGTGATATGATATGAAAGTTGGACTTTCTGATAAGAGAATCTAAGCACAACTAAGGAAAGTCAAACCACTAGGAATCAAGGGGTATTTGGTGAGTAAAGGCGGAGGCTCCCCCTCAATCAATGAATCCTTTATTTTTCCCTTTTTTTTTCACATCTTTTTCTTTTCTTTTTTTTTCACTTTTTTTTCTCTTTACTTTCTTTTGCACATTTATTTTCTTTCTTTTCTTTCTTGTGCACATTTTTTTTTTTTCTTTTTCTTTTGCACACTCATTGGCAGCTGACACGCTCAAGAGTATGGAAACCGAACCAGAGAAGCATGGATATAATAATGATGGCCTGGTTGGTGACTCTGAGGTAGCCTTTTCCTCATGTTTGGACTACAAAGAATAGAGGGGAAAGCCATGGAGATGCAAAAAGATGGAAGGTGGTTAAGAGACTCAACATCACCCATGATATGCTAGTATAGGTCAATTCCTCTAGAAAAGCAAAAGATATCATGCCAGAAGTCCATAAAAAAAACCACTAAGGCAAAAGACTCCAATATTTGCTAATCCAAGAGTGTGTACAGAATGAGACATACTAATCAAAGAACACACACTCCAAAATGAGTAATTACCACAGAAAGTACACACATATTAACATGTAATAGATATTCTCATCAATTCCAATATGCACCAAGGACATCTCAAAAATTCAAACTTGCAAAACCATACTAAGAAAATCTTTTTGGTTTTTTTTTTTTTTTTTTTTTTTTTTTCAACAATAAAGCAAGACAAAAAAAAACAAAACATGCACACCTTTTTTTTTTTTCATTAAAAAAAACACACATAAACCCAAAAACTAAAACAAATAAACAAATTAACACAAGTCAAGTTTTCTTACCCAAATCTTTTTGGTCTTAACAAAATCAGGTCTAGCGGTCTTGGTAAATGACATGGTGTTGTGAACACCCTCATGAATCTTGGTATTCCGCCTAGACAAGTAAGGTTGTCTCCTAACCCAAAAAGTATTTGAATTTCTACCCTTTTGAGACATTCTCCCATGCAACTTATAACAAAAAGGGCGAATATGACCATGCATACCACAATGATGACAAACAAAAACAGGGTGTACCTTCTTTTCTTTTACCTTACCAACTCTAGGGAGTTTGAGAAGTTTTTCCTCTTGTTGAATCTTTTGTCCTCCCTTTCCTTGAGTTTTTGCATCATGAGATGTTGATGCACTCTGTTTTTGCTCTTTCTTGCCACCAAAGCCAATGCCACTCTTGTCTGAACAGATTTGTTGAGACCCAATGATATCCTCCAAAGTCTTTGATCCTTTGTTCCAAAGACCAATGGTAACCATGGCACACTTAAGCTCTTCCTCTTTCTTGATCATTAGTTCTTCCAAAGCAACTTGTGACATCTCGAGAGATTTAATCTTTTCTTCAAACATGGCATGGGTTTCCTGTAGCTTATTCCTCTCTGTCTCACAAGTCAACAGTTTTGCACAAAGGACTTGTTGATCATCAGCTATCTTGATGGCATTGATCCTAGCCTCGGAAATCTCCTCCTTGAGTTTGACATTCTCACATTCACATGCTTTGAGTTTCTTTGTGAGTTTGTCATTCAATTTGAATAACTTAAGAGACTCCTTATACAACCTTTCATAAGCTTGTTCAAGCTCTTCATTATTACTTTCCAAGGATTCATCATCACGAATTGTATCCATTATCACAAATCAAACAAGATCTCGTTCTAAAAAAAAATATTTTTGTTTTAAACAAAATAGAATGACCCGCTCTGATACCAATTAAAAAATCTAGAAACCTCCTAGATGTTGATTTGTGATTATGTATCAATTTTAAGCAGAATATAAAAATCCCAATCAAACAATCAAAAGAAAGAGACACAAAGATTTTACGTGGAAAAACCACAATTGGTCACCTTCCAATTGTGATCAAAAAACCACGGGCCACAGCCACCAGAACAATCCACTAAGAAGATATAAAGGAATTACACAGGTATCACTCTCAATTATCTAGCGAATCCACAACGCCTAATTGAACCAACCTCTATGTGCCTCTTCCAACCCCATCTTCACCACGGAATTGTCTTTCCGATGAGCCACTCCGATTCCACCACCGGTTGCATCAATTCTTCGTAATCCACAACCGAAGAACAACTTTGATGAGCCACTCCAATTCACAACTGAAGCTTGAGCTCGAATTCTTCGTAATTCACAACGAAGAATAACTCTCTTTGTGTAACAAACAAAACCTTTGATGTAGCCTTTTTCAGATCATGAGTTGAATACTCAATAAGACATCAAAGAAAAATAAAATATCCCCAGATATAAACCTTTAAGAACCCAAAAAGAAGATCTGGAGGACTTCAATCAATTACTTAGTTTTGGGAGAAAACCAAGTATTTATAGAGAACCAAAAGTAATCCAAGATTGGAAAAAACTTCTTGCAGAAAACCAACTTCTTGCAGAGTTCCAACTTCTTGTAGAAAATCAACTTCTTGTAGCAAATCAACTTCTTTCAGAACTCCCAAGTAATCATGTTGTTGGAATCTTGTAGAAGACCAACTTCATTCAAAACTCCCAAGTAATCTTGTTTTTGAAGGAAACTAACTTCTTAAAGAACTCTTGTTACAACCTTGGTTTTGATTCATGGAATTTGACAACAAAAGGTCCTAACAATAATGTTTTATTTGACCATTTTGCAAGATTGTGAAAGAGTAGAGCCACAATTCAGTGTATGGGATTGTTCTCTGCCTATGTATATTCATTCGAGTGAATCCAACCACCTAGCCACAATTAATGCTATATTAACTGTGCCAAAATGAGATAATAAAAAAAGAATAATGTTATATGTACTAATTAATATACACTAATGTATTAATAGATGATATGCCATAATTTATATGGCTTTAGGAGTTAATGAAATTTATATTTATCTAAGGCATCGTTTGGGAAGAAAAACTCGGGCTAATTTAGCCACATCCCGACAAATTAGGCTGTTTCAGCCACGTCCAGACAAAATGGAATTCACGGGTATTTTGAAACCCTTATTGGTGTAAATTTACCAAAATGCCCCGAAGAGAACCCTCTTCAATTTGAGGGACAACGCCTTATCCAAAACACACACACCTTTTCGAAAGTTGAAGAGAAGAACAAGCGAGTTATCCCATTTGGAAAGACCAGCGGTGACAAGGACATCTGAACGACCTTCGCAGAGGTAATCGGCAGCAGAGTACGAATCCGCGGCGCCGAACAAGAACCAACGCTTTTAAACACAAACCGATTTGCAGGTAATGCTTTATGGCCTATCTGATTTCTCTTTTTCTTCTTTCGATCTGCATAGTACGGGTTCATAACGACATCGGTTCATGACCGATCTGTTGCTTTACGGTCGTGATTAGGTTGATTACGCTTACATTACACACATTTGGGGCACCGATTTGTCTCTGTGAAAAATCTGGGTTTTGGATCTGTTCTTATGTTAAAAATCTGTTCGGTTATCATGAAATGTTAGGGTTACAGCTCACACATTTGGGGCAGATATGTATATATACATATATATATATATATATATAAAATATATCTGTTCTTATTAAAAAATCTGTTCTTATTTATGAAAATCAGATTTGTTGATCACAAACTGAAGGCACCGTTGTTCAAACTGAAGGAAAAGCAGATCTTATATATCTATTCTTATTTACAAAATGCTCAATTATCAGATCTTATAAATCTGTTCTTATTTACAAAATGAAGGAAAACATGAACATTTTTGTTATATTTTTTGTTTATAGTCAATGCTGAAGTCTGAATTTTTGCTAATTTAGAAATGCTCAATTCCCATTTGTCAAAAATAAAAAATATATTTCAAACTAAATTTGGGAAGGAAGGTAGATATATTATGATAGTGTTTGGAAAGTGAGTTTTTATGTAGATTTTATGAGATGTAGGTTTTTATTAGATAAAAAATTTTTGGTGTTTGGGAAGATAGTTGGGTTTTTATGTAGTTGGATGCGATGTTTGTGAGAGAAAAAGTGAAATGATTATAGAGTTAGATGTGATATTTTGTTTGGATGTGTTTTTTTTAGTTTTGCAAAACTTTTGTCTTTTAGTGAAAAAAATGAGAAAAAAATTTGGAAACTTGCTTCCCAAACACCACCTATATATATATATTAACAACAAATTACAAAATATATAAAACTTATAGTACAAATATATTACAAAATTGGGTTTATTAAGAAATATATTAAAAATATATTAGCAAGATATTAAAAATATTTTAAAATATATATTACAAATTTAGATTTAAAAAGTAAAGAGTGTAAAAATTTTATTAAACATATATGACAAAATTTAATTATGAAAAAATATATTCAAAATATATTACAAAATAGATTTATTAATTTGAATATATTTTTTACTCAATACGAAATGCTCAATTCTCATTTGTAAAAAATATATTAATTAGATAAAAAATATATTTTAACTAAATTTGGGAAGGAAGGTAGATATATTATCTACATATATTAACAACAAATTACAAAATATATAAAAATTATATTACAAATATATTAGAAAATTGGGTTTATTAACAAATATATTAAAAATATATTACAAAGATATTAATAATATATTAAAATATATATTACAAATTTAGATTTAAAAGGTAAAGAGTGTAAAAATTTTATTAAACATATATGACAAAATTTAATCATTAAAAATATAGTAAAAATATTTTCAAAAATATTTTCAAAATATCATATAAAATATATTCAAAATATATTACAAAATAGATTTATTAATTTGAATATATTTTTTACTCAATACGAATTGCTCAATTCTCATTTGTAAACAATATATTAATTAGATAAAAAATATATTTCAAACTAAATTTGAGAAGGAAGGTAGATATATTATCTATATATATTAACAACAAATTTTATCCAAAATATATAAAAATTATATTACAAATATATTAGAAAATATGGTTTATTAACAAATATATTCAAAATATATTACAAAGATATTAAAAATATATTAAAATATATATTACAAATTTTGATTTAAAAAATAAAGAGTGTAAAAATTTTATTAAACATATATGACAAAATTTAATTATTAAAAAATATATTCAAAATATATTCAAAAATATTTTAAAATTATCTTAAAGAAAATATTTTCAAAAATATAACAAAAATTTAGTTTTCAAACACTTATTTCAATAAAAAATATATTCAAAATATATTACAAAATAGATTTATTAATTTTAATATATTTTGTACTCAATACTCAATGCTCAATTCTCATTTGTGAATAACATATTTCACTAAAAAATATATTACAAACTAAATTTGGGAAGGAAGATAAATATATTAAAAAGTTATTAAAAATATATTAAATGTATTCGATTACAACTATATTAAAAAATTGGGTTTATTAAAAAATATATTAAAGATATGTTAAAAATGTATATTAAAAATTTAGATTTAACAAATTATATGCCAGTAAATTTTTTATTAAACATATATTAAAAAAATAAATTATTACAAAATATATTAACAATATATTCACAAATATATTCGAAAATATATTACCAATATACCCAAATTCAAGATGCACAATACTTTTACAAACAATCTAGTTTGTTCATGGAATCAAATATAAAATTGCATTAGTCTTTGTATGTGTTCATGTTGATTCATGTAAATTTAATTGAAATTTAAAGCGTAGCATGGCGTCGTTCACCTCTACTGCAACTTCCAGTACATGGCCACGACGAATGTGTGCCTGTGGACATGACCCCTGTATTGTTAAGATTTCCAGGTCCACCAAAAATCTAGGGCGTCCCTACTTTGTCTGTCCCCGCCCTGTGGTGAGTGACCCATTCTTTACCGGTCATAACTGTATGAACATTAACAACTCATGAAACTAATAGTTCCATAATTTGCACTCATCAGCCCTGTGTCAGTTGGATTGGTTGGTGCGAAGGCAAGAGAACCAAGACTATCGCCACCGGAGATGAAATTGCCATGTAATTATGGGTCGATGTCATAGACATTCAACAATCCTTGCGTGTCCTTAAGACCATTGTGTATGTGCTCTGCATTGTCGTTGTCATTTTGTTGTGCTGTATGTAAGCACCGTTACCATGTTGTCAATATGTAGTCAGTATGTTCGTAGTATGTTGGTAGTATGTTGTCGCATATGGGAGCCGTATTACTAACTATCATATTTTTGTCCACTACTAACTTCCATGGAACCTGTGTACGTATGTTATTAATGTGCAATGGTTATATGCAAATTTAACTTTAGCATCCTATATCTCTGTTTGTTGTTATTAATGTGTCATGGCGTATGCGTGTGTATATAACAACCGAATTTGTGATGGTAATCTTTTGTAACCGTACATTAGTAATGGCTTCGACACGTACTTCTCTGTGTACCCAATCGAGAAGCAAAGGCATTGTCACTGACAAGTCAAGCAGTCTTGAAGAGACACATAATTAGTTCAGTCACAAGGCCTTATGGGACAGTGACTCAATTCGAGTTTTCCTATAGTTGATTGCAAATGAGATTACTAAAGGAAATCGCCCTTTCCTAGTCCTCAGCCAAGCAGGGTACAAGTCCTTGGCAAGGAAATTTGAGAAAAAAACAAGAAGAAAACATGGACAGAAATAGTTGAAGAATAAGTAAATGAGCTTGAAAAAAGAGTGGCAAGCATGGACAAAGTTGATAGATTCAAGCAAAGGAGTGTCAGGGATAGGCTTTGACAGTGACACCGGTATGTTTCAAGCACCTGAGGAGTGGTGGGACAAGATGGAATCGATAAGTACATGTACAAACAAGTTTCATATTTGTCATTTACCAGTACATGTTTGGTAGTTTGTAGTTCAATTTTAATTATTTATATGAAATGTAATGTAATTCTTTTTTATATATCTGTATTTCTGCAGGTAATTCTTTTTTATATATCTGTATTTCTGCAGGTAAACAAGATATGTGCCAAGTTTAGGAAAAAATCCTTGGAACATCGTGAGTTGATGGAGACAGTCTTCATGGGGGCATCAACTCTTTGAAGCACCATCGACCCGGACGTAAACTTCTTTGAAAGCCGACGACTCATCCGATTCAACAGATTTTGAGCCCAGCCATTTGCTGATCTGATACCCGCAGGAGTGCATGACGTGGATTCAGATTCTTCACTGGAGTATGTTCCGATTGAAAAGGGGAAAAGGAGACAGACACCATCAAGCAGTGTTTCAAAGTCCAAGAAGGCAACAAGTGGAGCATCAGTTATTGCGGAAAGCATGAACAATCTGAAAGATGTGGTGCGTACGAAGAATCAGCAGGTCACGGTGAGGCACCTCACAGGCAACGAATTGCTGTATACTATTTCGGAGTGCATGCATCGCCTAACGAGTATTCCATCCCTGCTTGGTACGCCGTTATTCCACTTTGCCTCGACCCTTATGGATAACGCCAATTTGCGGGAGGTGATGATGTGCTAGCCTGATGACGACTCTATCATAGGGTGGCTTATACAAAAGCAGCTCCAGTGTATTACGTCGGCGTTTTTTGCAAACCTGTTTGGGGCTCGCCGGATGTGATGTAGCGGTGTTGAGAGTGTTGAAGATGCCTGTCCTTCTATTGCATCATGAAAACTTTTACTTATCTTAATGTTGGCACTGTATTAAAACAGGATGTTTGTGTGTGGATGTTTTTATTCCTTTTTTTTTTTTTGTGTGGTTTTTATTGCTATCTACGGTGTACAAAACTTTTAGTTCAGTGCATGGGTTGTCGTTCATGGAAGCATGGTTGTGCATGTTTTTGGAGAAATGAATGGGATGCTTTTGTATGTCTATATTATGCAAATTTAATTGGTAGTTTACTTTGACGTCTACTTTTGTGGTTGTTACCACTATTGCCCCCCGGTAAATTCAAGTTGAACAGGTTACCAATTTGTCAAACTCATATCATTACGCGTTACTACTGACAGTGGTGACGGCATTGCTTACATGAAAACCAATTTTAATATATTTGTTTATTGCAATTTTCCAAATAATTTGAGTCAATGAAAGGGAAGCAAACTAATTGACAGAGTGCCACTCTTGTAGGTTTCACATCAACGAAGACGTAATGAATCTGTGGGATGGAAGCAACAATGACGGAATAAGGGAAATGCTTAATCAAATGGCGGTCCAGGTGCAACAAGAACACAACTGCACATTTCTACAAGCATGCCAGTATGCGACAGAATGGTACGCAAAACACATGGCCAAAACGCTATGTCGCAATTCTATACTGACTGGGAATGCATGGATATCCGAACTATATGCGGGCCATATGGGGTGATTTGAGGAAAATGTTTACATGCCGAAGGAAATTTTTGTCGCCTTGTGTGAGACATTAGTAAATGATTTTGGGTTACAAGTCCCGCAACGTCTACATGGCTTAGTTGTTGAAGAAAAGCGTTGCAATGTTTATCCATGTCTTGAAAGGGAAGCAAAATCGGGAAATTCAAGAACGGTTCCAGCATTCGGGGGAGACTGTGTCTCGGCACATGCATAACGTATTAACTTCCATGAAAGCGTTCACTATAGTTCATTGCCGGCCCACATACAATTAGCATCGTATGCATCCATACGTGCGGTTTAGACAGAAATACCCACCGTTCAAGGTACTACTAAAAACCATTATTGACATATAAATAAAGAATGTCAGTTATTTTGTTTTTATTTTTAACTGGAGGTGACGTATGGGAAAAACCAAACACTTGTTACCTGTTTAAGCAACAAACGAAGTGGGTTGTTTGCAGGACTGCATTGGCGCAATAGATGGAACACATGTAAGTACATGGGTTACGGGGCCAGATGCGGCAACATATTTTGGTAGGAAATACTGTCACACGCAAAATATCATGGTCGCAGTGAATTTTGACATGTGTTTCATATTCATTTCGTGCGGATGGAAAGGAAGTATGCATGATAGTTGCATATTTAACGAGATACTAACGAATGACAATGTGCCATTCCCACATCCTGACAAAGGTAACACATGGCCATGAAATAGATTTATGGGGCTATACATTTTTTTTCGGAAATAGCGTTACTTGAAAATGAAGCACAATGTTTGGTTTTCGTGTCATACATTGTTGTCATGTCTGTAGGCAAATATTATCTTGTCGATTCTGGCTATCCAAACCGGATAGGTTACTTAGCACCATTCAAAGGCCACCGTTACCACCAACAAGAATTCCGACGTATTGCATGGAACAGGACGGCAAACACGCCAAGGGAATTATTTAACAAAGTGCACTCGTCCTTACACAGTGTGGTGGAACGCACTTTCGGTGCCTGAAAAAATCGATGGGGGTTTATTCGAGACATGCCTCGGTATGACTTTGCAAATGTGCAAGTTCAGTTAGTAGGTGCGTCAATGGCATTATATAATTATATACGGCGAAACACAGGTAACCCAACAACTGTGCACCCAATCTGTGATGAGGAAGAGGCAATGACAATAGTAAATGCCATACCAAAAGTTGAACATGACGATGATGGTTTAATGGTTGGGGATGAGGAACCCCATATGGCATTGGTGCGCCTTCACATGCGCGACAAATTATGTTACATGCGCAATAACGGAATGTTAGGAAATATATAATAGTCGAATTAATTTTCGTATGGTTGTAACATTACTAATGACATACATAGAACAGACTGTATTCAAAAAAATATATCACGTACAATATGTATGAGTTTCCATGGGAATGTAGCCCCTTCCAGTTGGTGCTGTGCCTAACTTTGAAAAACCAAAATCCAAGGTAGATATTTTTTTTTCGAAAAACAAAAAAAGGTGAAACAAATAACAAAAAATAAAAAAGAAAACTAATACAGAAATGGTCATAAAGTACGCCAATTAAAAACATAAAAACAAGTTGAAAACAACAAGAAAACCAAAACAGACCCTCATTTTTGTCATGTGTCACAATATATGATTTTCCACCGATTTTGACTAATTGAAAAAAAAAAAACGTTTTTCCAAACAAAAAAACCACCCAAAATTAGCATTTGCCACGTAATTTACAAATAAATAAAACAGATGAAAACACATTTGTCAAATATAAAAACAAATTACTATGTACAAATTTTAAAAAATTACAGAAATGTAAATTAAAAAAAGAAGAACCACAAACATAGGCGTCATCCAAAAAAAAAGGAAAAAAAAAAAGAAAAAAAGAGAAATTACCATTTGCCACGCCATTTACAAATAAATAAAACGACAGAAAATCCATTTTTTAAATATAAAAACAAATTAATGTGAGTGAATAAGTCAATGACAAAATCGTAAATTTTGAAAAAATAACGACAAAATTACGCCACATTCAAAAACATTTTAAAAAAAATCATGAAAACATAAATTACCATTCGCGACGTAATTTACAAATAAATGAAACACATAAATAAATAAAAAAAAGTTATTGTATACCAATAAAAATAAAGAAGAAGAACTAATTAACGTAAAAAAAAAACAAAAAAAAGACAAAAACATAAATTAAAAAAAAAATCGAAAAATTTAAGCACAATACGCCAAATCCAAAAAAAAAAAAAGTAATAAAAAAAAAAGATAAGCAAAATACGAAAAATCCAAATCCAAAATAAAAAAATGAAAAGAAAAAAAAAAATTAAAGCAAAATATGCCAAATCCAAACCCAAAATAAATTTTTTTTTATAAAAAATTTAAGCAAAATTTGCCAGATCGAAACCCAACATAAAAAATAAAAAATAAAAATTAAGCAAAAGCATGGCAAATCCAAACCCAAAAAAAAAAAAAAAAAAAAAATTTAAGCAAAATACGCCAAATCGAAACCCAACATAAAAAATAAAATAAAAAAATAACCAAAATATGCCAAATCCAAACCGAAAAAAATAAAAAATAAAAAAAACATTTAAGCAAAATACGCCAAATCTAAACCCAAATTTTTTTTTTAAAAAAAAAAAGCAAAATATGCCAAATCCAAACCCAAAATAAAAAAAATAAAAAAAAAAAGACAAAAAGGGCAATTTGGTAATTTGACAGGAAGACATCTCACCAAAAAGTCAAAAAAAGTCAAAAAGTGCTTCCCAAACTAGGCTTTTTACCCAAGGCTAAAATAGCCAAAAAAGTCAAAAAGCCAAAAAGTCAATCCATTTCCCAAACGGAGGCTAAATATATAGAGTTTGGATCCCCTCTAGCCAAACCCTCCAGCCTTTCCTCCTGTCAAGGGTCAGGATTTGGCCACGTCACCAGGGCCAAAACCTGCGGCTCAGATCAAGTTTGGTTTTAAAAAAAAAAAATTTGAATTGTTTTTTGAAAAATGATTTGTGACACTAAAACTGCTGGCACTAATGGCACTAATTTCCAGTTTTGGTAACTTTGTTTTTTTTTTTTTGGTAACTTTGAATTTCGAGCTCCATATCGGAGCTGTTGTTTTTTATTCAACACAAAAGCAGAACTTCTCCCTTATCTCCCTTTCACTTTTTCTCTCCTCTCTCTTCGAAGCTCAGATCAAGTTTGGTTTTTTTTTTTAAAAAAAATTTGAATTGTTTTTCATTCAACACAGCAGCAGAATCCTCCAACATTTAACTATATCCAATTTCATGAATAAAAAAACCATTTCAGACTATAAATGGAGTAAATTTTAGACTATAAAGTGAGCCAATTTAATGAATAAAAAAACCATTTCAAACCAAATTTCATGGTTTTTGGTTTGTATATATATATATATATATAGATTAGACTATATATATATGACATGGGAGCAACTCTTAGACAGAAGAAGAGAGGCTCAAATCGCGATTCAAATCTTCGGAGTAAGACAAAGGGAGAGAGGGAGAGACCATTGATGTTTGCCGCTATCGTCATTAACTGAGCTTGAACCGATCGCTGCTCACCGAGCTTCAAGAGGAAGAGGGAAAAAGTGAAAGGGAGAGAAGAGAGAGACGTTCTGCTGCTGTTGAATCAAAAACAATATATATATTTTTTTTAAAACCAAACTTGATTTAAGCCGTAGGTTTTGGCCCTGGTGATGTGGCCAAATCCTGGCCCTTGACACGAGGAAAGGCCCGAGGGTATGGCTGGAGAGGATCCGGACTCAAATATATATATATATACATATAATTTAAGATATATGTTGTATTATATATATTTGATAGTATAGATGTATATATGTGTATAATTTAAGATGTAGTTTAGTAAGAGGTTAGAATAAAATGTTATAAATTAAGTTCAAAAAATAAATATGTGAATATATAACAGATGAGAGTGGAAGATAAGAAGATGGGAAAGCAGATAGAATAGAAGGGTAAGAAAGTCAATTTACATTAGATGTTAACGGTATTAATATTGCATTTTAATTCAAAGACACATTACCGTTTTTAAAACATTAGAGAGATGAAATGTTTTAGAGTCATATCACAAGGATTAAAATGAGTTTTTATTTTTTAAATATAATTCAAAAAGTTTTTGATTATATCTTAAACACTGTTTGCTTGTAACTTAAGGTTAGTTTGGCATGTACTAAATAAGTCAAAAAGTCAAAAAGTCACTATCTTATTTAAGTCACATCATCTTATTTAAATCACATCACCTCTCTAACACATCACATCAAACCCAACCCAAACCCACTAATAAGTCAAAAAATACATTTTTTAAGACATCCCAAACCAACCCTCATTTTTCTTTATTTGACATTAGCCAAAACAAAAACAATCAAGAACAATCAAACAAGCTAAAGTGGGCCCTAAATTGGGCCCACCGAAGCTTCCTCTCAACTTACCACGCCCAAAAAGCCCACAGGCGCCAAACCAGTACACTACACTACACTCCACTCCATCTCCTCCTCTCCCTCTCTCGGAATCTGCGAACCAAAGCACACTCAACAAGAAGAACAAAACCACGTCGTTTTTACACCATGCCTCCATCAAAACCCGCCGAACTAACACCTTATCACTACCACCAAGAACAAGAAGAAGTAAACTACGTCGTTTTACCATTCTATATCCTCCCCGAGTACCTCCGCCGCCGCAAGCAGCGCCGGTGCCGCCTCATCTCCACCGCCGCATTCCTCCTCCTCCTCAGCCTTTCCCTCTACTCCCTTTGGCCCTCTGAACCCTACCTCAATCTCTCCCGCCTCCGCCTCCATCGCATTCACATCCACACCGTCCCTTCCATCTCCGTCGACGTCGCATTGAATCTCACCGTCAATGTTCGCAACGTCGATCTCTTCTCCATCGATTACAACTCCATCGTCGTCTCGATCGGGTACAGGGGGAAGCAGCTAGGGCTCGTTACATCGGATGGTGGATACGTGAGACCCAGAGGGTCTTCGTACGTGAACGCTACGCTTGAGCTTGAAGGAGTTGAGGTTCTCTCTGATGTGATTCTCTTGCTTGAAGACTTGGCTAGGGGTTCGATTGCGTTCGATACGGTTACTGAATTTCACGGCAAGCTAGGGTTCTTCTTCTTCGATGTTACTCTCAAGGTAGATTGATTATATGTATGTATGTATGTATGTATGTATGTATGCAAATGAGTAGTATTTTGATTGTTTGATTCGTCCAGTTTTTTAAAAATCTTTTATAACTGTGAGGCATATGGTAGATTTTATCTTGTTTGTTGTTGATTAGTATAAAGGTATAAAGTGATTAATACTTTGGAATTTGACACTCTCTTTAGATCATGAGATGAGAAAAAGAAAAAAAAGGAAGAAAAAAGAAGAAAGAATGATAGGATTTCTCACCTAAGTGGGAATAAAAAAATGTTTGATTTGAATTTTTTGAATTTATCTTTTAAAAAATTAATTAATTTTTTTTTTGTTTTCTGTATATATTTTTTCTGATTTTTTTTTAAAATTTTAAGTAATTTTTTTAATTTTTAAATACACTTAACATAAATATATTTAAAAAATATAATATTTGTGATTTTTTTTTAAAGTTTACTAAATATAAAAAATATAAGAAAAAAAATAAAAATTTAGTATATATATTTTTTATATTATTGTGTATTTATTAATTTTTTAAAATATTTTTTTAAATACATTTAAGTAAGATACATTTAAAAAAAGTAAAAAAATTATTTAAAATTTAAAAAATATTCACTAAAAATAAAAAAAAAATAGGAAAGATAAAAAATTTAATTTTTTATCTAAAAAATTAAAACTAAACACAATAATTATGATTCATCAACTTCTTGTTTGAATAGACAATGATTAAATGGTGATTCACGTGTTATTTTGTATTTAACGGGATAGTTTAGGTATTTTATATATATATATATATATATATTTGTGATTTTGTAGATAGTAAAATTTCATACTAAATACCATTTTTGGTAAAACAAATTTTTTTTTGATAACTTGGTATTCGGGTTTATTAGACTGACTAATTCAGATGACCAATCTCATCATTCACTTGTGAGAGTCTCAAGTAAAATGAAGACAAAATCCCATATGACGGTTGAAACAAAACTTAATTTGTCTTTCTCACCATTTTTTTTTATTTTTCACTATTACTCAACTTATTAATTGTCTAAATAAGTGATGTGGAATTTCATTTTCTCCGGTTTTTTTTTTTTTCTCACCAAACCCTTTAATCCAAATGGAGTGTAAGGGAATCAGAAGGAAAAATATGAAGGATGAATCTTTGGTACAGGAATGGAAAAGAGTTAAAAATGAATTGACTCAACTTTTAAGTATTTCGGATCAATAACTAAAGTAGAGACTAGAGAGAGGTTGAAGTGAATAAAAGCATAACAGTGTACAAAACTTTTGCTTCCTACTAAAGCAGGATTTAGAGAGAGGTTGAAGTGAATAAAAGAACGACTCAATGCATGAGCCACCTACTTCTTTGCTAAAACAGGGTTTAGAGAGTGTAAGATGTACGCAATCTTATTCCATTTTTAGTGAGGTTTTCATGAACTCAAAAATATTAGTTTAGGATGAGCAAAGATTAAAGTGGAATAAATAAAAGTATTTTCATAGGACGGTTGTAGAGTAGAACATTTTCGGGGGCAAACAAACGAAGTTACTCTTGACGAGCCCGAGCTAGTATTGTGTACTGCCTGTTTAATTTTGCTTAGATTACTAGTAGTGAAGCTTGAGTTCATTGAGGCTTTTCTTTTTTTCTTTTAATTTTTAACAATTATTGTTCTTGTAGCAGTTGGTCTTCTACAACTTCCCATGATCCAATGCACTTTGTAAGGATGGACAATTGGATTCATGTTGATTGCTTCAAAAAATAAAAAGATAGGCCAAAAAGAATGTGTGTTATGGTGGTGAAAGAAGACATGATTGGTTATGCTAACATTTCTACCGAGTCTAAGAAAACAAGTCGTATGCCTTCTATGAAATAAGAAGAAGAATTCATACAACCGACCTTAATTAGTTTGAATTTATGCGAAAATGTTGTGGTAGCTCATGGTAGCTCTTCAGATTTACCTCATAGCTGCGACTATCATTCTTTTTAGCCTCTCTCTCACCCGTAACAGCTCCAAGATTAATCAAATTACTTCTTGCTAGTGTACTCGTTGGTTTTCTGCACTTGATGTGAAAAGCCTTGGAGAAACGTTGTACCTTGTCTTTCTAAATTCTACATCTAATGTATTTGTGAATATGGTCATTTTATCTCCAGATAAATAAATTATTGACGGGAATTCAATGCTGATACGTTGAGGATGTTTGAGAATCTCAATTGCAGATCAATATACTGGTCTTTCTAATCTGACTAATTACCTTTTTTATGATTTTTAACAGGCGAAAGTATCATGTGAAGTTCATGTAAATACTCGCAACCAAACAATTATCCGTCAGAATTGTTATCCCGAGGTGAGGCTCAGTTTTTTTAAAAAAAATTCTTGAAAAAAATCAACTAGAAAACTGATGTAATTCTAATCTTAAACACCATACGCGATCAATATAAAAATTTTCAGTCAGTTAGCACCCAAACTGTCTGTTATACTGACTCTAAATGTTTCTTTGGCCAGTGATCTCACTTGGAGGGTGAAGCAGAGCTAAGCTAGAAGGTTCAATGGTGTCAGTGGTCTCTACATCTGTATTCATTTACACAGTTTCTGGTACGTGAAATCCAGAACGCGCATATCATATGATCATATCCCTGTTTCTGTAAAATATAAACATATTAAAAACTGTTGGAAAATCATTGATTGGATGTCATATATATTATATATGTGTATATTATTATTTTTCCAGGAAAATATTCCATATGTTGTGCAAGAACAGTTTCCTGTTTGAGAAAATTACAGTAAGGTATTGAATGGCAATTGGGAAAAAGAGTTGAAAGTGTGTATTATTCTTCTATTTTTATTTTATTATTATTATTATTTTTTTCTCTCCACAAACCCATCCTTAAAATTCTCACCCCAAAGATAGTTTTCTTTGTTTTTTTTTTTTTCCCCTGGGTGTGGTCAGTGCAGTAAAGGGTTTGCTACTGTTTTACTACATCAATGGATTTGGAGTTTATTTCCTATTGTGACAACCATTATAAGCCATCTCTAATAAAATGAATCAAGTTACTTAAGCCTAATTCATATTCAATTCATTAAAAATTCATTTGAGAATTGTTTGTAAAGTTAACAAGTCGAATTTAAACAAAGTTTGAAACACTGGCTAAATTTTGTTTTAAATTAAGGGAGCTTTTTCTATAAATCTATCTTTAATTACTTATGTTCCATTCAATCCATATTCTTTTTGACTATTCCATTAGGTCCTATTTGAGATAAGAAGACCAAAATACCCTTTTTATCTACTTATGTTCTATTTAGTTTATATTATTTTCTTATGTTTCAATAAGTTCTATGGGTAACATAATTACCAAAATACCCCTAATGTGAATGTTCACACCGTCAATGTGAATGTTCATATCGTCAATGTGTAGGGGCCGGCCCATGTACAATGTGAATATTCACATTGATATGTTAACATTCACATTAATAGGAGTGTAAAATTAGCTCATGACTGTACGCCGGCGAAGCTTGGTCGGCCGTGACAATGTGAATATTCACATTGACATATTAACATTCACATTGATAGGACTGTAAAATTAGCCCGCGGTCTGTGGGCGGTCCGAAACCCGCCCATTGTCGGGGCGGGCCCAGCCCGTTGATAATGTGAATATTTACATTGACATGTTAACATTCACATTGATAAGAGTGTAAAATTAACTCGCATCCCATGGGCGGCCCGAGGCGAGCTCGACCCGGCCCGTGACAATGTGAATATTCACATTGACATATTAACATTCACATTGATAGGAGTGTAAAATTGGCCTGCGGCCCCTGGGCGGCCCGAAGCCCGCCTGCTGTCCGGGACGAGCCCGGCCCGTGACAATGTGAATATTCACCTTGACATATTAACATTCACATTAATAGGAGTGTAAAATTGGCTCGCGACCCGAAGACGACAGCCTCGGGTTGGGCCGGTGGGCCTAGGCCTAGGCTCGAGCTTGGGCGGGCCTGGCCATTTTTTTAAAATTCTTTTTAATTTTTTTTATCAAAATTTTATTATTTTTCACAAAAAAAGACATTGTGCTTCAGGCGGGCTGGACCTCGGACCGAGCCTTGAATGGGCCTTAAGCGGGCCGATGGGCCGGGCCGGGCCGGGCTTCAAAGTGATGGCCTAGGCCCTAGTCTAGGGTCTCGGACATGCTTGGGCCCGGACTCAAACGAGCCTGTCCCGGGCCGTGGGTGGGCTTCGAGCAGCCCACGGGCGGTGGGCCAATTCTACATTCCTATCAATGTGCATGTTAACATGTCAATGTAAATATTCATATTGTCAATCTGGTCGTCGGTCCTACCGCCGTGAAAGCCGGGCAATGAGCAAATTTTACACTCTTATCAATGTTAATATTAACATGTCAATGTGAATATTCACATTGTCACGGTCGCTGCCCGCGTCAGGCGTCGGGTTGCCGCCACGGGCCAATTTTACACTCTTGTCAATGTGAATGTTAACATGTCAATGTGAATATTCACATTGTCAACGTGCTGGCCGCGCCCAGAGTCATGGCGGCTTTTGGCCTATGGGTCATGGACCAATTTTATACTCTTATCAATGTGAATGTTAACATGTCAACATGAATATTTCCATTGCCAACGGCCCCGACCGGGCCCGCCCATGGGCCGCGAGCGAGGTTCGCGCCGCTACGGGACGCGGGCCAAATTTATACTCTTTGTAATGTCAATGTGGGTATTCAAATTGTCAACGGTCGCCCGCCCGCTCACAAACGGGTTTCGGGCCGCCCATGGGCCAATTTTACATTCCTACCAATGTGAATTTTAAAATATAAATGTTCACATCATAAAATTGCCAACCGTTCAAAAAATATTTATAAGGGTATCAAAATTAAATATAAGGGCATAAGTGTCCAAGAAAATAGTGTAAATCAAGAAAAAAGACTTTATGGAATAAAACTATACATGGGACTAAATAGGTTAAAAAATTCCTTCATGAATTTTTTGGATTAAAACACTTCTAAATGAGATTTATCAATAATTTTCCCTTAAATTAAATAACTCAAATTTATATTGTCTATTATTCAACTTGAACTTTGCTCGGTACAATTTATCTCCATTGTAAGCATGACACCATGCTAGAAACATTTCACATGATTGAAAATAATGATGTTAGCATGACCACATTTGTATTGAGGTTTCAAGTAATAGTTGTAGTTGTTGTGACGATAATGGTGGTATTGATATGGTTGCTTGTATATCGGTGCTTTGTAATGGTTAATGAAACTCTACAATTTTTTATTTTTTGAGCAATTTTGTTAAAACTTATAAATACATGTGTTTTTATTTTAAAATCACATTTGTTGAGATTTAAAAAATATATATTTTTAGAATTTTTATATTTTTGTAGACATGATATAATATATGTACTAAATTTTATAGTATTATTTTTGAGTTTTATGAAAAGAGTTTTGACATATTTGTATTTTAATATTTAATGATTTTATATGTCATAAATTCATAATGTATGACTTTACTGTCGTTTATTTTGTTATTATTAGATATATACTTATAATGTTATATTGTGTTTCAAATTTGCAAGTTATATATGTTCAATAAATAAATGTGAATATATTGTTGCGATTTTATCAAACAAACTAACATATGATTCATATATTCCAGTTATACAAGTAACACCACATACAACTTACAAGTTACAATTACATAAAAAAAAAAAAAAAAATTGTTTAATCTTTAATGTTGAGTGATTAAATAAAAACAAAAATTGAAAGGTGAGAAAATAAGTAAAAAAATGTAGTTTTAAATGTAGCAAATGCCACCAATATTATGTAATGGTTGTAATAGTGTTATAACCTCATTACGGACGTTACAAAATGGTGGCAACCATTACATCTGTGAAACTGTTATAATGACTATAGTGAATAGTAACAATTACCAATACGCTTATCATTATGTGATGGTTACAAGCCCATTTATAATATTATGATTTGTATATTATAAAGTGTTTATGATCTCAAGTGTCACTGTTATGTTAGTAACAAATATGAGTAGTGGAGCTCTTTAAACTAATGCAATGATACGAATACAGTGATAACAAATGAAAACGTAAACACTTTATAGTATACAAATCATGAGCACCCACCATAATCTCAAACTCTACCTTTTATTTTACACCTCCCTCCTAGATCCTCCCATGCCACAAACCCCTTAACCATCGCAATTCTTGCACGTGAGAGAGAGAGAGAGAGAGAGAGAGAGAGAGAGAGAGAGAGAGAGAGAGAGAGAGAATATCTTGGGTTTTTAGATGTAGGATTAGTTTAGCATAACCTAAATAAGTCAAAAAGTCAAAAAGTCACTATCTTATTTAAGTCACATCATCTTATTTAAATCACATCACCTCTCTAACACATCACATCAAATTCAACTCAAACTTAACAATAAGTCAAAAAATACACTTTTTTAAGACGTCCCAAAATCTTGGATTTAGAAAGGAAGGTAGCAAGAAGTAGAATAAGGAAGAGGAGCGAGAACGTGGCTGACAAGGATGGACTGGAAAAGAGTAGGCAAGGGAAGGGAGGGTTGTTGAAGCTGAGGATGGAGAGTGAAGGGTATCGATCAAAGCTTGTGGTGGCTAGGATGGGAGGTAGGGTTAGAGTTTAGGAGACTAAAAATAAGAATAAAATTAAAATTATATGTTACTATAAAATTATAATAAAATAATAAATAACTGAAAAGGAAATTCAATAATAAAAAACAAAAAGGTAAAAATTATTAGTAGCACCACACAATAGTCATTGTAGAGTATAAGATACGTGTTCAACTCTACTGGTTCTATTTCCACATAACCCTACAACTGCAATGTAGAGCATCAGATAAAGAATGATATCATTATTTTTTTCATAAAAAATATTTGAGATACTTAATTTATCACTCTTAAAAATTATCTCTAATGATGTGTTTGTCAAGTATTAAATTTTAATTTGTCAAACATTCTATCATATGAGATTTAATCTCAATACCATCAATTTTTGAAAACCGGACCGGTGAGCGAACCGGAAAAGGGACCAGGTGGACGGGTCATTGGTTCAATCGTCGGGTCAAAGCGGTCGAACTGTGACGTCATAATTAATATATATAATTAAAAATTATAAATAAATAAAAAATATATATAAATACTCAAATAAAAATAAAAATTGTTGTATAATATTTATTAATAATATTTAATAAAATCATAATTGATAAAAAAAAGTCACTTGTTTTAAAAAAATTAAAATTTTTAAACATTCCCTCCAAACAAATTAATTGAATGCTAGGTTTTAGGGGTGAGCAGCGGATATACCGATCCGCCAAAACCGACCGAACCGAACCGATCCGTTGCATTTTGGACGGATGCGTGATGACGAGCGGACGGTTGCGGATTGATTTTCTCCAATCCGCCAATTTGGCGGACGGATGGCGGATTTGAGATTTCTTTGGCCGCAACCGAACCGCCAAACCGCCAAATCGCGAGCACCCCTAGTAATTTATAAGACTTTGTATTTTCAATTTGTTTAAATATTATGTTTGTGTTTTCAATTGAAAAAGAGTTTAAATATTCTGTTGAAAAAAAGTTTTCAACTTGAATATATTTTTTGAATTGAAAAAAATAAACGTATTATTTATCTATATTTTTTGGTTTTTAAATCTAGCTCTAAATATAATAAATAGAAAATATGATATATGCTGGTTAGTTTTTTGTTTTTAAAAACATATGTAGATGTAACAATACAGAGACATACAATCTCTACTACTGTTTTGTTCATGGTTTTGGTGGTTTGAATTGTTATTATATTTTAAGAATCACATATTGTAATACTTTATGTGGATGAATCATGCTGTGATTGTAATATGTGGATAAGGCATGCAATAATCGTGATATTCTAAAGTTTCAAACTTTCTTTCTTTAGATAAGGCATACAGTGATTGTAATACTTTTTTAAGTCATTAACTGTAATACTTTCTTTTTCTTTTTTTTCTTTTTTCTTTTTGAGGAAGTGCACAAGTTGAATTATGTTGAAAATTTATAAAATTTTAAACCGCCAAACCGATTCGCATCCATCCGCCAAACCGCCAATCCGCTCAATCCACATCCGCCGGATTGGCGGACGGATGCGGATTGATTTTCTTCAATCCGCCAATCTGGCGGACGGATGGCGGATTGGAGGTTCTGTGGCCGCAACCGACCCGCGCCCACCCCTACTAGGTTTAATTTTGGAGGGAAATGAAATTTTCAACTCTCCCTCCAATCAATATGTTTCAAATAATTTGATTGAATCCCACATAGAATTTTGTAGGTTCTCTTTGAAAAACCTTTTCCTATAAATATGAATAGATTTTCATAATCTTCTTAAACT
This sequence comes from Camellia lanceoleosa, assembly GCA_025200525.1. NCBI lineage: Eukaryota > Viridiplantae > Streptophyta > Magnoliopsida > Ericales > Theaceae > Camellia > Camellia lanceoleosa. The sequence goes on along the minus strand of CM045772.1, from coordinate 115,885,359 downwards.
TCCAATGAGACTCTTCTTTATGAGAGGAGACTCTTGAAGTAAGAATTTTTAGTCAAAATTTTGAAATATATTTATATATATATATAAATATATAAGAAAGAAAGAAAGAAAGAAAATAATAAAAAAAAAATGAAAAAAATCAACGGTTCAACCTACCAAACCCGGTGCGGGTCACCGGTTTTCCCAGTTCAACCGCCGGGACTTCCGAATTTCTATTTCTAGGCTGGTTTTGCTCCTACTCCGGTTTTAGGGGTTGACCGGACTGGAACAAAGCCCGATTCCCGGTCCAACCAGTTTAACCGGCCAGTCCAGTCCGGGTTTCAAACCATTGAATACCATATCATAAGAGATAATTTAGGAATAATGTTAGGGATTTCAAATATTTTACTAAATATTTTATCAAATATCTCACATAATATGAGACTTACATGAATCCACGCTTTTATGAGATATTTAATAAAATATTTATCTAACATTTTTCATTATTTAAAAATGATAAATTACGGATGTAGCGTTGTATTTTCATTGTATAAATAGTCCAAGTTCATGCATGTTATGTTATACACTCATTTACCACGCATAGACCAACTAGAAAAAATTTCTCAGAACCTCAAAGCCTAACAACACCACTTTCAACTGCCATGCACATCGGAAGTTGGTTCAACTCCGGCAACCGACCCATCGTTAGATGCCAGAGCTTCAGGGAGACATCCGAGACCGAGTACGATAGGTTTCTGCCGGTTAGTTTGCCAGTGACAGGATCGAAAGTACCAATTTGGATAATGATGTGGAGGAAGATCAAGAAACCGAACAAGAATAAGAGGATGATCAAAAAGAAGAGTTTCGAGCATTCAACTACGATGAAGTTCAGTTATGATCCAAACACCTACTCGCAGAATTTTGAAGAGGGATCGATTTGGGATGATCTTGATGATGGTCTCTCTCGGTCCTTCTCGGCTCGGTTTGCTGTTCCTTCAAGGATCTTTCAGAAGAGTGAAGGGATTGATGGATTAATGGGATGACACAAGAATGATATGTGGTTTTTTAGTTCAAATCTTTGGGAAATTAATGTTATGCTTAAAATTGTTGTCTTTTGTAACTTATTAGTTCGATTTATTTTGGTCTTTCTTCAATGTTTATCAATTTGTTTTTACCATTTAAATGTCACACACTACAAATTAAAACAATAAATCTATTATAATTTTTAAAGTTAAGCTAAAAACAAATCATTTTTTATTAAAAAAAACCTAAAAAAAATACTTATTTTTATTTTTTAGTTAATTTCTTCTTTTTTTTTGAAATTTTATTATCTTTTGAGGTTTTTTAATTGAGACGATCTATAAAAAGTCAATTTTTTTGGACATAATTTTAAAAAAAAATCTGATGAGAAAGGAATATAATTAGAAGTAGCTTCTTCTATGTAGCTTCTTCTCTATCATCATCATCACTTTATTTATTTATTTATTTATTTGTTTTCTTGATTTATAAGCAAGCGAAGATGCTTCAGAGACTTTTTTGGCCCCCTTACCTTGACTTTATTTATTATTATTATTATTATTATTATTATTTTTTTTTTTTTTTTGTTGAAGTAGAAACAAAAACTATTAACGGCAAAAGGAATCAACAGCATTTGCTTTTCCTTGCTTTTATTTATCGTTACTTCAATAGTAGTATTAATATTAGCATTAATGTTATATCCACTGCATTTAGTCTCGCTCGAGTTATTTGAATTTGTGCATATCAATCGTTTAATAGGTCATCTGGGTGGATGCCGGTTGATATACTAGTTGACAAGAATGACAACCGTGATTAATAAGAATGACACTGATTATCTAATCGATCATTTGAGAGGTCGTGTAGCCACGTCATTCAGGAGGAGTTGAACTTCCTCTATTTCAGTATACCAAGCATTTTTCTAATGTTATTATACTAGTATATGCCTGTGCCTTCAGACACGGTATAAATAAAACTGCGTGAATAAAAAGGAGAAAACAAAAAAATAAACAAATAGAGAAAAAAATAAAAAATTGGGGAAAATAAAAAAAATAAAAACAAGAGAGGGAGGAAAGAAGGAAGGAATGTGAGATTATGAGATCATTCATGAAATCATGAAATGATGGGTAAAAAAAGAAAAAAGTAAGAGAGAGAAACGGAAAAGTAAAAAATATACACATAGGACATTTTAAAAGAAATACATCTTAACTATTATTTTGTAATTTGAATAGATCTAAACTGCCTAAACGTCACAAAAATATGTCAAAAATTCAAAAATCCTCCTACTTTGTTATATAGATTTTATTATCTCATGCAAATTGAAATTAAATAATCACTTTCCTCAAACTTCACACAACACAGCCATATGCATACATTACATAATTTACTAATGAGACTCTAAAGGTTTGCATTTTCCTCTTTTTTTTTTTTTTTTTCTTCTGATGCCTCTGAAGAGGAAAAGAAATGCTAGGCAAACTTATAATATAATAGGTTCAGGTATAGACATGTGACCACGAATTCTACTGTCTTATTTGACTAATAACAACATATTAGTCCGAATAGTTTAATTGAAGTGTTGTTTTATTTTCGTATTTTTAATTTAAATAATATAAATTTTAATTTTGTTAGAATATCTTTCGTTATACGTTGTTGATATTTTATTTAAAAAAATATCACGTAAAAAATTAGAAGAATCAAAATAAAATTTAAAAGAAATTGCAGGAACCACTACTGTAATGAATAAGTTACACCAGTGATCCATATAATTTTTTTTAAATTCTATTTTTGTTCCTCTAGTTTTACATGTGATATTTTTCCTTTCAAAATTTTGACGTTTAGAATGACTAAATTACAACAAAATTGAAAATGTAAAATTTAAATTGTTCAAATTAAAATTATAAAAAATATAAAATTTTACTTAAACTAAAGAGACTAACAATATAATTTACCCTCTATATAATATAATAACGTCATAGAAGTGCTGATTTAAATATAGAGAATATATTACTTAACAGTTGGATAGAGAAAAAAAAAATACACATATATGTAGGGATGCAATGCACTCTCACAACTTTATACTTGCACCCCACCACAAATTACACCTTCCGTGTTTTTGTAATTTTTTTTTTTTCTTCTTTCATCTTACTGTCAAGTAATTTCCCATTTGAATAATAGGCATGACTTAGATAAGCATGTGCTACACTGAGGAACAACATTAAAATGCCTAACCTCCATTTAATGGTTGCTCTTAACTGGCTACTTGTCATTTTTTTAACTTTAATTTTGTACTTTCATTTGGATAATATATAGCTTATCTGCATTAGTGTTGTTGTGGGGTTATACAAGTCATCATATACAGGACAACCACTATCACAGCAATCAATCCCAACTTATTATAAATTAAAAACTGATAATTAAAAATATTTTTTTCATAATTTTTAGATAATTAATTTTTTAAAAATTTATTTAAATTACTTATATTTAATGAACTATAAATAAAAATTATATCAAACAATCTAATACAAATTCTTAAATTATAAATAAATTATAAATAACTCATTTAAATTGCACCACACAACCATAATGTAAAGTGGTTTATAAACTCCCGAACATTAGAGTGAAATTACTGGATTCCAAGATATGCCGTTAAACTCGCATGAAATCATGGATCTCCTATTAATAGGGTGGCCAAGGCAACAAAAAGAATGAGAGAAAAGTCAAACAAAACAAAAAGAATCAAGTTTGTAAATCTAGTAAGTAATTAACAAGGAGAATCATAACTAAAAAAAATTGAATAATGTTCTATGTACTAATTAATGTAGTATCATTTATATAGTTTTAAATATTTATAACTTGTATAATAAATATGGTCAATAATAATATCATAATACTAATTGATATATTAATGTATATACTAATTGGTGCATGTAGTATCACCAAAAAAAATTAACGGAAAAAATTTTTAGTACGACACAGTTCTCCACTACTACTTGCATTTTTGTTAAGGAAGCATATCTTATTTCCCGTGTATCAAAAAAAAAAAAAAAAAAAACCAGTTAAGGAATCCTATCTTTTAAACTTGAATATACAAAGAAAAATAACCATCAAGGGGTTAATTTAGTAGATGGAGTGTTTCCTTATTGATCGTGATGTCTGAGTTTGAATTTTATTATTGTACTTTTTATTTCTCTTAAGGGTCATCATTTGGTCCAAAGATTAACAGTCCTACTGGTTTTTATTCAGCTCAAGTTTGTACCCTAAGTGGACTGACCTAGCGCAAATGAGGCTTGGGCTAGGCTTAGGCCTAGGCCTAGGGTTTGAAGCTTGGTCCAATCTACGAACTTCGCACAAATAATAAAAAATAAAAAATGGAGGAAAAACGAAAAGAACAAAAAGAAACTTGAATCTCGACCCGTTAAGTCTACGATCGCACCCGTTGGCCTTTGAAAGCCAGCCTACTCGTCCGCAGTGATCTTACAAAAAGGACCCCTAGTCCCAACAATGTCCTTGCATTAATAACAACAATTTAATTTATTCTCATGCCATTTGGGTAAACACAAAATGTAATATGTAAGGTAGATAGATACCATTGTGGACACAAGAAAGACTCGAATTATAGAAGCTCTCACTTTCCAGCATGATTTCTCAGTCATATATAAATGGTCCAATTCTCTGAATTGATCCCCTAATTCATTCATTGAATTAAAAGCAACTCCTCAATCAATTATCCTCCCTTACCGGTGCCAAAGCTTCAAACTAGGAACACAAACAAAACCACCTATCTAAACAATTCATTAATACCTACAAAATAGGAACACAATTCATTATTAGATGAATGTAACGATGTTAAAATGAAGTCAACTTAGAAGTCAAGACATAAGTAGATATAAACAACATTGGAAGCAACTCATTAAGAGGCAAACATGATTACATCAGTGGAGCAAAAAAGAAAATAATCACAAAAAACAAGAGTGTTATTTTCCCGGTGATTCCATATAGGGACATAAACAGGGAAAACCAACCGAGCCAATAATAATATCATGTTCATCAAAATTAAAAACCAAAGAAAAACAAGTTTCTCATTGGAATTAGCTGTCATGACTAGACTCTGGAGAGACCGAAGAAGCTGCCAGTGATCATTACCACAACAAAAGCTAAACCAGAGAAAGGCCACAGATGACAACTACCACATAGAAACTGCAATCTATGAAAACAGCGCATATTGTTTAGTAGAATACCAAACTCATTTCTAAAATCTTAACTGCTCTTTTCCAATTTTTCTCGTCTTCCAGGATACCAACTTTTCCTTCTTCCTCAATCTTCTCAGGATCTCTTTGCTTCCCTAACAATCGTAGAAGCACAATTGTTACATCAGTCAGTAGGAGTATATAAAGAGGCCTCGATGCTATGGTGCTCTGTGACTTCACTATATAGCATTTCCCCTCGAATACCCGGCATTGATGTCATGTTTCGTTGGTGTATCAGAATAACCATCTTCACCCTTAAGACCAGTTGCAAAAGCAATAATGTCATCGATGAGATGTATTACATTCAGATATAAGTACTAAATGAAATTTTTTGATAACTGCAGGAATTTGAGCTAATATTAAATTTCTTGCTTTGATATCGAAAATTGACACAAGATTACTTCATTCACATGACATCATTTAGCATATCACCCGATTAAATATCAATTGCCACCCTATCTCCTAAAGACAAGTTATGCAGGTTTAGGGTAATATCTGCAAATAAATACATTTAAACTAGAGAAATTTCTGTTACTCCATAAATGATCCCTAACTTGAACTCAAAACAATAATGCTAGAGATTTCAAATGCATTGATCGATCCAAAGTGCAGCAAGAAATGCAATCCTATTCTGACATTCTGCTAAGCTAAGGCACTCTAAGCCAAACCCTTGATGTCCTCACAGTTATAAATGAAACAATTTAAACTTGAAAAAACAAAACAAATGCATATACACCAATCATATGCTAACGCTCGCTGTCATTTCCCTTGTACTAGTTTTTCTCTTTTTTCTTTTTTCTTTCTTTTCTTTTGCAAAAGGAAACATGCAGGATGATTTTCAAGTTGCAGTGAAGGAGGTTTAAAGATCGATAATGAGAATAGTCAAATTGTTTGACAAGGGAACTTCATTCGCATTTCTAAATGGATTTTTAACTATAGTGCTATTTGGGACTTCCACCAGGTCCAAACCAACTGGAGATAAGGTGAAGAAGTAAAAGACACAGGCCGGTTGTTTTTGACATATAGAGTAGGAATCCACACAATTTTTCAAATTTTGGAATCATGTTCTTTCCTTGTATGTGTTGTCCAAACTCAACTTGTTGTGAGGGGTAAAAGAATACTTTAGAGCATCTACAAGTTTACTTTTTTTTTTTTCCTCATCAAATTTGAGTAAAATGTTCACATGATATTGAATGTTCCAACAGACAATTTGCATTTATCATCAAAGCACTGGTCGACCGGGAAAACGACTGGGCAGATGTCTGGCTGGTCGACTAGTTTGTGTAAATTGACCAACACCTTTACGTCAATTTTGCAAGGATGAGGTTATCCGGGAGGACGTCCAGTACAACGGTCACTTACAAATTTGATACGGAAGGATAAAGCTACATTTGTTGGGTATACCTCCTTATTGGAGTGTGGGACCCAATGGTTTATTAAAAGAGTTTTAATTTGGTTTAGTATTAGTTATAATATATTTTTATATATTATATCTAATTTGTGGAAACCCAATTCAGTTTGGAAACAACTAAAGTTTTGATAATAAACCCTAGATTCACAATATTTTAGATATTGTTTTTGCTCATCCCGAGGTGAAGAGAACGGCTACTACACATACTCTATTTTGGTGAAATCAATTATTTGGGTGTGTGAACAGTAGAGTTAATTTGGGTGGTTCTTTGCTTCGTTTTCGGTGTTGATTTGGTTCGTTATTTTGGATCTTCTACAACTCTGATTTTGAAGATTTTGGTTCATCTATTTGGTGAGGTCTTTCCTCTTTGTTTATTTGTGATTATTTGGAATTCACCTAAGGGTGGTTTGTGAGACCATTCGTGTCTCGTTTGTAATCGTTTGGAAACTTATTTAGTTGATAGTGGAATTGGATTTCGATCCCGTGGATGTATCTTACATTGAGGGAACCACGTAAAAATTCTTGTGTTGCCTTTGATTTAATTTTTCCGCATTAGTTTTTATTCCCATTGATTGATTTACTTGTGGGGAATCACATATTTTTCCTAACAACTGGTATCAGAGCTTACGGTTTATTTGGATTTATTTATTTGTGTAAATTAATGGAGGGGAATGTAGGTCGCATGTGTAGTTTCAATGGAAGTAATTGGGTAACTTGGAAAACTAAAATGGAGGACCTATTATTTTATAAAGATTTGTATGGACCCATTGAGGGTGATAGTAACAAATCAAAAGATGGTTCTTTTTCAAAGGAAGACATTGAGTGTTATTATTGCCATGAGAAAGGACACATGAAGCGAGAATGTCGAAAGCTCAAGAACAAAGAGAAAAGGCGTGACAAAAGTGTGGATAAGAAGCAAGGAGACACAACGACAGTTACTACCGATGATCTCATGGTTGTTTGTGAAGATGATTGTATCAATTTTGTGAGCCAAGAGAGTAATTGGGTGATTGATTCCGGTGCTTATTTTCATGTGACTTCTCGAGTTGATTTCTTCACTATGTACACCAAAGGAGATTATGGTTCTGTTCGAATGGGTAATGAAGGTTTGTCCAAGATTATTGGCATGGGTGATATTTGTTTGGAAACAAATTTGGGCTGCAAGTTGTTGCTTAAAGATATGAGGTATGTTCTCGACATTCGCCTCAATTTGATCTCTATTGGGAAGCTATATGATAAAGGCTACAACAACAAATTTAGTGATGGAATATGGAAGCTCACAAAGGGTTCTTTGGTGGTGGCTAAGTGCAAGAAGACTCATACACTTTATTCAATGCAAGGAAAAATTTGTAAAGGTGTTGTCAATGCACTTGAAGATGATACTTCTACCGAATTGTGGTACAAGCGGCTTGGCCATATGAGTGAAAAGGGGCTCCAAGTTTTGTTCAAGAAAGAGCTTCTAACCGGTTTAAAAGGTACACATCTTAAAACTTGTGTTCATTGTTTGGCGGGTAAACAACATAGAGTTTCTTTTCATAAAAATGTTGCTTCTAGAAAAGAAAATGTTTTGAAGTTGATTCATTCGGATGCTTGTGGTCCTTTAAAAGTTAGAACACATGGTGGTGCACTTTATTTTGTTACTTTCATTGATGATTATTCAAGGAAAGTTTGGACTTTTCTACTAAAAACTAAAGATCAAGTTCTAGAAGTATTTAAGCATTTTCAGGCCATGGTTGAAAGAGAAACAGGGTAGAAATTAAAGTGCATCCGATCAGACAATGGTGGTGAATACATTGGGCCATTTGATGAGTATTGTCGCAGCCAAGGTATTCGGCATCAAAAGACAGTTAAGAAGACTCCTCAATAAAATGGAGTTGCCGAGAGGATGAACTGTACCATTGTAGAAAGAACAAGGTGTTTGCTTTCACAAGCTAAATTACCAAGATCCTTTTGGGGTGAGGCATTGAAAATAGCGGTTGACGTGATCAATTTGTCTCCTTCCTATCCTTTGAATGGTGATGTTCCAGAAAGAGTTTGGACCGGCAAAGATGTGTCTTATGAGCACTTGAAAGTGTTTAGTTGTCGAGCTTTTGTTCACATTCCAAAGAATGAGAGGTCTAAGCTTGATAGTAAGTCAAGACAATGTATTTTTTTTGCCTATGGGCGTGATGAATTTGGGTATAGATTGTGGGATCCGGTCGACAAGAAAGTCATTCGAAGCCGTGATGTTGTGTTTCTTGAAGACCAAACAATTGAAGACTTTGGCATAGGTGATCAATTGGAGCCAAAAACTAGTGATCTCATTGACATGGGTTCATCTCCTTTATCTTTAGTTGATGATAAAAACGGAGGAGATGTGCAGCTACCTATTGAAGATGTAGAGGATGATGCTAATCCTAATGAAGTTGAGCCAGAAATTAAGGAAGAGCATCCAACTCAAGAATCGCCACTACAACTTGAGTTGAGGAAATCTACAAGGGACCGACAACCTTCAAGAAAGTATCCTCCCAATGAATTTGTGTTGATTTCCGATCAAGGGGAGCCTGAGAGCTACCAAGAAGCAATTGAGCATGCAAAGAAAGGTGATTGGAAAAAGGCCATGGACGAGGAGATGAATTCCTTGCTTGAAAACCAGACTTATGATTTAATGAAGTTGCCTAAAGGGAGGAAAATTCTGAAAAATAAGTGGGTTTTCAAATTGAAGAATGATGGTAAGAATCTGAGGTACAAGGCACGTCTTGTTGTGAAAGGCTTTGGGCAAAAGAAAGGTATTGACTTTGACGAGATTTTCTCACAAGTTGTAAAGTTGTCTTCTATTCGGGTTGTACTTGGCATGGCTGCAAGTATGAACCTTGAAGTTGAGCAACTTGATGTGAAGACCGCATTTCTTCATGGTGATCTTGAAGAAGAAATTTACATGGAGCAACCGGAAGGTTTTGTGGAAAAAGGGAAAGAGAAATTTGTTTGCAAATTGAAGAAAAGTTTGTATGGTCTCAAGCAAGCCCCGCAGCAATGGTACAAAAAATTTGATTCTTTCATGATGAATAATGGTTTTTCTAAAACCACTTCGGACCATTGTGTGTTTGTGAAAAATTTCCCGAATGGCAAATTTATAATTCTTTTGCTTTATGTTGATGACATGTTAATTGTGGATCAAGATTCTACCATGATAAACGGGTTGAAATTGGAGTTGAGCAAGTCCTTTGCTATGAAAGATTTGGGACCGGCAAAGCAAATACTTGGTATGAAAATTGTTCGTGATCGCAAAGAGGGGTTGATTTGGTTGTCTTAAAAAAGCTACATTGAGAAAGTTCTTGAAAGGTTCAACATGAATAAAGCAAAGCCGGTTGGTTGTCCACTTGCGGGTCACTTTAAGCTTAGTTTGAATCAATGTCCTACAAGTGAGAAAGACAAGGAAGAGATGTTGAAAGTTTCTTATGCTTTAGCAGTTGGTTCTTTGATGTACGCCATGGTTTGTACAAGGCCGGATATTGCTCACGCAGTTAGTGTGGTGAGTCGTTTTCTTTCTAATCTGGGTAAAGAACATTGGGCAGTGATAAAATGGATTCTAAGGTATCTTCGAGGGACTTCGAAGGTGTGTTTGTGTTTTGGGGATGGTAAGCCAATGCTTGATGGGTTCACGGATTCTGACATGGCTGGTGATGTTGATTCTAGGAAATCTACTTCGGGGTATTTGATGACTTTTACAGGGGGAACTGTGGCATGGCAATCTAAATTACAAAAATGTATTGCTCTCTCAACTACTGAAGCTGAATTTATTGCCATTACGGAAGCTTGCAAAGAAGAGTTATGGTTAAAGAAATTTTTGCAATAGTTGGGATTGAAGTAAGAAAAGTATGTGCTTTATTGTGATAGTCAAAGTGCTATTCACTTGAGTAAAAATTCTACTTTTCATTCGAGATCGAAACACATTGATGTGAGATACCACTGGATTCGTGATGTGTTAGATTCGAAGTTGTTGCAACTCGAAAAGGTTCACACGGATGATAATATTTCGGATATGTTGACAAAGACTTTGTCGAGAGACAAACATTTGAAGTGTCGAACTTTGGCAGGTATGGTTGATGTCTCCACCTAAGTCAGTAGGGAGGGAATTTTTGGGTATACCTCCTTATTTGAGTGTGGGACCCAATGGTTTATTAAAAGAGTTTTAATTTGGTTTGGTATTAGTTATAATATATTTTTATATATTATATCTAATTTGTGGAAACCCAATTCAGTTTGGAAACAACTAAAGTTTTGATAATAAACCCTAGATTCACAATATTTTAGGTATTGTTTTTGCTCATCCCGAGGTGAAGAGAACGGATGCTACACATACTCCATTTTAGTAAAATCAATTATTTGGGTGTGTGAACAGTGGAATTAATTTGGGTGGTTCTTTGCTTTGTTTTCGGTGTTGATTTGGTTCGGTATTTTGGATCTTCTACAACTCTGGTTCTGAAGATTTTGGTTCATCTATTTAGGGAGGTCTTTCCTCTTTGTTTATTTGTGATTATTTGGAATTCACCTATAAGGGTGGTTTGTGAGACCATTTGTGTCTCGTTTGTAATCGTTTGGAAACTTATTTGGTTGATAGTGGAATTGGATTTCGATCCCGTGGACATACCTTACATTGAGAGAACCACGTAAAAATTCTTGTGTTACCTTTGATTTAATTTTTCCGCATTAGTTTTTATTCCCATTGATTGATTTACTTGTGGGGAATCACATATTTTTCCTAACAACATTGATTTGATGAAAAAAGTAACTCTCTCTCTATTTGATATCAGTTTGATGTTTAAGCATTTTTTATCAAATTTGAAATTTGATGAAGCATTGGAGACATCTCATGGCAACTAGATTTCTTTCATACAAAGAAGAATTAGAATTAGTGGTTTTCTTGTTTATTGTTTAAAAAATAAAGTATCTACGGGAGAAGTAGAAAGTGAACAAGTATTCTATATTTCTATTAGGTGAGGTGAGGTCAGGCCATGATATGTAAATCTTTTTACAATGTTTTTACACCAATCAACAAAAAATAAAAAGAAAGAAAGACATAAAACGCACAACTCAATATATTTTTAAAACCTTACCACACAAATTCAATTTCCAAAAAACGCACATAAAATGGGTAAGTGAATGAATAAACATGTCACATCGGGTAAATAACAGGCAATTGGTCTTCAAAATGAAGATAGCAGGGAATGATTGCGAGTGAGAATGTTTGGGAGACAGGTTTGGAATACGCCCTGTGATCAGAGCCAATCGATCTGACCCTCTGTCCACGATCCTCCTCCTTGTAGCTTCTCTTCCACTCATCCCACCACCATCACCGCCACCGCCACCAACACCGATACCTCCACCACCACCCACCTCCGTGGTCTCCGTCTCTCTCTTCAAAATTTAGAAAAATGCTTTGCAAGTCGCTAACCACGGAAGGCAGTTGGGGGCTTTGGTATAACATGACGTCGTAGGGTGATGACAACAACAACCATGTAGTTTTATTTGTGGTTTAAATTATAGGAATTGGAAGTTACTCTTGGTAAAATTATCATTAAAAAAAATATATTTTGATAATTTTTTTTATGTCATTAAAAATTGATAATTATTAATTTTATTTTTGTCACAATTGTTATAAATTGTCGCTAAAATTTACAATTAGTGACGTTTTCCTATAACGAAATATTTAAATTATTGCCGAAAGTTAAAAATTAGTGATTTTTTTGTGATATTTTTTTAAACTGTCGCTAAAATTTACAATTAGTGACTTTTTTGTGATAATTTTCAAATTGACGCTGAAAATTAATAATTAGTAACTTTTTTTTATTAGTGTTTGATGAAAAATGTCGTTAATTGTCGCATGATCTATTGGACAATAATGTTGTGTTTGGTTGAGGGATTTGAGAAGTGATTTGGAAATAGAAAGGAAAAATGTATGTGAAATTAAGTGAAATATATGTATATTTTATTCATATTTCATATATATTTTTTCTTTCCCTTTCTAAATCTTTTTCCAAATCTTTTAACCAAACACAGTGTAAATTCACCTAATAGGACTTGCTTACAGTAAATCCCCCTTAATTATACAAACACTCCTAAATTACTGTTGAATATCATTTGGGTAATTACATTTTTTACTCACGTTACGTTTGATTAGACGCATAATATTTTAATAAAAAATATTTTTGTGAAGAAAATATTTTTTATTTTTGATAGTGGAGGTGAAGGTGAAATGAAAGTGGAGGTGGAAATGATGTCATGGTAGTAGGGCAATGACGACAATAATGGTTACAATGGCCCTAGTGATGGTGTGGTGGTAGAGGTGAGAGTGGTTGTGGTATTGTAGTGACATTAGTAAAATTTTGGTTTGAAAAATATTATTCACGTTTTAAAAGTAAAAAAACGTTGAGTAATAATAGGTCTGGTAAAAAATTTGATAAATTATTTGGGACCCATAACATTTTTCAAAAACATTTTCTGCCCATATAAGCTTGCTTTTTGTTGACTATAAAAAATATTTTTTTGTTAATTTTCGTTTTCTATTATACCAAATATCAAAAAATACAAAAAATATTTTCCAAAAAATGTTTTTTGTCCAAATAAATGAAGTGTTATATAGTTTGATCTAAATTTCACTTTAGTCTTTATAGCTTCAATGTGAACAATTTTAAGTTCACATTCAATTTTCTTCATTCAAATTTTTGTTACTTTTTTATACGTGTATATCTAAGAGGACTCATAAATATTTCAAAATTATTAATTTCTTCCTTCAACTTCAACTTGAGGAGAATGATCAAATTAAAATTGAATTTAAAATATAGAGATTAAATTGTTCAAATTGCAATAATTAAAAATAAAATAAAATTTAGGGGTTAAAAATGTAATTTACCTACGTCATTTTTATTATTCTCAACTTTAATATCTTACATTTAGACTCTTTAATTATAAAATTCTTAGTGGTTTAAAATTCTGAATGTTGATTTGAACCAGAAGCTTCAAATCTTGTACCATGAAAAGGTTCAAAATGACTAATTTGTTTATTCTGAAACAAGTTTATGCGATTTACATATTCACCCAATTTTTTTTTTTTATTTTTTTAATATGATTTACACGGAATAAGTCTGTATAATGTAATAAGTAGAACAGTTAAGCGTATGATGTAAAAACTAGTTTATTCAAAATTTTACAACATGAGAAATTAGGTAGATATTTATACCATCACATATGCCAAGGTAAGAGTTTGTCGACTTTTTTGATTTTTTCAAAGAATATTGATTTATCAATAATGCTACGGGTCAGGAAATACTTATCAGGAAATGGATCATGAATGAGTTGGCAACTCATCTTGGTGGAGCCCCCATATGTTATTAAAAAAAAAAAAAAAAAACATAAGAGAAGTTGGAAAGACTAGAGAGAGAAAGTTGAATGCCTTCTCACCATTGTCATTCTTCTCAGAACGAACTGGGGAGAGAAAGAAAGATAAGCGTCATCGGAATACCTTCTTCTCAGAACTCGTCTTTGTCGTCATTGCCTGGTACTCCTCTCATTCACTTGTGAATTTAGCTGTTTTCTTTTGTTAAAATGTTTTGTTGATGTTGCAGAAAAGCTCAAAAAATTTTCAAAATATTTGAAAGAATGACAATGAAGCTATAAAAAAAAAACAGAGCAACTGTTAATCCAACTATCCTTTTCTTTTTTTTTAATATTCTTTGCATATCTAAAGAACATTTGAAATACAGAACTCGTGAATTTAGTTGTTTTCTTTTATTAAAATGTTTTGTGGTCGTTACACAACACTATCTTTGTTCAAACATTTCCTACAACTTGTTGAATACCATCTCTTCACCTAATTCTCTGCTGGTGTGCCTCACCTGCTCGACGAAATTCCTCAACCAAATCTTCCAGTCCTACCCCAAGTGTTTGTTTATTCTTTTTCCATACACTTATTATCTAATGAGTTCCTCTTATAAATTGCTTTGAATTAAACAATTTTCCTGATGAAAATTGTATTGTTTTGGTAACCCAATGATGGCTTTGAACGGTGTTGTTAATCTGGGGAGTATTGTTCCTCAACTGGGTTGGGGAGAATTGAGTTTTAAGCCTTCTGGGTTTGTGTGTTATCAGGTGAAAGAAAATGAGGGAGTTCGTAAATGAGAGTGTCTTAATGGATTTTTGAGTTTATCATCAACCCACCAGACAATAGAATCTCTGGATGATGATGAGAAGTCATCAAGTTCGGCTACTGAATTGCAGAGGGTGGTTGATCAGATGGAAGGAAATGGCTCCAGGAGGTTGCAGAATGATTCAACTACTCTTCCAAGTGGGTTCTTTCTTTCCTGCTTGATTAATATATGGGTTTTTATTCCTGATTGAATATATAGACTATTTGAAGATACAACCCTTCAATTTTAAATATATAGAGTTAATTCATATAGTTACTTACTGATGAATAACAAAATCATTCATGTGAATAATGACAAAAGGAAAAAGCTAAAAAAACAAGTAAAGTGATGTTGTTTTATTCAAGTCTTCTATTTGCAATTTGATTAGTAGAGCATAAGAATTTTTCCATTTTGGTGCTAACAATTAGGAAAGTATAATTTTCGTGCTAAAATTTTTTCCATTTTGGTGCTAAGAATTTGTCCAGACTGGTGGTTTCATTGTTTCTTGAGCTAAGAGTTTGTAGTTATACCGTGAGAGATTTCACAAGATGAGGTGAGACCTAAGAAGCATAGACACAGACATATGATACAATACGGACATGCCGACAAAAAATGAAGAACACAACACGTGAGAGACACGTGTGAAATATATAATTTTATATATTTATTTTATGTTATATATATAAATATATCATTCAAAGATAATAAAAAACGTAACATGACACTAATTCTTATAAATTTATATAGTTTTTGTTTTATAATTGTGTCTTAAGTTGTTTAATTCAAACTTATAATTAATTTTACATGTGTCTGATTGAAGAAAGGCTAAACTAAAGAATGGTTTAATTTGATTATTATGAGATAACAATGGTTTAATTTGATTATGAATTTTCTGTTTGAATTTTTTTTTTTTCCAGATGTTCAGCAACAACATCCACTGGTACTGGTGGAGATAGGGGATGAAACCATTGAGCTTAGATTTAAAAGCAAAAAATGTAATTGTGGTGTAATTGCAATACTTTGGATGACAGAGTCTGAGACGCCAAACAAAGGAAGACCTTATTAGGCATGGTGCAATCCCATAATAGTCAAACATATTAAACACGAAACTCAAAGAAGAGCAAGACAATCAGAGATTTATGGCCATCAACACTCATGAAGTAGAGAACAATCCATTGAGTTGAATATTAAAGGAATTAAATGTAATATTAATATTCTAAAATGGTTGATTTAGCACACTCTTGTACTTTGTGTTGCAATGGCAATAAAATGAGTATTGGAGAATATGACCAATGCCATTTCATATTTGTGTTTGTATTGTAATGGAATGTCTTGTATTTTGAATTGTAATGATCATTGAAGAATATGAAATTCTCCGTTTAGTTAGGGTTTCAAATTATAGTTTCACCTATTGATTTGAGTGTATTGTTTGTTTTGAACTTTTAAATCATAATTCTATATCTATTTCTCAAAACTCAATTCAAAACATAATCATTACTTTTCAAAACTCATAACCAAGCACATAATTCAAAACTCTTTTCAAAACTCAATTCAAATCAATATTTTAATTTTTTAAATATTTAAATATTTTAAAAATATTTTAATTTTGTTAAGATTTTAAATATTTAAATATGCTACGATTTTTTTAATTTTTTAATTTTTTAATTTTTTAAATATTTTTAAATATTTTAATTTCAAAATATTACGATTTTACTTTTTTAAATTTTAAAATATTTTATAAAAATAAATTCAAACTCTATTTTATAAAAATATTTTTGTCAATTTCACACTCAATTCAAAATTCAATTCAACACTCTCTTCAAAAATCATAACCAAAAAAATTTTCTATACTCAAATCATAATTCCACTACTCACAAATTCAAAATACAACTCATACTCTCAAATCACATTTACAAAACTCTACCAAACGCAGTCTTTATTTTTGTTATGCTCTTATTGATATTGTTACTAGCAACTCCTCATTGACTTTTTATTAATTTTTAATGATAAACATAACCTGTTAATGGGCTTTGTTGAGATCACAAATTAAAGAACAAATAAAATTTATTCATAATAAAGAAAAAAATTCTTAATGGTAATTTACTCATAATGTAAAAAAAAATAAAAAAAATAAAAAAAATTCACATTTCATGATGAAAAAAAACTTCAATGTTCCACAATAAACTCTAATAATTGATAATGCTTCAATGTAATAGTTCAACTATATAATCCAACACAAAAATCATTGTGCTTTAACAAACAAGTCTCTCAAAATGTAATATAAACATTCTCAATAAACTTTAAAAAAAAAAAGGCAACAAATGTCTAAGCAACCCTGTCATGTAGACATTTTCAACTTCTACCATTTGTGTCATCTTCTGGATTGTTAGCCTGTGATTGTACTATGTCATTCAACATTTTTGTGAAACTTGAATGTTCGAATATCAAAGATGGAGATGGATGATGATGCCCCTATCAAAAAAATAAAATATATTAAATTTTCATAAAACCATGTAAATAAATACATACTAAAATATTACGTACTTGGTATGACAAGTTTTCTTGAAATATGTTTTGTTGCTCTAAACTTGGACCCAATATTTCAGATTCCTGCCATATAAGAAGCAATTAGATAATCAAACTATAAATAAATCATATAACTATAAAGTTAATGAATAAAATAAATTTCTTACATTCACTTGAATATTCTCTTGTGTACCAAGATCAACAAGTCCTATATTTGAAGATGCACCAAACTCGGATTGCTGCAAAATATAAAATTTGAAAGTTAACAAAATAATAGTTTTTTTTTTAAATAATAAATTAACTCATTCAAATAATTTTCACACCTCTACACTTCCTCGGATGTTGATGGTCTTTTTCTTGGTATTTGCTCCTTTCTTCTTCTTGTTAACAACTTTTTCAACCATGGATTGTTTCCTTTTACATGGTGGCCTCCCCTTTTGACGTAAAGCGACTGGATCAAGTATGGTTCTACTCTCCTTTGACTTCGAAACACCATCTCCATGAGTGGTTGAATTATGATGATTACTCACAAAACTAGACTTATTATTTCCATAATCAATTTCAACTTCTTCTTTCAATTTCCCTTTTAGTTCAAGTAACTGTTTGACCACCATATCACACCTATTTTCACAATCAGTTGCCAAATCAGCCACATCATTGAAGACATTGAACATTTTATTATACCGACGTGTTTCAGGCAACATTGAAGAGTTGTTATAATTGATGATCACTTTACTATGGCACCTTTTCACATTTTTGTTCCATCTTCTTAAAATGTACTTGTCTGATATCTCATGAACCCTTTCTTTCATTAATACCACAATTTGATGCCTACACACTATTCCCCTAAACTCGAACAGTCGACAACTACAATTTGTGTCAAAGTTTTCCTTATCAAAATAGACAATGAAAGTTGCTAATCGAAGGTTCTCTCCAAATGGAACATCTTCACTCACTTCATATACAGAAAAATCAGGACCTTGTGTATACAAAGATAAATTGCAATGAAGCTGTCCTACAACCTCCTGTTGGAACTCCTTAAATTTTGCAATAGTGTAAGCTTTTTGAAATTGCTTCTCAAATGGATACTGAGTTATGCATGGGATGTATGAGTTGAGAGAATTAAATTCTTCACCATTTTCATTTTCCACCTTCTTCGCCAAAGCATTCTCATATTGCTCCACAAATTGTTTCAAAGTGGTTTTTGAGTTGATATACCCGTCAAAGAATGCGTGCATGCTTTCACTTCGTTGTGTGGTTGACATTCCCGCCCAAAAAATATCTTTGACAAATGCAGGTAACCATTGATGTCTATCCTCAAACAATCCAAATAACCATTCATTGCTTTCAAGTTGATAATTCTCTATCAATTTGTTCCAATTTTCTTCAAACTCCTTTTTTGTTAAGGAATCATAAACTGCATTCTGTATACCAAATTTTATTGCCTCATATTCTTTGTATCCTCTCAATTTTTCGTAATTTTTCAAGATATGCCACAAACACCATCGATGACGCACATTAGGGAAAACAATTTGTATAGCATTTTTCATGGCTTTATCTTGATCTGTAATAATAGCATTTGGAGGACATCCAGACATGCATGCAAGCCAAGACTTAAACAACCATGTAAATGTTTCTGTATTTTCATGTGAAATGAGTCCACAACCTAACAATGTCGACTGTCCATGATGGTTGACCCCAATAAATGGGGCAAAGGGCATATCATACTTATTTACCAAGTATGTCGTGTCAAATGTAACCACATCGCCAAACTCTTTAAATGCAGCCCTACTCCTTGCATCGGCCCAAAATACATTTAGTAATTTGCCATCTTCATCCAAATCCAGGACATAAAAAAATTCTGAATTATCAGCTTGCATTTTCACAAAATAATCATACATTGCAGTGGCATCTCCTTTCTCGAGTTTCAAACGATGAACTTTGTCCATATGATTCCTACAATCTTTCTCTAAATATGACAACTTCTCATGCCCTCCAGCTTCAAGCACAAGTGAAGTAAAATTTTTGTTCATCCTAATTCCTGCACTATCATTTAATTCAAGTCTCCTTTGCACATGTGGTTCAAGAATCCTATTTTGCTTGAAAAAACGAGATTTGCTTGGACTCATTTCATGGTTATGCTCAAGTCTTAAGGATCGCACTATCCACATTCCATCGCCTTGTAAATTTGCATTAAGTCCAGCTTTGCATCCCGTTTTAGTTTGTGGGCGTAGTTTAACTATATTACTTGTTCTGATTTTTGCTTTTCCAGCACGAGTACAAGCAATAGTTACATATCTTTTCTCCCCATCATCTCCCCTTTTACAATATTTCTTCGACACCGCAAAACCATTTCTCTTCCCATATCTTGAATAATATTCATAAATTTCATCAATTGACTTAAATGTCATTCCCACTTTAGGATCCTCAATTTCAACTTCTACATTTTTTGTGTCTTCTATTTCAGTCTCAATATCAATTTCGTCACAGTCCTCATTTGATCCACTTGATATTTCTTTATCCATACCTCTACAATGTAAATAACAAATTAGAAAAAAAAATTATTCATAACAAAGGCCACAAAAATCCTAATTAAGTAGAAAATTAAATTATTTTATTAACTTTCTGCTGAAAATTTGTAAAAATTCAAGCAGAAAATTCAGCAATAAAAAATTCAAGAACAAATTTTAGCAACAAATTCAACTAGTGTTATCTCATAACAATTTTGCACACATTGAATTCATAACTTGTATAAATTCATAACTGGTGTTATCTCTCTTAATAAACAATAATAATTTATAGTACAGTTTTTTGCTTTTTTTGCTTTCTAATTTCATTTTGGTGCACAGAGACTGGAAGTAGCAGAGTTTTCTGGTCTTTGATCCAGTGGATGTGTGACATACGCCAAGAATGCTAGGGAAGCATCCTTGTTTGATGTAGTGGCTGCCCAAGTTACTTCCATGGTTATCTTCTAATCTTCTTTGGTTAATTATAGTTCTGATGTTTTGTTCCCAAGATTTATTCAAAACATGGATTAACTAACTAACAAGATTATGATGATTTTCGAATCATACACGTTGAATTCATAACTTGTATAAATTCAACTAAATATTGAATAAATTTCATTTTATTAAGGAAGCTTCTACCTTTCAACATGATTGACAAGTTCCCAATTAATTACGTATTTCAACTGCTCAGAGATATGCAAAGAATATTAAAAAAAAAAAGGATAGTTGGATTAACGGTTGCTCTGTTTTTTTATAGCTTCATTGTCATTCTTTCAAATATTTTGAAAATTTTTTGAGCTTCGCAACATCAACAAAACATTTTAACAAAAGAAACAGCTAAATTCACAAGTGAATGAGAGGAGTACCGAGCAATGACGACAAAGACGAGTTACGAGAAGAAGGTATTCGATGACGCTTATCTTTCTTTCTCTCCCGGTTAGATTACGAGAAGAATGACAATGGTGAGAAGGCATTCAACTTTCTCTCTCTAGTCTTTCCAACTTCTCTTATGTTTTTTTTTTTTTTTTTTAATAACATATGGGGGCTCCACCAAGATGAGTTGCCAACTCATTCATGATCCATTTCCTGATAAGTATTTCCTGACCCATAGCATTATTCTTGATTTATTCCTTTAATTTTGCTCTCTTAGTTCCAGTCTTAATGATGTGAAATTAAGGAAACTAAAGATGAGAAAAAAAGGAGTATGAGACCGTTTTATATAAAAGTGGGTCATATTGTTAGAGGTGAAATTTGGGATATAAAATGAGAGGATGTAGCACAAAATATCCTTACATGTGAAGATTAGAATTGGCGTTTACATCTCATTTTTTGAATTTCTCCAAAATACTCTTATAGTAGTTACATAGACAGTTATGCTCTAAATTAACCTTTTTTTTTGTTGTGTTTTTTTTTGTTAACTTCTAATTTTTTAAAATTTATTTTAAATTTAATTATACAATTTATAATTTTACTTTTTAAAAATAAAATAATCATATACGCACACATCGCACCAGCTATCATTTCTAGTAGTGTAATGTGTAAACCTAACCTTCAAAATTCAAAGGCTTATGTGGGGAAGTGGTTTTTGGAAATACTCTTATGATCCGGGAAGACGCTCTTGATTCTCAGCTAGTCACCTGCAAAGACAAATATTCCGGTCGGGGGTGCCGGGATTAGCACTCCGACGGGCAAGTCAGTTCCTCTACTTAAGAAAGCTTGTTTACTAAGTTTAGTGAAGTGTATTTTTTTTTACATACCTTTCTAAATCCGGAGCTCTTGTATTTATATTCATTCTTCTGACCTCGAACCCAGTGCCCACCTTTTACTTATTATCCTTTTGTTTATTCCAACACAAATCTCTCTGTCTATTCGGCGATCTCAGTATATTCGGCATCTTAGTTGATTGGTACGGAGCTGAACAGTCTTTGACTTATGGGATATACCCCTTCTTCCTCTTCTATATATTCGGCTCCCACAATTGCCCCCCAAGTATTCTCCCAACATCTGTTGGCTGGAGTGCTTGGTTACAGGTTCTGAATACTCAACCAAAATTTTGGCAATTGAGCCCACACAATATTCGTCTATGTACACCCCCTTTTGGTTGTCGTACCGACTTCTCGTCTCTTCGTACATGCCTATTCATTGTGATTTTAAAGATTAGCGTCCCTTTGGATTCACATTCCACAATACTGGTCACTAGGTTGCCTTTTGGATCGTTCTTGCAATTTTGTCTCCTTCAATATCTTTTTCTCCCTCTGTAAGTTTTCCACTTCTTTGCTTTGAGAAGTATTTCCATTTTATTCTTTGGCATATTTGTGTCAACTTTAGGGCATGGTGAAACATTTGAAAGACCTCCTTTCATCAAATCGAATCGCTGGTTTTAGACACCATTTCTCTATTCCTGATGACGTCTGTCTATCGCTTTTGGCAGACGGCACCCTTGACATGGAGAGGGAGGACGAAACCTCAATCGTCTTTCCTTTTTTGTCCATCGCGGAGGGTGGAGTCCGCTTCCCCTTGCATCCGTTTCTTAGGGCTGTGCTTCGCCATTGGGATTTAATCCCTTCTCAACCTAACGTGAATTTTTTTAGAATTATAATGGGGGTTGTAGCGTTGAATCGTCGCCTTGGAATTAACCTTGGCATTCCGGCTATCCGGCACTGCTATGCCTTGGCTAAGTCCTCCGGCCGGCAAGGACGTTATTTCCTTAGAGCTAAGGACACCGACCATCAGCTAATCACTATGCTTTCCAGCTCTGGGAAACGAGTTGATGACGTTATGGTCGTTGTCCAGGGTAACTGGGAATTCGGCGAAAGGGAAGATCGTGTCGACCCTATTCCTAGACGGAGGGGCAAGCCAGGTCGCCGAGTATCCTCTTGTTTTTGTCATGTGTTCATTTTTATTGTAGAACTTATTTCATTGAAATCTCACGGCTTCGTTTCGTGCAGGAAGGGGTCTGAAAAAGATATTACCTTCAACCCACGACGTCACCCTTTCAGATATCAGGGTCGCTCTTAGGTATTTCGGCTGGCGAAGTCTTCAGAAATAGGAGAGGGCGGCTCACATTCTGCTTTGTTACGAACCGACATACACAACCTTCTCGGCGGCGGAAAACATACCGATTACAAAGGGTGAAGATTCCCTTACTGCTCTTATTCTGTCTGACTTAAAAAACTTGAGGCAGATAGGCTTTGAAGGGTCCGATTCGGAACAGAACGAGGTAGTTGATATCGCCGAATCAGATCAATCCGAGGCCGAGTTTGAGGAAGTATTGGATTCCGCCGCCCCTCTATTTACGTCAGGACTAGGGAATCTTCATTCTGCCGACGTTTTTCGACACACAGAGGATCTTCCCGTCTCAGACTCCGCGGATATGGCCGGATTGAGTCTGACAAAGCTTGCCAAAAAGGCGAATGCGGAGAGGTTAGCCGCACGGCGAAGAGCGGAGGGCCTTTCGTCTGAAATGCCGCCTGCCACTGAATCTCGACTTCCCCTCCCTGTTGCCAAATCCGAGTCTTTAGGGGTTCTAGAGGAGACGGAAAAAGATCGGGATGCCGAATCTCCGTTGGTCGGGGGAGTCGGCCAAAAAGTTGAGGAAAAGACAGGGAAACGCCCTGCTGACCTTAAGGCCGGCTCAGACGAACAAGGTGGTAAGCGTCCTCGATTAGAGGGGTCTAGTGAGGCTGTTCCTTTTGTCATTCGCCCAATGGTAAAGGACATGCCGGTTCCCTCTAACGCTTCGGCGCTTAAAGATCTAGAGGTCGCATTCGGTGTGGCTACTTCCGTGTCATTGCCGTCTGATGTCGAGGCTTTCCGGGTGGAACCAGATATGAATGCGACAGCATTGGCCGCGCAATCGGCACTCCTGGTACGTATTTTGACTTTTCTTCATCTCATCCAAGTACTGTTGAGGTTAAGTTTTTTGGGTTCTTTTGCAGACCGTCGGCAGGATAGCCGACATGGGACGTCGGCAACTCGACGCCGTCAAAGAGATTGGCCGCCTACGAAAGCAAGTAGAGGGCCAGAGAAAGAGGGCCGAGGATGCAGCTTTGAGAGCGAACGAGGAAGCTTCTCGGGCCGAGGCCGAGGTAGAAAAGGCTCGTATTGCAGATCAATCCCGAGCGGACGCCGAGAAGAGGGCGGACGCGAGAGAAACGGCGCTGGGATTGTCCCAGAAGGCCGCTGCTACCGAGGCCGAAGTTATTGTCGTGGAAGGCGGCCGCTTCCAAAGCATTCGCCGGAAAAAGATCTTTGGGCTCACGAATATGTGGACCAGGTCTCGCGTTTCGAAAACAGGGGGTTGAAGCACGGCTGGCATAAAGCCCTTGCTGCTGCTGGAGTTTCACTGACTATACCAGTGCCGTATGAGCAAGTGGATGTCGAGCCGTTGGAGACTGATTCCGAAGGCTGAGCTGGGCGAATGACTTAGGTTTCACAAATGTATTAGGAACTTAGAAATGTATTAGGATTTTACAAATGTATTGTTAAGCTTTATCAGACATTTTTGTATTGATTTTGTATATAAAAATGTTGAAATAATATATAAATGAATGAATCTTGACATTTTTGTGCGGGCTTATGGCTTATTGATTTTCTACATATAAAATGTCGAGAGCCGAATATATTAATGGCTTATTGATTTTCTACACATAAAAATGTCGCGAGCCGAATAGATTAATGAACCTGCCCTTGCCTTGGCCAGGGCGCGAGCGAGGGACCGAATGAGCCGATGGCTCTGAATCGAGGACTGGGTAAGGCATAAATTACTCGGCGTGATTGTTTGAAAATCTAGCCATCTAGGTTGATGAATCTAGCCCTTGCCCCAGCGATAGCGCTTGACATTCAACCTAATAGATTAATGAATCTGCCCTTGCCTTGGCCAGGGCGCGAGCGAGGGACCGAATGAGCCGATGGCTCTGAATCGGGGGCTGGGTAAGGCATAAATTACTCGGCGTGATTGTTTGAAAATCTAGCCGTCTAGGTTGATGAATCTAGCCCTTGCCCCAGCAATAGCGCTTGACATTCAACCTAATAGATTAATGAATCTGCCCTTGTCTTGGCCAGTATGGCGAGGGATCGAATGAGCCGATGGCTCAATCGGGCCGGTAAGGCATAAATTACTCGGCGTGATTGTTTGAAAATCTAGCCGTCTAGGTTGATGAATCTAGCCCTTGCCCCAGCGATTGCGCTTGACATTCAGCCGAATAGGTTGGGTAAGGGGCATGCGACTTTTGACGTTTTCTCGGGGGAGCTGCATGTACCCCAGAATAAATGAGCGAGTTCATGCCAACAACTTAACTCGTTCCTTATTCAGGCTTGAACTAGACCTGGTAGGGGCCAACATTGGCTGGGTTTAGAGATTAAAATGAGTCGCAGAAATGAGCCTATTCGCACGGGAAGGAGAGCGTCCGTGGATCGGGAAAAAGAGCGGTCCCCCAGTCGTCGAAGCAGATCACACTGAAAGGACGGACCACGGGGAGGTTCCCCGTGCCCACGACCCCTTGTTGAGCCAGACGCGGAGCCACGACCGTTGAGTTTTGCGGTTCTCGTGAAGAATAGATCAATGACGGAAGCGGATTCTATAATTAAAGACCCTGATGTGGCGGTCGAGTTCGCCCGGCAGATTTTTCCGCCGGAGGTATAACAGTCGATGGTCGGGCGTCGAGATTTCGAAGTATTTCGGGATGGCATTCATGGGGCTATCAAAGGACTGTATAGCGCTTATGAAATCGGGATGCCTCTGCGCGAAGCCCGCCGCGAGAATGAGAAGAACAACGAAAAGAATCGCAGTCTGGAGGCTTGTGCGCAAAAATTTGAGAATGAGCTTCGGGAGCTAAAGAGTGTTCGAGCGGCCAAGTCAGTGGTGGATGGTCAAACGAAAATCATGGGGGAGAGGGCGAACCGAGAGGCCCCGGGTTATGAGAGCGGATATAAGGACGGCGTGAAAGCCGGGATGAGGAAGGCCAAAACGGACCTAGCGGAGGAGGTCTGCCGTTGCGAAAAATGTGGTTTCAAGCATGGCTGGATCAAGGCCCTTCAAACTGTGGAAACTCTTGGGTCTGTGGGCATAAATTCGGCTTCGCCCCTATATCATCGGCATTACCTTCTGTATTCCGAGTTCGATATTGAGAAAAGTGACGATGAAGATGCCTACTGAGTGCGCTACAATGTAGAGTAAATAAGACTATTTTATCGAATGCTCGAAATGTATCGAAATGTATAGCGGCCTTTGAATAAATAGAATTTCTTTATTAGCAGATTTTGAAATGTTTTGCGTGTAATTAAACGCCCTATGTCAATTTATTGTTAGCTTTTGTACTGCGTAATGTAAACGTTCGGAAATACATCGATCGGCTCCAATGTAGGAACCATGTATTTGGTCAGTTAAATCGTGACATCGACGAAGGGCGCTCCGAATCCGGAGACTTATTTGGCCAATCGTGATATCCACGAAGGGCGCTCCGAATCCGGAGACTTATTTGGCAAATCGTGATATCCACGAAGGGTGCTCCGAATCCAGAGACTTATTCGGCCAATCGTGGAATTCACGAAGAGCGCTCCGAATCCAGAGACTTATTCGGCCAATCGTGATATCCACGAAGGGCGCTCCGAATCCGGAGACTTATTCGGCCAATCGTGGTATCCACGAAGGGCGCTCCGAATCCGGAGACTTATTCGGCCAATCGTGATATCCACGAAGGGCGCTCCGAATCCGGAGACTTATTCGGCCAATCGTGATATCCACGAAGGGCGCTCCGAATCCGGAGACTTATTCGGCCAATCGTGATATCCACGAAGGGCGCTCCGAATCCGGAGACTTATTCGGGCAATCGTGATATACACGAAGGGCTTTCTGAATCCGGAGACTTATTCGGGCAATCGTGATATCCACGAAGGGCGCTCCGAATCCGGAGACTTATTCGGGCAATCGTGATATCCACGAAGGGCGCTCCGAATACGGAGACTTATTCGGCCAATCGTGGTTTCCACGAAGGGCGCTCCGAATCCGGAGACTTATTCGGCCAATCGTGATATCCACGAAGGGCGCTCTGAATCCGGAGACTTATTCGGCCAATCGTGATATCCACGAAGGGCGCTTCGAATCCGGAGACTTATTGGGCCAATCGTGATATCCACGAAGGGCGCTCCGAATCTGGAGACTTATTCGGCCAATCGTGGTATCCACGAAGGGCGCTCCGAATCCGGAGACTTATTCGGCCAATCGTGGTATCCACGAAGGGTGCTCCGAATCTGGAGACTTATTCGGCCAATCGTGGTATCCATGAAGGGCGCTTCGAATCTGGAGACTTATTGGGCCAATCGTGATATCCACGAAGGGCGCTCCGAATCCGGAGACTTATTCGGCCAATCGTGGTATCCACGAAGGGCGCTCTGAATCCGGAGACTTATTTGGCCAATCGTGATATCCACGAAGGGCGCTCCGAATCCGGAGACTTATACGGCCAATCGTGATATCCACGAAGGGCGCTCCGAATCCGGAGACTTATTGGGCCAATCGTGATATCCACGAAGGGCGCTCCGAATCTGGAGACTTATTCGGCCAATCGTGGTATCCATGAAGGGCGCTCCCAATCCGGAGACTTATTCGGCCAATCGTGGTTTCCACGAAGGGCGCTCCGAATCCGGAGACTTATTGGGCCAATCGTGATATCCACGAAGGGCGCTCCGAATCCGGAGACTTATTCGGCCAATCGTGGTTTCCACGAAGGGCGCTCCGAATCCGGAGACTTATTTGGCCAATCGTGATATCCACGAAGGGCGCTCCGAATCCGGAGACTTATTTGGCCAATCGTGATATCCACGAAGGGCGCTCCGAATCCGGAGACTTATTCGGCCAATCGTGGTATCCACGAAGGGCGCTCCGAATCCGGAGACTTATTTGGCCAATCGTGATATCCACGAAGGGCGCTCCGAATTCGGAGACTTATTTGGTCATCAAGAAGCGTATGAACTGAAGCATGAAAACGAGCAAATTTTTCATTACGGTAGAGTATGTACAAGTACCAAGCCCACAAATCGGGTCATTGGTAAAATTTTCGTAGATGCGTTGAATTCCAAGGCCGTGGCAGGCTTCTTCCTGACATGTCCGAGAGCCGATATGCCCCTGTTCCTACAATGGAGTCTATTTGATAGGGGCCGTCCCATTTCGGACCCAGCTTTCCGTCGGTCGGTCTCCGGTCGGCTGGAAGTACTTTCTTTAGGACCAGTTCTCCTGGAGTGTAGCGACGCAACTGAACTCGTTGATTGTATGACTTAGCGAAGTATTCGTCTGCGTTCTGGAGGCTGTGGCACGTCTCTTCGTTCCTCGATTAGATCCAAGTCCAGGGCGAGCAGCATGTCATTTCGGCCCGTATCAAAGGCTTGTGATTTCAAAGTCGGGAAGCCGATTTCCAGGGGTAAAATTGCTTGGGTTCCGAAGCATAGGGCGAACAGCATTTCTCCGGTGGACCTCCTCGGCGTTGTCCGGTGCGCCCACAATACACTTGGCAATTCTTCGACCCATTTGCCTTTAGCTTTTTCCAGTCTCTTTTTGATACCGTCCAAGATGGTTTTGTTTGAGGCTTCGGCTTGACCGTTGCTCTGGGGGTAGGCGGGCGTAGAGAAGTAGGGCGTGATACCGTATTTGCCGCATAGTTCTCGATATACGCCACAATCGAACTGGGTGCCGTTGTCTGAGATGAGAGCTCTTGGAATGCCGAATCGCGTAATGATGTTCCTCCATACAAATCGCTTTATGTCGGCATCTCATATGTGTGTTAGAGCCTCCGCTTCGACCTATTTTGTAAAGTAATTTGTTGCTACGATTAGGAATCGCTTGTTTCCTGGGGCCCTGGGCAACGGTCCTACAATATCAAGCCCCCATTGAGCAAACGGCCAGGGACTGGTGATAGAGTTCAACTCTTCGGCGGGCAGATGGGTTAGTGGGGAGAACTTTTGGCACTGTTCGCATCTTTTAAGATAATTTTCTGCGTCGGCTCTCATTGTCGGCCAATAATACCCCTGTGTTATAGCTCGATGGGTGAGAGAGCGTCCGCTGGAGTGGGCTCCACAACTGCCCTCATGTATCTTAGTTAGAAGTTCCTCCAGTTTATCCGGGTGTACGCATTCCAAATAGGGACCGGAGAGGGACTTTTTGTAAAGCCCTCCCTGTGGATCCAGATAGTATCGCAGGGCCTTATTACGTAGCTTGTGTGCTTCTTTTTTGTCCTCTGGGAGTTGTTCAGAAGAGAGGAATCCGGTTATGGGGTCCATCCAACTTAGTGCGGATTCTATAATATTAATGTGGATCTTCTCCAAAGGGCCGATACTCGGCTCCGGGATGAAACCTACTTCAATGGTCCGTTTGAGTTTAGAATTGATGGCGGAGGCTAGGCATGCCAGGGCATCTGCGTGTGTGTTCTGATCACGTGTTATTTGGTTCAGTTCGTGATGGTCAAACTTTGTTAGCAAAGAGTTGGCCGTTTTCATATAGGCAGCCATACGGTCGTTTTTTGCAGCGTACTCGCCCTTTAGCTGGTTGATGACCAATTTGGAGTCACAAAATACTAGCAAACGCCGAGTGCCAAGAATATGTGCATTTCGTAGGCCGGCTAAGAGGGCTTCATACTCGGCCTCGTTATTTGATGCTTCGAAGCCAAGCTTCACGGCCTGCTCTATTATTGCGCCGTCGGGAGACATGATTACTACGCTGGCGCCACAGCCTCGTTGATTAGACGACCCATCACAGTATAGCTGCCAAATATCCCCGACATAAATTCTCCAATTCGACTTTGATCGAGCTTCAACCTTTGGAAGAACGTCTGCAAGTTTAAGGTCGGAAAGCCCGCCTGTGAATTCGGCCATAAAGTCAGCAAGCACCTGTCCCTTGATTGCGATTTTGGGTAAAAATTGAATGTCATATTGGCCGAGTTTAAGAGCCCATTTTGAAACACGTCCTGATGCTTCCGCACTTCGTAGTACTGATCGGAGGGGGTAATCTGTTATCACCCCAATGCTATGCCCCTGGAAGTAATGCATCAGTTTTCTTGCTACCATGACCAAGGCTAGGATGAGTTTTTCAATGAAGATAACGTGTCTCGGCATCGACCATTGCCTTGCTCACATAATACACCGGCATCTTCTTCTTCTTTTTTAATAATATGGCGCTAACGGCCCTATCGGAGACCCTAGATATCTGAGAATGAGGGGTCACCGGGTGGTGTTGTCAAAAGAGGCACCTTGAGAGGTAAGTCTTGAGCAGTGAAAGTCGCCGCGTTCAATGGACCATTCAAAAGCTTTGCCTTGATGTAACGTCTAGATGAATTATGCGCATCGATTCGTTGACCGTGATGAATCTATTGAGTGCCGCCATCCCCACCAACTTTTGGACTTCTTTTCTTGATCGGGGAACCGAGTTCCAAGATCGCTGTGACTTGCCTCGGGTTGGCTTCGATTCCGCGGTGGTTGACGATATAACCCAGGAATTTGCTGGAGCCGATTCCAAATGCGCACTTCGAGGTGTTCAGTTTCATTCTATATTTGCGCAAGATGCCAAATGTCTTCTCTAGATCGGCTATGTGATCCTGTTCTTCTTTGGACTTGACCACCATATCGTCGATGTGGACTTCCATGGTATGGCAAAGTTGTTCTTTGAACATGGCGATGACCAGCCTTTGGTAAGTTGCCCCTGCGTTCTTCAGCCCAAAAGGCATAACTTTGTAGCAGTAGGTTCCTCTTGGGGTGAGGAATGCAGTTTTGTCTTGGTCATCTGGATGCATGGCAATCTGATGGTAGCCTCTGTAAGCATCGAGGAAACTCATGCGTTGATGGCGCGCCGTGGCATCGACGAGTTGGTCGATTTTAGGTAGGGGAAAGCAGTCTTTGGAGCAAGCCTTGTTCAGATCCGTGAAGTCGACGCACACTCGCCAAGTTCTATTTTTCTTCTTCACCACCACTGTGTTGGAGAGCCACGTGGGGTGGGTGACTTCTCTAATTGCCCCGGCATCAAGCAATCTGTCGACTTCTTCTATGACGGCAAAGCAGGTGCTTCTCGGCGCATCGACCTTCTGAATGACGGGCTTGCGTGTGGGTCGACGTTCAGTGGTCTTTGTGGCGATGGGTCTATACCCGGCATCTCATACGGAGTCCATGCAAAGACGTCGAGGTTGGTAAGTAGAAAAGAGATCAGCTGCTGTCTATCGGCTTGGTGTAACGAGGTGCCGATCATGAAGAACTTTTCCGGGCTTCCGTCAATGTCAACTCAGTCTAAACTTTCTGTGGCCTTTTCGTTTGGCTGCCGCCCGACGTCATCCAGGATTTCCCGATTGGGTGCCTCGATGGAGTTTACCTGCAATTCCTTTGGCATTTTGGCGGCCAAGAGGTAACATGCTTGTGCCGATTTTTGGGAGCCGCGGATCTGCTCAATGCCGTGTTTTGTTGGGAAACGTAACAATTGATGGTAGGTGCTTGGGACGGCCTGCAAGGTATGCAACCATGATCGCCCCATAATGAGATTGTACGGCGACGGCAGTCGGACGACCAGGAATTCTACATCCACCGTCTGGAACCCGCTCGGACGGGTAGGTTAATTTTTCCCAGTGGGTATTCGGGATTGGCATTGAAGCCGAATAGTGGATAAGGGGCCGGGGTCAGATCTGATTCAGTGAAACTAAGTTTGATGAAGGTTTTATAATACATGACTTCCGAAGTGCTGCCCTGGTCTATAAGAACGCGTTCGACGGTGAACCGGTTAACGCATAGCGCGACAACCAGTGGATCGATGTGAGAAAGTGTTACGCCGATCAAATCAGAATCGTCGAAGGTGATGCTTGGTGATTCTCGGGGTCACTTTGCTGGCGTGAGTTACTGCTGAGGGCCTGGGAGAGACTGGATTACATGTATGGCCAGGGCTTCCGGCAGGCTGTATATCATATGGAGTTTATCGTGCGGAACACTTCGCTGGAGACGTTCGTCTTGTGTCAATTCCTCAAAGTAATCGGTTGAAGCACAACGAGCGTCGGTGTTTTGCTGTTGGGCCCGAAACCGTTGGTTTCCTGCCCTTGGGGGTCGTTTAGAGACCTGGCGCACTGTTTGTTTGAGCTTTACTATTTCCGAGGCCAGATCGCGGCGAAGGCGCTCGTTCTCAGCGATGATGCTGTCTAAACTTTGTTTGGTCTTTCTAGCTCGTTCCAAGATGGCTAGCATCGAAGTGGTTTGTGAATCGACATTCAAGGCACGTCTTGCAGCAATGATTTCCTTCTCGAGCATGTTTGCCAGAGTGAGGTCGACTCTCTGTGTGATCGCATCGGTGGCTATCGGAGAATCTTGAGTCACGCCTTCCATGGATGTATTTGAGTATTCCCACAGACGGCGCCAATTGTGGGGAAGTGGTTTTTGGAAATACTCTTCTGATTTGGGAAGACGCTCTTGATTCTCAGCTAGTCACCTGCAAAGTCAAATATTCCGGTCGGGGGTGCTGGGATTAGCACTCTGACGGGCAAGTCAGTTCCTCTACTTAAGAAAGCTTATTTACTAAGTTTAGTGAAGTGTATTTTTTTTTACATACCTTTCTAAATCCGGAGCTCTTGTATTTATATTCATTCTTCTGACCTCGAACCTAGTACCCACCTTTTACTTATTATCCTTTTGTTTATTCTAACATAAATCTCTCCGTCTATTCGGCGATCTCAGTATATTCGGCATCTTAGTTGATTGGTACGGAGCCGAACAGTCTTTGACTTATGGGATATACCCCTTCTTCCTCTTCTATATATTCGGCTCCAACAGCTTACTATGCTTTTCAACTCTTTAATCATTATTTTTTAATTCTTGGGATAATATTTGATAAATAAATTAAAAACAATTGTAAATCAATAATAAGCAAGTGAAATGCGATCTCATGCAAGTGTGAATTGTGCATGACAGTTCTCGCTTTCATCACTTTACATTTTATTAATTTATATTTATTTTTCTCATTTTCTCCTATATTTCTAGATTATTTTCTTCCTTTTTTTTTATAAAATTTTTCTTGTCTTGTTAATCTATATATTAAGGAAAATGGTCTTTTAAAACTCAAGACTTGTGGAAGCTCCAACAAGTCAATCCTAATTATCTGATTTTTTAATATTTTTTTAAAAAAAAATTGACTTGGTGATTGGTGATTGGTTCAAAGATTGTAATAATTACACTATTGATTACAATAAACACTTAATTTATAACAATTACACTTATTAAATGAATAACGCAATAAATGAAATCCTAATTTCTTTACTTTTTGCATCTCCAAGAGACCCATGTAATTATTGTGTAAATGCCTCTTAAATAAATAAATAAACACTTATTAAATTCTTTCAAACTCCTCGGTCAAACCCCATATATTTAATTTATAATAATTACACTTATTAAATGAATAACGCAATAAATGAAATCCTAATTTTCTTACTTTTTGCATCCCCAAGAGATCCATGTAATTATTGTGTAAATGCCTCTTAAATAAATAAATAAACACTTATTAAATTCTTTCAAACTCCTCGATCAAACCCCATGTATTTAATTTATATATTAAAAAAAATAAAAACAAATATAAATATCTATAATTATCCCGTGCATAGTACAGGTGATAGACTAGTTATATATATATATATATATAAACTTCAAACGAATTGACCATCCTTGATTTTTGGTCTATAATTAAATGGCCACCATATCAATTAAACTGTGATGATTTTTTTTTGGATTGACTTAAGAAAATACTTGGGACCCTTTTTTGAAAATCTCGCAATTTTTTTGAGATCTCAACTATTAATGTATGTATGTGACCTATTCATATATGTGTAAAATCCGTATCATTAATGATTGAAATTCAAAAAGTGTTATGGAATCATAAAAAAAGAAAGG
Organism: Camellia lanceoleosa; assembly: GCA_025200525.1. NCBI lineage: Eukaryota > Viridiplantae > Streptophyta > Magnoliopsida > Ericales > Theaceae > Camellia > Camellia lanceoleosa. The sequence continues at coordinate 115,851,614 of CM045772.1, read as the reverse complement.
AAAATGATTTTTTCCCTGAATTTGGCCCCTCCTAATCCCCCGAATGCCCAAAACGACGTCGTTTTGGGCATTCCTTTTCTTTTTTTTTCTTGTCTTCTTCTTCTTCATGCAGGTCGAGCATCTGAGACGGAGGAAGAGGGAGAGGGAGAGAGAGAGGGAGAGGGAGAAGGAGAGAAGAGAGCTCGTCGCAGCTTGCAGATCGTCGGCAATCGTCGACGATTGGAGCAGCTTGCAGATCGGAGCAGCTCGCAGCTCGTTGCAGCTCGTCGGCGATCGTATTCGCCCCACCTCCACCTCTGCTTCCGCCCCCTGCCCTGTTAATGTGGCCCTTCCAGTCCAGTCCTTCTTCTTCTTCTTCTTCTTCTTCTTCTTCTTTAAATTCGGGGGATTCGGGGAAGCCTTTCGAGCTCTGTAGCATCACTCAAAAAGAAATTTCAATCATTGTTGTTGACTTAAACTGTGATGTTTGTTTGTAATTAAAGTCAATTGTAACGTTTTGACAAATATTCCTAAATGGAAGTCAAAAAATAGGCCTACGAGCTGGGCCTAACTTAGCCCAAGTGTTTTCAATTTCAAATTAATATCGGTAGGTTTGACTAATCACCATATTAACAACCAATTTATATATATATATATCATATACAGTAGCATATAAAAACAAGTTGCTTAAGTCCATATTTAATGACGGACTCAGGAAATTAAATTGAGAGAGGCACTTATTAATTATAGTTTTTTTTATATTTTTTATAACCAACAATAAAAAAATAATAATTTCTGAATTAATATTAAGTACAAAAAAAGTAAATAAATTGTTACAAAAGCATTTCACATAAAATTTTAGAATTAACTTCGAGTAAAATCGAAAAGAAAGTATTGCGTGTAATTAGTGTATCATGGATAATGTAAAAAAGTCATATATTTAAGTCGTAAAATAAATTATTTAATGGTAAGACAAATCAAGCAAAAATTTCATATAATAGTGATATTACGTCATTATTGACATATGATATTAGTAACCAATAGTAAAACAACATATGAAGGGTGAACTTCCCATGCAAATATAACTAACACTCTAGTAATTTTTATATATATAGTGAGATTAATTATATTTACATATCAATAATGATGGATATTACCTTAATAGAAATTTTTTCACAAAATTTTTATATATAAAAATATAATTTGTTGTAGTCACTTCATTTTTAATAAAACAATCACTATCGTTTTCATAAATTTAAAAATGCCCTTAATATTTTATTCTAAATATTATTTTTATTTAAAATTTTATTTATATACATATATAAAAAAAATAAAAAATAAAAAATAAAAAATCTAGGAGGGGCACTTGACCCCTAGGCCCATGTGACTTCGCCACTAACCACAATCATCATTGTTTTGTTGCATAAATAATCAAATTATGACTATCTAACTTTCTGCGGTCCAAAAAAAAATATGACTTTCCTTATATGAAAAATTATGACTATAAATCAGAACTATTCACAAATAGCTTAAATTATATTATTAACTAACCAAAACAAGCTTAAATGTTGAGATCAAGCTTGTCATAAGTCAAACAGTAAAGAAGCTAATAGCTTTAACTTAATTAGACTTATGAAATAGTTGAAGATATAAAAACTATTTATTGATTAAAACATTTTAAATGTAGTATAAAAATGAGGGATTGCAAAATGTTATTTACTCTGAAGTATGATTCTCAAAATTCTCACATGGCAACAATTATCAGGCAGAGCCTAACGGTGAATAAAATAGAGCTTCGTCAAATATATAACTGTCAACTTATTGCAAAGACTAGTTTTAAGCATAAACCAAGCCCAAGTTCAACTTCATCTTCATATCATAAAAACAGAAGTAATTGTCACTAATAAACAAACTAGAAAAATAAAATCAAAGAGATTAGATCTTGCCATTGCTAATTGGAAATTGAAAGGAAAAATATGTGTCCTAGTTGAAGAAGGGTAATGTTGATAGTTGATACCAAGATTTTTAAGAAGGGATTGGATTGTCGCTAATTGGCTTGGCTAATTGCATTGTCCAATCTAGCTCACTGTGGGCCCCATTTCAAATTCATTTTAATTATTCAAATTATTTATTTTGTAGAAGTTAGTAAAACATCTTTATAAAAAATCAAATTGATTATATATTGATAACTACTTGGTTGAATTATTATTGCTCAAAAAAACGAATATTGTGCAGAATCATATTGTTTGCTCATTATTATTATTATTATTATTATTATTATTATTTTTGATCAACAAAAGGAAACTTTATTGATGATAAGCTAAAGGTTACAAAGATCAACCATCAAGAAGAAGGGAGGTGCAAAGGGCATCAAAGCTAGACTCAAAAGATCCCAACTAGGTTGGCACCCACGAGCAAGCCCTATCATATGCTAGCACACAGCCCAAGATTGACGAGCAACAAATCAAACAATCAAAAAAGATACAAAAAAGAAACCAATAATAGCAAATAGCAGCTACCAGCAACAACACCTATAACAGTAGCTGAACTACCCCTTACAAACACATCCTAATCTACTAAAAATTGCACAAGAAGTCATGCACAGAGTATTGCAGACCTAACACACAACTCTTGGCCCAAAAAGCTACTCTAAATTTTACAACTTCCACCAAATTTGTAAAATTTGCCTGCCCATTATTAAAAACAATCTCATTCCGAAATTTCCAAATTGACCACAATACAATCAATGGCACAATCTTCCAGATGCACAAATTTTTTTTCTTGAATCTAGCTTCAGACTACCATTGTAGCAGAGCTTCAATAGAACTTGGAGTTGCCCAACACACATCCCACCAGCTCAACATTCCAGCCCACACTTTCCAAACCAATGGGCAATGGAGGAGAACATGACTAACTGACTCACTTCATTTCTGCAAAAATCACACAAAATACTAGCATTAGCAGGCAACACCCCAATCCGATGAAGGAAAGCTGCTGTTTTTACTCTGCCTCACCATGCTAGCCACCCAAAAAATTGTAGTTTTGAAGGGACAGCAATTTTCCACAACCATTTGGCAACATTCAAGTCTAGACCCCTAGTTGCTTGTAACCACAACTGAACTAAGGACAAGTGAATTGACCCGAAGTATTCAACTCCCACGACAGATAGTCATCAATTTGCCCACTATTAACAGAGGCATCAACCAACCACACATAGAGACAACTTACCTCCTCTTCCTCCTACGCCCTAAGTGGTCTTCTAAACCTTAAACTCCAATCCCTTGAACTCCCCATTCTTTGTTTGAACTGCATAACAGAACCATCCCTATCTTCAGATAGACAAAACAACCTTGGAAATTCCTTAATGAGCTTATTGTTATTACACCAAATATCAGTCCAAAATTTGACTCTCTCTCCATTCCCAACCCTTAACCTTACATTCTCCAAATAAAACTCTACTAACCAAGGATGAACCTTAGCAATATCAAGAATACCCTGCCAAATTGGAGACACTCTCCTTACAGCCCCCCAGCTCTGGCTACCACCCCCCACCAACCCTCCCATAAATGCTACAAATAACTCACTTCCACAAGGCCCTATCCTCTGCCCGAAACCTCCACTACCACTTTAGCATCAAACAAACACTCATAACTTCTATACTATTGACCCCTAAGCCACCTTGGCTTTTAGACTTAGTTAGCTCCTACCATTTTACTAAATGGACTTTTCTCCTCAACTCACTGCCCCCCCAAAGAAATGTAGCTTGTAATTTTTCAATCAACCTAACCACTCCCTTAGGCATTTTGAAGACCGAAACATAATATAATGGTAAACAAGACACAACTAACTTGATCAACGTTAAATGTCTAGAGAAAGACAACACCTTTCTCTTCCAAAGAGACAACTTCTTCCTCACTTTATCGACCACTGGCTGCCAAATAGACTTCTTTTTCGAATTAGCTCCTAAAGGGAGGCCCAAATACATCAAAGGCAGCTTCTGAATTTTGCAATTTAGCACAACACTTAAATTTGATACCTCACTATTTGATATACCCACCCCACAAACAATGCTTTTGTGGAAATTTATTTTGAGACCTGACATAACTTCAAAACACCTTAACACCCTTTTAATTGAGAGTAACTCCGAAACCTCAGCTTCGCAAAAAATAGTTGTATCATCTACAAACTACAGGTGCGAGATGTTCATGTTAGTAGATCTCACTGTAGCTCTCTTAAACAAACCCAGCTGCTTAGCTCTACTCAGAAGCAAATTAAGGCCCTCAACCACAATATTAAATAAGAAGGGGGATGGGGATCACCCTATCTAAGACCCTTTATGGTGTAAACTCATCAGTGGGTGATCCATTTACCAGAACAGAGATCCTGGAAAATGATAGACACTCCTTAATCCAACATAGCCACTTCTCATCAAAACCAAAATTACGTACCATTGAAAATAAAAAATCCCAATTCACAAAGTCGTACGCCTTCTCAAAATCGATCTTCAAAATCATCCCTTTACTCTTTGAGCATTTCTACCATTCAATAACTTCATTTGCAATCATGACCTTATCTAAAATACGACGACCCTCGATAAACACTATCTGAACCTCATTAATTATTGCAGGAATCACCCTTTTCAACCTCCTAGATAGGATTTTTGCCAAAATTTTGTAAATTGAATTTACTAAGCTAATCGGCCTAAAATTCCCAAACTCCACAGCATTCTCCTTTTTAGGCACTAGGGCAATGAATGAACTGTTCAACCCTTTGACCAATTTCCCATTTAAATGGAACTCCTGTATGAACTGCATAACCTCATTCTTCATAACTTTCCAATTTTTTTGAATACATGCTAAATTAAAACCGTCGAGCCCTGGAGCTTTGTTCCCATCACATTCCTTCACTGCAGCCCACACCTCTTCCTTGGAAAACTCAGCTACTAACTCCATTGAAATCCCACCCCTGCCAATAGTAGCAAATGGCCCTTCTAACTTTGGTTTACCTCTCCACACCTCAGAATACAAATCTTTCAAATGCCTAAATATAGCTTGTTTGACTTGATCTGGGTCACCAACTCTAACCCCATCCACAATAACAGAATCAAGCACATTCTTACTCTGCCTTCTACTAGCCACCACATGAAAGAATCGTGTATTTTTATCCCCCTCTTGAGCCTACTTCAACCTAGATTTTTGACGCTACAACCATTCTAACCTTCTACTGTAATTCCAAACTAGAGATCTCAACTCACGTCTTCTATCAATAACCGTCTCCAGCAATGGCCCATCTTCAGCTAGCAAATCAATCTCATGTAACTCCTCTTCAACTACTTTTAATTGGTGCTCCACATTGTCGAACACATCTACATTCCATTTCTTGAGATCTGACTTAAGCTTAGCCAATTTACCTTTCAATCTATACCCGACCCCCCAAGAGCATTGGCCTCTTCCCAAGACTTCTTAACCACTGACTTAAAATCAGGATGAAAGAACCAGGCATTTATAAACCTAAATGGCCTAGGTGCCCAATTCTTGACATCTTCCATGAGCAATAAAGGACAATGATCAGACACATTTCTTGGCAATCCCCATTGCTTGAGCCGAAAAACCTCTAACCACTCCGGATCCAACATAAACGGATCAATCCTACTCCATCTCTTACCTTCAACAGAGTTGCACTACATGAACCTTCTTCCTAACAAAGGCAGATCACATAGCTCTATTTTTTCTAAAAACTCATTAAATTCAAACATACCTCTATCACGCCGCAAATAACTCTTTCTCTCGCCCAAACATCTAACTTCATTAAAATCCCCTCTAATACACCAAGGTTGTTGAAAAGATGGTTTCAACCTAAGTAAAACTTCCCATAGCTGACCCCTCTGCCTACTATTAATCGGTGCATATATGTTGACTACCACACACCCAAATGACTGATTATATATACCTAACAATAAAATAAAAGACCTTGCACTGTAACACTCAATGAGGTTAAATACATCTGGGTTCCAAATACATAATAAACCCCCGGCACTCCCTTCCGAATCCACAGCCATAAACTTCAAGGACTCCCAAGGCCACATAGACTTCACAAAACTACCATCCACACTACTCCTTTTGGACTATTGCAATAAAAGAATATCAATCTTCCTCTCTTGGACTAGCTTCTTAATCTTCACTCTTTTATTTTTTCTCCCCAAACCCCTAATATTCTAGGACATCAATTTCATAAGCATAACAAATAACCCCAAAAACCGCTTTCGGATACCCACTCAAACTGGGACATCCCTTCCACCATCTCCCACATGGCCCAGATCCTTGACTTCCATCTCCACAATGCGATTTATGATCTCCTCCTTCTTACCCATATAGTTCATCCCCAATATCTTGCCCACATGCACCGTAGCTCGAGCTTCCTTAAGTAGTGAATTCCTCTAGAGAGCCTCAACCTTTTGAGAAGTGGAGACTGACAATGTAGTAGCCGCAACTCGGAAAATAACTCCTCACGAAAAGCTACAAGAAGTACTTGAGCCAAATCTTCTCTTCCTCTGAACACCCTTACTTACTGCTGATCTTTGCCTAACCTTACTACTCTCCACCTTACCTTGTTTACCCTTATCCTTTCTTAATCTAGTTTGTGAAGTAACTAATTTGAAACCAGGCCCAACAGAATTAAAAGAACTGCCCCTTACAGTTAGGTCAACCCCCTTACTACCCATTACCCCCCAACGGGCCTTATTCAACACAACCTCCAAATTAATACTAGGCCTATCCTTCTCTAGTCCACTAATACTTCTTAAAAAGCCTTGGGTCACTACCTCCTCATCCACTATCTGCGATTTACCCGTTTCCTCAACCCGCGACTCTTCCCCTTCTCCCACTACCGCCCCACTCAAGCAACCTTCCTCACAAACTTTTTTCATTCCCAACACAGTCTCATTAATTGTAAAATACAACAAACCATCATTACAAATGCCCACACCAGGCAGTTGTAGACGTCCCCGAACGTCCCGGGAGGAAAATCCTGTTTTGTTCGTTTGGGCTCACTACAATTCAGGACTCAATGTCACGGTCCTGTATCTAATCTCGCAGAGTGCAATGCAAGACCGATGAATCATCAAAGAGTCCAAATCCGACAAATCGTTTTGAAAAACAAATTTTTGAAAGAAATGCCAAACATGGACTGCTTTGCTAGATATAGAGTCCCCACCTAAATATTTTATTTTTGAAAAAATTTAGGAAACCCTGACTTGTTGCCTAAGGCCACGTGTCCGTTATCACCAAAGTTGCCTCGGCTCGAGAACTTGGGTACGATTGGGGAAGGTCACTTCGTGAGCACCCCCGTTCGCCCGATCAAAGATCGGCCTTTGCTAACCATGATATCTAGTTTTTGAAAACCCATGCGTTCTTATTCTGATTTATTAGCCTAGGATTACTATGTGATGCACACAGCATACAAGTATAGACCGGGTCGCCTGAATTGGAACAAAACATTTTATGTTTGTTTTTGAAAGATGGTTTGCTACTCGCAAGTAGGCTTAAAAATGCAGATTTTGCCACCCTCAGGTGGGCTTAAAACTCGCAGTTGATGATTTGTTCCAATCCAAATAACCCAACCTTCACCCACAGGTATTTAGGCAGTTATATCACATAAGTATATAGCCTCATGGTAAGCATGCTATCATGGCAATCACTCACACATATGCAAGGATGCTAAACCATAAAAACTTACCTAGTACTCCAAGCCAAAACAGAAACCAGTTAGTAATCAATGCATGATCCTGGTTTATGTTAAGGTGGCTAATGCAACACATACAGGTATGCGACTAAGACAGGCTTGGCTATTCTAAGATGGCATATGATGATGCTACAGCTAACACGTATTCAACTTAGAATAGAGATATAATGCAGTTAGTATGATGCGCTGAGCCCAGTGCATGCAATACAGATGAATGAATGCAAACATGCGAACATAAGTATGCTAATTGAAACATGCCCTAATCTAACCATCATAAGCTGGTAAATAAAAGGAAGAAAGACGTGGGGTTGGAAGACATACATCACACACACGCACACTTATTACAATTGTGCCCTCTCTTGGAGGGTCCGAATAAATAATACAATCCGAATAAATAATTACAGTCCGAATAAGTACAAAACCCTAATTAATTAACAAATTAACTAGGAAAGCAGTAAATTAGCATGCAAGTCCATAGACCACCTCAGCTCTGTTTCGGATGATGAATGATGCATGCTTGAGTTTCCTGTTGCGGAAATCCATTACGATGCCTCGATTTGCCTCTGTTTGCAATTAATGCCGGAATGCTGTGCAAGGTTTTAGAAAGCTGCTGATTTCTGATTTGCTGTAACAGAGAGCAAGAAAGGGGCATGGCAAAGTATTTTCACATATGTATGCATGACTACTCTTCAGGGAGTGTAGTCCTCGATCCTCGTGCCACTAATCACGCATCTCGATGCATGATGGCCGAGGAATCAAATTGCACGACTCGATGTGAAATGAATGCACATACGAACACAACAAGACCTAAACTCCATCATGAGTAATCCGAAGTGTCGGCGACCGGAAATTGAGACACGTTCCGTCACTCGAAATACGAAACGTCCCTCGTTTCCCGTGCTTGGGCTAACTCTTATCCCGTGCTTGGACTAACTCCTATCCCAAACACAATGCAATATGCATGACATTGTAGACAGGCCCGCGGGGGGACCTCGCTACAGCTCAGACTCGATTTGTTGTCACGGTTCTTAATCTTGAACCAAAAAGTCCAAGTCCGGCAAAATCGTTTTGAGAAAACAGATTTTTAGAAAAGAAGTGCCAAACATGGACTGCTTTGCCAGATACAAAGTCGCCACCTAAATATTTTATTTTTGGGAAATTTAGGAAACCCTGACTCGTTGCCTAAGGCCACGTGTTCGTCATCACCAAAGTTGCCTCGGCTCGGGAACTTGGGTACGATTGGGGAAGGTCACTTCGTGAGCACCCTCGCTCGCCTGGTCAAAGACCGACCTCTACTAACCATGATATCTAATTTTGAAAACATTGTGCATTCTTATTCCGGTTATTAGCCTAGATTTACTACGTGATGCGCACAACATACAAGTATAGACCGGGTCGCCTGAATTAAAACAAAACATTTCATGTTTGTTTTTTAAAAGATAGTTTGCTACCCGTAAGTAGGCTTAAAATGCAGATTTTGCCACTATCTAGTGGGCTTAAAACACACATTTGATGAACTGTTCCAATTCAAATAATCCAACCTTCATCCATAGGCATTCAGGCAGTTATATCACATAAGCAGTTAGCCTCATGGTAAGCATGCTATTCATGGCAGTCACTCACACGCATGCAAGGATGCTAAAGCATAAAACTTATCGAGTACTCCAAGCCAAAACAGAAGCTAATTAGAAATCCATGCATGATCCTAAATATACAGAAATGCCTAATGCAACACATGCAAAATGCAACTATAGCAGGCTCGGCTATTCTAAACATGGCGTATGGAATACTAAAGCTAACATGTATTCAACTTAGAATTGAAATACAAATGCAGTTAGTATGATACGCCAAGCCCGATGCATGCAAAACAGATGAATGAATGTAGACATGCTATCATACTGTATGCTAATTGAAACATGCCCTAATCTAACCATCATAAGCTGGTAAATAAAAGGGAAGAAAGACGTGGGGTTGGAAGACATACATCACACTCACGCACACTTATTAGAATTATGCCCTCACGCAGAGGGTCCGAATAAATAGTACAGTCCCAAATAAATAATACAGTCTCAATAAATAATACAATCCAAATATGTACAAAATCCAAATTAATTAACAAATTAATCTAGAAAAGCGGTAAACTAGCATGCAAGCTAGGGACTGCCTCGACTCCGATCCGGATGATGACTGATGCATGCTCGGGTTGCCTTGCGCAGAAATCCACCGCGATGCCCCAATTAGCCTCTGTTTGCAATTGTTTCTCGAAAAGCGCGCCAAGCTCCGGAAGGCTGCTGGTTCTTGATTTGCTGCAACAGAGAGCATGAAAGGGGCATGACAATGTATTTTTACATATGTGTGCATACCTCGATCCTCGTGCCACCAATCACGCATCTCGATGCATGATGGCCGAGGAGTCGAATGGCACAACTCGATATGGAATGAATGCACATATAAACACAACTAAAACCTAACTCCATCATGGATAATCCGGAGTGTTGGTGACTGGGAATTGAGACACGTTCCGTCACTCGGAGTACGAAACGCCCTTCGTTTCCCGTGCTTGGGCTAACTCCTATCCCGAACACAATGCAATATGCATGACATGCATGAATGCAACTAAGATACAACCTAACATGCACAATGCTATGAAATGGCATACATGATGCACGAGGTAACATGGCGTACACAATGCGCTAATATACAACCTAGCATACACAATGCTATGAAATGAAATGGCATACACAATGCATAAATGGACTTACACTAACACAAGTGGACCTCATCCACACTCACATAAGAGGCCATTAGATGAAAATGAGACGCTCGAAATACATGCACACGTGCACGCAAATCGAGGACCAACCCTAAGGCACCAAATGCCACTCTAACAAGACATGGCAAAACATGGAATATGGAATACTAGCATGAAAATTTCAGAGGCAATAAGTGATGCAAAACAGCCCCGAAACATGGCAAAATGACACCCGATGCATGGAATGAATCCCGAAACATGAAATTAGGCGCATGGAATGACCTATGGCTATGCAATGCATGCATTATTTGAACATGAAGTGTGAAAACAGAATCAAGACAGCCCCAAAACAAGAATATTTACAGTTTTAAGAAAGGCCAAAAAGTGAACACAAATGGGGCTAAGCTAGCATGCAAAAATGGCCCCGAAAGAGGGATAATGAAGCAACTAACAGATGCTGGTCCCAAACAGAGAATGACCCTTCTACAATTTTGAAGAGGGGCCCAAAATATGATGTTTTACAGTTTATGAAAAGCCACAAAAATAGACACAAGTATGGAAAAACTTTCATGCAAAAAATGGGCCTAAATGAGGGATACAAAGGCAAGTGGTAAATGGAAGCCTCAAACAGAGGAGGAACCTTCAACAATATTGAAGAGGGGCCAAAAAAATGGCATTTTACAGTTTATAATCAGACCCAAAACAGTGTACAAGTATGCTCAAAATACTATGTAAGATAAGGCCAAAAAGAGAGCTATAACACAAAGTATAAAAAGGATGCTTCAAAAAACAAAATACCCTTAATGAAACATGAAGAGGGGATCAAAATAAGGTCATTTACAGTTCGGACCAAAGCCAAAAAAAAAATAAGCACAAAGGGCTAACAAATCATGTAAAAATAAGGTCAAAAGAGGGATATAAAGGCAAGTGGCAAATGGAAGCCTCAAACAGTGATGAGCCCTTCAACAATATTGAAGAAGGCCTCAAAATAAGAAATTTTACAGTTTATTATAGAGCTCAAAACAGTTTATATATAGGTAAAAAATAATATGCAAGAAAATGGCATACAAGGGAGGTAATGAAGCAAGAGTAAAAAGGAAGCCTCAAACAGTGAAAGGCCCTTAAACAAACATGAAATAGAGCTCAAAAAAATGCTATTTTTAGTTAGGGTTGGAGCTCAAATATGCAAGCAAGTATGGCTAATGTATTGAGCAAGAATAGGACCAAAAAGAGGAGAGAAAGACTTACCCTTGAAGACTCAACTTTAGCAACCTCTTGGCACAAGAAGTGGCGTTCCTCAGCTCTGGAAAACAGCTCCAAGTGGCTGGAATGGAGGTTGGAGAGGTGGTGCTATGTGGTGTAGTGTAAATGATGCAAAGACCCTAAAGTTTGGGGTCTTGGAAGAGAGGGAAATGGAGAGTGTATGCAAGAGAGCTCTAAAGCAATTTTCTAACCCCTCAAAACCAGCTGTGAGTGTTGGTTATATAGAAAAAAAAGGGTGGAAAAGAGGGGGGAAAATGGGGGGGAAAACTAATTCAAGTTTCTCCCCAAAAGGCCAAACCTTCGGACATAAGGCCTAGAAGAAAACAAAATTCACTTTTAGGACACACTTGGGGAGGGAGTTATGGTCGGCTAGCTAAAAAGGGCAAAAAAGTTATTTCACCAGCTAGGTGGCCGGCCTGCTACTTTTTTCTTGCCGGCCGGCTACTTTTTTTGGCTTTTCTGGCCGGCCTGCTACTTTTCAGGATAAAAAATGGGTCTGCCGGAAAGAAAGGTGGCCGACCAGTGCTAGAGAAGTCCAATGGTGGCCGTTCAAGTGTCCAAATTGAAGCCTCGGAAGTTATCTTTCCAATGGCGCAAACCTTGCATTAAAATTTCTCCTGTGGAAAAAGTTATGTCTGTTTTGGTGAAGCCGCGCAGATTCGGTCCAACCAGAGTGATGCCCTACTTCAATCAACTATATCTCCCCCGTCCGGAATTGGCTTTAGGAGATTCTTGAGTGAAAAATGAATCCCCGGAAGTCTTCTTTCTAATGGTGGTGGCCTCATAGCTTGATTCCAAGTATGCAAATGAATGGGCCCGATTCGGCGAGGGCTGCTCGACTCTTTCTTAACGGTTCATGCCCATTTTCTCCCCCAACTGGATTTCTTCCCTCTTCTCCTCTTTTCTTCAATTTCAAACCCCTAAGTAAGGTGTTTTGAAAGATTTTTCAAAGATTTTATCTCTCTTTCATTCATTTCCACTTTGTCCTTGCTCGGTTTACCGAAAAACGCAACATTTGACAAAATGTGAGCCTCGGAACATTGTAAAAACTTTATTTCAAAAACGTTTTGAAAGAGAGGGTTTTAAGACTAAAATCTTTTGATCAAGATCGTTTTGGTTTGGAACAGGGGTATAAAGTTGAGATTTGACTCTCTCCTTGCCGAAGAAACTGAACCTTTCCCCTGTACACCTTTCTCCACCATGTAAACCATCAGTCGCGTCCAAGTCTTAAAGTCAGTAAAAAATAGGGTGTCTACAGACATGCTTGAATGCAATCCTAACATGCAACCTAGCATACACAATGCTATGAAATGGCATACACAATGCTCGATGTAACATGGCATACACAATGCAATAACATACAACCTACCATACGCAATGCTATGAAATGCAATATGCATGATATGCATGAATGCAATCCTAACATGCAACCTAGCATACACAATGCTATGAAATGGCATACACAATACTTGATGTAACATGGCATACACAATGCAATAACATACAACTTACCATACGCAATGCTATGAATTGAAATGACATACACAATGCATAATGGACTTACACCAACATGAGTGGACCTCAGCTACACTCACATTAGTGGCCATAAGATGAAAATGAGACTACCGAAATGCGTGCACACATGCACGCAAATCGAGGACCGAACCTAAGGCACAACATGCAACTCTAACAAGGCATGGCAAGGGTGAAGCATGGTCAGAACAAGCGCGAGAGACCTCGCCTGATTCTCGACTTCGATATTCTGATTCTTAATCTTGAACCAAAGAGTCCAAATCAAATCGCGTTTTGAGAAAAGATTTTTTGAAAGAAGTGCCAAACATGGACTGCTTTGCGGATATGAGTCGCCACCTAAATATTTTTAAAATGGGAAATTTAGGAAACCCTGACTCGGTGCCAAAAGGCCACGTGTCCGTCATCGCCAAAGTTGGCTCGGGAACTTGGGTACGATTAGGGAAGGTCACATCGTGAGCACCCCCTCTCGCCCGGTCAAAGACCGGCCTCTACTAACCATGATATCTGTTTTTGAAAACTTTGTGCGTTCTTATTCCGGTTATTAGCCTAGGTTACTATGTGATGCGCACAGCATACAAGTATAGACTGAATTGCCTGAATTGGAACTGAACATCTCATGTTTGTTTGTTTGAAAATGGTTTGATGGTGCTACCCGCAAGTAGGCTAAGACGCGGATTTGCCACCCTCAGGTGGGCTTAGAAAACAATGGTTTTGCCACTATCTAGTGGGCTTAAAACAAGCATTTGATGAATTATTCCAATTCAGATAACTCAACCTCCACCCACAGGCATTCAAGGCAGTTATATCACACAAGCACATAGCCTCATGGTAAGCATGCTATTCATGGTAACACTCACACGCATGCAAGGATGCTAAAGCATAAAACTCACCGAGTACTCCAAGCCAAAACAGAAAACTGATTAGAAATCATGCATGATCCTAAGTATACAGCGATGCCTAATGCAATACATGCAAAGATGCAAACCATAGCAGGCTCGGCTGTCCTAAACATGGCATGTGAAATGCAACAACTAACACGTATTCAATTTGGAATTGAAATACAGATGTAGTTTGTATGATGCGCCGAGCCCGATGCATGCAAAACAGATGAATGAATGCAAACATGCTATCATACTGTATGCTAATTGAAATATGCCCTATATCTAACCATCGTAAGCAGGTAAATAAAAGGGAAGAAAGAAGTGGGGGTTGGAAGACATACATCACACTCACCCACACTTATTACAATTATGCCCTCGCGCAGAGGGTCCGAATAAATAATAATACAGTCCGAAATAAAAGAATAATACAGTCCAAATATACAGAATCCTAATTAATTGACAAATTAACTACAAAAAGTAAAACTGGCATGCAAGCGTGGGCGCCTTATTCGATGAATAATGTATGCTTTTGCTCAGCGCGAAATCCAATCGATGCCCCAATTAGCCTCTGTTCGCAATTTTCTCGAAATGCGTGCCAGGTCTCGGAAGACTGCTGATCCTTGATTTTGCTGCAACAGAGAGTAGGAAAAGGGCATAGCAATGTATTTCACAAATATATGCATGCCTCGATCCTCGTGCCACTAATCACGCATATCGATGCATGATGGCCGAGGAATCGGATTGCACAACTTAATATAAGATGAATGCACATGAATGCTACAACAAATCCTAACTCCATCATGGGTAATCCGGAGTGTCGGTGACTTGGGAATTGAGACCCGTTCCGTCACTCGGTCTGAACGCGTGCCTCGTTTCCGTGCTTGCTAACTCTTATCCCGAACACGATGCAGTATGCATGATATGCATGAAATGCAACTAAGATACAACCTAGCATGCGCAATACTATGAAAATGAGATGCCTCGAAATGCACGCCCGCGGACACGCAAACCGAGGCGATGATCCTAAGGCATGAAATGGCATACAGATGCAATGATGGGCTTATACCAACATGAGAGGGCCTCAACCACACTCACGTAAGAGGCCGTCGGACAAAAAAGAGTTGCCTCGAAATGCGTGCACACGGGTACGCAAACCGAGGCGGTGGCATACGCAATGCAAATGACATGGAAAATGCAAATTGGGCTTACACTAACATGAGAGAGCCTCAGCCGCACTCACATAAGAGGCCGTCGGATAAAAAAGAAGTGCCTTGAAATGTGTGCACACGGGCACGCAAACCGAGGCGGTGACATACGCAATGCAAATGACATGGAAAATGCAAATTGGGCTTACACTAACATGAGAGAGTCTCAGCCGCACTCACATGAGCTGCCGTGAGATGAAAATGAGCTGTCTCGAAATGCGTGCACACGGGCACGCAAACCGAGGTGGGGATATGAAAGCATGAAAATGGTATGAAAATGCAAATTGGACTTACACTAACATGAGAGGGCCTCAGCCGCACGCACATAAGCTGCCGAGAGATGAAAATGGGGTGCCTCGAAATGCGTGCACACGGGCACGCAAACCGAGGCAATGGCATACGGAATGCAAATGACATGGAAAATGCAAATTGGGCTTACACTAACATGAGAGAGCCTCAGCCGCACTCACATAAGCTGCCGAGAGATGAAAATGGGGTGCCTCGAAATGCGTGCACACGGGCACGCAAACCGAGGCAATGGCATACGGAATGCAAATGACATGGAAAATGCAAATTGGGCTTACACTAACATGAGAGAGCCTCAGCCGCACTCACATAAGCTGCCGAGAGATGAAAATGAAGTGCCTCGAAATGCGTGCACACATCATAACATGGCCTAAGGCACAAAAATGGCATGCAAATGAGACGTGACATATGGCATATGGAAAATGCAAATTTCAGTAGCTAAAATGATGCACAAATAGCCCCCGAATTATAACAAAATTACAATCAATGCCCGAAATGTTATGCAAAGTACCCGAAATGGCCTACAGCCCTACTAAACATGCACAATATGGACACGACATGTAAAACAGTAGCAAGGCAGCCCCTAATATAACATTTTTTCAGTACAATGCAAGGCTAAACAACAACCACAAGTATGGCAAAATTAGCATGCAAAAATGGGGAAAAAGAGGGGAATTACAAAGCAAGTAGTATATATAATGCTCAAACCAAAAAAAACAGTTCTACAACATTAAAGGGGGACCAAAAATATACACATTTACAAGAGATGACATCCCCAAATTCAGTATGTAGATATGCTCAAGATAGCATGCAAAATGAAGCCAACAAAGGCTACAACATGAGGTATCAAAAGCATGCAGAAAACAACTTTGGACCCTTAACAAAACATGAAGAATGGGTCAAAATAAGAATCTTTCTAAGCCTGATGAAGGCTGAAAACAGAGGCTAAGCAAGCCTAACAAAGCATGCAATTTTACGGTAAAAAAGAGGATATTACATGAAGTACCAAAATCATTCACCAAATGGCCTAAGACCCTTAACAAAACATGATGAGAAGGCCAAAAAAAGGCTCTTGTCAGGCCTGATGGAGACTCAAATCAGAAGCCAAATAAGCCTAACAAAGCATGTAAAACATGTCCAAAGAGATGTACAAAGAGAGGCCATTCATGGAGGCACGAAACAAGATTGGTCCCTTCTACAATGTTGTAGAGGGACACAAAATAATCTCAAAATCAGTTTATAGCATGCTCCAAAAATAAATGCATATAAGCTAAAAATAGCATGTAAGTTTACGGTAAATTAGAGGATTTGTGAAGCAAGTGGTATGTAAAAGCACCAAACATGGTTGAGCCCTTCTACAATGTTGTAGAGGGGCTCAAAATGAGCCTAAAACCAGTTAGGGTCGGAGCCCAAAAACTCAATCAAAGGGGGTAGAAAAATGATACAAAATAGAGCTAGAAAAGGGAAAATAGCAACTTACCCTTGAAGAACACTTCTTGGCTACCTCTTGGACCGAATTTGCTACCTTTTTAGCTGCTGGAAATCAGCTCCAAGTGGTGGAAATGGAGTGGTGATGGTAGTGCTTGGTGTTGATGAACAAAATGGTGCCAAGACTTGGATGTTTGAAGCTTTTTAGAAGAGAGGAATGGAGGAGATGTATATGCAAGGCTCAAAGGATTTTTTTTTAACCCTTAAACCAGCTGGTGGCCCCTGGTTTTTATGGCCAAGAAAGGGGTCAAAAAGGAGGACAAAAGGGAGTGGAAAATACACCCAAGCATTCCCTCTAAAGATATTTTCCAAATCTAGATATTTTGCTCTAAATATCTTTCCCCAAATCTAGATATTTTGAGGGCAACTAATGCATATTTGGAATACACTCAAAGAGAGGAATAGGGCCGGCCAACTCATAGGGGCAAAATCGTCATTTCACAAAAGGGGTGGCTGGCCAGCTAGATAAAAAAAACTGCCGAGAAGACCACTGGCTGGTGGGTTCTAAGGAAGTCCAAAAATGTCCATTCAAGTGTCCAAATTGAAGCCCCAGAAGTTAGCTTTCCAATGCCGCAAACCTTGCATCAAAATTCCTCCTGGAGAAAAAGTTATGCCAGTTTCCATAAAGCCGCGCAGATTCAGTCCAACCGGACTTCAACCAACCATATCTCCTCCCCCCGGATTTGGACTTAGGAGATTCTTGAGTGAAAAATGAAGCCCCGGAAGTAATCTTTCCAATGGTGGTGGCCTCATATTTTAATTCCTCTTGTGCAAAGAGTTACGCTTGTTTCGGTGAAGCCGCGCAGACTTTTCTCCTTCCATTCATCTTGAACCACTTTTGACCAAGCAGATAACGGTTCTTTGAGACAATTGCTGGCCTCCCACCCTCCAGTGATCTTCCTGGTGCTAAAACAGAGGTACCTGCCAAAATTGAACAAAAACTAATGCAAAACGAAAGCTCGGGGACCAAAACCGCGCGGGGTCTCGAAAATGGGCTGTGAGCACCGAAAGTGGCGTTCGGCCACGAAGTGGGAATCAGAGGCCCCAGTGTCCCTCAGAATGATAAAACAGAGACACTTGCCAAAATTGAACAAAAACCGATGCAAAATGAATCTTGAGGACCAAAACCGCGCGGTTCAGGGTCCCGAAAATAGGCTGTAAGCACCGAAAGTGGTGTTCGGCCACGAAGTGGGCATCAGAGGCCCCAGTGTTCTTCGGAATGATAAAACAGAGGCATTTTCCAAAAATCGGAGATGGTTGGGCGGTCCCGAACCGAGGCATACGGCCTGACGGCCCCAAACCGAACCGGGTCGAATGGGCAAAATGGCCTACAGCACGCAACGTAGCCACTACCATCGAGAGATAGTCTGGGACCACTCCCTCCACTCAGGAAAGAAAACACGGAAAACCGAGTCTGGTTCGCAAACCGAGACAAGGCACAGAAGAAGGTTCGGGCTTGGGAGGCGGGGCCGCGGCCGACTCTGAGACTTCTGAATGAGCACAATATGCAACATCACCGAGCGCTCAATCGGTGACGTCTGAGTCTTAAGGTCGGTCAAAAATGGGGTGTCTACGGTTGCCCCTCTTTGACAAAACTCGGAAGTCAAGAAGTGACGGGAGTGAATGTCAAAGCCCAGAGACGACCCATTTTTGACAAGGCCGAAGACCTAGACAATCATACAAGGTGAACAGATATATGTGTGCCCGCAGGCAAAAGGGGGCAAAATGCAAATGATATGCACAGAGCCAGGTGATCATGCAAATGCAGCAAGCTGTAATGGGGCAAGTATTGACAAATAGATGCAACAGTTTTAAGCAAGAATGCAAAGCAACAACTACATTTCATGCAGTTAGGAATGCGGAGAATTATTTAATTCTCGTCGCGTCTCACACGGAGAAGATACAATACCTGTGCGATTAAATGCAGTACTTTGACCTCAAATGAACCGTACATACAATATCGTGCCTGCAAAAGAGAGAAATTCAACAAGAACAATATGCTAACAACATATATTCAATGTGATTCCTGAAAGTTTGGCACACGCGGTGCCGGCGGGTGAATGCATAAAGCAGTGTGATACGGGTAAGGTGCGCAAGATAACGCAATGCAACGCACTAACAAGTGCAGGTGAGATGTGCAAGATATCACGATAAAATGCATGCACAATGCAAGTAAGGTGCACGAAATAGTGCGATGCGCAAAATAGCGCAAGTGAAATGTAATGCACTAACAAGTGCAGGCGGGACGCGCAAGATAGCGCAAATGATACAATGCACAATGCAAGTAATGTGCACAAAATAGTGCGATACGCTAAACAGCGCGATTGGTTTGAAATGCACAAAATAGTGCGATGTGATATGCAAAGCACAGGACAGTGCGATTGAGGTGCGCAAAATAGCGCGAATGGTAAACTGCACAAAATAGTGCGATTGTGGTGCGCAAAATAGCGCGAATGTAAACTGCACAAAACAGTGCAATTGAGGTGCGCAAAATAGCACGAATGGATGTAAACTGCACAAAATAGTGCGATTGTGGTGCGCAAAATAGCGCGAATGTAAACTGCACAAAATAGTGCGATGCGCAAAATAGCGCGAATGTAAACTGCACAAAACAGTGCGATTGAGGTGCGCAAAATAGCGCGAATGTAAACTGCACAAAATAGTGCGATGCGCAAAATAGCGCGAATGTAAACTGCACAAAATAGTGCGATGCGCAAAATAGCGCGAATGATAAATTACACAAAACAGTGCGAATGCAGGGGCGCAAAATAGCGCGAATGATAAATTACACAAAACAGTGCGAATGCAGGGGCGCAAAATAGCGCGAATGATTTGAAATGCACAAGATAGTGCGATACGCTAAACAGCGCGAGTGATTTGAAATGCACTAAACAGCGCGATACGCTAAACAGCGCGAGTGATTTGAAATGCACTAAATAAAGGCGATCGCTAAACAAATGCGAGTGATTTGAAATGCACTAAACAGTGCGATACGCTAAACAGCGCGAGTGAAATGTAATGCACAAGATAGTGCGATACGCTAAACAGCGCGAGTGATTTGAAATGCACAAGATAGTGCGAGTGAGATACAACCACAAGATGCACAAGACAGTGCAAGTGAGATACAAAGTGTAAGTGCACAAGACAGTGCGAGCGAGATAAAATGCACAAGAAAGTGCGATAAAAGGCATCTTCTATGCAAGTATGAGGGCATTCTATGCAATATTGAAAGCAAGCATATTCTATGCAAGAATCATAACGATCATGCACGATGCAACAACAGTGTATATGAAAGTTCACATTCTATGCAATAGAGGATCATCAAATATGTACTCTGGTGCCTCTGATTTGCCTCTTAGAAGACTTTGCAACACACTCACCTCAAAAGGGGCACACCCTATTCATGTTGGCGAGAGATAACATCTGCATGTGAAACCCTCGGGTGCTACTTGGACTGCCATTCTGACTTGAAGCAGGCTTACACTTGGGGTTGGGATACACTCATACTCCAGAGAAATGGTGAAGCCTGAGAAGGTGCACCTGGAATGCAGTCTCGGATCTTGCTAAAGTTGAAACATGCTAAGATGCTCCGAATTTTCCCTCTTTTCTTTTGCTTTGCAGTCCGGAACCTAAATAGCTTCAGATAGGTCCTCGTTCTACTGTTCACACTTATCGGGGGTGGACCCTGCGGCTTTTTGAAAGAAACAATCCTGTTTTGCACAAATGTGGAGAACGGCCGCAACCTTTCGAGCACAAAACGATTTTTCTTTTGAAAATGAGAAAAGGATTTTTAACCGGGTATTGAGCCTACAACTGACCACAGCCAAACGACTCAACAAGGAAATAAAAGGCACACAACCTAGACACATCGAGTAACACTCGAAACGACTCAAAATAAGAATCGAGATAAAACAAAAGATACGACACTCAGACGTGCACAGAGAGCCTGTTTCACCGGGTAGTGTTTCCCACCCTTTCTCATTTGTGGTTCTCACATCACTCGACCCTTAAGCTCTGTTTTTCTGAAAAAGCCCTTTTCTCACTTTTTCTCTCATCGCACATCTCTCTATTCTTCAATCTCTCATTTTTCAATCCCTCCCCTGGGTGGTTGATAGATAAGCAGCAAGTTGTGGGCTCGTGCCCCTAGCATTCTGCTAGATTCTTCTTCTTCTGCACGCGGCTAGTGAGTTTCTCCCACAGAGGGGTTGCGCTACAACTGGGTGTGTAGCAAATCTGCAGCTAGCATCGGTTGATGATGCTTTGCTGGGGAGTTTGGACGTGATAAGATCTGTCCAGATGATGGAGTGGAATATCTTGCCTCATTCCAGTTCGTGTTTCGCACTTGGCTTGATACCTCGTTGCTCGGAGCATGAGAGAGCTTTCAGCCCTTTGTCGTTAACTTCAATTGCGCCCTTCTTGGCAGGTAGAGTGCCCTTCTTGGCGAGTAGGGTGCCCTTTCTGGCGAGTATGTTGACAATGGGGAAAAGACAGAACACCTGACTCAAATGTGCCCCTAGTTCATTATTTCGACCATTTTTTTTGTTTTTGCTTTCTATTAAAACAGTTTTGACCAAAATGAGAGTTAGATTACATGCTTGTTCAGTTTTTGATTTGAAATCATGCAAGTCAGGCTATAAGCACTGAAAATTTTCCTTTTTTGGGTCCAAGAAAATGGTCCAGTTTTGAAAAAAAAATGGAATGATTTTTGAGAGAATAGTCAACCTCAATAAAAATTCTCAAAAACTGCTTTTGCAAACGGCCACCGCTCAACAAGCAGGGAACCAACTCTTTGAGATGCACAACCTCGGACCCATAGCAATGGAAAATTGCCCCTTGTCGAAAAGGACCGCATGGCAACGGAAAGTTGCCTTGTTTGAAATGACACCGCGGTGCATTGAATGGCAACGAAAGTTGCCCCTTGTCTAAATGGCACCGCAGCGTATTGAAATCAATCCTTGAGCGCGATCACAACCGAACTCTGATCTGAAGACAAAGATGATCAAAACCATTTCATGGACACAACTGAATTTGAAGTGTTTTAGGGCTGGACTTCAGAATGAAGTTGCCTACGTATCCCAAAGATGGGAATCAAGCCTTACGTAGTTCGGGGTTAAGGTACACTCGGGTATTTAACCTCTCCTTTTTATGCTCTAACTTTTGCCAAGGCGCTTGTTGCAGGTTTTCAACCTTGCGAGCTTTGTTTTTTTCTTTTCATTTTTTCTATTCTTTTCATTCCTTTTTCTTCTTTTTTTTTCTTTTTTTTTCTTTTCTTTTCATCTTTTACATTTTTCTTTTTTCTTTTTCTTGCTCTAACTTTTGCCTGGGTCGCCCTTTTAGGTTTTCGGCCCAACGAGCCTCTCAAAGGGTAAAAGTGTAACAAGTCCATGCCAAATGGTTTTGAGATTGAAGCCCTCTGCATCCAGGAGAGTGGCTGTTGTATTGATTTGCAGAAGGATCCACTTTTGGCTCTCTGAGCGCATCGGATATTTTTTGTTTTGCCCCTAGTTCGAGGGGTGCTTCTGTTCTAGCTTTGCAAGCTTCTTCTGATGAGGTCTGACCTTCTTGATCTGACTTTGGTGCCTCATGTTCGAGGGCTGCTTCAAATCTAGCCACACAGGCCTTACATTGTGGTCGATCGCTGAACATTACGAATGCACGCTCAAGGTTTGAAAGCAAAGGGGGCGAGTCTCGAGACCGAGCGATCCTAAGTGCACAATCTCAAGAGCGATTCCACACATGTCTTCGTGAGGACCGCCATAAAACATTTTTGAAAGTTTTTAAGAAAGCGACAAATCGCTCGTCTTTGAAGACGATGTAGGATCAATCTGGATCAAAGCCAGGGTCCTTCTCAGTACTCACACTAACAAGCATGATTTCATTCATTAAAGGCTTAGCACGTCTCTCTTTCTCTCAAATAATCAAAGTTTTGTAAATCCCGAGGAATTCCTCTCTCTTTGTTTTCACCACAGTGTTCAAAAAGTTTTGAAAAACTCAGGTCATTATGATGACTTCAAGGCATAAGAGAGCAGGTGGAATGCACTGCCATTTCATTCAAATCCCAGTACAACTAGCACATGACGGAAGCAAATGCGAGAGCGTGGAAATTACTGCTGTTTCATTTAAAATCTGTTGGCATAACTGGCTCCCTAGCAGAAACAGACTCAAAACAAAGCAAAAAGACAAATAGAAAACAAAATAGTGATGTCCGAGGTAACACCCCCGGAATCACCCGACTCCTATACAACAGGACTGACTCGATACAACAAGACAGACCCAAAACAAAAGAGACAGACTCAAAACAAAAGGACAGACTCAAAACAAAACAACAAAATTGACCCAATACCCAAGTCAGAAAACACAAAAACTGGTATTTGCACATTGCTCAGAACAGTGCGTGCCATTCCCACGTCTGGAGTTGATTGAGCGCTGCCCGCAGGTGGTTCATCCCCCATTCACATAACATTATCCCCCAAGTTCACTGACCCAGTGCCGATAGACTTTGCTGAGCTCGGCGGGAGGATGACCCCGTTGTCAAATAGATCCTGTACTTCATGGCGAAGACGGAAGCAGTTATTGGTAGCATGGCCAGTTTGCTGATGGTATGCGCAGTACTGGGTAGCATCATGTGTAGCCGGAAGAGGGTTCGGGAGAGACCGAGGCTCAAGGGGTTTGAGATGGCCTTGTCCAACAAGGATTTGGAAAGCTTTGGACAAAGGCATGTGGAGGGCATGGAAGACCCTCTGACCTCGGGGTTGGTACTTCTGGGTTTGTGGATTTTTGCTGGACGCACCAGCAAAGGGATTGGCAGGTGCTGGCCTGGCTTGCCGATCTCTTCTGAGTGGAGGATTTGAGCTAACAGGATTGCCTCTGGTATATCGGCCCTTTTCCCGGTTTGCCCTTTGATTCAAACTACCCCCAACTTGAGTAGCGAAAGTGTCATCCACAGCTTTTGCAACAACTGTGAGGACTTCCTCTTTGTTCAGTCCCTCGGCTTTCAAAGCCTCAACAGCCAACAGAAGATGCTCATAGGGATCTATGCCTGCCCCTACCTTGTTCTTCCCACTCGCTTCCACTTTGCCACGGGATTGGCCTTCCTCAGATGTAGCCCGCCCCAAGCTTGGGGAGCCTTTTGACATGAACTCCCTGGTAGGCGATGTGGTTGATGATGGAGCCAAAACTCCAAAGGCTAAATCCGCCATTGTTCTTTGAAGATCTTCAATCATCCTCATCAGCTCGGAAGTAGTGGGTTCTCGGGTTTGAGATGATTGGGGTCCAGGTGCATCCATCATGCATAAGTCCATGCTTTCTGGGATAAACACCTCAGGCTTGGGTAAATGGGCCGGGGTGATGTATATGCTGGGGTCATAGGTGGATGGCAGTGTATAGATGAGATTGAGGTAGGCGGGAAATGTTTGGTCATTGGGGCCTGAAGGTGGAGCTATCGTCCGGTTGTCGATGAGATTTTGGACCTCATGACGAAGGCGGTAGCAACGGTCGGTGCCGATGGTACATCTGATGCTTGGAGGGGTTATGTCTGGGAGTGGGTCGGGAAGAGGTTGAGGATCGAGGGGTTTGAGATGCCCTCTTTCCATCAAGAGTTTTAGTGCGCTAGTCAGGCTCATATAGAGAGGGGTGAAAGTTACGCCTGAGCTCGAAATTTGTCAGTTGTTTGTAGGCTTGGATTGGCAAAAGGGTTGGCTGTGGTGACTGTATTGATTTCAGTGGGCTCGGGAATAGTGCTACTTCCGGCATTGGCACTCCTTGAAATCACCCTTCTTGTCGGTTCACTTGTTCTGGGAATGATCCCACTGTTGAACGCATTCTCGACCTGGACCCCCAGTTCATGCAAACTTTTGAAAGTGAATAGCGGAGCCACTATCAATTTCTACAACATATCATGCTCGAGGTTCCGCACCATCATCTGCACTTGATCCCTCTAAGAAGGGCGGCGATCTGTCATCTGTGCTGCCTTTGCTCTCCATCTCGCAACAAATTTCACAAAAGGCTCTTTTGGGTTTTGGCGGGTTGCTTCAAGCTCTTGGATGGTCATCTCAATTTGGGTATTGTAGGAATACTGATCGACAAAGGCCTCAGCCAATTCTTCCCAGTTTTGCTTCACTTTGTCCTCCAACTTAGCGTACCAAGTGGCTGCTACACCGGACAGGGTTCTTCCATACAAAGAGAGTTTCTGTGGCTTAGTCAGACCCATCGGTTTCAGGACATCCAAGAAAAGTCGGATATGTACCATTGGATCCCCAGACCCGTCGAAACGGTCAATATGTGGCATTTTGAATCTGCGGGAGCCGATAGCGACTTCGGTGTGCCCATCCTCAATGTCGAATGGAGTTAAGCCTCTGTGCCTTTTCAATTGCTTCTCAAGGTTCGCAATTTTCACCGCGTCGATCAAGGTCATTAGCATCAAGGGGATAACGCCTCTCATTAGGCCGCACCAGGGGTCTGAAAACTCGAGCTTGAGCTAACTATTCTCGAGGATCTGGACCCTGCAAATCTTCGGTTGGCGGAATTGGGTCCAAGTTCGGCTGGGGTCCCAAAAATTTGGATGTGAGGCAGATGCCCTAGATGGGCACTGCGTTTCAATACTGGTCTCAGCCTGCATGGTAGTTCCCTGATTTGGCGCTGCTATCACGGCCACAAATTCTTCCGAACCCTGTGCCATCACGGTCTGTTGGGTCGGAACAAAGGTGATGTATTTGGTGACCGACGGATCGGATGAACCGTGAGCCTCGACCGCCTTTCTTTGCCTTGTCTCAGCGAAAGAACACTGGTTTCCCTTGAACTGAATTTCTGACCTAACAAAGTCTATCAGCACTAGTCCAATGTACCCGGGGGATATCGGAGCCTTCTGAAGCTATAGTTCCGAGACTACCTAGCAAAAGAGAAAACCGACAGCATCTCAGCCTGATTTTACCTGAACAGATACAAGCATAGTTGAATGAGTGTGCCCTCTACTGGATTCTGCCCCAAAATTACGCCAGAATCGCTACCCTCGGTAAATCAATCCCGAAATCTTGGCTGGTGCCCGCAGTCCTGATGCCCAAACTCATAGACTGATACATGCATTCCCTGTAGAGACGCACTCTAACAAGCACATAACAGATAAGTGGGAGCCAAAACACCCTTATGTTGGGGTAGGGTTTCCCTGTCTTATTTTGTTAGGAGCTAGGGTTTCACTACGCACGCAGCGGCTTCAAACAACCTATAAACGGGTAAGCAACCTGTCCTAGTTTGGAATGGTCACTATCGATTCGAATATGAACTAGGTCGAATGGTCAAAAAGGGTGCCCCGGTAAAACCAGGGTTTGTGTTCCCATGCTGTCAGAGCCCAGAGCCGATCAGCCTTACGGACATGACTTGACAAGACAAGCCTCCAGCAAATCGTTCGGGAATGGCATATGGCAAACACGGTGTCCTAGGCGCACCAATGCAAATGCAATGCAAAGAAACACACAAGTGTAGTCAAAACCAGATATCACGAGTTCGAGTCAAGTTCTCTAATTCCCCAGCAGAGTCGCCAGAAACTGTAACAAGCCCGCGAGGGACCTCGCTACAGTTCGGACTCGATTTTGTTGCGGTTCTTAATCTTGAACCAAAGAGTCCAAATCCGGCAAATCGTTTTGAGAAAAGATTTTTTGAAAGAAGTGCCAAACATGGACTGCTTTGCCAGATAACAGAGTCGCCACCTAAATATTTTTAAAATGGGAAATTTAGGAAACCCTGACTCGGTGCCAAAAGGCCACGTGTCCGTCATCGCCAAAGTTGGCTCGGGAACTTGGGTACGATTAGGGAAGGTCACATCGTGAGCACCCCCTCTCGCCCGGTCAAAGACCGGCCTCTACTAACCATGATATCTGTTTTTGAAAACTTTTTGCGTTCTTATTCCGGTTATTAGCCTAGGTTACTATGTGATGCGCACAGCATACAAGTATAGACTGAATCGCCTGAATTGGAACTGAACATCTCATGTTTGTTTGTTTGAAAATGGTTTGATGGTGCTACCCGCAAGTAAGCTAAGACGCGGATTTGCCACCCTCAGGTGGGCTTAGAAAACAATGGTTTTGCCACTATCTAGTGGGCTTAAAACAAGCATTTGATGAATTATTCCAATTCAGATAACTCAACCTCCACCCACGGGCATTCAAGGCAGTTATATCACACAAGCACATAGCCTCATGGTAAGCATGCTATTCATGGTAACACTCACACGCATGCAAGGATGCTAAAGCATAAAACTCACCGAGTACTCCAAGCCAAAACAGAAAACTGATTAGAAATCATGCATGATCCTAAGTATACAGCGATGCCTAATGCAACACATGCAAAGATGCAAACCATAGCAGGCTCGGCTGTCCTAAACATGGCATGTGAAATGCAACAACTAACACGTATTCAATTTGGAATTGAAATACAGATGTAGTTTGTATGATGCGCCGAGCCCGATGCATGCAAAACAGATGAATGAATGCAAACATGCTATCATACTGTATGCTAATTGAAATATGCCCTATATCTAACCATCGTAAGCAGGTAAATAAAAGGGAAGAAAGAAATGGGGGTTGGAAGACATACATCACACTCACCCACACTTATTACAATTATGCCCTCGCGCAGAGGGTCCGAATAAATAATAATACAGTCCGAAATAAAAGAATAATACAGTCCAAATATACAGAATCCTAATTAATTGACAAATTAACTACAAAAGTAATCGCATGCAAGCCGTGGACCCGCTTTCGGCGATGAATAATGTATGCGGTCGCTCTGCGAAAAATCCACCGATGCCCCAATTAGCCTCTGTTCGCAATTTTCTCGAAATGCGTGCCAGGTCTCGGAAGACTGCTGATCCTTGATTTTGCTGCAACAGAGAGCAGGAAAAGGGCATAGCAATGTATTTCACAAATATATGCATGCCTCGATCCTCGTGCCACCAATCACGCATATCGATGCATGATGGCCGAGGAATCGGATTGCACAACTCAATATAAGATGAATGCACATGAATGCTACAACAAATCCTAACTCCATCATGGGTAATCCGGAGTGTCGGTGACTTGGGAATTGAGACCCGTTCCGTCACTCGGAGTACGAAACACGTCTCGTTTCTCGTGCCCGGGCTAACTTTTATCCCGAACACGATGTAGTATGCATGATATGCATGAAATGCAACTAAGATACAACCTAGCATGCGCAATACTATGAAAATGAGATGCCTCGAAATGCGCGCCCGCTGACACGCAAACCGAGGCGATGATCCTAAGGCATGAAATGGCATACAGATGCAATGATGGGCTTATACCAACATGAGAGGGCCTCAACCACACTCACGTAAGAGGCCGTCGGACAAAAAAGAGTTGCCTCAAAATGCGTGCACACGGGTACGCAAACCGAGGCAGTGGCATACGAAATGCAAATGACATGGAAAATGCAAATTGGGCTTACACTAACATGAGAGAGCCTCAGCCGCACTCACATAAGCTGCCGAGAGATGAAAATGGGGTGCCTCGAAATGCGTGCACAGGGGCACGCAAACCGAGACAATGGCATACGGAATGCAAATGACATGGAAAATGCAAATTGGGCTTACAGTAACATGAGAGAGCCTCAGCCGCACTCACATAAGCTGCCGAGAGTTGAAAATGAAGTGTCTCGAAATGCGTGCACACGGGCACGTAAACCGAGGCATGGCCCTAAGACACAAAAATGGCATGCAAATGAGACGTGACATATGGAATATGGAAAATGCAAATTTCAGTAGCTAAAATGATGCACAAATAGCCCCCGAATTATAACAAAATTACAATCAATGCCCGAAATGTTATGCAAAGTACCCGAAATGGCCTACAGCCCTACTAAACATGCACAATATGGACACGACATGTAAAACAGTAGCAAGGCAGCCCCTAAAATAACATTTTTTCAGTACAATGCAAGGCTAAACAACAACCACAAGTATGGCAAAATTAGCATGCAAAAATGGGGAAAAAGAGGGGAATTACAAAGCAAGTAGTATATACAATGCTCAAACCAAAAAAAACAGTTCTACAACATTAAAGGGGGACCAAAAATATGCACATTTACAAGAGATGACATCCCCAAATTCAGTATGTAGATATGCTCAAGATAGCATGCAAAATGAAGCCAACAAAGGCTACAACATGAGGTATCAAAAGCATGCAGAAAACAACTTTGGACCCTTAACAAAACATGAAGAATGGGTCAAAATAAGAATCTTTCTAAGCCTGATGAAGGCTGAAAACAGAGGCTAAGCAAGCCTAACAAAGCATGCAATTTTACGGTAAAAAAGAGGATATTACATGAAGTACCAAAATCATTCACCAAATGGCCTAAGACCCTTAACAAAACATGATGAGAAGGCCAAAAAAAGGCTCTTGTCAGGCCTGATGGAGACTCAAATCAGAAGCCAAATAAGCCTAACAAAGCATGTAAAACATGGCCAAAGAGAGGTACAAAGAGAGGCCATTCATGGAGGCACCAAACAAGATTGGTCCCTTCTACAATGTTGTAGAGGGACACAAAATAAGCTCAAAATCAGTTTATAGCATGCTCCAAAAAATAAATGCATATAAGCTAAAAATAGCATGTAAGTTTACGGTAAATTAGAGGATTTGTGAAGCAAGTGGTATGTAAAAGCACCAAACATGGTTGAGCCCTTCTACAATGTTGTAGAGGGGCTCAAAATGAGCCTAAAACCAGTTAGGGTTGGAGCCCAAAAACTCAAGCAAAGGGGGTAGAAAAATGATACAAAATAGAGCTAGAAAAGGGAAAATAGCAACTTACCCTTGAAGAACACTTCTTGGCTACCTCTTGGACCGAATTTGCTGCCTTTTTAGCTGCTGGAAATCAGCTCCAAGTGGTGGAAATGGAGTGGTGATGGTAGTGCTTGGTGTTGATGAACAAAATGGTGCCAAGACTTGGATGTTTGAAGCTTTTTAGAAGAGAGGAATGGAGGAGATCTACATGCAAGGCTCAAAGGATTTTTTTTTTAACCCTTCAACCAGCTGGTGGCCCCTGGTTTTTATGGCCAAGAAAGGGGTCAAAAAGGAGGGCAAAAGGGAGTGGAAAATACACCCAAGCATTCCCTCTAAAGATATTTTCCAAATCTAGATATTTTGCTCTAAATATCTTTCCCCAAATCTAGATATTTTGAGGGCAACTAATGCATATTTGGAATACACTCAAAGAGAGGAATAGGGCCGGCCAACTCATAGGGGCAAAATCGTCATTTCACAAAAGGGGTGGCTGGCCAGCTAGATAAAAAAACTGCCGAGAAGACCACTGGCTGGTGGGTTCTAGGGAAGTCCAAAAATGTCCATTCAAGTGTCCAAATTGAAGCCCCGGAAGTTATCTTTCCAATGCCGCAAACCTTGCATCAAAATTCCTCCTGTAGAAAAAGTTATGCCAGTTTCCGTAAAGCCGCGCAGATTCAGTCCAACCGGACTTCAACCAACCATATCTCCTCCCCCCGGATTTGGACTTAGGAGATTCTTGAATGAAAAATGAAGCCCCGGAAGTAAGCTTTCCAATGGTGGTGGCCTCATATTTTAATTCCTCTTGTGCAAAGAGTTACGCTTGTTTCGTGAAGCCGCGCAGACTTTTCTCCTTCGGATTCATCTTTGAACCACTTTTGACCAAGCAGATAATCTGGTTCTTTGAGACAATTGCTGGCCTCCCACCCTCCAGTGATCTTCCTGGTGCTAAACAGAGGTACCGCCAAAATTGAACAAAAACTAATGCAAAAACGAAACCTCGGGGACCAAAATCGCTGGTCCCAAAATGGGCTCAGGAGCACCGAAAGTGGCGTTGCCACGAAGTGGGAATCAGAGGCCCAGTGTCCTTAGAATGATAAAACAGACACTTGCCAAAATTGAACAAAACCGATGCAAAATGAATGCTCGGGGACCAAAACCCGCAGTTCGTGGTCCGAAAATAGGTCATAAGCACCGAAAGTGGTGTTCGCCACGGTGGGCATCAGAGGCCCCTGTTCCTAATGATAAAACAGAGGCACTTGCCAAAAATCGAGAAATCGGAGATGGTTGGCGGTCGAACCGAGGCATACGGCCTCGACGGTCCCAAAACCGGAACCGCTCGAAATGGGCAAATGGCCTACGGCACGCAACGTAGCCATGGCCACCGAGAGATAGTCTAGACCACTCTCTTCCCTCGGGAAAAAAAGAGAAAACCGAGTCTGTTCGCAAACCGAGACAAGGCACGAAGAAGGTTCGAAGGCTTGAGGCAGGACGCACGGCCGCGACTCTGAGACTTCTGAATGAGCACAATATGCAACATCACCGAGCGCTCAATCGGTGACGTCTGAGTCTTAAGGTCGGTCAAAAATGGGGTGTCTACAATGGCATTCAAACATGTAAATTCCAGCACTGAAACATGATGCTAAAAGGTCCCGAATCATGGAAACATGGCACTCGATGCATGAGATGAGCCCCGAAACTCAAAACTAGGCACATGTATTGACTTATAGCTATACAAAGCATGCATTATTTCACTATGAAGCACAAAGACAGAGCCAAGACAGTCCTAAAACATGAACATTTCTAGTTCAAAGCATGACCAAAAGATGCTAGCATGATGGACTAAAATAACATGCAACTTTGACTAGCAAACATGGTTTACATGGTATGTATATGAAGCGTATGAAAACTCATCAAACCAGCAAAAATCAGTGAATAAAACATACCAAAATATGCCTAAATAACCTCTGAAATACAGCCAACACATGCACAAATGATAGGTTCCTTTAGAGGGCCATACAAGGAGTTATTAAGCACATACAAGATAGACAATTAACAAGACCAAACCAACTCTAGAAATGGGTTATGACAGCCCTAAAACCCACCAAATAGGCCCTGGAATTAGTCTTGGAAACATGCAAAGAAAGGCCTCTTTGAAAGGCCTTGAATGGGATTGCTCTACGCATGCATCATAGACATAAAATATAGCTGAAAGGGCCTCGAACAGAGCCAAGGAAGACCTCAAAACCCTCAGAATGAGGCCTGGAAAGTGACTTCAAAGCATGAAAAATAAGGTCCCTTCGGAAGGCCAAAAGGATCACCAAACAAGACAAGGAGAGAGGGGGTCACCCCCCTCTGATTTTGGCCTTCAAGAATACACCTAAGCCACTAAAAATCCGCTGGATTTCAGTGGCTAAGAGGCCAAACCATGGCCAATGCAAGTGCTCTAATGCATAGCCCTAATCATGAAGGAATGAAGCATGCATAGGAGAAGATGACCCCAACCAGAAATGGAACCTTAACCAAACTTAAAGAGAATGTCAAAACAAGACTTTTTCCAATTTATATCAAATCTCAAAAGTGTTTACAAGTAAGGCTAAAATATGATGCAAAAATAGCCCTAAAAGAGAGATAGAGGGTAAGGGGAAGTAGATGGACTCAAACAGTAAAGAACCCTTCAAAAAAGTTGAACAGGGGCTTAAAATAAGACACTTTACAGTTTAGATCGAATCCCAGAAATGCTCACATATAAGGCTAATATATCATGCAAAATAAGCCCTGAAAGAGAGGTAAAGCACAAAGGGGGAGTAGATGACTTCAAACAGCAAAGTTTTCTTAAAAAAAGTTGAAGAGGAGCTCAAAATAAGATCTTTTCCAGTTTATCTCGGAGACCAAAAATGCAAGAAAAAGGGGCTAAGATATGAAGCAAAATAAGGCTAGAAATGGGAAAATGAGGACTTACCCTTGCAGAGCCGACCTCCAGTAGCTTTTGGACCAAGAATGTGAGCTCTCTACCTCTGCAAATGACCTTCAAGGTGCTGGAATGGAGTGTGGAGGTGGTAGGTTATGAGTTGTAGTGTAAATGGCCAAGGATAATGGACTTTAGAGCTTGGAAGAGAGAGCTATGGAGGGAGATGGGTGTATGCCTTAGCAAATATGTCTAATCCTTGTAAATGGAGGTGGAGCTTGTGTTATATAGAGGAGAAGGAGTGAGGCTTCTTGGAGAAGCCAAGAGAAAGGTTCAAGGCTTCCAAGAGAAGCTTGACCAAAGGAGTCAAGCTTATTGAGGAAGCTAACCCAAAAGGGTCAAGTTTCTCCAAGAAGCTTGACCAAAAAGGCCAAACTCTCCTTGAAACCAAGCAAAGGGTTGAAAACCACCTTTAAAGGGGTCAAAACAGGGACAAAGCCCTCGGGCAGTGAGACAAGTATGAAACAACTGGCACAGCTGGAACACATTTGGAGAGGCAAATCTGGCAGGCCAGCTCAAAAGGTTCAAAGTGGCCGGCCGGCCACCTCCCCTGGTCGGCTGACCAAGGGTCAAAAGGGTCAGGCAAGATTGATGGCCGGCCTACCCGGAAAGATGGCCTCCCAGGTGAGTAGATTACAACTCTGTGGTGAAAAACCAGAAAAAGTGGTTCAAGAGAGAGAAAAACTAACTTTTTAGAAGGGTTCAAAAGGGTCAGGGGGAATTACTGGTCGGCCTACCCATATTAGTGGCCTCCCAGGTGTGTACAACACAATGGTGTGGTAGAAAGTCAAAAAAAGTGGCCCAGGAATGGGAAAAACGAACTTTCTAGTAAGAAAAACGGGCGACAAAGAGCAATGAAGAGAAAAGCTGGTTTTTCAGAAAAATTGCTGGTCTCCCACCCTCCTACAACCTTCCTAACAATGAAAATAAGGTCTCTGCCAAAAATGAATCCAAACCGATGCAAAACGAAGGTTCGGAGGCCAAAATGCGCGGCCTGGGGCCTCGAAAACAGGCTGTTAGGCACCGGAAGTGGCGTACGACCACGAATGTGGTCTCTCAGGCCACAGTGTCCCTCAAAAGGGAGGAAATAAGGTGTGTGCCAAAAACCGGAGCAAACGGAGGTAGTTAAGCGGTCCTGAACCGAGACGCACGGTCGACGGCTCCGAAAACCGAGCTCCAAACGGGAAAAATGGCCTACGACCACGAAACGTAGCCTACGGCCACTGAGAGATGGTCTACGAGACCTCTCCCTCCCTTTGGAAAGAGAAAACAGTAAAAACAGGGCCTGGTTCGCAAACCGAGGCAAAGCACAAAAGAGTCCGGAAGTCCGGAGGCGAGGCTCGCAGCTGAAACTCCGCTACCTCAGAATGAACACAATATGCACTATTACCGAGCACTCAACCGGTGACGTCTGAGTCTTAAGGCCGGTCAAAAATGGGGTGTCTACAGTAGTACACCATTAATGTTTACCACCTCATTGACATGCTCTGATACTTACACCAAATCCTTGTTGACCACCTGTCCTTGTGGCTCCACCTCAGTAATTGTGTTTGCCTCTTCTCTCACCTCACCTTCTGATGCTACACCACCGTTAATAGAGGACTTATCAAGCTCAGCAATGGTACCAACCTTAACATCATCACTTTTACTGCTACTACTCATACCACTATTTAGAATCTCCAAAGCCTCGCATACTCTAACAGGGTACAACCGACTATTACAGTTCAACTGAATCAACCTATTAATAGATTCCAAGGACTTTGTAATAATTTTAACTTTTCCACACTAAAAAGATTGCATTCTACTTGTGTCCTCATCAACCTACACTACCTCACCCCAGACATTACCGATTCTTGTAAAAGTATTCACACTCCATAGATTGGACGAAACACCAAAACAAACAATCCAAACACATCTCTCCGATTCCTTAACAACCCTTTGTCTCCTCTCTATCATAGTCTCGCACCAATCATAAATCCACTTCTTCAGACTGCCAACACCCTCATTTAAAGCTTGTTTTGAATTAAACGTTAGTACTGCTAACTTACATCCCTCTTCACGAACAAGAACATCCTTCAACCCTCTACTACTAATCTCCTCCTTTAAATCTGAGAATGCAAAGCAAGCTTTTAGCTTAACAAACACACTGTCGTATATCCAACCATTACCTTCTTCTTTTGTGACGACTGTGATCACATCTGTCCTTTGTCCTGCTCTTTTAACCACTACTACAGTAAAGGTTCACTGATCCCTCCTCGCTTCCTTGCTTTGCAACTGAAACTGCTTCACTCATTTCACCATAGTCGTATTTGCTTCCATTCTCCATTGCAGCTTCTGCCTTATCATACTACACCTTAACCCTTTGCTCTACCTTAGCAAAACTTTGATTTCTTAACTTTTAATCTAGAATCATCACACCATAGCCCATTCGCCTTTTGAATTGCAACACCTGCCGCAATTGAACAATCAAATCGAACGAAGCCGAACTTTGAACCCGTTGATTTCCTCCTCTTCATAGAATTAAAGACACCTTGACCACTTCAAAGTTATTGAACATATTGAACAGATTCTTCGAGCTCATGGATGCGGGAATATCATCAACAAACAACGTAACTAAACCTGACTCCACTGGTGGTCCGCCTAGTTTTCGTCTCCATATTTTCCTCACCACCAGTTTCCATCCTATTTTTCAAACACGTGTGAGACTTTATTTTATTAAGGCGTCGTTTGGAAACAAGTTATTTTAGTAACTTTTGATTTTTTATGAAAGGATGTGCAGAAAAATAAAGAGAGAGATATGACAATTTATAGCGACTTTTTGACCTTTTTGGCTAAAATGTTTAGTCCCTAAATCTGTTGAAAATTTGGGATATTTGGCAATTTGATTTTTTTGAGACTTTCTTGGCGAGTCTTAAGCAACAGATTAAGTAGCTTAATAGTTGAACCACTTCATATTGTTTTCCTTTCCAAATACTAACATGAATATGATGGATCTTATTACCTAAATCAATCAAAAGAGAGGAATGCACCATATCATCATGTTCCTATCAACGTGCAAAAATTCAATTTTCTAAAAATTCACTACAAGAAAAAACACTTTTGACAGCTAAATTTTTGGTTGCCAAAAGGCATGTTTTAGTCTGCGAAGGTATTTAGCGACTAAAAGTTTTAGTCGCTACGTTAGTCGATGACCAATTGTCAGAGAAGGTTTTTGGTGACTAAAAAAATTTTAGTCGCCAAAAGTGATAAATTGCAAACCATTTTTTTAGTCACTAAAAGCATTGAAGTAAAATTATCTATCACAGTTTTAGCGACTAAAAGTTTTTGTCGCCAAAAGTTGAGAATTATCTTCTAAGACTAAAATTTTAGTTGGAAAATATTTTTCTTATGTCACATTATTGTTGTTTAGCTGCTAAATATTTTAGTCGCCTAAAGTTTAATTTTTTCCGCTACTAAATTTTTAGTTGCCGAAAGTCTGATTTGTTTTTGCCCACTAACCCTTTAGTCGCCAAAAATGACTTGTCTAGGTTATTTTTGTTTAGCTACTAAATAATTTAGTCACCAAATGTTTGATTTTTTTTTGCTACTAAACTTTTAGTAGCCTAAAGTCTCACTTGTTTTTACCTACTAAACCTTCTATCATGACTAAATAAATCTTCTATCATAGAGGTGCCATGAAGAATTAGTATTAGCACTTACTTTTTATCTCACAACATAATTACAAGAACATGACAAAGGGCTACAATAAGGAGAAAATAAAGTATGAATAGGTTTTCCATTACAACGAGTACTAAGTCATGATTATCAAATTGATCAAATTTTTCTTATAAAAAAGTACATGCCAAATTTTTTTTACATAATAAAATATTCAAATTATAAAACCAAACTAATAATAACATTTTCTAAAATTCATATTTGAATTCCAAAGACATAAGTGTAGAACTTAAGACGGAAACAACTGTATTTCCTCATGTATGAGTATGCCTACTACATCTCTTTTAGTTCAGAAGGGAAATAAATGGAAATAATGCTTCCAACAATGATTAAGCAGTTAAACAGGACATGTTAACTTCTCGAGAACTGTACATAGTACCAAATTTGTCTCTATGTTAAAAAGCAGCAAACATGGTTATTGGACCAAATTAACTGACCCAAAAAACATTCATTTCTAATAATAAATGACGACAAACTTTACACCCTTCTAATCGCAGAAACGTCTTTAATCTCTCAATTCCCTATTTCTCTCTCTCAATGCATTCCGTTATGCGTTTCATCGCTCCTCTCTCTACTATCTACACATCAAGATTCAAGTAAGTTCTATTCTTTTTTCTTTTTCTTTTTTTATGCCTTAATTTGTTATTCGTAAGATTCTTGTTCATGTTAAGTGAAAATGCATTTATTCAGAAGTAAGTTTTTGATCCAATTAAATAGAAAAAGCAAATATAATTGGGTAGATCTCTAAAAGCATCATATCAAACCCTAGAGTATTGTGTGAGAAATGAGGAAATAGATGAAGCGAGCGAGTGTAACAACCCCGACTTGTGATTAACATTAATCCATGATTAATTATGCCTAATAGTAATTAAGGAAGAATTCTGAATTAATTTGCATGTGTGTGTTGCATTATCTGTGTTTATATTTGTTTTGCGTACGAAGATCTGTTCGTGTTTTAGTTTCGTTTTGCGAATTGAAGGCATTATCGGCATTCAATACAGAAATTGATCTGAATTATGTGTTAATTAGAATTTATAGGATTTTATGGTAGGTTTAATTGAATTTTGTTTCGGAACGATTAAATAAGATTAATTTAATCCCACTTAATTGCCTATGACTTAAAGTAATTAGGCACCATTTCTTTTATAAGTCCACTCACCTTTTCTCATCCACTTACATACACCTTTGAGCCTATTCTACAAAAAACGTGAGAGGGAGAGAGAGGGAAGGAGAATTGAAATCAAAAGCAAGAGGAAATGAGAATTGCTAGGGAATTCAAGGAGATTGAATAGGAACCTTAGAGAATTCACCAATTAGAGCTTCATTGAGAAGTTGAGGTATGAATTCAACACCTAGATTATGTAATTGTGATGTTAAAACATGGATTCATGAGGATTAAGTTGAGTAATTTATGATGGACAAAAAAAAAATAAAAATGAGAGAATATAGACCATATCATGCATGCATGCATGTTTCATAGCATTTTGAAGTTGATTTTCAAGAATTCCCTCATGCATGTCTTGTATTCACTTTAATTTTGGGAAAACAATGAGTTTTATGTTGTTTGGTAACACTTGATCATGTTTTGAGAAGCTTTGGTTCAAAGAATTGCATGCATGTCATGTTCTTGGGTTATGATTTAAGTTGAATTTTGTACAATTGGCATGTCATTGGGCCATGATTTCTTGAAATGATCCTTTAAACATGTTTTATGAGTTTCTAAGTGTTTTCTCAAGTTTTGGCTCAGAAAAATGAAGTTTGATGCTTTAATATTTGAGTTTGAGCTTAAAGATCAAATCTGGAAATTCTAGAAATTTGATCTACGCTTGAGCAGGGGACTCTACGCTCGAGCGAGCACTCTGAGTACGTACACTTCCGCTCAAGCGATGTGAGTTATGCTCGAGCGTGAAATGCATGTACCCAAAAGTTTATATGTTTTGCAGTCCACTCGAGCGAAGGACTGAGTTTCACGCTCGAGCATAGGTCAAGTGTCCGTCGAGCGTAAAATTCATGCATCCAGTACTTTTGTTAGAATTTGCAGTCCGCTCGAGTGAGGGAATTCATGCTCAAGCGAACCTTCACTTCTTGCATGTCCGCTCGAGCGTGGACCCTGTTTTCAACAAGATTTGGAAAATGTTTTCAAGAGCATTTTTGCATCCTCATTCTATCCTAGGCATTCCTAGGCCATGATTAAGACTCCATAATGAGGTTAAAGGCTAGAAACACACTAAGAACAGGTAAAGTAAGTTATATACGTTTTGGACGTGTGTTTCAAGTGTACGTTTGTTATATGTTCTTGTAGGTCACGTGCCATAAACCGTTGATTAGTCTGCTCTATCTATCTGCACCTGAAGCCAACTGTGAGTAATAACTTAGTAAAGTTATGTTCAATTTTATTTATTTTCCATATGATGAAATAAGATCTATTTTTTGAAATGTTCTGTTCTGTACAACGAATGGCTGTCCGCTTTCTGACATGTATTCGTGGCATCCTTAGCATCATGTGATACGTGTTAGCTATTACCCGGTATCGGAGGTCTCATTATGGGACTTATTATGTCTGTCATCTGTTACCCGTACTAGAGGCTCCATCATGGAGCTCAGCATGTTTATTCTCTGTTACCCGAATCCGAAGGTTCCTTTATGGAGCTAGTTATTCATAACCACCACATGTTCTGTATCTGCTCTGTTAGCGCTAATGGATGTACCATGTA
Organism: Camellia lanceoleosa; assembly: GCA_025200525.1. Classification (NCBI taxonomy): domain Eukaryota; kingdom Viridiplantae; phylum Streptophyta; class Magnoliopsida; order Ericales; family Theaceae; genus Camellia; species Camellia lanceoleosa. Next base: position 115,812,286 of record CM045772.1, on the reverse strand, counting down.
TGATTAAGCACAACTTACGATTTCTGTATATGATCTGAACATGATTATGAACTTGAATCTGATTTATGATTTTTGAATCTGTATGGACTTCATTCATTAAAACCCTTTACTCCGTTATTATTCACTAGGCTTCCGCTCACTGTTTATATTATGTATGTAGGTGAGCCGGTTCGTGATCAAGGCCAGAGTTGACGGCCCACGTTTTAGTTTTGTCAGCCAACCCTTGTGCCTCCCGAGGAGGTTCTTGATGAAGTTCGGTTTTGTGGCTATTTTTGTAATCTGTATTAGACTATGTTTGTTTGTTAAGATGTGGGCGAGATTTTTGTCATGAACGCTTAAGTGTGTTGTGTATATATTATGTATGTTGACTTCGCTTGCATTTTATAAAAGTTTCAAGCTTTACTGTCCCATGTATGTTATTACAGCTCATTGGACCTTGTCTATTTTGTATATTTGCTTCCGCAACCCCTATCTATATGTTAATCTGTCATGAGACCTTTGGTAATCCAAGGATTACTGGTCGGTTGCGATACTAAACCTATAGGGGCAGGTTTGGGTCATGAGAGAGAGAGAGAGAGAGAGAGAGAGAGAGAGAGAAACCTGTGATTCGCGATAGTGGAGGTGGTGATTTGCGGCGGTCATAGTGGCGATGGTGACCAGCAACGGTGGTGACTGTCGGTGGTGAGCGAGAGTGAGGTTTGGTGCTGACTTTGTTCTCTGTATATGTATGACACAGAATAGATAACAAACTCTGTAAGTGTAGAGAGAAGACAGGGGCACCAATATTAATTCGTTTCCTTGTAAAAAAAAAAAAAAAATTCAACCTTTAGCAACTAAACTACTTTTCGTCAGAAAAGATACTGTCAATACCGACAAAACATTTTGTAGCCAAAAGATAGGTTATTGGCGACTAAAACTTTCGTAGCCAAAAGTACCATTTTGCTATTATTTTTTTTTTCCTGGTCGGCAAAGAGTTATTATAGGACGACTAAATTTTTTTAGTCACCAAAACCTCATATTTGGCAACCAAATTCTTTAGTCGACAAAGAGTAAAAAAAAAAAATTGCTAACTATTTGGCAACTAAACTTTCTTTTGTCGGCAAATAATTGTATTTAGTGATCAAATTAAATTTTTAGTAGCCTAAAGTGCAAACGATCGCCGACTACTAGTTTTTTAGTTGCCTATTAGTGAATATTTGGCGACTACATATTTTTTTTAGTCGCCAATAAATGAGATATCTTGACTAAAATAATGTACTGAAACTTGAGTCAACGTTGACTAATTTATTTTTAGTTGCCAAAATTGTCACTTTTGGAGACTAATTTTATTTTGGTCGCCAAATGTGATCACCAAATGTGTAATTTCTTGTAGTGATTGAGTTTTTTTTTTTTTTCGTGTTTTTTTTTTTGTTTTTCAGTGAATATTTTTAAAAATTTAAGTAGTTTTTTTTTTTACTTTTTTAGATGTACCATACTTAGATATATTTAAAAAGTAAAATATTTGTAAAAAAAATATTTTAAAAAATCAATAAATACTTAAAAATACAAAAAATGTACTGAATTTTCATTTTTTTAATATATTTTTTGGAATTTAGTGAATTTTTTATAAAAAAAATCAAAAATATTATACTTTTAAGTGTATTTATGTTAATTGTATCTAAAAATTTAAAAACTGCTTAAAATATTTTCAAAAATTAAGTAAAAATAAAAAAATACGAAAAATTAAAAATTTTAATTTTCTGAAATGTAAATCTTGAGTTGGATAACTAAACAAGTGTAGACGTCCCCGAACGCATCCCGAGGGAAGGGATTGCGAATCCCCCCCGTTCTGGTTCGATATTGGGTCACTACAGTTCGAAGGACTCAAATGTCACAGTTCTTAATCTTGAACCGAAGAGTCCAAATCCGGCAAATCGTTTTGAAAATAGATTTTTTGAAAGAAGTGCCAAACATGGACTGCTTCGCCAGATACAGAGTCGCCACCTAAATATTTTAAAATGAAAAATTTAGGAAACCCTGACTCGGTGCCAAAGGCCACGCGTCCGTCATCACCAAAGTTGCTTCGACTCGGGAACTTGGGTATGATTGGGGAAGGTCACTTCGTGAGCACCCCCGCTCGCCCGGTCAAAGACCGGCCTCTACTAACCATGATATCTGTTTTTGAAAACATTGCGAGTTCTTATTCCGGTTATTAGCCTAGGTTACTATGTGATGCGCACAGCATACAAGTATAGACTGAATCGCCTGAATTAGAATAAAACAATTCATGTTTGTCTTTGAAAATGGTTTGATGGTGCTACCCGCAGGTAGGCTAAGACGTGGATTTGCCACTCTCGGGTGGGCTTAAGAAAATATGATTTTGCCACTTTCTAGTGGGGTTAAAACAAACAATTGATGAATTGTCCCAATTCAAATAACTCAACATTCACCCACAGGCATTCAAGGCAGTTATATCACATAAGCATTTAGCTTCATGGTAAGCGTGCTATCCATGGCAACACTCACACGCATGCAAGGATGCTAAAGCATAAGACTCACCGAGTACTCCAAGCCAAAACAGAAAACCGATTAGAAATCATGCATGATCCTAAGTATACAGAAAATGCCTAATGCAACACATGCAAAAATGCAAACTATAGTAGGCTCGGCTATTCTAAACATGGCATATGAGATGCTACGACTAACACGTATTCAATTTGGAATTGAAATACAAATGCAGTTTGTATGATGCGCCGAGCCCAGTGCATGCAAAACAGATAAATGATGCAAACATGTCATTACATCAGATGCTAATTGAAATATGCCCTATATCTAACCATCATAAGCGGGTAAATAAAAGGGAAGAAAGACGTGGGGTTGGAAGACATACATCACACTCACCCACACTTATTACAATTATGCCCTCGCGCAGAGGGTTCGAATAAATAATACAGTCCCGCATAAAAGAATATTACAGTCCGAATAAAAGAATAATATACAAATTCCTAATTAATTAACAGATTAACTAAGAAAACTGTAAACTGGCATACAAGCCAGGGGTTGCCTTGCTATTGATGAATGATGTATGCCGGGCGGCTTTGGCGCGGAAATCCACTGGGATGCCCCAATTAGCCTCTGTTTGCAATGTTTCTCGAAATGCGTATCACGCTCCGAAAAGTTGCTGATCCTTCATTTTGCTGCAACAGAGAGCAGGAAAGGGGCATAGCAATGTATTTCACAAATATATGCATGCCTCGATCCTCGTGCCACCAATCACGCATCTCGATGCATGATGGCCGAGGAATCGGATTGCATAACTCAATATAGGATGAATGCACATGAATGCTACAACAAAACCTAACTCCATCATGGATAATCCGGAGTATCGGTGACTTGGGAATTGAGACCCGTTCTGTCACTCGGAGTACGGAACTTGCCTCGTTTTCCGTGCCCGGGCAAACTCCTATCCCGAACACGATGCAATAGGCATGATATGCATGAATGCAACTAAAATACAATCCTAGCATGCACAAGGCTATGAAAATGAGATGCCTCAAAATGCGTGCACGCGGGCACGCAAACCGAAGCGATGATCCTAAGGCATGAAACGGCATACGCAATGCAATTGGACTTACACTAACATGAGAGAGCCTCAGCCACACTCACATAAGAGGCCGTCGGATAAAAGTGAAGTGCCTCGAAATGCGTGCGCACGGACACGTAAACCGAGGCAATGGCATACGGAATGCAATGAGACTAAAATGGCATACAGGATGCAGATTGGACTTACACTAACATGAGTGAGCCTCAGCCACACTCACGTAAGAGGCCGATGGATGAAAATGAAGTGCCTCGAAATGCGTGCACACGGGCACGCAAACCGAGGCAATGGCATACGGAATGCAATGAGACTAAAATGGCATACAGGATGCAGATTGGACTTACACTAACATGAGTGAGCCTCAGCCACACTCATGTAAGAGGCCGATGGATGAAAATGAAGTGCCTCGAAATGCGTGCACACGGGCACGTAAACCGAGACAATGGCATACGGAATGCAATGAGACTAAAATGGCATACAGGATGCAGATTGGACTTACACTAACATGAGTGAGCCTCAGCCACACTCACGTAAGAGGCCGGTGGATGAAAATGAAGTGCCTCGAAATGCGTGCACACGGGCACGCAAACCGAGGCAATGACATAAAGGCATGAAATGACATGGAAAATGGTATGCAAACATGCAAATGGAATTTCAACACTCACAAATGATGCAAAACAGTCCTGGAAGGTGGGGAAATGACACCAAATGCACGGAATGGTCCCGAAATGCGATATTAAGCACCCGAAATGGCCTACAGCCATACTAAACATGCATAATTGGTACATGACATGAAAAACAGTAGCAAGGAAGCCCCAAGATAGCATTTTTTTACAGTACAAAACATGGCGAAATAGTAAGCATAGATAGGACAACAATGGCATGCAAAAATGGCTCCACAAGGGAGGCTATGAAGCAAGTGATACATGCAATGCCCAAACAGAAAAATACCCTTCTACAACACTGAAGAGGGACTAAAAATATGTACATTTACAGTAGATGACATCCCCCAACTCAGTATGAAAACATGCTAAAAATGCCATGCAAGAACTAGGATACATAAGGCTATAACATGAGGTACCCCAAACATTCATCAAACCAGAAAAGACCCTTAATGAAATATGTCAATAAGATCAATATATGACTTTTTCCAGCACTGATGATGGCCGAAAACAGAAGCTAGATAAGCTTAAAAAAGCATGCAAAAATGGGGGCCAAAGAGGGGTAGAATGGTAGGTACTACATGGAGACCCCAAACAAGATTGATCCCTTATAAAATGTTGTATAGGGACACAAAATAAGCTTCCTCACAGTTCATGACATGCTCCAAAACATACTACATGTAGGTCAAACAAATCATGCAAATTTACGGTAAATATGAGAGATTATGAAGCAAGTGCATGATAGAGAGGCCAAAAAGGGTTGAGCCCTTCTTCAATGTTGAAGAGGGGATCAAAATAGGCCCACTCACAGTTTACATTATGCTCGAAAACAGATCACTCATAGGCTAGAAATAGCATGCAAAATATTGACATACAAGATGATATTGAAGCAAGTGTAACATAGAGGGCTCAAACAGGGTTGAGCCCTTGAACAAACATGGAGAATAGCTCAAAATAGACCTAGTTTTAGTTTAGGTCGGAGCCCAAAACAGTGAGTAAATAGGCTAAGGAAATGAGGCAAAAATGAGCTCAAAAGAGGGTGAAGTGGACTTACCCTTGAAGATCAAGACTTTGGTTGCCTCTTGGACCAAATTTGTTGTCTCTTATCTGCTAGAAAGCCTCTCCTTTCTGTTGGAATGGAGTAGTAGTGGTGGTGCTTGGAGATGATGAAGAATTGGCCCCAAAACTTGAAGGAAATGGAGTTGTATGTATGTATATGCTCCAACCAAAGCTTGTGATCTCTTTTTTTGAGTTGGGAGGACACCAATGTAGATAAGAGAGGAAGAGAGGAATCCTTGGCCAAATGGAGGGAAATGAGCTCTTATTTCCCTCCAAAAGGTTCCCCCGGATCAGATATTTTTTGGGGGAAAACCAAGATACTGCTGGAATGAACTCACCTTGAGGAAGCAGGCCGACTAGGCACCTTGTCAGTGGCCGATCACACCCCATGGCCGGCCGCTAGGGGCAAAATGGTCATTTGAGAATTCGCCGCCACCAAAGATTGGTGTCCTCCTATGTGTGTACAACAAGACCCTGTGGTTGGAATTTGGCAACTCTGAAACAGGAGAGACAACATGTCACTTTTAGAAGGGGTTCAAAAGGGTCAATGAGAGTTACTGGCCGGCCATGTGTTTTTAGGGTCCTCCCATGTGTGTACAACACAAATATGTGGTTTTGGCTCAAGAAAATGGCCCTAGGGTGTTCAACATTAGCCCGAGTGAGAAAACGGCCCCGAGGGGCGCCGAGGAGCATAACTCGTTGTCGAGACAATTGCTGGCCTCCCACCCTCCAAAGGACCTTCCTTATGATAAAACAGAGGTACCGCCAAAATGAACAAAACCGATGCAAAACGAATGCTCGGGGCCTAAACACGCAGCCGGGTCCCGAAACCACCGTTATAATCGAAGTGGTGTTTGGTCAAGTGGGTTTCTAAGACCCCAGTGTCCTCGAAGGGAGTAAATGAGATGTATGCCGAAACCGAGGAATCGGAGATGGTTGGGTGGTCCCAACCGAGGCACACGGCGACGGCCCTCAAAATTGGGAACCGTTCGAATGGGCAAATGGCCTATGGCACTTAAATGTAGCCCACGGCCACTGAGAGATGGTCTACGGGACCTCTCCCTCCCCTCAGGAAAGAAAACAGAGAAAATCGAGTCTGGTTCGCAAACCGAGGCAAGGCACAGAAGAGGGTTCGGAAGTCCGGAGACAGGGCGCGCGGCCGTGACTCTGAGACTTCTGAACGAGCGCAATATGCAACATCACCGAGCGCTCAATCGGTGACGTCTGAGTCTTAAGGTCGGTCAAAAATGGGGTGTCTACAGTTACCCCTCTTTGACAGAACTCGGAAGTCAAGAAGTGACGGGAATGAATGTCAAAGCCTAGAGACGACCCATTTTTGACAAGGCCGAAGACTTAGACAATCATACAAGATGCAAAGAGATATGTGCCCGCAGGCGTGCCCGCAGGCAGGGGCCAAAATGCAAAGCGATATGCACAGAGCCAAATGATCATGCAAGGGCAGCAAGCTGTAATGAGGCAAGTATTCGCAAATAGATGCAACAGTTTTAAGCAAGAATGCAAAGCAACAACTACATTTCATGCAGTTAGGAATGCGGAGAATTATTCAATTCTCGTCGCGTCTCACACGGAGAAGATACGATACCTGCACGATTCGTCTGGTCGCACCAGCCTCAAATGAACCGTACATACAATATCGTGCCTGCAAAAGAGAGAAATTCAACAAGAACAATATGCTAACAACATATATTCAATGTGATTCATGTGGTTCCGAAAGTTTGACACATGCAGTGTCGGCGAGTGAATGCATCGCAATGCGAGAAAGGAACGCGCGTGACAACGCACGCTCAAGCATAGAGGTATGGTACACGACGAAGACATGCATGTCAATTCAAAATATTCATGAGAATGCAAATTATATGCACAAAAATGCAAAACGAACATAAATCAGGGCGCCCGTTTGTTGCGAAACAACGAGCTGGGAAACGCGCATTTCGGCGAAGGCAACTTGATCGCGGCCTCTGATTCACCTCCCGGAGAGGTTACAACATGTTCGAAAAGGATACACCTTGATTTTGATGAATGATGATGAGACACATGTCAGAAATTGTACAGTGAAGCCATGAGCAATTTCGCGCCAGAAAGTGCACTTTTCTTGAACTTTTTCAGGTCTCGGGAACTCCGATCTTCCTCAAAATTTGCAGATAGCTAGAGGGGGGTGTGGGGAACACCACCGGCCAGGTGGTTGCCCTAGGGGAGGCCACGTCAGGACAAAAGCAATTGGTCCGGCCCGTTAAAAGGTGGCCACTACCACCGTCCAAAAAGCAAGCAATTTTGTCTTTTGCCTCATTTCTATATATATCCTCATCCATTCATTCCAAAATCACTCCCAAAGCTATGAAAACTCCTTCCCTTGCTCCCCAAATCATTTTTTCCTTCAGATCTGCACTTTATACGCGCTTTTCGGCCTTCCACAGAAGTTGTTTTCGCGAAATCTTTCAGTTTAAGCACTTTGAACCGATTAAATTTTGATTTCGGGGCTTCTTTTCTTATTTTCACCACTTGAGGTAAGTTTGTCTCAATATTTGGAAGATTTTCTCGGGAGTTGACTTTTGTTGACTTTTTCATTTCCCGGGAGTTGACTTTTGTTGACTTTTTTCAATTTTGGCTCATTTTTGCTCATTTTTGCTCCTTTTGCAGATTTCTTGAAATGGCGGGTGTTTACCCTCACGGTGGAGGTCCTCCAGGTGCCGGAGATGATTTTGATGTCATGACATTGCCTCCGAGAGTCCGCCCTTTCATTCCCGGGAGATACGCCCCACCGGTACATATGCTTCCGCGGGCCGTTTTTCGCCGTTTCACCGGGTTCAATGACCGGGCACCCGGGGATTTACTGCTGCGAGAGCCGGAGCAGCACCTCTCTCACGATGCACGAGAGGTATTTTACTTTATTTTCTGCATTTTTCGTGCATTTTGTAGCTTTGCCATGCTTGAATACACAGTTTTAGCTTATGACACAGTACTTTGTTTGCATTCTGAACACGTGACTTAAACACTTGAATTGCTAAACATACGGCTCACTGACTGATTGATTGTGAACGCATGGTACACTTTAGTTAAGAATTGAACATACGGCTCAAACACTGATATGTTGAACACACAGCCCGAATTTGAAGGTGAGCACACCGCGCACACTGATTAAGAGTAGAACACACAGTCCCAAACTCCGATTTTCTGAACACACAGTCCGGATTGATGATGAACACACGGCACACACTGATTGAGAGTAGAACACGCAGTCCCAAACTCTGATTTTCTGAACACACAGTCCAAATTGATGGTGAACACACAGCTCACACTGATTGAGAATCTGAACACGCAGCCCAAAACACAGATTTACTGAACACGCAGCCCAGATTTAAAGTGAACACACGTTAATCGATTGAGAATTTGAACACGCAAATTAAAAACACGATTTATCAACACGCAGCCCAGATTTGAAGTGAACACACAGCCCACTAAGTAAGATTTGAACACGCAGCCCAAAACACAGATTTACTGAACACGCAGCCCGGATTTGAAGTGAACACATGTTCTTAATCGATTAAGATTTGAACACGCACTCAAAACACAAATTTATCAACACGCAGCCCCAGATTTGAAGTGAACACAATTTAATCGATTAAGATTTGAACACGCTGCCCAAAACACAGATTTACTCAACACGCAGCCCAGATTTGAAGTGAACACACAGCCCGCTGATTAAGATTTGAACACGCACTTAAAACATGATGCATCAACACGCAGATTTGAAGTGAACACACAGCCCACTGATTAAGATTTGAACACGCAGCCCAAAACACAGATTTATTGAACACGCAGCCCAGATTTCAAGTGAACACACAGCTCAATGATTAAGATTTGAACACGCAAATTCAAAACATAGATTTATCAACTGAACATGACAGATTTGAAGTGAACACACGTTTAATCGATTAAGATTTGAACACGCAATTTCAAAACATGATTATCAACACATTTCAGATTTGAAGTGAACACACAGCCCACTGATTAATTTCATTTGCACACAGCTACTTCATTTCATTTGCACACGGCTACCTCATTTCATTTGCACACAGCTACCTCATTTCATTTGCACACAGCTACCTCATTTCATTTGCACACAGCTACTTCATTTCATTTGCACACAGCTTGCATTTTATTGTGTACTGAACGCATGTATTCATTCTGAATGCAGGTTGGCTCTCGCACTGTACGAGGATACGGCTCTACCGCCGCGAGAGACTGGTACGCTGAGCTTCCAGAGGTCGTCTCGATCTCGGTCGATCTACCAGTGGTTCGAGCATTCTCATGGGATTATCACGTTGTCTCGCCAGCAGACTTTGTTAGTCATGCAGGAGAGATGGTGGGACACCACCAATTCCTTCAACTTTTCTCGCCACTGTGGATATGACCATGACTCACTGACTTTTGCACTCACCGCCTAGACATAGGCGGATGGCCCAGACCTTATGACGAGAATTAGGAAGAGTGGGTGGACACTAGGACACATCTATTGGGGGCTCGCCCACCTGTAGATAGTGCTTCCGGGAGAGTCCGGTACACCTAGTTCTCTTCCCTGCTGGAGGCCGAGATGGAGCCCCGAGTCTCCCGAGGAGGTTGAGCAAGACGCCTGCGGCTTCCTTATGTTCCTCTTGGCACCACTTTGTTTGCCGATAAGCGGAACACTGCCGGGTTATATCTTCTGAGTGCCCTGGGGGACCTATCACAGGTCAGGCAATATGACTGGGGTGGCGCTGGGCTGGCTACCCTCTATAGTTACATGAGTGCACCTCGCAAGTGGGAGACTTACTTGGCGACTATTGGAGAGCCCGGAGGTACGCTTCGCTCTTGATTTACGTTTCGCTTCCTCATTACTTGTTCATTGCACTCACGCACACTTTGCACTCAGATTCTCGCTTTTAGCACTTTGTATTCACATTCCGCACCGCTTTTCCTATGGGTGTACGATATTTTCCCACATTAGCCCCGGAGATAGAGGTGGCAGACTCCTTATGACTGCTTTCACCGGTATTCGAGGGCGAGCACCGACGAGACCTCGAGAGACTCTTCTACCGCGATAGTATTTTGATATCGCGGCGGACATGAGGTATTTCGTAATCTCGCCTTTCATTTTCATCTTTGATCCGCCTCAGATATTCCTAATTTCGATCGATTTATGCAATCGTTATCCGCAGACATTTGGCGTACTGGCGGTCTTTTGGTGATGGTCTCCGACATCAAGATCCCGGGATCGGTAATTCCCAAGATAGGTTCCTCGCCGAACGACCAGCTTGGTAGGGCATGGTTCTCGGGGAACGCTTCCGCCGTGTGGGGGTACGATTCTCAGACCTCCCGCCAGACTCTCCACCACTATGCGGACTGCCGATAGACTATCTTCCCAGGAGGTCATTAGTGCTATGCAGGGCACCGATGCTTTGTTACACCTCATGGAGGGGGACTACGCCACCTATCGTCGTATATATCTGATGCCCCCCTTGACGGGAGTGCGTGCTCTATCACGGAGGCATACTGATGTACCATCTTCGAGTCGCGTTTGCTACGGATATCCCTCCTCTAGCGGTGGTGCATCCAGGGGTAGAGGTAGTTCGATTCCTCCGATCCCTCCGTCTCTTCATCATCCTGGGTGGCCAGACATACCGACCGAGTTGACGAGTTGGCGGTTCGGGACTCCTTACCAGGTGAGATACTTGGAATGCTGACCACAGATATCTCAGAGACCCTGATTCGCCCCCGGTATGTTTTACAGCCTTGATTTATCAATTAGATTACTTGGACATTCATTCCTTTACTGATAGTTTTGCATTTGTATTTGCAGCCTCCAGTTGAGTACACAGATGAGATACTTGGAATGCTGGCCACATTCGAGGGCATGATCCTACGGAGGGAGGCACAGCTGGCCATTATGGGCGTGCAGGTACTGTTCATCTTTCGCGTATTTAGCATATTTCTGATGACACGCTAGTTTTGAACATCCTGCTGTATTGATAGGCTGTGTAGAGCACATCTGACACACACCTCACTCGCATGTTGCATCTGCATCTGCATCTGCTTTTCATATTTGAACTGATGTATTGAACTCTTCATTTTCAGATGCCTCCTATATATGCACCGCCGTGGGTCGGGCCACCCGGGCCTTCTCAGGGAGGTCGAGGTACTGGACCTGTTCATGGTACTGGGCCATCTGGGCCTTTTCGAGGAGCTGGGCCATCCAGGCCTTCTCAAGGAGCTGGGCCATCTAGGCCTTTTCGAGGAGCTCGAGGAGTGGTCGCCTCGCATTTAGGGCACCCATTATTGAGGAGGAGGAGGAGGAGGTCGCAGACTGTGAGTCAGAGACATCCGCTGGAGAGGGAGGCTCCGGTCTTGGTTCCGGGAGTGGAGACGAGGCTGAGGGGGATCCGGAGGATGATAGCTCTGACCCGGATGGTGATGACGGTGCAGAGATTATCCCGCAGAAGAGGATGAGAGGGCCTCCTCATTCCCGTTCCCGAGGATATTGATGCTATTTCCTGCTTTATTTTACTTTTTACTAGTAGTTTATAGCACTTTGCATATTGTTAGGCAGTTCCATTTTTTGTAAAACTTGTACCTTTATTTTGTTGTAAAACATGATGGAATGAAACAGCCTTTTGAAAAGATGTTTGTATTTGAAGTTCTTAGCATCGCATCGCATCATTTTGCACAAAATGGAATTGAATGAAAATGTGCCTTGTGTATTTACTGGGTCAGGTAATGGACCGACGCAACAAATCAAAAACCCGACTCACTAAGAAATAACAGAATCTTAGCAAGTTTACAACTCGATAAGCAAAGTACAACAATGTTAACGACTCGATAAACAAGACTTAACAAAATTGTGTAAACAAAAAAGTAACAACTCAAAACACAAAATGCGACAGCTCGACAAAACTTACAACTCGATAAACAAAACAACAACTCGATAAGCAGAAATACAACAAAGCGTACTTCGGACGGATGATCTAAACGATGGAACGTATCCGAAACTGAGAGAAATGGAGGCCTTCGACGTTCCCGATGCGTGAAAGTGCCTCAAATTTCCTTCCGGAGGGCAAAACAGGACCAATGAGCATGGTGGGCCCCATTTGCTTTTGGGGATTGGAGGGTGGCCGGCCTGCTAGAAAAGGTGGCCGGCCGGCCCCCTTTCTTGCAACTTCTAGAATCGTGACACGTGTCCTCGAATAGTGTTTTACCCCCCTATAAAGCTCCGACCTTGGAATTCATTCATTTCATCACTGCTTTGTGCAAAATGGAGGCATTTCTCGCAGAAAATCTCACATCTTGGATCTCTTCTCTGGACGGCTCGGAAAAGTTAAACTTCCGGGGTTTCGGCTTGAATGCACTATTCACGTTGGGCTGGACTCCGTTACATCTTCCTTTCCTCCATGCCGCGATGAGATTTTGGAACCCAGCGATGCACGTCTTCAGCTTCGGAGGGCAAGAGGTATGTCCTACTTTTGAAGATTTTCAAGATTTGATGGAGTCTGAATGCTCAGAAGAGATCTTGCCTCAGTCTCGTTTCGGCCATGCCCAAGCTTTAGGGCGGATGTGCGGTCTCAATGCGCATGATGCTCGATCTCTGATTGGTAATGGCATGTTGGATATCCCGAGCCTGATTTACCGATTCTCTGATGCCGGTGACCGCAGCAACCATCATTGGCAAGGTTTCCGACAACATGCCCTCTGCTTGTGCGTGTTATCTCATTTTCTGTTTGTCTCGGGCTCCGGAGGGGCTAGCATCCGTTTGATTGAAGTCGCCAAGGCTTGAGGAAGGAAAGAGTCAGACGCCATGACATTGGCCGAGACGCGCTAGGTTTGGATGCCTTCACCGCCAAGAGACAACTAGGTTTATGGGAGTCCACTATCGCCGCAGTAATGTTTCCCACCCAAGCTCACATATGTATTTGCTCACATCACTGCCCTCTGCCCGGTTTTTCTCACAAAACCCTCATCTCACTTTTTTTCTCATCACACATCTCTATTCTTTATTCTCTCGTTTTCATCCTTCCCCGATATGGTTGATGGATAAATTGCAAGTGGACTCTTGCCCTCGCTTACTCAAATTTCATGGCTACTTCTTTCGACAACGCCTGGTTGACGCCCTTGATGAGGGATGGTGGTTTGAATGGATGTGCAACTTGTCAGCTGAACGCATTGCTTGGCGCTGTCCTTGACTTAACCTTCCGGCGATGAGCTATAACATGTTCCAGGATACTGGGATCCGTTTGATCGACTTGACTCACTGTGTATTCTATTTCCCATTCCGTATCCTGCGCCAATTTGGTCATGACCAGACTTGCCCTCCGGAGGGGATTGAATACCCGGTCACTTTCCTGGTTCGAGGTGCACACCTTGCTCGACATACTATGGCCTGGAGGACTAGAGAGCTCCTATCTCCTGCCCCTGTTTTCAGTTGCACTTTATCTGACGAGTGCTGGGATTGGCTCAACGAAGAAGCACAGACTGGGCCTAGGTTAGCATTAGAGGCTTCAACCAGCTCTGGCAGGGGGCGTAGGGACACCTGATTTGACCGTACCCCAGATTTATTGTTTTATTAGTACTTTCAAGTTTTCTTTATGAGTGTAATAAAAAGCAACTTCAATTGTATGCAAGAGCGAGAGAACTCTATTTTGAAATCAATGAAATTGAAGGTTGTGGTACTGAAGATTCTCCGTTTTTGGTCCAAAAATGGTCTTAGTTGTGAAAAGATTAATTTGAACAAAGTCAACTTTTATTAAAACTTTTCAAAACTATTTTCGATATGGATCAGAACTGGACACGCCTGAGATCTATCACTGAGATGCACAACCCCGGATCCTAGCAACTAGAAAGTTGCCTCTAGTTTGAAAAATGCCTCGGCGATTCATAGCAACGGAAAGTTGCCCCTAGTCTGAATAACACTGTACCGGAGATCATGATAAGTGCTGATGAACAGAGATAACTGAGGTGATCAAATGGACAAAGTTGATCGGGGAAAAGATTGGGGCTGAACTTCAGGATGAAATTGCCTACGTATCCCATAGATGGGAATCAAGCCTTACGTAGTTCAGGCTTGGGTTCGCTCGGGTATTTTTACTCTCCCTTTGCGCTCTAACTTTTGCCAAGGCCGCCCTTTGCGGGTTTTCAACCTTGTAGCTCGCTTTTATAATTTCAAATTTTCTATGCTCAATTTTGCCTAGGTCGCCTTTCGGTTTTCGCCCAGCGAGCCTCTCAGGGTAATATTTTTCAACTTGTCCATGTTGATCGGTTGAGAAAACTCTAAGCCATCTAGGTCCATCGTAACCACACCACCGACCAGATTGACTTGATAATATAGGGACCAGTCCAATTGGGTCTGAACTTGCCCCTTGGGTCATGGATAGGAGCTCGGTTGTCCTTGAGTACCAAATCTCCTTCTTTCAAATTCCTCGACTTAACCTTCTTGTTAAAAGCCCTGGCGGTTCTCGCTTGATAACCTTCGATGTGGTATGCTTTCAAATTTCTTTTATCGAAAATCATGAGTTCTCAACTGCTTTTGTCGCCAACTGCCGCTTATCCGCACTTACCAATACTTGTAATGACGGACCTCAATCACAATAGGCAGAACGGCTTCCATCCCATAAACTAATGAGTACGGAGTCGCCCCAAAGAGAAGTTCTCGATCAAGTCCTCAGAGTCTCACAGAGCTTAACGGCAAATTATCTCGCCGCCCCCGATAGGTTTCCACCATCTTCAGTATGCGCTTGATGTTCTTGTTGGCGGCCTCAATCGCCCGCTGGTTTGCGGCCGTAAGTAGACGACTTATGAAAAGCCACATTGTATTTCTCCAACAAATCGATCACCTCCTTTTGAAGTGGGAACCATTGTCCAAACGATTTCATTTGGGACTCAGAGCGACAGATAATGTTGTTTCTGATAAATTTTGCTACGTGCGAAGCTTTCAACACCGCGTAAGATTGGGCCTCAACCCACTTTGTGAAATAATCTATTGCTACCAAGATGCACTCATGCCCATTCGACCCTTTTGGCGAATAAATTCGATTACATCAATTCCCAGACAGAAAACGGCCATGGCGGTCATGTTGTACAAATTTTGACGGCGGATGTTCATGCGATTTGCATGAATTTGACACTTGTGACATCGCCGACGGCCAATACAATCCTCCTCCATGGTGGACCAAGAATAACCTTGTCTAAGGATCTTCCGTACTAACATTACCCCATTCATGTGTGCACCACATTCACCCCGTGGATGGCTTCCATCGACGCTGACTCTTCAAGATCAACGCACGCTTTATGCATTCCCAGATGACCTCGCTTATACAGCTTTATCCTCGCAGATGATGAACTGAATCGCCATTCTTCCGATTGCCCTCTTGTCTTTGGCATTTACCTCGGTATGCTTTTTCCAAGAAGTTCCAGATGTCGTAATACCACGGGTGTTCATCCGAACTTCATCTATGGTCAATCGACTCATAGGCAAAAATTTCTCGTCAATGATGATCGGACGATTCGACTCCACACGGATGTCTATCATAGAAGATAGAGTTGCTAAAGAATCTACGAACTCGTTGTTCTCTTAGTAGATGAGTAAAACTTAGCTTCAAACCGAGGAATCAAGAAATCCAAGGTTTGGTGATACATCATCATCTTTTCTTTTTTACTTTCCGCTTCCTTTAGCTTGAGACACAACAAGGTTCGAATCCCCAATGACGCCCAACCTGCCTTGCCCCTCGTTCTAGGGTCGCTTCTAGACCAATGATACATGCCTCAGATTCGCTTCATTGTTCGAGACTTTGAACCGAGTTTGAAGGCTAGAGGGATACGGAATCATCGTGCTATCAAGAACACTCCTATCCCATACCCATGTTGATTTGATGTCTGGCCAAAGTACATCATCCGTGTTTCTTCGTCGATATGCGATTGATTCATCCGGAATAGGTATTCGATCGCTTCATCCCTCAACCGTGGTTTCAAGGAACTCGCCATCGCTTCTTCCTTTCATCGACTTATGGTCACGACGTGATATCAAATTCGAGAGCAACAAAGAACCAACGAGCTAGCCTACCCGTAGCCGGTTTCTCAAGAGATATTTGATGGGATCAAGTCGCGAAACCAACATTACAGAGTGAGCTAAGAGGTAGTGCAGCCTTCTGGGTAGCCCATACCAGAGCTAAGCAAGCTTTTTCCAAATGTGTATATCGGGTCTCATACTCCAAAGATCTTTTTGCTCAAATAATAGATGGCCTTTTCCACCTTGTCTTCTCGATTCTTGTGCAAGCATGCAGCCCATTGTAGTTTCACATCGACAGATACAAAATCAATCTGCTTTCCTTCGTGGCGATATAAAACGGTGGCTTCAGAGATATTCTTTAACTGCTCAAATGCATTTTGACATCTACCGTCCCATTGGAACTTTTTTCCTTTCTTGAGGAGGCCAAAAAGTGGTTCACAAGTCAAGGTTAATTTTGAAATAAACCGCCTTATGAATTGCACTTTACCCGTAAAGCCTCGCGACCTCTTTTTCATTCTTGGTGGTGGCATTTCTAGGATGGCCTTGATCTTGGAAGGGTCGACCTCGATGCCTTTTGTGTAATCAAACCCTAGCATTTTCCCCCAGAACACCAAACGACATTTCGAGGGTTTAGCCGCAACCGAATTCCTCGATCCTTTGAAAAACTTGTGCAATGCGTGTAGTGGCCCTCTTTCTTGGACTTGACAATCATGTCGCCCACATACACCTCAACCTCTTTGTGGATCATATCATGTAGTATTGTGGTCGCGTCTGCTGATAAGTAGCTCCAGTTTCTTCAACCCAAACGGCATTACCCTAGCAGATGTTCTACGGTGGTGAACGCAATTTTTCTCGCCTTTTGGCGCCATCACTATCCGGTTGTATCCCGAGAAGCCATCCATGAATGAGAGCAATGCATGCCCTCAGAAAGTCTACCAACTCATCGATGTGCGGTAAGGAAAGTCGCCATTCTGACTAGCTCGCTCAAATCCTCAAGTCTACACACACACCGGATCCCGCCATCTTTCTTCTAAGACCGAACAATGTTGGCCAACCAAGTCGGATATTCAGATACCAGGAAGCCCGCCGATTTGCTTGGTGACCTCTTCCTTAATTTTAAGAGCCCAATCCGGCGGATCCTTCGAAGTTTCGCTGATGTCCTGCCTCGGTCAAGGGGATCCGATGTCAGATAATCTCAGATCGATTCTGCATGTCTTCAGAGGACCACGCGAAAACATCTTTGAAATCTTTTAATAAAGCGACTAAGCGCTCGCTTCTCCGAAGACAACGTGGACCCGATCCGACTAGCCGGTCCTCCTCAAGACTAATGTTCACGTAATGATTTCATCCATTAATGGTTTAACAAATCTCTTGCTCTTGTTCAATTAAACGCTAGAAACCGAGGAACTTCGCCTCGCTGCTTTGATCAAAATTTTGAAAGTCCTAATTAAGGCAATAAATTAGGCCAAAGAAAAGTACTCGGAAACCACATCCACCTCATTCTCATTAAGTTCATCCAAATCGTCCGATTCATTGGTTACAACAGACTCAAATGAAAAGGAAAAAGACGACCTGGACAGGACTGTGGCATCTGGGTTAACATCAACAGGAGTACCAGACTCAGACTCAGTCGAGCTGGAACCTGATTCCGACTCACAGGACTCGGTGGAATCAGATTCGCCACTACCCGACCCGTCTGCCGACAAAAATCCTCCTCAGATCGCCAAGTGAGAGAGGTGCGATTGATGCATCCAAGATAGCTACCGGTCGCTCATGCCGCTTTCATCCCCAATCATGGAAACCACGGTTATCCCCAAGCACTCTTGGTCGACGGAGGATCGAGAGGAGACATGCCATACCCCATTTCCAATTTCAGGCCTCGTGATCCACCGCCTTATTCTCGCTTCAACCTTTGTTGGGTCTGGCTCGCTTTGTGGCAACATCATCCCGGATAGTTGCGTGTCAAGAAGATTTCAAACCTCGCAGCGCTTTTCTCCGATTTAACCATGGCTTTGGAAAGTCGCAAATGGAAAGTCCTCCCCTCTGGACGAAGTGTCCGCTCAGGTACCCTGGATGGGCCTGCATTAAATCAAAAGGCTTCCCACCGCTCGCCTGCTCACGGCCATTTCCTTTCCTTTCCCCACCCAGTCTCTTTGGTGGGCGATAACCCAAATTCAAAGGTATGCGGGTTGTGTGGCACTTGGCCAACGCAGCGACTCTTTCTCGCCGCCTTCCTAATCCCATCCCGGAATATGTTGTAGCTTGTTCATGAGGTAGACGGATTGAGCACCGACGCATACACCTTCATTCACGACCATAATATTCTGCACTACCCGGGCCTCCGCCAAAGTGAACCCCGATAAGAACACATCCTTGGTGCCGTGCTCGATCTCCAAAACTGGCGTAGACACTTCTGGCAGTGGATGGATGGATGAATTTCCGAAAACAATTGCAACCCCCTTCCCGTGAGGGTATTTCAACATCCGTGCAGAGGAAGAGATCGCTTACTTGGTGCAACCACGGCCGCCCAAGAGCAAGTTGAAGGTTGCGAACGCCCAAGACATGAAATTCAATGTTGTGTTGTCCTCGACCAACCTGGTCTCAACCTTGACAGCCCCCATCACTTCCCTGCCGGTATTATCATAAGCCTGACACTGAGTGGTTGGTATGAAGTCTACGGGTTTTAACCCGACATTGCATATGCCGCTCGTCCGGGCACATTGATAGCAGAATCTTGTGATCAACAAGTACCACCGATTCCACTTATCTCTACACTCCACGAGATGTAGAGGGGTTTGTTATGATTTACGCCTCAGCGGCAATTCCTTGTTTGAAAAGGTTAATGCCGGGAACCTCCTCCAGAAAAACCAAATTTCAACCAAATCCGCCTGCATAGTTTCGATGGAGAGTTTGGCCTTGTCCATAGCAGATAAGACACTGCCTCAGGCACCCTTGAAGCCATAAGCGCCCCTGATGGAGATGTTCACCAGATTTTCTTTAACTGCTTCAAGATGCCTTCTTCTTCAACTTGCTTCTCTGCTTTCCGCCTCTTTATCTTTCCAGACTCGGGTTGGTCAAGATGTGGGGGCTTGAAATACCACCCACTCTCGGTCATGTGGTCCACCTCATCGAGGTACCAAGTATCATCCGTTGAGTATTTGCCCAATCTTCGCCGGTGGGCAAGACATAAGTCATCGCCTTCCCACCACATCCCGCTAGCATTCAATGTAGACACCTATCCGTTCTCGCAAGTTTGTACTCTCGGATTTTCATCCCACATGCTCACAAAGATGTCCTACTCTTGTGCTTGCAGACTTTCAACCTCTTCATGGTTCTTGGCTTTCCTGATTCTCTCGTAATCCCACCTCTTCTTGCTCCTCCTATGTTAGTAGGGTTTGTTGTCTGGTTTCACAATATCTTGATCCCGAGCGAAATTCTTTGTACCATAGCCTCCGACAATTCATTCTCGACTCTCGCCCTTCCGCCATCATTGATACCCTGCCGCCGTGCCTTGCTCGTCAATTTCCACAACATCCGGCCGGGTCATCTAACCACCCGCATTTCGCCGACTCTATATTCAAACCAATTAATTGTTGCATCCATCGCTTCTTGGTCGTTGAAGAACTAGAGGTTAGCAAAATCTTCTTCCACCGCTGTCGATCATCCGCCTTTGTTCTAGTCCGCCTCAATCATGCACAATTCCTTTTTCGGCAAATTTCACACTCAAATTTCCGACCGCTCATCGATAAGATATATCCGCTTGGATCATAAGCTCTTCCAAAGACAATTCATGGCCGCCCCATTCCGCACTCACCAATTCGCTCTTCAACCTCGCCTGCTCCATCTTCGGAGGTCACCACCTCTGGCTCAGATTGAGTTGTGAAGGCGTCTGTAGACACCCCATTTTTTACCGACCTTAAGACTCAGACGTCACCGATTGAGCGCTCGGTGATGTTGTGACATCAGGCTGCTCAAGTCTCAGAGTCATGCACGCGCCCGCCTCCCGACTTCCAACTTTTTCAGGTTTTGTCTCGATTTGCGAACTGCACTGCTTTTCTCTGCTTTTCCCCGAGGGAAGGGAGTGGTCCCAGACTATCTCCCGGGGCCGTGAGCTACTTTTTTGGTCAGAGGGCCATTTTGCCCATTTCGAGTCTTGCCTCGGTTTCGAACTGCCAAAGGTGCTCGGCTCGACCGCCTAACCATCTCCAAGTTCTCCGTTTTGATTGCACTGCTTTATAGTTCCGAGGAACACTGGGCCTCGAGAGACCCACAAATTAACACCACTTCGGTGTCTAAGAATCATTTTCGACCCCAAACCGCGCGGTTTTGGTCCCGAGCATTCATTTCAGATCCGCTTTTCTCGATTTTTGGTAAGTGCCTCTGCTTTAGCATTTCGAGGAACCCCTGGGGCTCGAAACCCACTGCAGCCACACCACTGCGTTCGGCAATTGCTGACCCGAACCGCGGCTTTTGACCCCGAGCATTCATTTTGCATCGATGTCTGCTCATTTTTGGCGTACACCTCGCTTGGTCCTTCCGAGGGACACTAGGGTCTTCGATACCCACTTCGTGGTCAACGCCACTTTCGTGCTCATAGCCCATTTTTTCGACCCAACTTCAAGCTTTTGGCACCGAGCATTCATTTTGCATCGCTTTCTCGATTTTTGGCAGAACCTCTGCTTTTGTCATTCCGAGGACACCGGAGTTGCAGATACCCACTTTCGCCGTCAGATGCCACTTCCCACTGCAGTTTCATTTTCGATCCCGAATTGCTTGCTTTGGCTCCGAGCGCTCATTTCTCATTACTTTTGTTCAAATTTGGCAGTACCTCTGCTTCAACACTAGAAGATCACCGGGGTGGGAGGCCAGCAATTATCCCAGATAATCGGGCAGCCTCCTGAGCCCGCTTTTCACTTCCGCCAATGTTGAACACCGGGGTATTTTCTTCCAACCAAAGCTACATATCTGTGATCGGGGACATGGAGGACCCTAAAATGTATGGTCGGCCAGAATTCCTATTTTCATTTTTGAGCCTCTTCTTCAAATGCAATGTTGTGAATCCTGCTTCAATGTTGCCAATTTCCGACCTTGGAACCTTGTTCTACACACATGGGAGGACACAAAAAAGTGGTGGTCGGCCAGTAATTGTGAATTTCATTTTTGAGCCTCCCCTTCAAATGCAATGTTGTGTCTCCTGTTTCAGAGTTGCCAAATTCCAACCTTGGGGCCTTGTTCTACACACATGGGAGGACACCAAAAAATGGTGGTCGGCCACTAATTCAACTTTTCATTTTTGAGGGGTGGCTGGCCGGCCATGGGAGGTGGCTGGCCGGCCATGAGGGGTGGCTGGCCGGCCACTTGCAGCAAAACCACCTGGTCGGCCAGATTCTTGCTTTCCAGCTCAGTACAGCTGTCCGGATATTTTTGCTGAAATATCACCCCATCCGGGGGATATTTTGGGAGGGAAAGCTTGGATGCTTCTCCCTCCCCTTTTACACCTTTTTGTGCCTATTTAAAGGGACCAACAGCTCCTTCCTCAAGGTTAGAAAATTTGCTCTCAAGGACCCTTCTCCAAAAGCTTCCATCTCCATAGCCAAAACTCAAGAAAAACTTCCAAGTTCCTAGCTCCCCTCTTCATCAACCCTTAGCTCCACCATCAACACTACCATTCCAGCAGCAAGGAAGTGTTCTCCAGGGGTTAAGAAGCAACAAATTCGGGCCAAGAAGTAGCAACACTTGGATCTTCAAGGGTAAGTCTCCAAATCTCATCTTTGTAGCATAATTTTCCATCCTATTTTTACCCTATTTCCTTTTGTTTTTGGGGCTCCGACCCATACTAGTTTTAGGCTTATTTTGAGCCCCTATACAACTTTGTAGAAGGGCTCAACTTCATTTGGTGCCTCCATGATACACTTGTCTCAATATCTAGTTTGTATGTCACAATCTTGCATGCTATTTTTAGCCTATTTGCATTTGTTTTTGGGGCTCCGACCCCTACTGGTTTTGTGCTTGTATTGAGCCCCTCTACAACATTGTAGAAGGGCTCAACCTCATTTGGCCATCCCATATACCACCTCCCTTTGAAATCCACTTTGGGCCCTAATTCTTGCATGTTTTGTATCCTTTTGTGCTTTTGGTTTTAGTCCTTGGTTAGAACTGAAAGGGGCATTATTTTGACCCCCTCTACATGTTTCATGAATAAAGTTTTGTTGTTTGGTGTATGCTTTGCATATCTCTTGTTATAACCTCTTTTGGGCTCCATTTTGCATAGAATTTATAGCATGTTTATATTCTGTTTTTAGGGCTTCCATCTTCTGTAAATGTGCTTATTTTTAGGTCCTCTTCAATTTTGTAGAAGCATGTTTATTCATTTGGGGTTTGTATATACTACTTGCTTCAATACCCCTCTTTTGGCCCTTATTCTTGCATGCTAATGTTGACCCATCTATGCTTACAATTTGGCCTTGTTTTGTACTGAAAAAATGCCATATTTGGGACTGCCTTGCTACTGTTTTTGCTGTCGTGTATCAATTTTGCATGTTTAGTATGGCTATAGGCCATTTCGGGTGCCTAATTTCACATTTCGGGATGATTGCATGCTTCGTTGTTATTTCAGATCATTTCGGGCTGTTTTCCCTTCATTTAGTGGTTTGCATGCTTGCATATCATTTCCCATGTCATTTTATGCCTTAATGCATCGCTTATGCGTCGCGGGCACGCACTTCGAGGCACTCCGCTTTATCCGACGGCCTATGCGAGTGAGCCGAGGCTCTCCCATGTTGGTGTAAGCCCATCGCGGCATTCCGTGTCATTTCATTGCATTTCATGCATCGCCTTATGCGTTCGCGGGCACGCACTTCGAGGCACTTCTGCTTTTATCCGATTTTCATCTTTCATCATCGCCGACGATTTGCGCTACAGGCACGCATTTCGAGGCACTTCGGTTTATCCGATTTTCATCTTTCATCATCGCATCGATTTGCGGCACCGGCACGCACTTCGAGGCACTTCGCTTTATCCGATTTTCATCATCGCCGATTTGCGTGCACGTGCACGCACTTCGAGGCACTTCTTGTATCCGATTTTCTCATTTCATCATCGCTTTGGTTTGCGTGCGCCAGGCGCGATTTCGAGGCACTTTTGCCGGTATCCGATTTTCTCATTTTTATCATTGCCTCGGTTTACGTGCCTGTGGGCGCGTGTTTTGAGGCACTTTGATTGTATCCGATTTCCATTTTGTCATCGCCTCGGTTTGCGTCTGCAGCACGATTTCGAGGCACTCGCTTTATCCGCTTTGCATTTCACGTCATCGCTTTCGGTTTATGCGTGCGGTGCCCGCTTTTCGAGGCGTCTCATTTTCATCTCATTTTCATAGCATTGCGCATGCTAGGTTGTATATTAGTTGCATTTCATGCATATCATGCATATTGCACGGGAAACGAGGCGCGTTTTGTACTCCGAGTAACGGAACGGGTCTCAATTCCCAAATCACCGACACTCCGGATTACCCATGATGGAGTTAAGTTTTGTTGTAGCATTCATCCCTATACTGAATTGTGCAATCTGGTTCCTCGGCCATCATGCATCGGTATGCGTGATTGGTGGCACGAGGATCGAGGCATGCATACATTTGTGAAAATACATTGCTATGCCCTTTTCGCTCTCGTTACAAAGAAAATCGAGGATCAACAACTTTTCGAGTCCGCGCCAGATTTCGAGAAATCAGCAAACAGAGGCTAATCAGGCATCCCAAAGGATTTCACCAAGCAATTTCAAAGATACATCATCTATCGAAGCAGGCACTCGGCTTGCACGCCCGCTTTTATCTTTTATTAATTAATTTGTCAATTAATTAGAAATTTGTATATTTATTCCGATCGTATATTCTTTTATTCGGATCAGATATTTATTCGGACCCTCATGAGGGCGAATTGTAATAAGGGTGAGTGTGATGTATGTCTTCCAACCCCATTTCTTTCTCCCTTTTATTTACCCGCTTTGAATGGTTAGATATAGGCATATTTCAATTAGCATACAAAGATGACAAAGATGTTTGCATCATTCATCTGCTTTTGCATGCACTGCCCAAGATCATACAAACCCATCTCTATTTCAATTCCAAATTGAATACATGTTAACTGTAGTATTTCATATGCCATCTTTAGAATAGCCGAGCCTGCTATAATTGCATCTCTGTATGTGTTGCATTAGGCAATTCTGTATACTTAGGATCATGCATGATTTCTAATCAGCTTTTGTTTTGGCTTGGAGTACTAGGTGAGTATGCTTTAGCATCCTTGCATGTGTGTGAGTGTTGCCATAATAGCATGCTTACCATGAGGCTATGTGCTTATGTGATATAACTGCCTTGAATGCCTGTGGGTAGAGGTTGAGTTATCTGAATTGGAACAATTCATCAATTGTTTGTTAAGCCCACTAGATTGTGGCAAAATCTGTATTTTAAGCCTACCTGCGGGTAGCAAACCATCTTTCACAAACAAACATGAGATGTTTATTTCCAATACGCATTTACTCATTTATACTTGTTTGTCATGAGCATCACATAGTAATTCTAGGCTAATAACCTAATAAGAACGCACAAAGTTTTCAAAAACAGATATCATGGTTAGTAGAGGCCGGTCTTTGACCGACGAGAGGGTGCTCACGATGTGACTTTCCTAATCGTACCCAAGTTCCCGAGCCAACTTTGGTGATGACGGACACGTGGCCTTTCGGTATCGAGTCAGGGTTTCCTAAATTTCCCATTTTAAAATATTTAGGTGGCGACTCTGTTATCTGGCAAAGCAGTCCATGTTTGGCACTTCTTTTCAAAAAATCTGTTTTCCTTTAAAACGATTTACCGGATTCGGACTCTTTGGTTCGAGATTGAGAACCGCAACAAAATCGAGTCCGAATCAGAGCGAGGTCCTCATGGGCGTTATTACGCTTTCCGCATCGGGGATTTAGAGAACTTGACATGATATCTAGTTTTGATTACACTTGTGTGTTTCTTTGCATTGCATTTGCATTGGTGCGCCTAGGACACCGTGTTTGCCATCTGCTATTCCTGAGCGGTTTGCCGGAGGCTTGTCTTGTCAAGGCATGTCCATAAGGTCGACGGCATTTGCTCTGCCAGTATGGGAACACAAACCCCGGTTTTACCGGGGCACCCTTTTTGACCGTTCGACCTAGTGCATATTCGGATCTATAGTGACCATTCCAAACTAGGACAGGTTGCTTACCCGTTTATAGGTTGTTTGAAGCCGCTGCGTGCGTGGTGAAACCCTAGTTCCTGACAAAATAGGACAGGGAAACCCTACCCCAACATAGGGGTGTCTTGGCTCTCCCTTATCTGTTATGTGCTTGTTAGAGTGCGTCTCTACAGGGAATGCATGTATCAGTTTACAAGTTTGAGCATGAGGCCTGCGGGCACCAATTCAGTATTTTGGGTATCAGGCCTGCGGGCATCAGTATTTGGTGGAATCAGTTTTACCTGAGGGTATCAGCTTACAGGGCGGAATTTTGGGCAGAATTCAGTAGAGGGCACACTCATTCAACTATGCTCGTATCTGTTCAGGTGAAATTAGGCTGAGATGCTGTCTGTTTTCTCTTTTGCTAGGTAGTCTCGGAACCATAGCTTCAGAGGGCTCCAATATCCCCCGAGTACACCAAACTTGTGTTGATAGACTTTGTTAGGTTAGAGATTCAATTCAAGGGCAACCAGTGTTCTGTCGCTGAGGCAAGGCAAAGAAAGGCCAGTCAGAGCTCACCGGTTCATCTGATCCGTCAGTCACCAGTCACATCACTTTTGTTCGTCATCAGTAGACCCGTGATGGCACAAGGTTCGGAAGAATTTGTGGCTATGATAGCAGTGTTAAATCAGGGAACTGCAATGCAGGATGAGACCAAGGTCAAACGCAACGCCCATCCGGGCATCTGTCGCACTCAAATTTCGGGACCCCAAATTTGAACTTTGACCCACTTTTGCCAGCTGAAGATTCGCAGGACCTTTCCAAACCTGCTAAAGTCAACATCGCCATAGTCAACCTTTTGCCAAGGCGACCTACAAATAAATAGCCACAGAGCTCAGGTAGATTTTTCCCCCTCCATATGAGCCTAACCAGCGCATTCAAAGTCCTGATGGAAAGAGGCCATCTCGCACCCTTAATCCTCAACCTTTGCCAAACCCACTCCCTCTCAGACATAACCCCAGCAAATACTGTGTATATCATCAGCAGCGCGGTCATGGCACCGACCGTTGCTACCGCCTTCGTCATGAGATCCAGAATCTCATTGACAACCGGACAATAGCTCCATTTCAAAGCCCCAAGGACCAAGTACCTCATCCACATCCCAACCTCAGCCATACACTGCCACCCACCTACAACCCCAGTATATACCCCCCGACCCATAGCATGGGCTTAAGCACGATGGATGTACTTGAACCCCAATCATCTCAAACCCGTGAGCCCACTACTTCTGAGCTAAACAGAATGATCATAGATCTCCAAAGGACTGTGACAGATCTAGCCTCTGGGACATTGGCTCCATCATCGACCACAGCACATGCTAAGAGTTTCACGACAAAAGGCTCCCCAGTCTTGGGGCGGGCTACATCTGAGGAATGCCAATCCCTTGGCAAAGTGGAGGCGAGTGGAAGGAACAAGATAGGGGCAGACATGGATCCCCATGAACATCTTCTGTTGGCTGTTAAGGCTTTGAAAGCCGAGGGACTGAACAAAGAGCAAGTGCTCGCAGTTGTTGCAAAAACTGTGGACGGCATTTTCGCCACTCAAGTTTGGGGCAGTTTGAATCAAGGGGCAAGCCGGGAGAAGGGCCGATATACCAGAGGCAATCCTGTTAGCTCTAATCCTCCACTCAGAAGAGATCAGCAAACCAGGCTAGCACTTACCAATCCCTTTGTGGGTGCGTCCAGCAAAAATCCGCAAATCCAGAAGTACCAACCCCGAGGTCGGAGGGTCTTCCATGCCCTCCACATGCCTTTGTCCAAAGCTTTCCAAATCCTTGTTGGACAAGGCCATCTCAAACCCCTTGAGCCTCGGCCTCTCCCGAACCCTCTTCCGGCAACACATGATGCTACCCAGTATTGCGCGTACCATCAGCAAACCGGCCATACTACCGACGACTGCTTCCGTCTTCGCCATGAAGTACAGGATCTGTTTGACAACGGGGTTGTCCTCCCGCCAAGCTCTGCAAAGTCTATCGGCACAGGATCGGTGAACTTAAGGGATAATGTGATGTGATTGGGGGGATGAACCATTTGCGGGCGGTACTCAAATTACTCTAGCTGTGGTGGATGGCATGCACTGTTTTGAGCATTCGCGAATATCAGTTTTTGTGCTTTCTGACTTGGGTATTGGGTTAGTTTTGCTACTTTGTTTTGAGTCTGTCTTTTTGTTTTAAGCCAAGTCTCTTTTGTTTTGGGTCTGTCTTGTTGTATCGAGTCAGTCCTGTTGTATAGGAGTCGGGTGATTCCGGGGGTGTTACCTCGGGCGTCACCATTTTGTTTTGCATTTGTCCTTTTGTTTTGTCTTGAGTCTGTTTCTGCCAGGGAGCCAGTTATGCCAACAGATTTTGAATGAAACAGCAGTGATTTCCACGCTCTCGTATTTGCTTCTGCCGTGTGCTAGTTGTGCCGGGATTTGAATGAAATGGCAGTGCATTCCACCTGCTCTCTTGTGCCTTGAAGTCATTGTAATGACCTGAGTTTTTCAAAACTTTTTGAACACTGCAGTGAAAACAAAGAGGGAGGAATTCCTCGGGATTTCCAAAACTTTGATCAAATTGAGAGAAAGAGAGGCATGCTAAGCCCTTAATGATTGAGATCATGCTTGTTAATATGAGTACTGAGAAGGACCCTAGCTTTGATCCAGATTGATCCTACACTGTCTTCAGCGCGAGCGATTTGTCGCTTTCTTAAAAACTTTCAAAAAATGTTTTGCGCGGTCCTGCGAAGACATGTGTGGAATCGCTCTTGAGATTGTGCAGCTTAGGATCACTCTCAGCCTCGAGACTCGCCCCCCTTTGCTTCCAAACCTTGAACTTGAATTCAGAATGTTCAACGGTCGACCACAATGTAAGGCCTGTGTGGTCAGATTTGAAGCAGCCCTCGAACAAGAGGCACCAAAGTCAGATCAAGAAGATCAGACCTCGTCAAAAGAAGCTTGCAAAGCTAGATCAGAAGCACCTCTCGAACTAGGGGCAAAAAATATCCGATGTGCTCGAAGAGCCAAAGGTGGATCCTTCAGAATCAATACAACATGACCACTCTCCGGATACAAGGGCTTCAATCTCAAAACCATTTGGCATGGACTTGTTACATTTTACCCTTTGAGAGGCTCGGGCCGAAAACCCTAAGGGCGACCGTGCAAAAGTTAGAGCAAAGAAAAAAAGAAAAAATGCGAAGATACAAAAAATGCAAAAAAAAAGGAAAAGAAAAGAAAAATGCAAAAAAAAAAAGGAGAAGAAAAAGGAATGAAAAGAATAGAAAAGAGAAAAGAAAGAAAAACAAAGCTCGCAAGGTCGAAAACCTGCAATGGGCGCCTTGGCAAAAGTTAGAGCATAAAAAGGAGAGGTTAAATACCCGAGTGTACCTTAACCCCGAACTACGTAAGGCTTGATTCCCATGTTTGGGATACGTAGGCAACTTCATCCTGAAGTCCAGCCGTAAAACGATTCAAATTCGATTGTGTCCATGTAATGGTTTTGATCATCTTTGCCTTCTCTGTATCTGAGAGTTCGGTTGTCATCATCACTCTGAGGACTGATTATAGTGTGCTGCGGCGCCATCTAAACAAGGGGCAACTTTCCGTTGCCATTCAACGCCAGCCATGTGCCGTTCAAACAAGGGGCAACTTTCGTTGCCATGCAACCCTCCTCAAGCAGGCGTTTTCCTCCAGATTCGAGGTTGTGCATCTTAAGAGTAGGTTCCGCGCTTGTTGAGCATTGGCCGTTTGCAAAAATAGTTTTTGAGAATTTTTACTGAGGTTGACTAATTTTCTCGAAAATTGTTTCATTTTCCAAAACTGGACCATTTTCTTGGACCCAAAAAAGGAAAATTTTCAGTGCTCATAGCCTGAACTGCATGATTTCAAATCAAAAATTGAACAAACATGTTAATCTAACTCTCATTTTGGTCAAAATTTTTTAGAAGAAAGCTCAAAAATAAAAAAATGGTCAAAATGATGAACTAGGGGCACAATTGAGTCAGGTGTTCTGTCTTTTCCCCGTAGCCAATGCATTTGCCAGAAAGGGCACCATACTCGCCAAGAAGGGCACTTTACCTACCAGAAGAAGGCACAACTGAAGGCGACAACAAAATGGTCGAAAAGGCTCTCTCACCCTCCAAGCAGCGAGGTATCAAGCCAAGTCTGAATCGAATGGGCCAAGACATTCCACTCCATCATCCGACAGATCGATCACGTCCAAACTCCCGCAAAGCATCATCAATCGATGTCACTCTGATTTGTTACACATCTGTTGTAGCACAACCCTCTCAGAGGAGAAACTCACCTGTGAGCGAAGAAGAAGAATCTGGTAGAATACCAGGGGCAAAAGCCTTCAACTTGCTGTTTATCCATCAACCACCCAGGGGAGGGATGAAAAATGAGAGATTTAAGAATAGAGAGATGTGCGATGAGAGGAAAAGTGAGAAAAGGGCTTTTTCAGAAAAAAAACGAGCTTGAGGGCCGAGTGATGTGAAAATCACAAATAAGAAAGGATGGGAAACATACCCGGTGAAACAGGCTCCCTGTGCACGTCTGAGTGTCGTGTCTTTTTGTTTTATCTCGATCCTTGTTTTGAGTCGTCTCGAGTGTTACTCGATGTGTCTAGGTTATGTGCCTTTTGTTTTCTTGTTGAGTCGTAGTTTGTCAGATTCAACAGAGGCTCAATACCCGATTGAGAACTTATGCTCACTCTCAATTTCAAAAATCGTTTTGTGCTCCGAAAAGTCGTGCCGTTCTCCACATTTGTGCAAAATGGAATTTGTTCTTTCATAAACCGCAGGTTCAACCCAGTCATGTGAGAACAGTGAAACCGGGACCTATCTGAAGCTATGAGTTTGGTGCAAAGCAAAAGCAAAAGAGGAAAATGTCGAGCATCTGAGTTTGTTCCAACTTCAGTAAGTTCCGAGACTATATTCCGTGTGTACCTCTTCAGGTCTTGCCAATGTTCTGAAGTATGAGTGTGCCTCTACCTCAAGCTCAAAATCAAGTCTACTTCAAGCCAGAATGGCGATCAGAAATGCTCTCTCTGAATACCGGCCCCTGCCAGAGGCATCTTGGCCGTGTTTGCGATGAGTTCCTAGGAGACCAACTGCGACGGTGGAAATTAGAGTTCGAATGGCCGTGGCCTAAAACGCAAAGGTTCGGGATTTCCGAGACTAAAGTCTGGTTTAAATACCTAGAGGCGTGCCCTCGGCTTGAAATCTGTATGGAAGCCCCATAGGTTGAGATAGCATGTATGCACCTCAATTCTGGATACTGAACCAACCTAGTCTGTCACCCCGTTGGAGAATAGGGAAAGTTGTGAGTATGATCAGGAAGACAAGTAGCAGCCGTAGCTCTTACATACAGATGATGTTACTTGTCAGCATTCCAGAGCCTTTGTACTGTGAGTTGAAGGTAAGTGTTCGAAGAGCACGAGGGGAGATCCCCATCGGAGCAGAGTGGTTCACCGCCACTCACCTTATGAGGTGCTTTCTAAAGCGCCGCTTTGTCCATTTATTTGCTTTCCTTAAGCATCATGCCTTGTAATGTATTATCCCTATCAAGTTTCTTTCTTAGTCATGCACGATATTGTATGTACGGTTCATTCAAAGAAGTTCCATTTGAGATTATTCGCTTTAGTGTATCAATCACACACGTTCTCACTTTTGTGTATCTATCACACATTCTCACTTAGTGTATCAATCACACTTGTTCATATAGTGCATCTATCACACTTTGTGTTCACCTTTAGTATGTCTATCATACTCTGCTCATTTTGTGTATCAATCACTCTATGCTCATTCGTTGCATTGTTATGCACATTTGCCTATCATTGTTATGCTCATTACTTGCATTGTTATATGACTTCATCTGCATTGTTATGCACCTTTTCACTTGCGACTATTATTCTTTTTCCTCACAGCGTCGACAAGTTAGATTCCTCGGTTAAAGTATTTGGAATACGTTCGGTGCTCACACCATTCCTCGGTTAAAAGTATTTGGAATACGTTCGGTGCTCACACCATTTCTCGGTTAAAAGTATTTGGAATACGTTCGGTGCTCACACCATTCCTCGGTTAAAAGTATTTGGAATACGTTCGATTGCTCACACCATTCCTCGGTTAAAAGTATTTGGAATACGTTCGGTGCTCACACCATTCCTCGGTTAAAAGTATTTGGAATACGTTCGATTGCTCACACCATTTCTCGGTTAAAAGTATTTGGAATACGTTCGGTGCTCACACCATTCCTCGGTTAAAAGTATTTGGAATACGTTCGGTGCTCACACCATTCCTCGGTTAAAAGTATTTGGAATACGTTCGGTGCTCACACCATTCCTCGGTTAAAAGTATTTGGAATACGTTCGGTGCTCACACCATTCCTCGGTTAAAAGTATTTGGAATACGTTCGGTGCTCACACCATTTCTCGGTTAAAAGTATTTGGAATACGTTCGGTGCTCACACCATTCCTCGGTTAAAAGTATTTGGAATACGTTCCAGTGCTCACACCATTCCTCGGTTAAAAGTATTTGGAATACGTTCCAGTGCTCACACCATTCCTCGGTTAAAAGTATTTGGAATACGTTCCAGTGCTCACACCATTCCTCCGGTTAAAAGTATTTGGAATACGTTCCAGTGCTCACACCATTCCTTCGGTTAAAAGTATTTGGAATACGTTCCAGTGCTCACACCATTCCATAACACTGGGATTGCTCCCTATGTGTCTCTCTTTTCCCGTTCCTTACGCGATTTCAGCGTGTTTGGAATTTATCTTAGGTTGCGCTGTGTACGCACCTGGGCGGTTGTTTCGACCTCTTCTCATGATTTCAGCGTGTTTTTAGTGTCCCCTTCCTCACACGGTTTTCAGCGTGTCTGGAATTTATCTTAGGTTGCGTGGAACGCGCTTCTGATTGATTTTCTTTGTTCTCTCTCCTCCCACGGGTCCAGCACGGTTGGAGTATGTCACCATTTTGCATCTATTATACTCTCTGTTGCATCGCGCTATCTTGCGCACCTTACTTGTATCACATTGCGATGCATTCACTCGCCGACACTGCGTGTGTCGAACTTTCGGAATCACAGGAATCGCATTGAATATATGTTGTTAGCATATTGTTCTTGTTGAATTTCTCTATTTTGCAGGCACGATATTGTATGTACGGTTCATTTGAGGCTGGTGCGACCAGACGAATCGCGCAGGTATTGTATCTTCTCCGTGTGAGACGCGACGAGAATTGAATAATTCTCTTACATCCTAACTGCATGAAATGTAGTTGTTTGCTTTGCATTCTTGCTTAAAACTGTTGCATCTATTTGTCAATACTTGCTTCATTATAGCTTGCTGCACTTGCATGATCACCTGGCTCTGTGCATATCTTTTGCATTTTGCCCCATTTTGCCTGCGGGCACACATTCTCTGCTTATCTTGTATGATTGTCTAAGTCTTCGGCCTTGTCAAAAATAGGTCGTCTCTGGGCTTTGACATTCACTCCCGTCACTTCTTGACTTCCGGATTACATCAAAGAGGGGCAATCAGAGGCACCCCATTTTTACCGACCTTAAGACTTCGGCGTCACCGATTGGCGCTCGGTGATGTTGCATCTTGTGCTGCTCGTTGAAGTCTCGAGTCGCGGTCGCCGCCTCCGGACTTCCGAACTCTTTTCGTGCCTTGTCTCGATTTGCGAACTGACTTCGGTTTCTCTGTTTTCTTTCTGAGGGAAGGAGTGGTCCGTAGACTATCTCCAGTGGGCCGTGAGCTACTTTTTGTGGCCGAGGCCATTTTGCCCATTCGGAGCGGTTCACGGTTTTGAACCGTCGGGCGTGTGCCTCGGCTCGGGACCGCCCACCATCTCCGAGTTCTCCGGTTTTGGATTGCACCTGTTTTATAGTTCGAGGAACACTGGGCCCCTGAGACCCACTTGAGCCGAACACCACTTAGGTGCCGGCCCATTTTCGGGACCCCCAAGCTGGCGGTTTTGGTCCCGAGCATTCATTTCGCATCCGTTTTCTCCGATTTTGGTAAGTGCCTCTGTTTTTAGCATTCAGAACCTGGGGCTCAAAACCCACTTCGCGAACACCACTAGGTGCCGGCTTTGTTTTGGGACCGAACCGCAGTTTTGACCCGAGCATTCATTTTGCATCGATGTCTGTTCATTTTGGCGAGACACCTCTGTTGGTCCTTCCAGAGGACACTAGGGTCTCGATACCCACTTCGTGGCGAACGCCACTTCGGTGCTCATAGCCCATTTTTCGGGACCGAACCAGCTTTTGGCAGAGCATTCATTTTGCATCGATTTTCTCGATTTTTGGCAGAACCTCTGTTTTTCATTCCGAGGGACCTGGAGTTGCAGATACCCACTTCAGCTGTATGCCACTTCCCAAGACTGCCCATTTTGAGATCCCGAATTGCTCGGTTTGGCTCGGCGTTCATTTCTCATTACTTTTTGTTCAAATTTGGCAGGTACCTCTGTTTCAACACTAGGAAGATCACTTGGGGGTGGGAGGCCAGCAATTATCCCAGATAATCAGTTTCGCTCCTCCGAGCCCGTTTTTCTCACTTCCGGGCCAATGTTGAACACCACAGGGTATTTTCTTCCAACCAAAGCTACATATCTGTGATCAGGGGACATGGGAGGACCCTAAAAATGTATGGTCGGCCAGCAATTCCTATTTTCATTTTTGAGCCTCTTCTTCAAATGCAATGTTGTGAATCCTGCTTCAATGTTGCCAATTTCCGACCTTGGAACCTTGTTCTACACACATGGGAGGACACAAAAAAGTGGTGGTCGGCCAGTAATTGTGAATTTCATTTTTGAGCCTCTCCTTTAATGCATCGCCTCGGTTTGCGTGCCTGTGGGCACGCACTTCGAGGCACCTCCGTTTTATCCGACGGCCTCCTATGTGAGTGAGCTGAGGCTCTCCCATGTTGGTGTAAGCCCATCGCGGCATTTCGTGTGTCATTTCATTGCATTTCATGCATCGCCTCGGTTTGCGTGCCTGTGGGCACGCACTTCGAGGCACTTCGGTTTTATCCGATTTTCATCTTTCATCATCGCCTCGATTTGCGCGCCTGTGGGCACGCACTTCGAGGCACTTCGGTTTTATCCGATTTTCATCTTTCATCATCGCATCGATTTGCGTGCCTGTGGGCACGCACTTCGAGGCACTTCGGTTTTATCCGATTTTCATCTTTCATCATCGCCTCGATTTGCGTGCCTGTGGGCACGCACTTCGAGGCACTTCGGTTGTATCCGATTTTCTCATTTCATCATCGCCTTGGTTTGCGTGCCTGTGGGCGCGCATTTCGAGGCACTTCGGTTGTATCCGATTTTCTCATTTTTATCATTGCCTCGGTTTGCGTGCCTGTGGGCGCGCGTTTCGAGGCACTTTGATTGTATCCGATTTCCATTTTGTCATCGCCTCGGTTTGCGTGCCCGTGTGCACGCATTTCGAGGCACTCTGTTTTATCCGCTTTGCATTTCACGTCATCGCCTCGGTTTGCGTGCCCGTGTGCACGCTTTTCGAGGCGTCTCATTTTCATCTCATTTTCATAGCATTGCGCATGCTAGGTTGTATATTAGTTGCATTTCATGCATATCATGCATATTGCACGGGAAACGAGGCGCGTTTTGTACTCCGAGTAACGGAACGGGTCTCAATTCCCAAATCACCGACACTCCGGATTACCCATGATGGAGTTAAGTTTTGTTGTAGCATTCATCCCTATACTGAATTGTGCAATCTGGTTCCTCGGCCATCATGCATCGGTATGCGTGATTGGTGGCACGAGGATCGAGGCATGCATACATTTGTGAAAATACATTGCTATGCCCTTTTCCTGCTCTCTGTTACAGCAAAATCGAGGATCAACAACTTTTCGCGGTCCGGCGCATTTAGAAATCGCAAGCAGAGGCTAATCAGGCATCCGGATTTCACGCGCCAGCAAAGATACATCATCTATCGAAGCAAAAGGTCCACAGCTTGCACGCCAGTTTTACCGCTTTTATTAATTAATTTGTCAATTAATTAGAAATTTGTATATTTATTCCGGACTGTATATTCTTTTATTCGGACTGTATATTTATTCGGACCCTCTGCGCGAGGGCGTAATTGTAATAAGGGTGGGTGAGTGTGATGTATGTCTTCCAACCCCCATTTCTTTCTCCCTTTTATTTACCCGCTTTGAATGGTTAGATATAGGGCATATTTCAATTAGCATACAGCATGACAGCATGTTTGCATCATTCATCTGTTTTGCATGCACCGGGCTCGGCGCATCATACAAACTGCATCTCTATTTCAATTCCAAATTGAATACATGTTAACTGTAGTATTTCATATGCCATCTTTAGAATAGCCGAGCCTGCTATAATTGCATCTCTGCATGTGTTGCATTAGGCAATTCTGTATACTTAGGATCATGCATGATTTCTAATCAGCTTTTGTTTTGGCTTGGAGTACTAGGTGAGTATGCTTTAGCATCCTTGCATGTGTGTGAGTGTTGCCATGATAGCATGCTTACCATGAGGCTATGTGCTTATGTGATATAACTGCCTTGAATGCCTGTGGGTGGAGGTTGAGTTATCTGAATTGGAACAATTCATCAATTGTTTGTTAAGCCCACTAGATTGTGGCAAAATCTGTATTTTAAGCCTACCTGCGGGTAGCAAACCATCTTTCACAAACAAACATGAGATGTTTATTTCCAATACAGACGACTCAGTCTATACTTGTTTGCTGCGAGCATCACATAGTAATTCTAGGCTAATAACCGGAATAAGAACGCACAAAGTTTTCAAAAACAGATATCATGGTTAGTAGAGGCCGGTCTTTGACCGGACGAGAGGGGGTGCTCACGATGTGACCTTCCCTAATCGTACCCAAGTTCCCGAGCCAACTTTGGTGATGACGGACACGTGGCCTTTCGGTATCGAGTCAGGGTTTCCTAAATTTCCCATTTTAAAATATTTAGGTGGCGACTCTATATCTAGGAAAAGCGTCCATGTTTGGCACTTCTTTTCAAAAAATCTGTTTTCCTTTAAAACGATTTACCGGATTCGGACTCTTTGGTTCGAGATTGAGAACCGCAACAAAATCGAGTCCGAATCATGGCGAGGTCCCATGAGGCGTTATTCTGGCGTCAACATGCACAAGTCGGTCTGTCGGGAAGGATCACCTCCGGCTTAGGTAGGTGAGAGAGAGTAATATAGATACTAGGATCGTAGGAAACGACCCCAGTTTGGATGAGGTTGACTCTTTTGGGTGGTGGATCTTAGTTATGTGCGGGGAGTGGGTTAGTTGTGACATTGGGTCTTTCGGGAGGCACAATGATATTCTTGTCAACGAGGTCTTGAATCTCGTGGTATAACCGTTGAAACGATGTCTGTGTCATGGCCATCTTTGGCGGTGATGCACACCCTGCGATTTCTTAAAAGCTTTTCGGCTTACTTTCGACAGTGTATGATCTACCTCGAACTCAAATGGAGAGTCTGGGTGGTTGGGTGTAAGATTCTTGGATAGTTGCGGCAGAAGTGGGGGCGGAGCCAGCCCCGTTGGAAGACCTGTGTCCTCTTGAGTGTTCCGGACATCAGGTAAGGTATTCTGGGTGTTTGGGAGGACATTCTGAGGATTTGGCAGAGTATTACGACGATGAATAATCTTTCGGTAGTGGAGCGGTGGTGGAGGAGCGATGTGAAGCGACGTTGCGTTCTGTCATTGCGACCTAGTGATCGGCTCGACTCTTTGGGCCATGATGACTTGTTGTTTGGAAAATTCGCTTGGCGGATGGCATCATCTTGCATCTGTTCATGCTCTCGTGTATCTGGCGCATCATCGCCTCCATCCTCGATGTATTCTGGCATTTCCATCCGAATGGCTAAATGTACCTCTCAAAGCATACGAAATTTCAACCTAATTGTTTCTCGTCAGCGACCCTGTCCGGTAATCCTGTTCGACATTACCGCGCTTCTCGGCCTTCTTCGGATAATCGGGGGTAGAGAGTGGAACCTTTGGATGTCCGTCAACGAGATCCTCGGATCGGTTGAGTCGGCGACCTCGTGTCCAAAGTGCTTGGGGGGTATCTACTGGTTCGGAAGCAATCGTGCTAAAAACTGCCCTAGCAAAAAGATAATAAAGCGAAAAGGAAATAAATAACCAGAAAAACGGGTAGCATAACAGCTTAAACTAAATACACACAACACACAGTCGGGCATACAACACGCAGTTGATAAGCTGAAAATACACTGTCCTCAATCACTGATCACTGTTCCTGTATCACTGTTCCCCAAAACTGAATCGGATATCTGCAGACAACTGATTCTCAGATACTGACTGATGCCCGCAGGCCTGATGCCCAAACTCAACTGATACATGCAATCCCTGTAGAGACACACCCTAACAAGCACATAGCAGATAAGTGAGAGCCGAAAACACCCCTATGTTAGGGTAGGGTTTCCCTGTCCTATTTTGTCAGGAGCTAGGGTTTCACTACGCACGCAGCGGCTTCAAACAATCGATAAAGTTCGACCGAACAAGGAGAGCTTTTGCGGTCGGGTTAGGCCCATTGGTCTTAAGATGTCTGAAAATAGTCGGAGGTGGACCATGGGGTCCCCGGATCCATCAAAGCGATCGATCTGGGGCATCTTAAATCTGTCCGGCAATGTCACGGCCATATCAGTATAGCCGTCTTCAATGTCTGGGATGGCCTTCACCCCCTGTGATTTCTTGAAGAGTTTTTCCAACTTGTTCAATTTGAGTATGCAGTGCGCCTCGAACTCAAAGGAGCGTCCGGGTAGTTAGGTGTAATATTTTTGGACGGTTGTGGTAGAAGCGAAGCGAGCGGCCAGTTGGAAGACCCGTGTCCTCTTGGGTGTTTTGTGGGTTTGGCGAGCGTTACGTGGGTTTGGGAGGGTATTTTGGGTGGGGATTTGGAGGAGCATTCTTGATGAGATATTGGCTCGAGTAATGGAGCCCGGGTGGAGGAGGAACGATGTGCCCCTAATGGAGGAGGGACTGGTGAGAAGCAGATCTTGGCGTTCTGCTCATATGTAACTGAGGATCGATTCGGGCATTGGGCCATGGCCATGACTCTTTGTTTAGAGAATTCCTTTGGCGGATAGCATCATCTTGCATTTGCTTCATGCTTTCACTCATCTGGCGCATCATCGCCTCCATTCTTTGTATTCATTGTTCCATCCGAGTACCGCAAGTGTATCTCTATAGCGAAACAGAATCTCAACCCGATCGTCGACACTAGAGTAGACCGCTATTCGGTGATCTCGTGCTCGACACTGCTGCCTTTTTCGCCTTCTTACGTGATCGGGTAAAGAGCGGAACACTGGATGTCCGTCAACTAGATCCTCGGATCGGTTGAGTCGGCGACCTCGTGTCCAAATTGCTTGGGGAGCATCGACTGGCTCGGAAGCAATCGTGCTACAAACTGCCCCCCTAACAAAAAGATAATAAAGCAAAAGAAAATAAATGACCAGAAAAACGGACAGCATAACGGCTTAATTTAAATACACACACAACACGCATGGGCTTGATAAATAAGCCGGAAATACACCGCCCTCAACCATCGATCACTATTCTCATTCTTGTTTCTCCAAAACTGAATCGGATATCTGCAGACGACTGATTCTCAGATGACTGACTGGTGCCCGCAGGCCTGATATCCCAACTCATACACTGATGCCCGCAGGCCTGATGCTGAAACTCATAACCTGATACATGCATTCCTTGTAGAGACGCACTCTAACAAGCACATAGCAGATAAGTGAGAGCCAAAACACCCCTATGTTGGGGTAGGGTTTCCTGTCCTATTTTGTCGAACTAGGGTTTCACTACGCACGCAATGACTTCAAACAACCTATAAGCGGGTAAGCAACCTATCCTAGTTTGGAATGGTCACTATGGATCCGAATATGCACTAGGTCGAATGGTCAAAGGGTGCCCCTTAAAACCGGGTTTGTGTTCCCATCTTTGTCGAGCCAGGCCGTCGGCCTTATGGACATGACTTGACAAGACAAGCCTCCCAAGAAATCGTTAAAGAATGGCATATGGCAAACACGGTGTCCTAGGCGCACCAATGCAAATGCAATGCAAAGAAACACACAAGCGTAGTCAAAACCAGATATCATGAGTTCAAGTCAAGTTCTCTAAATCCCCAGCAGAGTCGCCAGAAACTGTAACAACGCCCGCGGGGGACCTCGCTACTGTTCGGACTCGATTTTTGTTGCGGTTCTCAATCTTGAACTAAAGAGTCCAAATCCGGCAAATCGTTTTGAAGGAAAACAGATTTTTTTGAAAGAAGTGCCAAACATGGACTGCTTTGCCAGATAACAGAGTCGCCACCTAAATATTTTTTTAAATGGGAAATTTAGGAAACCCTAACTCGATGCCAAAGGCCACGTGTCCGTCATCACCAAAGTTGGCTCGGGAACTTGGGTACGATTAGGGAATGTCACATCGTGAGCACCCGCTTCATGGCCAAAGACCGCCTCTACTAACCATGATATCTGTTTTGAAAACTTTGTGAGTTCTTATTCGGTTATTAGCCTAGATTACTATGTGATGCTCATGACAAACAAGTATAGATGGGCGTCAATTGGAACAAAACATTTCGTGTTTGTTTGTTTGAAAATTGTGTGAAGGTGCTACCCGCAGGTAGGCTAAAATGCGGATTTGCCACCCTCAGGTGGGCTTAGAAAACATGATGTTGCCACTATCTAGTGGGCTTAAAACAAACAGTCAATGTATTGTCCCAATTCAGATAACTCAACCTCCACCCACAGGCATTCAAGGCAGTTATATCATATAAGCACATAGCCTCATGGTAAGCATGCTATTCATGGCAGTCACTCACACGCATGCAAGGATGCTAAAGCATAAAACTCACCGAGTACTCCAAGCCAAAACAGAAAACCGATTAGAAATCATGCATGATCCTAAGTATACTGTAATGCCTAATGCAACACATGCAAAATGCAACTATAGCAGGCTCGGCTATTCTAAACATGGTATATGAAATGCTACAGTTAGCATGTATTCAATTTGGAATTGAAATACAAATGCAGTTTGTATGATGCGCCGAGCCCGGTGCGTGCAAAATAGATGAATGATGCAAACATGCTGTCATACTGTTATGCTAATTGAAATATGCCCTATATCTAACCATCGTAAGCGGATAAATAAAAGGGAGAAAGAAATGGGGGTTGGAAGACATACATCACACTCACACACCCTTATTACAACATTGCCCTCGCGCAGAGGGTCCGAATAAATATACAGTCCGAATAAAAGAATAATACAGTCCGAAATAAACAGTCCGAATAAATATACAATTTCTATTTAATTGACAAATTAAATGAGAAAAACTAGCATGCAAGCCAGGGACCGCCTTGCTTCTGATGTATGTTGTATGTTGGACTGCCTCGGGCGGAAATCCACTGGGATGCCCCAATTAGCCTCTATTTGCAGTATTTTCTCGAAATGCGCGCCGGACTCCGAAAAGCTGTTGGTCCTCGGTTTTGCTGTAACAGAAAGCAGGAAAAGGGCATAGCAATGTATTTCACAAATGTATGCATGCCTCGATCCTCGTGCCACCAATCACGCATACCGATGCATGATGGCCAAGGAGTCGAATTGCACAACTCAATATAGGGATGAATGCGGATGCATGCTATAACAACACTTAACTCCATCATGGATAATCCGGAGTGTCGGTAACTTGGGAATTGAGACCGTTCACATTACTCGAGTACAAAACGCGCCTCGTTTCCCGTGCAATATGCATGATATGCATGGAACGCAGCTAACATGCGATATAGCATGCACAATGCCATGAAAATGAAATGAAAATGAAACGCCTCGAAAAGCGTGGGCGCGGGCACGCAAACCGAGGCGATGATGTGAAATGCAAATCGGGTAAAATCGAAGTGTCTCGAAATGCGCGCCCTCAGGCACGCAAACCGAGGCGATGATAAAATGAGAAATCGGATACAACCGAAGTGCCTCGAAATGCGCGCCCACAGGCACGCAAACCGAGGCGATGATGAAATGAGAAAATCGGATACAACCGAAGTGTCTCGAAATGCGCGCCAACCGAAGTGCCTCGAAATGCGCGCCCACAGGCACGCAAACCGAAGCGATGATGAAATGAGAAAATTGGATACAACCGAAGTGCCTCGAAATGCGCGCCCACAGGCACGCAAACCGAGGCGATGATGTGAAATGTAATGAAATAATACACGGAATGTCGCGATGGGCTTACACCCACATGGGAGAGCCTCAGCTCACTCACATAGGAGGCCGTCGAATAAAACGGAGGTGCCTCGAAGTGCGTGCCCACAGGCACGCAAACCAAGGCGATGCATTAAGGCATAAAATGACATGGGAAATGATATGCAAGCATGCAAACCAAATTTCAGCCACTAAATGAAAGGGAAAACAGCCCCGAAATGATGCGAAATGACAATTAACGCATGAAATCATCCCGAAATGCAATTCTAAGTGCCCGAAATGGCCTACGGCTATGCTAAACATGCAAAATTGGCGAATGACAGAAAAATAGTAGCAAGGCAGTCCCAAAAAAATAGCATTTTTACAGTACAAAACAAGGCCAAATTATGATCACAAGTATGGCAACATTAGCATGCAAAACTAGTGACAAAAAGAGAAGTATTGAGAGAGGTAGTATATAGAAAATTCAAATGGAAAAACTTTCTTCTACAATACTGAAGAGGGCCCAAAAATAAGCATATATTCAGTTTATGGATACCCCAAAATCAATATGCAAACATGCTAACAATTCCATGCAAAATGGAGCTCAAAAGAGGTTATAACAAGAGATATGCAAAGCATGCACCAAACAACAAAACTTTCTTCATGAAAAATGTAGAGGGGGTCAAAATAAGACCCCTTTCAGTTCTGACCAAGAGCTAAAACCAAAAGCACAAAAGGCTACAAATCATGCAAGAATTAGGGCCTAGAGTGGATTTCAAAGGGAGGTGGTATATAGAATGGCCAAACAAGGTTGAGCCCTTCTAAAATGTTGTAGAGGAGCCCAAAATAGGCACAAAAACAGTAGGGGTCGGAGCCCCAAAAAACAAATGCAAATAGGCTAAAAATGGCATGCAAGATTGTGACATACAAACTAGATATTGAAACAAGTGTATCATGGAGCCACCAAATGAAGTTGAGCCCATCTACAAAGTTGTAGAGGGGATCAAAATAAGCCTAAAACCAGTAGGGGTCAAGGCCCAAAAACTGAAAGGAAATAGGGTAGAAATAGGAAGCAAAATTATGCTACAAAAAGAGATTTGAAGACTTACCCTTGAGGATCCGATTGTTGCTACCTCTTGGCCTGAATTTGGTACTTCTTAGCCACTGGAGAACACCTCCTTGCTGCCGGAATGGTAGTGGGGATAGTGGAGCTAAGGGTTGATGAAGGAATTGCCTAGGAACTTGGAAGTTTTTTGAGGTTTTTGGCTATGGAAATCAAGGGTTTTGAATAAAGGCTCTTGAGACAAATTTTTCTAACCTAGGCAAAGGGGCTGTCCGGCCCTTTAAATAGGGAAGAAAAGGTGTAAAAGGGGAGGGAAATGGAGGCAATCTTTCCCTCCCAAAATATCCCCCGGAAGGGGTGATATTTTGGCAAAAATAGCTGGACAGCTGGAATGAGTGAAAGCAAAAAGTCGGCTTGGCCAGTGGTTTTGCAGGTGGCCCGGCCACCCCACCTGGTCGGCCACCCACCCACCATGGCTGGCCGCCCACCCCAAAAAAATGAAGTAATGATTTTCTGGCCGACCACCCTGCAAAGGTGTCCTCCCAAGTGTATAGAATAAGGCCCTGTGGTGAATCGCAACTCAAGGGAGTCACAACATAGAGCTTGAAGGAGAGGCTCAAAAATGAACTGCACAATTGCTGGCCGACCACCAACTTTTAGGGTCCTCACAGATGTGTGCAACAAGGTTCCAAGGTCGGAAAATGGCAACACTGAAGCAGGAGCCACAACATAGAGCTTGAAGGAGAGGCTCAAAAATGAACTGCACAATTGCTGGCCGACCATACATTTTTAGGGTCCTCCCATGTCCCCTGATCACAGATATGTAGCTTTGGTTGGAAGAAAATACCCCCAGGGTGTTCAACATTGGCCCGGAAGTGAGAAAAACGGGCTCCGGAGGAGCGAAACTAGTTATCTGGGATAATTGCTGGCCTCCCACCCCCCAGTGACCTTCCTGGTATTGAAACAGAGGTACCTTCCAAATTTGAACAAAAACTAATGAGAAATGAACGCTCGGGGCCAAAACCGAGCAATTCGGTATCCCGAAAATGGGCTGCAGGTGCCGGAAGTGGCATACGGCGGCGAAGTGGATATCTGCGACCCCAGTGTCCCTCGGAATGACAAAAAAGAGGTTCCTGCCAAAAATCAGAGAAAACTGATGCAAAATGAATGCTCGGGGCCCAAACCACGCGATTCGGGGTCCCGAAAACCGGCTACAGGCACCGAAAGTGGCATACGGCCACGAAGTGGGCATCAGAGACCCCAGTGTTCCTAGGAACTATAAAACAGAGGTGCAGGCCAAAAACCGGAGAACTCGGAGATGGTTGGCCGGTCCCGAGCCGAGGCACACGACCTA
Source organism: Camellia lanceoleosa (assembly GCA_025200525.1). NCBI lineage: Eukaryota > Viridiplantae > Streptophyta > Magnoliopsida > Ericales > Theaceae > Camellia > Camellia lanceoleosa. Next base: position 115,768,067 of record CM045772.1, on the reverse strand, counting down.
ACGGCTCCGAAAACCGGGAACCGGGCTCCGAAAAGGGCAAAATGGCCTACGGCCACAAAAAGTAGCTCATGGCCACCGGGAGATAGTCTACAGGACCATTCCCTTCCCTCGGGAAAGAAAACAGAGAAAACCGAGTCTGGTTCGCAAACCGAGACAAGGCACGAAGGAGAGTTCGGAAGCTCGGAGGCGAGGCCATGTCGCGACTCTTAAACTTCTGAACGAGCACAGTATGCAACATCACCAAGCGCCCAATCGGTGACGTCTGAGTCTTAAGGTCGGTCAAAAATGGGGTGTCTACAGTATGTATATGCTCCAACCAAAGCTTGTGATCTCTTTTTTTGAGTTGGGAGGACACCAATGTAGATAAGAGAGGAAGAGAGGAATCCTTGGCCAAATGGAGGGAAATGAGCTCTTATTTCCCTCCAAAAGGTTCCCCCGGATCAGATATTTTTTGGGAGAAAACCAAGATACAGCTAGAATGAACTCACCCTGAGGAAGTAGGCCGGCTAGGCACCTTTGCTGCAGGTGGCCGGCCGGCCACCCCCCATGGCCGACCGGCTAGGGGTAAAATGGTCATTTGAAAATTTCTGGCCGGCCACCAAAGATTGGTGTCCTCCTATGTGTGTACAACAAGACCCTGTGGTTGGAATTTGGCAACTCTGAAACAGGAGAGACAACATGTCACTTTTAGAAGGGGTTCAAAAGGGTCAATGAGAGTTACTGGCCGGCCATGTGTTTTTAGGGTCCTTCCATGTGTGTACAACACAAATATGTGATTTTTGCTTGAAGAAAATGGCCCTAGGGTGTTTAACATTAGCCCGAAAGTGAGAAAAACGGGCCCCGGGGGGCGTCGGAGGAGCATAACTGGTTGCTGAGACAATTGCTGGCCTCCCACTCTCCAGTGACCTTCCTTATGATAAAACAGAGGTATCTGCCAAAAATGAACAAAAACCGATGCAAAACGAATGCTCGGGGGCCAAAATACGCAGTTCGGGGTCCCGAAAACCGGCCGTTAAGTACCGAAAGTGGTGTTTGGCTGCGAAGTGGGTATCTAAGACCCCAGTGTCCCTCGAAAGGGAGTAAATGAGATGCATGCCAGAAACCGGAGGAATCGGAGATGGTTGGGTGGTCCCGAACCGAGGCACACGGCCTGACGGCTCCGAAAATCGGGAACCGAGCTCTGAAATGGGCAAAATGGCCTATGGCCACGAAATGTAGCCCACGGCCACTGAGAGATGGTCTATGGGACCTCTCCCTCCCCTCAGGAAAGAAAACAGAGAAAACCGAGTCTGGTTCGCAAACCGAGGCAAGGCACAGAAGAGGGTTCGGAAGTCCGGAGGCAGGGCGCGCGGCCGCGACTCTGAGACTTCTGAACGAGCGCAATATGCAACATCACCGAGCGCTCAATCGGTGACGTCTGAGTCTTAAGGTCGGTCAAAAATGGAGTGTCTACAACAAGCTGAATGTTTTTTTAATTTAATTAATGCATTATTCAATCCAAAATTTAGGACCATGTTAGCAGTGCCAAAATTATCTTAAATTGTCTAGTTTTTTTTTTTTTTTTGCACATTTAAATTTTCTGGTTTAAGAGAGGAAATAGTTGGTGATAAAACTTTCAAATTAATAAGTGGGGAATGAAATATATAACATTCATTGAGATGTGGGTTGACTTTTTAATTTTTTAATTATTTTAGTCTATGGTTAAAAAGTCTTATTTGGGATAGGCTTTTTGACTTTTTTAACTTCTGTGAGAAAAAAAATGAAATGATTATAGTTTAAATGTGATATTTTATCTTATTAATTTTGTAATCTATTTTATCCTTCTGTAACTATTTTAGTCCAAACTCTATATGCCAGGCAAAGCCATAATGAGACAGAGATAGATTACAGAGGATTTTTAAGTTATTTTATTGGAAACTAAACAATAAATTCCCAACCATTCAATCCAAACCTCAAGTATGAAAATTAATATCTTACCAAAACAGCACCAAATAAGCAACTCATTAAATGGCTTCCTAATAACTCCTTGCAACCAATATCTACCATTCTATCTTAACAAAATCCAAAAATATCATGTCATAATACTCATTAAACAATAATATTACATAATCCAACAAAATTAGTTAAAAGATTATCAGAAAAGAAATCATATGATTACATAATCCAACAAAACTAGTTAAGAGATTATCAGAAAATAAATTATGTCAATTGGATTTATTTTAGATGTGATCCTAATAATTACACTAAGGGTCTATTTGGATAATTATGTATTTCAGATCAAGAAATTTAAAGTTAAATTGATAGAAAACAATAGAAGAAGATAAGTTGAGCGAAATAAATATATTTTTAGTAAGATCCTTTGTAAATGAATTCTTAGTATGATTTTAAATAATTACTTTTATATGGTTATTTTAAATCGATCATGATATAACTATTTAACCCAATCTTAAAATATTTAAATAAACTATCTTATCTAAATTTGAGTTATTATTTTTGAATGATTAAGGTTAAGTTCTTTAATTTGAAATCTACAATTATCCAAACGTGCCCTAAGTTTAAATTTACATTTACATTACACACTTCATTCTCAGATAGGAAAATGTTATTTATAATTATATTTCATACCATATTTTCTTACTTCTAAATGTAAGTCAATGGATCCTATGTATATTTATTAATGTAAATATCATTACATTATATCAAGAGTGTGAAAATAGAATGAAAATGTAATTATATATAACATTTAGTATGTTTGGTTTCAGTTTTCTAGAAATTAAATTTTTATTTTTCATTTTTTTTTTGTTTTTAGTGAATAATTTTAAAATTTTAAGCAATTTTTTTTACTTTTTAATATGCACCTCACTTAGATGTATTTAAATAGTAAAATATTTGTGAAAAAATGCTTAAAAAAATTAATAACTACACAAAAATAAGAAAAATGTATTGTTTTTTGTATTTTTTTAATATTTTTGGTATTTTGTGAATTTTTTAAAGATTTTTTTCACAAATATTATACTTTTTAAATATATTTATGTTAGATGTGTCTAAAAATTTAAAAAAAAAAATTCTTAAAATATTAAAAAAAATCATTAATAACAAAAAAATATAAAAAATAAAAAAATAAAATGGTCTCAAAAGTATTTTCATATAACTTTCCTAACTATTTTTTGAGACTTTTTAAGTTGTTTTCCCACCCAAATTTGGGAAGAAAAGTCAAAATGTTGAAAGAGAAAGCAGTAAATACACCCATATGCTCCCCGCTGTGCGAGTCTTAACTTAAACGGAGTTTGTCTTGGGAGGTCGAGGCAAGTTCTCAGGTTATAATTTCCTCGCTCGGAACGGCTAACAAGACATCTTGGTGATCTCTGCAAGGGGCACTGCCTTAGACCTGCGGGAGGGTAGGGAAGATTTTCCTGTAACAAAAAAATACACCCATATTAATACCCATCTTAAAAAAATAAAAAAAAAAAAAAAAAAAAAAAACAGCTATATGTATCAATTAATATACTAACTAATATATCAATTGATGATATGACATAATTTAATAAATTTTTGAAATTTATATTATAATTAATAAGTGAAGTCAATAATAATGTCATAATTAGTATTAATACACTAATTAATATACTAATTAATACATGTAATATCACAGTAAAAAAAAAATTTCAATATAATTCATATTTGATGTTACTCCTTTCCTTTATTTATTTTTATCAGCACTTTGCTTCTTCATATATATAACACCACATCCATCCCCAAAGTTTTTACAATTCACTCAGACCCACCACATTTTCCCAGTAACCAAACAGCAAACCAGAAAAAAAATGCCCAAACCCCTTCAAAAATCTCTTCACCACTACCTCTCCAAGATCAAAAAATCACCCACAAAACACATCCATTTACTATCCAAAATCCTCTCATCTCCAGCCAGTTGGATCCTCAGAGGCTGCAAACACCCTAAAACACTCTCATTCGCTGCCAACGATCGCAACCCAAAACAAACCCACAACAATAATGGTGATGAAGATCGTGATGATGATGCAGCAACCCTAGAAGACATCGATCGCTTTATGTTTGAGAATTTCAAGTCACTGTATCTAAACGATGACGACAATGATGAAGAAGATAATAACAACAACAACAACAACAAGAAAACAGGTCTTAAAGATGATCATGAAGAAAAAACAAATGGGTTTTCGCTCGAATTGCCTAGGGTTCTCAACCCACCACCAGACCTTTATAGCTGTCACCGGTTTTTCGTGGGAAACCCTAGCTCATCGAGTTCATTAATGGAGGAAGCGAGGACAAACTCCTCCACCGCCGCCACTACGGCCACTACTAATGAGTCAACGACTAGAAGAGTTGGTGATGATAATTGTAAACGAGTAATGGGTCCCGATGATTTTATCGCCTTGTTCACGTACTCGCCAAGTCCATACAATGATTTTAAGGATTCGATGCAGGAAATGATCAAGGCGAGAGTGGAGTATTGTGGGAAGGTGGATTGGGAATTCATGGAAGAGCTCTTGTTTTGTTACTTGGATTTGAATGATAAGAAGTGTTACAAGTATATACTGAGCGCTTTCGTCGATCTTGTTGTCATTTTACGGGAGAATTCCAGTAAGATTCCAGCGGGATCATGGCAGAGGAGGAGAGAGTGAAGAGGAGATGTAATGTAACGAAAGGTCTTAGTTAGATTTTTAAAATATTTTTTTTAATAATTGGATGTTTGACTAATTTACATACATCTCGACTAATCTTGATATTTTAAAATTAATGATCGTGCAAACTTTCAATAATTTTAAGAATTGGGATGTTTAGGTAGGTTTTAAAAATATTAAAGAACATTTTGGGCGTTGCAAGCAATTGTTAGTATGTATAGTACTTATTTTTTTATTTTTAACCTTCATATCACATGCAATATATGCATATAATATGAAATGTGTAATATATATATATATGGTTGTATAGTAGTAATGTTGAAGAAGAAAACTTTGAATATGAATAAAATTTTGATTTTTTTTCCCCACATCTTAGACCTGATATCACATGCACTATATACATATAATATGAAATGTGTAATATATAAGAGTAGTGTTGAAGGAGAAAAGTTTGAATATATGAAGAATGAAGTTTTGTTTGTTTGTGGGTTTCGTGGGGAAAGAGATTTCAATAGATATTCAAATAGCAGTGTGTTGTCTGTTGCATGTTCCCCGGTGTACGAAATTGCATTTTCTAGGTAGAATATATATAATCTTCTTTATATGTTTATACAAAATGAAAAATTTTACATTAAGGTTTTGTTTGATTAATTAGATTAATAGTAAAGGAACTAATAATGGATAAAATTAGTGTAAATCCATTTTTATTTTTCTAAATTTGTATATCTAACCGAATTTAATTTGGATAACAAATATTGCAATAAATCCTACAGATTAATAATTTTTATCCTATACTAAATCCTCTCAATCAAACAAGCCCTAAATTTATACATAACAATATAATAAAAATGTATTTATTTACTTATGTCAAACTAAAAAAACTAATATAACAATTGATCATTTTAAAAATATTATTATTGCATCATTTTATTCAGACTTTTTATACAAAATCTTATGTGCAAATTATTTTCCTTAACATTTGTAATGGAGGGCATCATGGGTGCATATGATGCTTTGGTCATTGAAGTTTCAGAATTCTAAAACTGTGTCTTGAATTATGATTTTTGTTGATGGTCGTCACATTCTTTATCATTAGGTATTGAATACACTGGTTGGTTGGTGAGACATGAACACTACAAGAAAGAACAGCTTTGGCGACTAGTTTTGCCGACTAAACTCAATTTAGTCGCCAAAGGGTTACGTATTAGCTACTAAAAATTAGTTGGTCGCCAATGGTTCATACATTAGCTACCAAACAACATTTGGTCGCCAAATGTTCAATTATTAGCTACTAAAGTTTATTGGTCGACAAATGTCCCCTATTCGCTACCAAAATAATGTGTAGTCGGAATTTGTCTTCACTTTTGGCGACAAACTACATTTTAGTCGTTGAAAATATACTTTTCGGCGACTAAATATGATGTTAGTCGCGAAAAATAACTATATTATTTGTTTAATTTGTATTTATTTAATTTTTGGCTACTAATTGTACAATGGTCGTGGAATTTTTTGGTTTGAGCGACTATTTCAATTTTGGTCGCTAATGAGCAGAGTATATACCAACTATAATTTGGTGGCCAAACGTGCCACAATTTTTTGGAGGGAATTTTACAATTTTTTGAAATTTATTGGCGACGAAAAATTAGTTTGGTCGGGAATTATGATTTGTTTGTTTTATTTTTATTGCCAAAGCAGTCCATTTCCCTTCCTATCGCACTCCCGCGTCTGATTCTGCTTTGTCTCCATCGCCTTCAGTGCAAATATCTGGATCATTCCCTGAACTTTGGTATGTCCTCTCTTTCTCTCGCTCTCTATCTCTCATAGAGGCCTCTCGGTTTCCCTCTCTCTCTCTCTCTCTCTCACTCACGTCTCCGCCTTCTTCTCTACAGTTTTGTCTCCATCGCCATCATTACAAGGCTTGGTGGATCATCTTCCAAACTCCCTTCCAGGTATGTCCTCCATTTCATATCTGTCTCTCCCTCTCTCTGTATCTCCCTCCCGATTTCACTCTCTTCGCCTCTGTCTCTGTTTAAACACACACACACACACATACACATACACACACACACACACACACATATACATACTGTAGATGTCCCCGAACGTCCCGGGAGGGAAATCCCATTTTGTTTATTTGGGCTCACTACAGTTCAGGACTCAATGTCACGGTTCTGTATCTAATCTCGCTGAGTGCAATGCATGACTGATGAATTATCAAAGAGTCCAAATTCGGCAAATTGTTTTGAAAAATAAATTTTTGAAAGAAGTGCCAAACATGGATTGCTTTGCCAGATACATAGTCGCCACCTAAATATTTTATTTTGGGGGAATTTAGGAAACCTTGACTCGTTTGCCTAAGGCCACGTGTCCGTCATCACCAAAGTTGCCTCGGTTTGGGAACTTGGGTACGATTGGGGAAGGTCACTTCGTGAGCACCTTCGCTCGCTCGATCAACGATCGGCCTCTACTAACCATGATATCTTGTTTTGAAAACATCATGTGCTCTTATTCCGGTTATTAGCCTAGATTTACTACATGATGCGCACAGCATACAAGTATGGACTGGATCGCCTGAATTGGAATGAAACATCTCATGTTTGTTTTGAAAATGGTTTGCTACTCGCAAGTAGGCTAAAATGTGGATTTGCCACCCTCAGGTGGGCTTAGAAAACATGGTTTTGCTACTCTCAAGTGGGCTAAAAACTTGCAATCAATGAATTGTTCTAATTCAAATAACTCAACCTTCACCCACATGCATTCAGGCAGATATGTCACACAAGCAGTTAGCCTCATGGTAAGCATGCTATCATGGTAGTCACTCACACGTATGCAAGGATGCTAAAGTATAAACACTTACCGAGTACTCCAAGCCAAAACAGAAACTAGTTAGTAATCAATGCATGATCCTAACTATGCTGAAATGCCTAATGCAACACATGCAGGAATGCAATTACAATAAGCTCGGCTATTCTAAAGATGGCATGTGAAATGCTACAACTAACAAATATTCAACTCGGAATTGAAATACAATGCAGTTAGTATGATGCGCCGAGTTCGGTGCATGCAATACAGATGAATGGATGCAAACATGTGAGCATAAGTATGCTAATTTAAACATGCCCTAAACTAACCATCATAAGCTGGTAAATAAAATGAAGAAAGACGTGGAGTTGGAAGACATACATCACACACACGTGCACACTTATTACAAAATTGCCCTCGCTCGGAGGGTCCGAATAAATAATACAGTCCGAATAATTACAAAACCCTAATTAATTCACAAATTAATCTAGGAAAGCAAGTAAATTAGCATGCAAGCCATGGATCGCCTCAGCTCTGTTCCGAATAATGAATGATGCATACTTGAGTTGCTTGGCGCAGAAATCCATCGCGATGCCCGATTCGCCTCTGTTTGCAATTAATGCCGGAATGCTGTGTGTAGCTTTAGAAAGCTGCTGAATTCTGATTTGCTGCAACAGAGAGCAAGAAAGGGGCATGGCAAAGTATTCTCACATATGTATGCACGACCTCGATCCTTGTGCCACCAATTACGCATCTCGATGCATGATGGCCGAGGAGTAGAATTGCACGACTCGATGTGAAATGAATGCACATGATAACACAACAAGGCCTAGACTCCATCATGGGTAATCCGGAGTGTCGGCGACCGAGAATTGAGACACGTTCCGTCACTTGGAGTACGAAACGTCCCTCGTTTCCCGTGTTTGGGCTAACTCCTATCCCAAACACAATGCAAATGAGATGGCACACACAACGTGACTAACATGCAACGTAGCATACGCAATGCTATGAAATGACATACACAATGCTCGATAGACTTACACCAACATGAGTGGACCTCAGCCACACTCACATCAATGGCCATATGATGGAAATGACACATACAAACATGCACGATGCAAGGGACCGATCCTAAGGCATCAAATGCCACTCTACCAAAGCATGGCAAGGGATGAAAGATGGCATACAAACATGCAATTTCCAGCTCTAAAATAATATGCTTAATGGTCCCGAATCATGGAAACATGTCACCCAATGCATAAAATAGGCCTCGAAACTCAAAACTAGGCAAATGCATTGAACCACAAGTATGCAAAGCAAGCATTATTTGACCATGAGGCATAAAAACAGAGCCAAGGTAGTCCTAAACATGCACCAAATCAGTTTCAAGCATGGCCAACAAGTGCTAACATGAAGGGCTAAAACAACATGCGACATAGGCTAGTAAGCATGATTTACATGGCATGTATATGAAGCACAAGAGAGGTCACCAAACTAGCCACAAATAGGAATATGGTATGCTAAAATATGCCCAAATAACCACTGAAATGTACCTAATGCATGCAAAAATGATGGGTTCCTTTGGAGGGCCATGAGGTGGATTACTCAACACATACAAGATAGACATGTGAAATGGCAAAACCAACTCTGGAAATCAGTTATGACAGCCGTAAAACTCACCAAAAAGGCCCTAAAATGGGCCAATGAAACAAGAAATGAAAGGTCCCTTTGAAAGGCTTTGGATGGGATTACTCTACACATGCATCAAAGACACAAAATATGGCCAAAAGGGCTTTAGAAAGAGCTAAGGTAGACCTCAAAACTCACATAATAGGGCCTGAAACAAGACTTCAAAGCATGCAAGATGGAGCCCTTTTGGAAGGCCAAAAGGGCCAACAAACAAGATAAGGAGAGAGGGGGTCACCCCCTCTGATTTTGGCTCTTAAAAAAGTGTTTTAGCCATTGAAAATCTACTGGATTTCAGTGGCTAGAAGGCCAAACAAAGCATGTAACAAAGGCCTAGATGTGAGGCTCAAAACAAGAGGCAAGCAAGCATTCAAGGAAGTAAATGATCTCAAACAGAAAAGTGCCCTTAATCAAACATCAAGAGGGGTTCAAAATAAGACTCTTTTTTATTTTATGAAAAATCTCGAAAATGCTCACAAATAGGGCTAAAATATGAAGCAAAATAAGCCTATAAAGAGAGATAGAGCATACAAGGAGGTATATGGCCTCAAATAGAAAAGTGTCCTTAATCAAACTTCAAGAGGAACTCAAAATAAGACACTTTTCAGTTTATAATAAAACCCATAAATGCTTCCAAATAGGGCTAAGATAGGAAGAAAAATAATGCAAAAAAAGGAAAAATGAGGACTTACCCTTGTAGACAATGACTCCAGCAGCTTCTGGACCAAGGAAGTGAGCTCTCAACCTCTGCAAATCAGCTCCAAGATGCTTGGATGGATGGTGGAGGTGTTGTGCTAAGGGTTGGTGTGCAAATGGCCAATAATATTAGGGTTTTTGGAGCTCAAGTGTAAAGATGTAGAGAGAGAGAGAGGTGTATATGCCTTTAAAATTGTTGAACCCTTAAAAATAAAGATTAGCCTCTCCTTTATAGAGGAGAGGCTTTAAAGCTTCTCTGAGAAGCCTCAAATATCCTCCCTACACGTATATGAAGGATGCTCCAAATGGCCTCCAGCTGGCACAGTTGTAATACATTCAGAGAGAGCAAAAAGCAGATAGCAGGCTGACCAGTTAAGGTGGTCGGCCGGCCACTCCCCCTGGTTGGCCGACCAGGGGTCAAAAGGGTCAAGATGAAATGCTGGTCGGCTACCCCAGATTGGTGGCCTCCCAGGTGTGCACAACACAGCTGTATGGTGGAAAACCAAAAAAAGTGACCCAAGAGAGAGGAAAACCAGCTTTTTAGCAAGGTTCAAAAGGGTCAAGAAGAAATACTGGTCGGCCTATCTATATTGGTGGCCTCCCAGGTGTGCACAACACAATGGTGGTATGAAAAACCAGAAATTGTGGCTCAAAAGTAAGAAAAACCAGCTGGAGGAGAGAGAAAATGGTTTTCACAAGAATTGCTGGTATCCCACCATCCTACCACCTTCCTAGCAATGAAACAAAGGTCCATACCAAAAATGAACCCAAACCGATGCAAAACGAGGGTTCGGGGCCCAAAACGCGCGGCCTGGGGCCCCGAAAACAGGCTGCTAAGCACCGGAGGTAGCGTACGACCACGAAGGTGGTCTCCCGGGCCGCAGTGTCCTTCTAAGGAGAGGAAACAAGGTGTGTGCGAAAAATCGGAGCAAATGAAGGTAGCTAAGCAGTCCCGAACTGAGGCACACAGCCGACGGCTCTGAAAACCGAAAATTGGCCTCCAAACAGGAAAAATGGCCTACGACCACGAAACGTAGCCTATGGCCTATGAGAGATAGTCTACAAGACCTCTCCCTCCCTTCGGGAAGAGAAAATAGAGAAAACAAGACCTGGTTTGCAAACCGAGGCAAAGCACAAAAAAACCCGGAAGTCCGAAGACAAAGCTCGCAGCCGAGACTCTGAAACTCCAGAATGAGCACAATATGCACTATCACCGAGCGCTTAATCGTTGACGTCTAAGTCTTAAGGTCGGTCAAAAATGGGGTGTTTACAATTGCCCCTCTTTGACAGAACTTGAAAGTCATAAGCGACGGGAGTAAATGTCAAAGTCTAGAGACGACCCATTTTTGACAAGGCTGAAGACTTAGACAAACATACAAGATAACAAAGAAATGTGCCCGCAGGTGGGGGCAAAATGCAAAACGAGATGCACCGAGCCGAATGTAACTCATGATTATGCAAAGCAGCAAGCTGTAATGCAGCGCACACGCAATAGTTTTAAGCAAGAATGCAAAGCAACAACTACATTTCATGCAGTTTAAGAATGCGAAGAATTATTCAATTCTCACTACGTCTCACACGGAGAAGATACAATACCTGCGTGATTCGTCTAGTTAGCAACACATGTTCAACGCTATATCGAACGCAAACAAACATGGTGCCGAGGAGAAAGTGCATCGCAATGCGAGAAGAAATGTGCGCGACAATGCAAGTTAAGCATGAGGGTATGACAATACCCGTGAAACGTGCACAACAATGCAAGTGGTATGCATGAGAATGCAAGTGACGTGCATAACAATGTAAGATAACTGTAAACTCGAATGCATGTTTGATACGAAACAATGAGCAAAGAAATGCAAGTTTCGACGAGTGCGACTCAATCGCGACCTCTGGTTTACCTCCCGGAAGGGTCACAACGTATTCAAAAATGATACATCTTGCTCTTGATGAGTAACAATGAAACACGCATCTAAAGTTGGAGTTGAAGTTCCCGCGGAGGGATTTCGCAACGAAAAGTGCACTTTTCTTGTACTTTCTCGGGTGCCGCGGACTCCGATCACTACCAAAATTTTCAAAGAGTTCAAAGAGACCTTGGAGACCACCTTGGGAACACCACCGACCAGGTTTGGAGGCTATTGGAGGCCACCGACCAGGTTTGAGGCAAGGGGGTGGTCGGCCTACTAGAAAAGGTGGTCGGCCGACCACCTAGCCCAAATCCGGGGCAGTTTGGTACTTTCATGCTCATTTCTTTAAATATAAAAAGCCAAACACTTTTTTCTCACAACTCTAAGTCCAAAGTCAGTCCCTCTCCCTTCCTAGAGCATTTTTCCTCTCAGATCTGCACTCTATATGCGTTTTCCAACGCTCCACGCAAAGTTGTTTCGCGAAAACTTTCAGTTCTCTTCACTTTGAACCGATTAGATCTTGATTTCGAAGCTTTTTTCCTCATTTTCACCACTTGAGGTAAGTTTGTCTCAATATTCGGAACATTTTCTTGGGAGTTGACTTTTTTTGACTTTTTCTATTTCCCGAGGGTTTACTTTTTCCAATTTTGGCTCATTTCGCTCATTTTTGCAGATTTCTTGAGATGGTGGGTCATTTTCCCCACGGTGGAGGTTCTCCAGGTGCCGAAGGTGAGCCAGACATCATGTCTTTACCTCCAAGGGTTCGGCCATTCATTCCCGAGAGGTATGACCCTCCGACACACATCCTTCATCGGGCAGTTTTCTATCATTTCACAGATTTTGATGCTCGAGCACCTGTGGATCTGCTATTGTGGGAGCTGGAGTCCCAGCTCTCCCATCAGGCACGAGAGGTATGTACTTCACTTTTTACATTTCCTGCCTTATATTCTGCATTTTTCGTGCATTTCATGCTATGTATGCTTATCTGCTCATTCTAGCACACAGCTTGTTCTGAACACTTAGTTTATAACGCAATATTCTGTTCGCATTTTAAACACACAGCTCAAACACTTGAATTTATGAACCCGCAGTCCATATATTGATTGTGAACACACAGCACACACTTGTTGAGAGTTGAACAAGCAACCCAAACTTCGAATTTCTGAACACGTAGCTCATATTTGATTGTGAACACGTAGCACACACTATTTCTGAAATCTAAACACACAACCCAAATTTGTTTGTGAACACGCAGCACACACTTGTTGAAAGTTGAACACGCAGCCCAAACTTTGAATTTTTGAACACGCAGCTCATATCTGAGGTGAACACGCAGCACACACTCATTGAAAGTTGAACACGCAGCCCAAACTTTGAATTTCTGAACACGCAGCTCATATCTGAGGTGAACACGCAGCACACACTCGTTGAAAGTTGAACACGTAGCCCACACTTTGAATTGCTGAACACACAGCTGTAGACGTCCCCGAACGCCCCGGGAGGGTTAAGTCCCGTTTCGTTCATATTGGGGTCACTACAGTTCAAGGACTCAAATGTCATAATTCTTAATCTTGAACCAAAGAGTCCAAATCCGGCAAATCGATTTTGAAAACAGAATTTTTTGAAAAGAAGTGCCAAACATGGACTGCTTTGCCAGATACAGAGTCGCCACCTAAATGTTTTTTTTAATGGAAAATTTAGGAAACCTTGACTCGGTGCCAAAGGCCACGTGTCCGTCATCACCAAAGTTGCCTCGGCTCGGGAACTTGGGTACGATTGGGGAAGGTCACTTCGTGAGCACCCCCGCCTGCCCGGTCAAAGACCGGCCTCTACTAACCATGATATCTATTTTTGAAAACATTGCGTGTTCTTATTCCGGTTATTAGCCTAGGTTACTATGTGATGCGCACAGCATACAAGTATAGACTGAGTCGTCTAAATTGGAACAAAACACTTCATGTTTGTTTGTGAAAATGGTTTGCTACTCGCAAGTAGGCTTAAAATGCAGATTTTGCCACCCTCGGGTGGGCTTAAAACACTTGATGAATTGTTCCAATCCAAATAACCCAACCTCTACCCACAGGCATTAAGGCAGTTATATCACATAAGCAGTTAGCCTCATGGTAAGCATGCTATCATAGCAGTCACTCACACGCATGCAAGGATGCTAAAGCATAAAACTCACCGAGTACTCCAAGCCAAAACAGAAACTCATTAGAAATCATGCATGATCCTAAATACACAGAATTGCCTAATGCAACACATGCAAAGATGCAAATTATAGTAGGCTCGGCTATTCTAAACATGGCATATGGAATGCTACAGCTAACATGTATTCAACTTGGAATTGAAATACAAATACAGTTAGTATGATGCGCCGAGCCCGGTGCATGCAAAACAGATGAATGAATGCAAACATGCTATCATACTGTATGCTAATTGAAATATGCCATAATCTAACCATCATAAGCAGTAAATAAAAGAGAAGAAAGACGTGGGATTGGAAGACATACATCACACTCATCCACACTTATTACAATTTTGCCCTTGCACAGAGGGTCCGAATAAATATACAGTCCCGAATAAAAGAATAGTACAGTCCAAATAATACAGTCCAAAATGTACAAATTCCTAATTAATTTACAAATTAACTAAGGAAATGATAAACTGGCATGCAAGACAGGGACTGCCTTGATTCTGATAAATGATGTATGTTTGGGCTGTCTTGCGCGGAAATCCATTGGGATGTCCCAATTAGCCTCTGTTTGCACCTGTTCTTGAAATGCGTGCCAAGCTCTGAAAAGTTGCTGATGCTTCATTTTGCTGCAACAGAGAGCAGGAAAGGGGCATAGCAATGTATTTTCACAAATGTATGCATGTCTCGATCCTCGTACCACCAATCACGCATCTCGATGCATGATGGCCGAGGAGCCGAATTGCACAACTCAATATAGAATGAATGCATATGAACACTACAACAAAACCTAACTCCATCATGGATAATCCGGAGTGTCGGTGACTTGGGAATTGAGACACGTTCTGTCACTCGGAGTACGGAACGTACCTCGTTTCCTGTGCTCGGGCTAACTCTTATCCCGAACACGATGCAATATGCATGACATGCATGAAATGCGACTAAGATACAATCCTAACATACACAATGTCATGGAATGGCATACACGCTATACGAGGTAATACACAACCGGGCATACACAATGCTATGGATGAAATGGCATACGCAATGCAATAATGGGCTTACACCAACATGAGAGAGCCTCAGCCACACTTACATAGGAGGCCATAATGATGAAAACAAGACAACTCGGAATGCGTGCACGCGGGCACGCAAACCGAGGACGGACCCTCAAGCACCGAAATGCTACTCTAATGAGACATGGCAAAGACATGGAATATGATATGCAAACATGAAAAAATCAGTGACAAAATGAGGGGCAAAACAGCCCCGAAACGAGGCGAAATGAAACCCGATGCAAGGAACGA
This sequence comes from Camellia lanceoleosa, assembly GCA_025200525.1. Classification (NCBI taxonomy): domain Eukaryota; kingdom Viridiplantae; phylum Streptophyta; class Magnoliopsida; order Ericales; family Theaceae; genus Camellia; species Camellia lanceoleosa. The sequence goes on along the minus strand of CM045772.1, from coordinate 115,752,817 downwards.
GTCCCGAAACATGGAATTAAGCACATGAAATGGCCTATAGCTATGCAATGCATGCATAATTTGAATGTGAACTGTAAAAGAAGAAGCAAGGCAGCCCCAAAACTAGCATTTTTACAGTATAAAGCATGGCCAAACAGCAAGCACAAGTAGGGCTAAAATGGCATACAAAAATGGGCCCGCAAGAGGGGTAATGAAGCAACTCACAGCTGCTGGCCCCAAATAGGAAAGGGGGCCTTCTACAACATTGAAGAGAGGCCAAAAATATGATGTTTTACAGTTTATGACAAGCCCCAAAAACAGATACAAGTATGGCCAAATTAACATGCAAGAAATGGGCCAACAAAGGGGCAAAGAAGCAAGTGGTGCACGCTGGCCCCAAACAGGTTAGGGCCCTTCAACAATGTTTAAGAGGGACCCAAAATATGGCTTTTTACAGCTTATGATCAGACCCAAAACAGAACACAAGCATGCTCAAAGTATGATGCAAGATGAGGCCACCAAGAGGGCTATAACAAGAAGTATACCAAGGATGCTTCAAACAGCCCTAGACCCTTAATGAAACATGAAGAGGGGGTCATTTTAGGGCCATTTTAAGTTCGGACCAAGGTCCAAAAACAGAAGCTCAATAATCTAATAAATCATGCAAAAATAAAGCCAAAAGAGGGGTAAAGAGACAAGTAGCAAATGGAGGCCTCAAACAGTGATGAGTCCTTCAACAATGTTGAAGAAGGGATCAAAATATGCCACTTTAAAGTTTACAACAGAGCTCAAAACAATTTAAAAATAAGCCAAAAATGCTATGCAAGAAAGGGGGATACAAGAGGGGTAATGAAGCAAGTGCAAGAAGAAAGTCTCAAACAGTGAGAGGCCCTTAATGAAACATGAAGAATGGATCAAAATAAGCCTAGTTCCAATTAGGGTCGGAGCCCAACTATGCAAGCATAAGGAGTTAAAATATAGACCAAGAAAAGAGCAAAAAGAGGAAAAATGAGACTCACCCTTGAAGACTAGTCTTTCATCAACTCTTGGCTTCAGAAAAGATGCTCCTTGCCTCTGGAAATGGCCTCCAAACTGCTGGTATGGAGTATGGGTTGGTTGGCTTGGAGATGGAGTAGAAAATGGATCCAAGAATAAAGGGTTTTGGTGTTTGGAATATAGAGAGAGAGAGAGAGAGATTGAATATAGGAGGCTCCAAACAAATTTTTCTAACCCCTGCAAATGGAGAGAGAGTATTGGTTTTATAGAAGAAAAAGGGCCAAGGCTTCTTGGAGAAGCCTCAAGCAAAGGGTGCAAGCTTCTAAGAGAAGCTAAACCAAAAGGGTCAAGCTTCTTCAAGAAGCTAAAACAAAGGGTTCAAGCTTCTTGGAGAAGCTAGAGCAAAAGGTTCAAGCTTCCTCAAGAAGCTAAAACCAAGGGTTCGGCAAAAAAAAAAAAAAAAATGGAAGACTGACCATGCCGACCGACCCATGCCGACCGACCTTGCCGACCGACCCATGCCAACCGACCTTGCCGACCGACCAATGCCGACCGACCTTGCCGACTGACCAATGCCGACTGACCTTGCCGACTGACCAATGCCGACCGACCTTGCCGGCCGACCTTGCCGACCGACCATCACCAATGGCTGGTGGCAAGAAAAAAAAATCTGTACTTAAGGTCCAACTTCAAACAGACATAACTGCTTCATGTGAACCCCTTTTCAGGTCATTCTTGTGTTCACATTGAAGCCCCAAAAGTTATCTTTCCAATGGCGCAAATCTTAAATTAAAATTCCCCCTGTAGAAAAAGTTATGCCCTTTTTGGTGAAGCCGCACAGATTCGGTCCAACCGGAGTGATGCCCAACTTCAACCAATCATATCTCCCTTATCCGGACTTGGCTGTAGGAGATTCTTGAATGCAAAATGAAGCCCCAGAAGTCTTCTTTCCAACGGTGGTAGCCTCATAGCTTAACTCCAAGTGCATAGATAGATAAGCCTGATTTAGCGAGGACCACTCGACTCTCTCTTAGCGATTCATACCCAACTTCTTCCCCAGCCAGGTTTCTTTTCTCTTCTCCTCTTTTCTTCAACTCTAAACCCCTAAAAAAGGTGTTTTGAAAGATTTTTCAAAGATTTCATCTCTCTTTCACTCATTTTCTACTTTGTCCTTGCTCGGTTTATCGAAAAAGCGCATCATTTGACAAAATGTGAGCCTCGAAACATTGTAGAAACTTTATTTCAAAAAAAGTTTTGAAAGAGGGGGTTCTAAGGTCTAAAAACCATCCAAAATAACTTTGGTCCAAAATGGGGTGTGAAGTTGAGATTTGTCTCTCTCCTTGCGGAAGAAATTGAACCTTTGCCCTGCACACCTTCCAAAACCATCAGTCGCATCCAAGTCTTAAGGGCGGTAAAAAATGGGGTGTCTACAACAACTCATATCTAAGGTGAACACACAGCACACAATCGTTGAAAGTTGAACATGTAGCCCAAACTTTGAATTTCTAAACACGCAGCTCATATCTGAGGTGAACACGCAGCACACACTCGTTGAAAGTTGAACACGCAGCCCAAACTTTGAATTTCTGAACACGCAGCTCACATTTGAGGTGAACACGCAGCACACACTCGTTGAAAGTTGAACACGTAGCCCAAACTTTGAATTTCTGAACACGTAGCTCATACTGAACATGCAATCCACAGCATTGTATTTGATTTGATTTGCACACAGCTTATACATTTCATTTGTATGCAGCTTATTCATTTTATTTGCACACAGCTTATTCATTTCATTTTCACACAGCTTATTCATTTCATTTACATGCAGCTTATTCATTTCATTTGCACGCAGCTTATTCATTTCATTTTGAAACTGAATGCATGTTTTCATTATGAATGCAGGTGTCTTCCCGCGTTACATGAGGATACGGCTTCATTGTTGCGAGGGAGTGGTACATAGAGCTCTCGAAAGCTGTTCGTGATTGGGTTGACCAAGTGGGATTTGGACCCTTCTACACTGGGATATCTCGCTATCCTGCTAGCAGGACGTTAATAGAGGCACTTGTGGAGAGATGGTGGGACACCACCAACTCGTTTCACTTTTCGGCTACTGGGGACATGACTATGACCCCGTTCGACTTCGTTGTGCTGACAGGCCTTGACGTGGGAGGCTGGGCGATCCCTTATGATGAGGACATGGGCGAGTGCGAGGCCGCCTGGATTTATCTGTTGGGAGCTCGCCCACTAGTTGACAGATGCTCAGGTAGAGTCCGGTATACCTGGTTTTCCTCACATTTCAGAGGGAGGAAGCCCAAGACTCCCGAGCAGATAGCACAGTATACTCGAGGGTTCTTGATGTTCCTCTTCGGGACTACTCTGTTCTCCGATAGGGGGAACACCGTTGGGCTATATCTGCTGGGTGCTCTGGTAGACCTATCGCAGGTCAGTCAGTATGACTGGGGTGGCGTTGGCTTGGCTACCCTCTACTGCTACATGAGTGCGACCTCCCGTGGACGGGGGAACACAGTTGGCGGCTATTGGAGAGCCTGGGAAGTACTTTCTGCCCTCTTGATTTACATTTATGCTTTTCATTATCTGTACATTGCACACACGGCACATTTTACATTCTGCACTTTGCACTCTGCTCTCAGCGTTCTGCATTCAGATTCTGCACTCAGCATTCTGTATTATTTGTATATTCTGTATTCACATTCTGCACTCAGCATTCTGTATTCTGATGGCTTTTGCCCTGTTTTTCACAGCTGTGGGTTTTTGCGTACTTTCCGATACTAGCCCCGGAGCTCGAGGTGGAGGTGCCTTTCATGACCCCCTACTCACTCGTTTTCGAGGGCCAGTACCTGCCGCGACCCAGGGAGACTCTCCCCTACCTATGGCAATTCTTTGACATAGTGCGGTTGACAGAGGTAATTCAGAACCCTCAGTTCTTCATGTCTTCATCTTTGATTTATCTTGTGCATCTACGATTTCTAATTGGCTTATGCATTGGTTATCTGCAGATCACATGGCAGCCTTGGGTGCCTTTGGGTGGAGACCTCCGATTTCAGTTTGCTGAAGGATAGACTGCCTCTCGGTATAGGATCTTGTTTGAGGGGCCAGCTGGCAGGGCCTGGTTCTTGGGGGACCGCTTCCTGTGCCAGACTATAGGCTTCCTCGAGCAGAGTGTTCCCTCAGCACCTCCAGATGATATGTGATCCGCTGATAGGCTCACTCATCAGGACGTCGACAGCGCCATGTTGGGCACTGACGTATTGCTACACTTGAAAGACGGGGAGTACGCGACTTACCATCACACATACTTGATGCCTCCATTGGCAGGCGTCCGTACTGCCGCGAGGAGGTCTGCTGGCATGCCCTCCTCAAGTCGCGCCCGAACTACAAATGTTCCTTCTACCAGTAGGGCTGGTACATCTAGAGGTGGGACTGGATTGGTCCCCCCGATTCCCTCGACTTATCATCACCCTGGATGGCCAGATATTCCGATTGAGTTGACGGGATGGCGATATGGGACTTCCTACCCGATTTTGATAGAGCCTCCTATGCCTGATCACCCATACGTCAGTGATCCTGACTCACCATCGATATGTTCCACTGCTTTTCATTTATCACTCAAATACTTAGGCACTCATTTATTCATTGATGATTTGAGCTTGTATCTGCAGCCACCCAGAGAGTACATGGAGGGGATGCTCGGATTGGTGGCCTCACTTGAGGGCATGGTCTTGCGGAGAGAGGCACAGCTGTCCATCATCAGTGTTCCGGTACTTTTTAGTTTTCTTGCATTTATCATACTTCTGATGACATGCTGAACTTGAACATTTCACTGCATTGATTGACTGTATGTGTAGAGCACATCTGAGACACACTACATTCATGTACTGGATCTGCATACACTCACTCTATGTAGTTTCCTTGCATCTACATCTGATATACATATTTTGGCTGATGTATTCAAATTACGCTCTTTCTTTTCAGATGCCTCCGATATATACTGGGCCATAGGCCGGGCCACCGGCCGGGCCACCTGGGCCTTCCCGAGGAGCTGGGCCATTTAGGCCTTCTCAAGGAGCTGGGAGAGGGGAGTCGTCTCGCAGACGAGGCGGACGTAGAGAGCATGTCATAGAGGAGGAGTCCAGCGAGGAGGAGGAGTCTGCGCATCCTCAGTCAGAGACATCTGCAGGCAGAGAGGAGGACTCAGAGTCCGGTTCTGAGGATGGAGGTGACGTCGAGGAGGGTTCCGAGGACAGCAACTCCCGTTCAGATGATGGTGCTGGTGGAGATGGTGCAGGGACTTCTCAGCCAAAGAGGATGAAGAGGGCCTCTTATTCTTGCACTTGAGAGCACAGATGTTCCTGCTTTATTTGCCTTTTTTACTAGTAGTTGTAGCACATTGTACATTATTAGGCAGTTTTATTTTCTGTAAAACTTGTACCCTTGTTGTAAAATGTTGTAACAAAAGAAGCATGATGGAATGAAACAGCTTTTGTTCAAAAAGTGTTGTATTTTATGTTCTTAGCATCGCATCGCACCACTTTGCACAAAAATGAGATTGAATGAAAATCGTGCATTGAAAAAAATTGCCAAGTCAGGTAGTGAACCGGCGCAACAAACAAAACAACTTAACTTACTAAAAAAGAACAGAACCTTAGCAAGTTTACAATTCGATAAGCAAGACACAACAATGTTGATTAAACTTACAACTCGATAAGCAAGACACAACAATGTTGATTAAACAATAAGTAACAACTCGATACACAAAACTCGTCAACTTGACAAAACTTAACAACTTGGTAAGCTTAACAACTCGGTAAGTAAAGCAACAACTCGATAAGTAAAAACAACAACTCAATAAGCAGGACTTAACAACAACTCAATAAACAAATGCATTTCGGACGATTTGGGTGATGGAACGCATCCGAAACAGAGGAAAACTTGCACCTTCAACACCCCCAATGCATGGAAATGCTAGGAACTTTCTTCTAGAAGCTAGAATAAGACCAAAGCCACCATTCTCTCCATGGCTGACCACCTAAGGGAGCTAGCCGACCAGCTTTTTTGCATTGGGGGGAGAGGGGTGGTCGGCCTACCAGAAAAGGTGGTCGGCCGACCACCTAGCTTAGCAGCCACCAAATTTTCGACACGTGTCCCCCGAACAGTGCCTTATCCTCTTTAAAAGCTCCAGCCTTGTGGTTCATTCATTTCATCTCAGCTTTGCATCAAAATAGAGGCGTTCCTCATCCAAAATCTCACAGTTTGGATCGCTTCTCTAGATGGCTCGGAAAATTTGAACTTCCGGGGCTTCGGCTTGAATGCACTATTCACGCTGGGCCATACTCCGCTGCATTTTTCTTTTCTCCATGCTGCGGCAAGGTTTTGGAACCCGGTAACACACGTCTCTAGCTTTAGCGGGCAAGAGATGTGTCCTACTTTCGAGGATTTCCAAGCTTTGATGGAGTCCGAGCGCAACGAGGAAATCTTGCCTCAACTCCGATTTGGCCACGTCCAAGCCCTAGGGCAAATGTGCGGCCTCACTTTGCATGATGCTCGATCATTGGTTCATGACGGGGAGCTAGACATCCCCAGCTTGGTTTATCGATTTTCTGATGCTGGTAACCACGGCGACCACCATTGGCAGGGCTATTGACAACACGCGCTTTGCCTATGCTTGCTATCTCATTTCTTGCTTGCCCCGGGGTCCGGTGGATTCATTGTCCGGTTGATTGAGGTTGCCCAAGGTTTGAAGGAGGGCAAGAGCTGCATTGCCATGACATTGGCTGAGACATTGATGGGCTTAAATGCTTTTCATCGCCGAGAGACAGCTAGGCTTACGGGGAGCCCACTATTGTTGCAGGTAATGTTTCCTACCCAATCTCACATATGTATTGCTCACATCACTCGGCCCTCAGGCTCAGTTTTTTTCACAAAACCCTTTTTTCTTACTTTTCTCTCATCATAGATCTCTCTATTCTTTATTCTCTCATTTTTCATCCCTCCCCAGGTGTGGTTGATGGACAAGTTACAAATCGTGGAGTCTTGCCCAGCATACTCAACTCGAGGTTGCTTTTTCCGACAACGCCTGGTTGATGCCCTGGATGAGGAGTGGTGGTACAACTGGATGTGCAGTTTGTCTACAAACCGCATCGCTTGGCGCTGCCCTTGGCTCAATCTGCCAGCAATGAGTTACAACATGACCTGTCAACCTAGGATTCAATAGATTGGCATGACACACTGTGTCTTCTATTTTCCATTCCGGTTCCAGCGCCAATTCGGACATGATTAGACTTGCCCGCCAGAGGGGATAGAGTACCCTGCTGCATTCCCAGCCTGAGGCGCATAGCTTGCCCGATATGCCACAGCATGGAGGACTAGAGAGCTCCTGGCTCGCGCTCCCACTTTCAGTTGCACGTTGTCTGATGAGTGCTTGGATTGGCTCAATGAAGAGGCACAGGAAGGGCCCACTTTGGCATCAGAAGCTTCGACCAGCTCTGGGAGGGGGCGCAGGAACACCTGACGTAGCTACGCCCCGAATTTATTGCTTTATTAGTACTTTCAAGTTTTTTTATGAATGTAATAAAAAAGCAACTTCAATTGTATGCAAGAGCAGGATAACTCTGTATTGAAATCAATGAAATTGAAGGTTGTGGGTACTAAAAATTTTCCGCTTTGGTCCAAAAATGGTCTAAGTTGTAAAAAGATTAATTTTGAACACAGTCAACTTTTATTAAAACTTTTCAAAACCATTTTCGATATGGATCAGAACTGGACACGCCTGAAATCTGTCACTGAGATGCACAACCCTGGATCCCAGCAACTGGAAAGTTGCCCCTAGTCTGAATAGTACCGCAGCACTGCACAGCAACGGAAAGTTGCCCCTAGTCTGAAAAGCACTGCACCGGAGATCATAACCGAACTCTTGAATGCTGAATAGACAAAGATGGCCAAGATGATCAAATTGACAAAGTTGATCAGGGAAAGCTTTGTGGGTGAACTTCAGGATGAAGTTGCCTACGTATCCCAAAGATGGGAATCAAGCCTTACATAGTTTAGGCTCGGGTTCACTCGAGTATTTTCACTCTCCTTTTATGCTCTAACTTTTGCCAAGGCCGCCCTTTGCTGGTTTTCAACCTAGTGAACTGAGTTTTTATCATTTCAAATTTTTTGTCCTCTAACTTTTGCCTAGGTCGCCCTTTCGGGTTTTCGGCCTAGCGAGCCTCTCAGGGGTAATATTTCTTCAACTTGTCCATATTGATCGGTTGAGAGAACTCTAGGCCATCTAGGTCCATCAGAACCACAGCTCCACCTGACCAGATAGACTTAATGATGTAGAGACCAGTCCAATTGGGTCTGAACTTGCCCCCAGGGTCGTGGATGGGAGCTCGGTTGTCTTTAAGCACCAAATCTCCTTCCTTTAGATTCCTAGAGTTAACTTTCTTGTTAAAAGCCCTGGCAATTTTGCACTGATAACCTTAAACATGGTACAGTGCTTTCAGTCTGCACTCGTCAAAGAGCATGAGTTCTTCAAATCTCCTCTGCTGCCAATCTGCTTCGGCTATCTGACACTCAGCCAGCACTCTCAAAGATGGAACTTCAATCTCGATAGGTAGAATGGCCTCCATTCCATAAACTAATAAATTCAAAGTCGCCCCGGTAAACGTTCTAATGGACGTCTGGTAGCCCTACAGAGCAAACGGCAGCTTATCTGGCCAATCCCGGTAGGTTTCCACCATCTTCCGTAGTATGTGTTTGATATTCTTGTTGGCGGCCTCGATTGCTCCATTGGTCTGCGGCCGATAGGTGGACGACTTATGAAAAGCCACATTGTACTTCTCCAACAAATCAATCACTTCTTTCTTGAAGTGGGAACCGTTATCTAAAATGATCTCGTTTGGGACCCGTAACGACAGATGATGTTGTTTCTGATGAATTTCGCAACATGCAACGCTTTCAACACCGCATAGGATTGGGCCTCAACCCACTTTGTGAAATAATCTATCGCGACCAGGATGAACTCATGCCCATTCGACCCCTTCGGAGTGACAGTCTCGTTCACATCGATTCCCCACACTGAAAACGGCCATGGCGAAGTCATATTGTATAGCTTCGACGGCGGGATGTTCATACGATTTGCATGGATCTAACATTTGTGGCATCGCCGAACAAAGCCAATACAATCCTCCTCCATGGTGGACCAGTAGTAACCCTGTTTAAGGATCTTCCGCGCTAACATTACCCCGTTCATATGCACACCGCATTCCCCTCCATGGATGGCCTTCATCAGGCGTTTTGATTCTTCAGCTTCAACGCACAGCTTATGCATTCCCAGATAACCTCTCTTATACAATTTACCTCCGCAGATAATGAACTGAATGGCTATTCTTCTGATTGCCCTTTTATCCTTGGCATTTGCCCTTGGTGGATACGCCTCTTTCTCCAAAAAGTTCCAAATATCGTAATACCAAGGGTTCTCATCTTGAACCTCATCTATCGCGGCAATCGACTCGTAAGCCAGCACAAATTTTTGGTCGATAATGACTAGACGCATCTGGACTCCAAACGGGATGTCTATCATGGAAGATAGAGTTGCTAGTGAATTTGCGAACCTGTTGTTTTCTCTTAACAGATGAGTAAAGTTTAACTTCTCAAACCGAGGAATTAACAAGTCCAAGGTCTGGTGATACATGATCATCTTTTCCTCTTTGACTTTCCAATCTCCTTTCGCTTGAGATACAACAAGGTTCGAGTCCCTGATGACGTTTAACCGCTTTGTCTCTAATTCCAGGGCTGCTTCTAGACCGGCAATGCATGCCTCATATTCTGCTTCGTTGTTCAAGACTTTGAACCGGAGTTTGAATGCTAGAGGGATACGGGAGTTGTCGGGTGCTATCAGCAACACTCCTATCCCATACCCGTACTGGTTTGACGCCCCGTCAAAGTACATCATCCAAAAGTCGTCGTCGATATGCAAAATGGCCTCATCTGGGAATAAGTACTCAATTGCTTCACCTCCTTCAACTGGATAATCGGCTAAGAATTCTGCTACTACTCTTCCCTTGACTGACTTGCGCGTCACATTGTAGACAGGTCCGCGGGGGGACCTCGCTACAGCTCGGACTCGATTTGTGTCACGGTTCTTAATCTTGAACCAAAGAGTCCAAATCCGGCAAATCGTTTTGAGAAAACAGATTTTTTTGAAAGAAGTGCCAAACATGGACTGCTTTGCCAGATACAGAGTCGCCACCTAAATATTTTATTTTTGGAAAATTTAGGAAACCCTGACTCGTTTGCCTAAGGCCACGTGTCCGTCATCACCAAAGTTGCCTCGGCTCGGGAACTTGGGTACGATTGGAGAAGGTCACTTCGTGAGCACCCCCGCTCGCCCGATCAAAGATCGACCTCTACTAACCATGATATCTAGTTTTGAAAACTTTGTGTGCTCTTATTTTGGTTATTAGCCTAGGTTACTATGTGATGCGCACAGCAGACAAGTATAGACTGTGTCGTCTGAATTGGAACAAAACACTTCATGTTTGTTTGTGAAAATGGTTTGCTACTCGCAAGTAGGCTTAAAATGCGGATTTTGCCACCCTCGGGTGGGCTTAGAAAACATGATTTTGCCACTGTCTAGTGGGCTTAAAACACACAGTCAATGTATTGTTCCAATCCAAATAACCCAACCTTCACCCACAGGCATTCAAGGCAGTTATATCACATGAGCAGTTAGCCTCATGGTAAGCATGCTATTCATGGCAACACTCACAAGCATGCAAGGATGCTAAAGCATAAAACTCACCGAGTACTCCAAGCCAAAACAGAAACTGATTAAAAATCCATGCATGGTTCCTAAGTATACAGAAATGCCTAATGCAACACATGCAAAAATGCAATTATAGCAGGCTCAGCTATTCTAAATATGGCATATGGAATGCAACAGCTAACAAGTATTCAATTTGGAATTGAAATACAAATGCAGTTAGTATGATGCGCCGAGCCCGGTGCATGCAAAACAGATGAATGAATGCAAACATGCTATCATACTGTATGCTAATTGAAACATGCCCTAATCTAACCATCATAAGCAGGTAAATAAAAAGGAAGAAATATGTGGGGTTGGAAGACATACATCACACTCACGCACACTTATTACAATTATTGCCCTCGCACAGAGGGTCCAAATAAATAGTACAGTCTCAAATGAATAGTATAGTCCAAATATGTACAAATTATTACTTAACAAATTAACTAAGAAAAAAAAATAAACTGGCATGCAAGCCAGGGACTGTCTTGACTCTTCTCCAGATGGTGAATGATGCATGTCCGGGTTGCCTTGTGCAGAAATCCACTGCGATTCCCCAATTAGCCTCTGTTTGCGATGGTTTTTGGAAAGCGCACCAAGCCTCGGAAGGCTGCTGATTCTTGATTTGCTGCAACAGAGAGCAGGAAAGGGGCATGGCAATGTATTTTCACAAATGTATGCATGTCTCGATCCTCGTGCCACCAATCACGCATCTCGATGCATGATGGCCGAGGAATCGAATTGCACAACTCAATATAGAATGAATGCACATGAAAACTCAACTAAAACCTAACTCCATCATGGATAATCCGAAGTGTCGGTGACTGGGAATTGAGACACGTTCCGTCACTCGAAGTACGAAACGCCCCTCATTTCCTGTGCTCGGGCTAACCCCTATCCCGAACACAATGCAATATGCATGACATGCATGAAATGCAACTAAGATACATCCTAACATGCAGCATGCTATGAAATGGCATACACGATGCACGAGGTAACATGGCATACACAATGTACTAACCTACAACTTAGCATACACAATGCTATAGAATGAAATGGCATACACAATGCAATATGGACTTACACTAACACAAGTGGACCTCGGCCACACTCACGCAAGAGGCCATTAGATAAAAATGAGACACTCGAAATGCGTGCACACGTGCACGCAAACCGAGGACTGACCCTAAGGCACGAAATGCCACTCTAACATGACATGGCAAAGCGTGGAATATGGAATATTTAGCATGAAAATTTCAGAAGCAATAAATGATGCAAAATAGCCCCAAAAGATGGTGAAATGACACCCGATGCATGGAATAGGTCCCGAAACATGAAATTAGGCATACGGAATGTCCTATAACTATGCAATGCATGCATTATTTGAACATGGAATGTGAAGACAGAGTCAATAAAGCCCAAAAATAAGCACATTTACAGTTCTAAGCGAGGCCAAACAGTGAATGCAAATGGGGCTACACTAGCATGCAAAAATGGCCCCGAAAGCAAGATAATGAAGCAAGTGACAGATTCTGACCCCAAATAGAGAAGGGACCTTCTACAATGTTTAAGAGGGGCCCAAAATATGATGTTTTACAATTTACCACAAGCCACAAAAACAGACACAGGTATGGAAAAATTCTCATGCAAAAAGTGGGCCTAAAGGAGGACAAAGAAGTAAGTGATGCATGATGGCCCCAAAAATATAAATGTCCTTCAACAAAGTTTAATAGGGACCGAAAATATGACCTTTTACAGTTGATGATCAAACCCAAAACAGTGTACAAGTATGCTCAAAATACTATGCAAGATAAAGGCCAAAAAGAGGGCTATAACACAAAGTATAAAAAGGATGCTTCAAATAGTAAGAGACCCTTAATGAAACATGAAGAGGGGGTCAAAATAAGGCCCTTTATAGTTTGGACCAGCATCCAAAAACAGAAGCAAAAGAGGATAACAAATCATGCAAAAATGGGGCTAAAAGAAGGATATTAAGGCAAGTGGCAAAAGGGGAACCCAAACAGTGATGAGCCCTTCAAAAATGTTGAACAAGGGCTCAAAATAAACTACTTTATAGTTCACAATATGCCTCAAAAAAGTTTACATATAGGCCAAAAATACTACACAAGAAATAGGCATACAAGAGAGGTAATGAAGCAAGTGCAATAAGGAGGCCTCAAACAGTGAGAGGCCCTTAAACAAACATAAAATAGAGCTCAAAAAAATTCCATTTTCAGTTAGGGCCAGAGCTCACATATGCAAGCAAGTATGGCTAATGTATTGAGCAAGAATAGGACCAAAATGAGGAGAAATGTACTCACCCTTGTAGACTAGTCTTGGATAGCTTCTTGGCACAAGAAATGGTGCTTCTTAAGCTCTGGAAATCTGCTCCAAATGGCTGGAATGGAGGTGGTGGTGTGGTGCTAGATGATAGTGTAGAAATGGTGTATGGTTTATGAGGTTTGAGTGCTTGAAGTGAGGGAGAGAGGGGGATGCAATATATGGCTCAAAAGGAATTTTTTCTAACCCTTTGCAAGGGGGCTGGGGCTGCTGTATATGTAGGCAAAAGGGAGAGAAAAGGAGGGAAAAATGGGGGGGAAATGAATTCAAGTTTCCCCTCAAAAGTTGGCCCCCCGGATACAAAATCTGGGGGGGGGAAAGAGATGCATATTTGGATTTGTACTTCTTTGTAAGGATTCTCGAGGCCTACGGTTATTGGGCCAAGGGTCAAAAGGGTCAAGTGGCATTAGTGGCCGGCCACCACAGATTCGTGGCCTCCCATGTGTGCTTAACACAGCCATGTGGTCAAAAACAGGAGAGAGAACAACCCACTTTTCAAAGGGGTTCGAAAGGTTCAAATGGAATTACTGGCCGGCCACCAAATATTGGTGGCCTCTCAGATGTGTATATCACAAATATGGGGTTTAGGGTGCAAGAAAATGGCCCAAGGGTGGTCAACATTGGCTTTGAAGTGGGAAGAAACGGGCGTCGGAGGGCGATGAAGGGATAAAGTTGGCTGACAGAACAATTACTGGCCTCCCACCCTTCTACGACCTTCCTGGTGATGAAACAGAGGTCCCTGCCAAAAATGAACGCAAACCGATGCAAAATGAAGGTTCGGGGGCCGAAACGCGCAGCCCGGGGCCCCGAAAACCGACTGTTAGGCATCGGGAGTGATGTTCGACCATGAAGTTGGTATCTCGAATAACATTGTCCCTTAAAAGGGAGTAAATAAGACGTATGCCAAAAATCGGAGCAAATGGAGGTGGTTAGGCGGTCCCGAACCAAGGCACTCGGCCTGACGGCTTCGAAAACCGGGAACCGAGCTCCGAAATGGGCAAAATAGCCTACGACCACGAAATGTAGCCCACGGCCACTGAGAGATGATCTACGAGACCTCTCCCTCCCTTTGGGAAGAGAAACAGAGAAAACCGAGCCTGGTTTCTCAAACCGAGGCAAGGCACAGAAAAGCCCGGAAGTCCGGAGACAGGGCTCACGGTCGAGACTCTGAAACCTCTAGACGAGCACGATATGCAACATCACCAAGCGCTCAATCGGTGACGTCTGAGTCTTAAGATCGGTCAAAAATGAGGTGTCTACAGTTGCCCCTCTTTGATAAAACTCGAAAGTCGTAAGTGACGGGAGTGAATGTCAAAGCCTAGAGACGACCCATTTTTGACAAGGCCGAAGACTTAGACAAACAGGCAAGATAAACAAAGGTGTGCCAGCGTGTGCAGGTACCGGGGCAAAATGCAAAACGATATGCACAAGGCCAGATGTAACTTGATGATCATGCAAGTGCAGCAAGCTGTAATGAAGCAAATATTCGCAAACAGATGCAACAATTTTAAGTAAGAATGCAAAGCAACAACTACATTTCATGCAGTTTAGGAATATGGAGAATTATTCAATTCTCGTCACGTCTCACACGGAGAAGATACGATACCTGCGCGATTCGTCTGGTCGCACCAGCTTCAAATGAACCGTACATACAATATCGTGCCTGCAAAAGAGAGAAACTCAACAAGCACAACATGCTAACAACATATGTTCAATGCGATATCGAAAGTTCGACAAGCGCAGTGTCGGTGGGTGAGTGCATCGCAATGCGAGAAAAGAGTGTGCGTGACAACGCAAGCTTAAACACAGAGGCATGGTAATATCAAAGAGACGTGCATAACAATGCAAGTACGCGCATGAGAATGCAAGTTACGTGCACAACAATGCAGAACAAGCGTGAGTTAGGACGTGTGTTTGTCACAAAACGGCGAGCAAGGAAATGCGTGTTTCGACGAGGGCGACTCGATCGCGGCCTCCGGTTCACCTCCCGGAGGGGTTATAACATGTTCAACAAGGATACACCTTGATTTTGATGAGTAATGATGAGACACACGTCAGAAGTTTGAAGCTGAAGTTCCGGCGGAGCGATTTCGCGAGAGAAAGTGCACTTCTCTCGTACTTTTTCAGGTCCCGGGACTCCAATTTTTCTCAAAATTTGCAGAGACCTTGGGGGGGTGTGGAGAACACCACCGGCCAGTTTTATTTTCCAGGGGAGGCCACCGGCTAGATTTCAAAAAGGAGGTGGCCGGCCAGCCTGAAAAGGTGGCCGGCCGGCCACACGCCCAAATCCGTGAGCATTTTTGTCTTTTCACCCTCTTTTCTTTAAAACCATTCGGCCAAACTCTTTGAGCTCACAATTGCAGTCCCGAAATTACTTCCTCTACCTTCCCAAACCATTTTCCTCTTCAGATCTGAGCTCTATACGCGTTTTCCAACGCCCCATGCAAGTTGTTTTCGCAAAAACTTTCAGTTTTAAGCATTTTGAACCGATTAAATTTTGATTTCGGTGCTTCTTTTCTCATTTTCGTCACTTGAGGTGATTTTATCTCAACATTTGGAAGATTTTCTCGGGAGTTGACTTTTGTTGACTTTTTCATTTCCCGAGAGTTGACTTTTGTTGACTTTTTCCAATTTTGGCTCATTTTTGCTCCTTTTGCAGATTTTCTGAAATGGCCGGTCATTTTCCCCACAGTAGAGGTCCTGCGGATGTCGGAGGTGATCCCAATATCATGGCTCTGCCTTCGAGGGTTCGACCCTTCATACCCGAGAGGTATGCCCCGCCAGCACATATTCTTCCACGAGCTGTTTTCCATCACTTCACAGACTTTGATGAGCGAGCACCCGGAGATCTGCTTCTGCGGGAGCCGGAGTATCATCTCTCCCATGAGGCACGAGAGGTATTTACTTCGTTTTCACCCTTTCTGCAACCTATTATGAATTTTTCATGCATTCTGTTTACATTCTGAATACACGGTTCAATTATCTGAATTTCTGAACACTCAGCCCATAAATTGATTGTGAACACATGGCACACATTGGTTAAGAATTGAACACACGGCCCAAGTAATGATTTTCTGAGCACGCAGCCTGAACTAGAGGTGAACACGCAACACACACTGATTTAGAGTTGAACACGCAGCCCAAACACTGATTTTCTGAACACACAGCCCGAATTGAAGGTGAACACACGGCACACACTGATTGAGATTCAAACACGCAGCCCAAACACTGATTTTCAGAACACACAGTTCGAATTGAAGGTGAACACATGGCACACATTGATTGAGAGTTGAACACGCAGCCCAAACACTGATTTTTTGAACACACAGTCCGAATTGAAGGTGAACACATGGCACACACTGATTGAGAGTTGAACACGCAGCCCAAACACTGATTTTCTGAACACACAGTCCGAATTGAGGGTGAACACACGGCACACACTGATTGAGAGTTGAACACGCAGCCCAAACATTGATTTTCTGAACACACAGCCCGAATTGAAGGTGAACACACGGCACACACTGATTGAGATTCGAACACGCACTTAAACACCGATTTCACACAACGATCGAATTGAAGGTGAACACACGGCACACACTTGATTGAGAGTTGAACACGCAGCCAAACATTGATTTTCAACACACGGCCCGATTGAAGGTGAACACCACGGCACACACTGATTGAGATTCGAACACGCAGCCCAAACACTGATTTTCTGAACACACAGTTCGAATTGAAGGTGAACACACGGCACACACTGATTGAGAGTTGAACACGCAGCCCAAACACTGATTTTCTGAACACACAGTCCGAATTGAAGGTGAACACACGGCACACACTGATTGAGAGTTGAACACACAGCCCAAACACTGATTGTCTAAACACACAGTCCGAATTGAAGGTGAACACACGGCACACACTGATTGAGAGTTGAACACGCAGCCCAAACACTGATTTTCTAAACACACAGTCCGAATTGAAGGTGAACACATGACACACACTGATTGAGAGTTGAACACGCAGCCCAAACACTGATTTCTAGCACGCAGCTTACACTTTGAAATCTGAACACACGGCTCATTCACTTTACTTTGCACGCAGCCCATTCATTTGCACACAGCTCATTCATTTCATTTGCACACGGCTCATTCATTTCATTTGCACACAGCTCATTCACTTTATTTGCACACGGCTCATTCATTTTATGAAAGTGTGTATTCATTCTAAATGCAGGTGACTTCTCTCACTGTGCGGGGATACGGCTCCACCGTGGCTAGAGATTGGTACGCCGAGCTCTCGGAGGCTGTCCGGGATTTGGTTGATTTGGCTGGGTTTGGGCCTTTCTGTATTGGGCTTTCCCGTTGTCCCGCCAGGAGGAGGTTGATGGCAGCTTTGGTGAAGAGATGGTGGGACACCACCAACTCCTTTCATTTTTCCGCCATAGGGGACTTGACCATAACCCCGATTGACTTTGCTGTGTTGACTGGCCTTGACGTGGGAGGTTGGCCCATTCTTTTCGACGAGGATATGGGTCAATGGGAGGCCGCTTGGGTATATTTGCTGGGGGCTCACCCGCCTGTTGATAGAGCTTCGGGCAGAGTCCGATACACCTGGTTCTCTTCCCATTTTCGGAGGGTGGAGATAGAGCCCAGGACTCCTGAGGAGGCAGCACAGTATGCCCATGGTTTTCTGATGTTCCTCTTCGAGACCACTCTATTTGCCGACAGGGGGAACACTGTTGGGCTGTATCTGTTGAGCGCCTTGGTGGACCTATCACAGGTCAGACGGTATGACTGGGGTGGCGCCAACCTGGCTACCTTTTACTGCTACATGAGCGTGACCTCCCGCGGACGGGGGGACTTACTTGGTGGTTATTGGAGAGCCTGGGAGTGTAGACACCCCATTTTTGACCGTCCTCAAGACTCGGACGTCACCGTTTGAACACTCGGTGATCATCCATGTGTGTGTTCGTTTGGAGTTCCCGGAGTTCTCGGCTCGCGCGCCTTGCCTCAGGACCTTCGAACTTGGCCGTTTTGTGTCCGGTTTTGCACCAGACACCTGTGTTTTGCCTTAGAGGGGCAGGGAATGCTTTGTGAGGCATTCCCACACACCACCGGCTGTGGCTAGAGGCCACCGGCTGGCTGTAGTTGCCACCGGCACTATTTTGTGCCGGTCGGCACTCAATTTTGTCAAAATGACATTTTTTGCCGGCCGGACACTGTGCACTTGCTTTCTGAGATATTTTCAGACAGCTGTGTGCCATTGGCTTCCCCTCCATACACGTGTATGGAGGGATGAGCCCTTGTTTGCTTAGCTTGTAAGTCTTACAAGTTCTATAAGAGGAAGGCTCTTCTTCTTGGCTTAAGGTTGGATTTTCTTGAGAGGTTTTCAGCCATTTTAGACAGAGAGGAAGCTCTGGTTTAGGTTAGAAAATATATATCTATCCTATATCTATCCTTCTCTTGTTAAACTAGGTGTTTTGTGCCTTACTTTTGCACACTAGCACCTAGTGCTTCACCTTTCTCTTGGGACAGAGGTTCTAGAGGTTGGTTTTTGATGATTCTTGGCTGACTTTGAGCTCAAAGAAGACACAACACCAAGCTTTGTGAAGAGGCTTCAAGGGTAAGACACTATACCCTCTTTTTATCCCATTCTTGCAATCTATTTTTGCTTGCTTTAAAACAGTTTTTGAGCTTAGTGTTTGGCACAAAAGAGTTCTGATTTTTAACCCTCTTTATTGTATATTAAGAGTGTTTAGTGGTTTGGGTAGGTTTGACCACCCTTAGGCCTTGAAAAGGGCACTTTTGTGCTATTTTGTGAGAGATCCGAGATTTTGGTGATAGGATCCTTCACCACTGAAATCTTGAGGATTTCAGTGGTGAAGAGCATGCCTTGAAGTCTCAAGAAGGAGAGGGCCACCCCTCTCCTTGGTGTCCTGAAAAGGGCAAGTTTTGGCTTCAAAGGAGCACTATGTTTGAGTGTGTGTTGAGCATGCCTTGGTTGTCTTTCATGCTTATATTGCCATGATATAACATGTTTTCAAGTTGGTTTTGGTCTCCTATGCATGCTTAGTATAGTTGCCTTGTAATGCCTCTTTATGTCTTAACATGCTTAGGTGGTATGCCTTCATTTCTAGCATGTTTTAGACTTGTGTTTGTGAAGATTTTGTGCTCATATTACCATGTTTTAGGTCTGTCCATAAGTATTTTGGTCAATCTTAGCATGTTTAATATAGCCCCTTTGCATTTGGCTTATTGGCCTAAAGGACATGAGTGTGTAACATGCCATGCTTGCATTGTTTTTGATGATTTGGAACCATTTCATATGCTATTTCAGTCCTCTAGAGGTGCTTGTATGTTTACATTGCATGCTTCTTTGTGACTTCTTAAGCTTGTGTTAAATGCTCCATGTTTTGGTCATGTTGCATGCCTTTGATTCCATGTCCCTTGGATGCCATCTAAGTGGTCCTTTGGGCCTATTTTGACATGCTAAAACTCTGTTTTAGGTTGTTCAATGCATGCCGTGTGTGTTTGTGTTAGGTATGGTTTAATGCCCTATTGGCTTGCCTTAGCCTAAGACCATTTGCATGCTTTGTTGGGCATGCTTTATTGCATGATTTGGCATCATGTTTAACATGAATTTCAGAGCTTTCATTGTATGCTATTAGTCCATGTTGGTGCCTCTTAAATGTGTTTAAGAAGTTGTGTAATTATGCTCAAGTGTTAGTGCCTTAGCTTGTGCATGTGTGTTTGGCCCTCTTAACTTGGCATTTGGCTACTGATTTTAGGCCTTTTTGAGTTGCCTAATTCATGTCTAAATCTATCATTTCATTGGTTTTCATGCTTGCCTTATATGCTTGTTTGTATGCTTGCATAAATGCATTGCATAGTCCATGTTGCATGCCTAGATAACATGCTTAGGATTGCACCACATTGACATGCATGCCAAGCCTCTTGAAGTGAGTTTGATAGAGGTTTGGCGCCCTTTTGTGCCTATGTGTTTTGTATGCATTTGAAAGTGAAGTTGCATTCTTGGTTCTTAGGGCCATCATGCATGAAAATCTTGCGATTGGTGGTCCGAACCGAGGCACATGCCCCTGAGTCAATAACATGATAGGAGTGTGCTTGGTGCATAAATGGCTTGAATTGCATTGCCTTGCATGTTGTTTCCCTCTCTGCTTTGTGAGTTGCGTGATCTGTGAACATTTTGTGCCGGGCACTTTTTAGTGCCGGCCGTGATGTTTTCCTAAGCCGATGGAACAATTACATGCGGTAGCCTCCTCCTTCAGCGGTGGTGTTCTACCCCAGGTGGTGATCTCCAGTGCTCGAGAGGCACTCCACAGGATTTTGGTAATCTTCCAAGAGGAGAGCAGAGAAACAGAGGCACACTTGCAGTGCAGTTCGAAGGCAGCCGAATTGCTGCACAGCCCTCATCCCCAGGCGATTTACTATTTAATTAGATTAGTTAATTTATTTAATTAATTTAGTTGATTTGTAATATTTAATTAGCTTGCGTAGTTAATTAATTTGTATTATTCTTTTGGTCCCTCCGAGCGAGGGCAAAATTGTAATAAGTGTGCGTGAGTGGATGTATGTCTTCCAACCCCATTTCTTTCTAACCCTTTTATTTACCTGCTTATGGTAATGGACTAGGGCATGTTTATTTTAGCATACCTTATGCAATGCATGCGTGCATTCACGCATTTGTTTACATACATCGGGCTTGGCACATCATGCAAACCGCATCGTACTTTCAATTCCAAATTGAATGCGTGATAGTTGTTGCATCTCATGTGCCATGTTCAGGGTTAGCCGAGCCTGTTTAGATTACACTCCTGTATGTGTCGCATTAGCCACTTAACATGAACTAGGTCATGCATGTTTGCTAACTAGTTTACTGTTTTGGCACGGAGTACTATGTAAGTTTTTATGACTTTAACATATCGCATGCGTGTGAATGTTTACCATGACAGTATGCTTGCCATGCGGCTAAGTGCTTACATGATAAACTGTTTGAATGCCTGTGGGTGGAGGTTGGATTGCTTGAGTTGGAATAACTCGTTGAAATCCGTATTTTAGCCTACTTGCGAGTAGCAAAAACTAACACGTTTTTCGAGACAAAACGGATATGCAATGTTTATTTCCAAATTAGGCAATCTAGTCTATACTTTTGTGTTGTGCGCATCACACAGTAAATTCTAGGCTAATAATTGGAACAAGAGCATGTAATGTTTTCAAAACGGATATCACGGTTAGTAGAGGCCGGTCTTGATGAGGCGAAAGGGGGTGCTCATAGCTGACCTTCCCCGATCGTACCCAAGCTCCCGAGCCAAGACAACTTTGGTGATGACAGACACGTGGCCTTCGGCACCGAGTAAGGGTTTCCTAAATTTCCCATTTTAAAATATTTAGGTGGCGACTCTGTAATCTGGCAAAGCAGTCCATGTTTGGCACTACTTTTCAAAAATCTGTTTTCTCAAACGATTTGCCGGATTTGGACTCTTTGGTTCAGATTTAGAACCGTGACACAAATTGAGTCCGAACTGTAGAGTGAAGCCCACGGGCGCGTCTATAGGGAGGTACTTTTCTGCCCTCCTAATTTACATTTCCGCTCCTCATTACTTGTACACTGCACACACGGCGTACTTTACACACTGTATTTTGCCTTTAGCACTTTGCATTTACATTGCCTTTGTTTTCCACAGTTATGGGTCTATGCGTACTTCTCGATATTAGCCCCAGAGATGGTGGTGGAGGGGCCCTTCGTGACCCCGTACTCCCTTGTATTTGAGGGCCAGCACCGGCCAAGACCTTGGGAGTCTCTCCTTTATCTCTGGCCAGATATTCGATCTGGCCTTGATCGGAGGTATTTTAGAACTCTCAGTTCTTTGTGCTTTCATCTTTGACTTGTCTTATACCTTTCTGATTTCTTATTGATCGGTTACCCGCAGATTACATGGGAGCCCTGGGCACCCTTTGGTGAGGGTCTCCGATACCGGTTTGCTGGAGGGCGGGGTGCCTCCCAATACAGGATCCTATTCGAGGGGCCAGTTGGTAGGGCCTGGTTTCTGGGGGAGCACTTCTTGCGTCAAGTATGGGGCTACATTTCTCAGGACCCTCCCTCAGCACCCCCAGTCGAGATGCAGATCACTGATAGGCTCTCTTCTCGAGATGTTGTTAATGCTATGCTGGGTACTGATGCCTTAGTTCATCTTGAGGAAGGAGACTATGCCACTTACCGTCACATATACCTGATGTCTCCATTGACGGGAGTCCGTACTCCGACGATGAGACCTGTTAGTATGCCATCTTCGAGTCGGGCTCAAGCTCGGGCTGCAGACGCCCCTTCCACCAGCAGGGCTGGTACATCTAGAGGTGGGGGTGGATTGGTTCCCCCGATTCCCCCGACCTATCATCATCCTGGATGGCTAGATATGCCGACTGAGCTGATGGGGTGGCAATATGGGACTACCTCTCCGATTCTGATCCCGATAGAGCCTCCGATGCCTGGCCACCGATATGTTAGAGACCCCGATTCACCACCGGTATGTTTTACAGCTTTGATTCACTACTCAGATACTTAGACACTCATTCCTTTACTGATACCCCTGCCTTTTGCATTTGCAGCCCCCTGTTGAGTACATGGATCAGGTGCTCGAGATAGTAGCTTCACTTGAGGGGATGGTCTTGCGGAGGGAGGCGCAGTTGTCCATTATGGGCTTCCAGGTATCCTTTAGTTTTCTAGCATTGTATCTTCTGATAACATGTTGATTTTGGACATTTTACTGCATTAATAGGCTACTTGTATAGAGCACATCTGACATTCACCACATTCATGCATTATTCCTGCGTACATCCACTATGTGTAGCTTGCTTGCATCTGTATCCGATATACATGTTTTGGCTAATGTATTCAAACTGTATTTTTCATTTTCAGATGCCTCCAGTATATGCTCAGCCACAAGCCAGGCCACCTGGGCCTTCTCGGGGAAGTGAACCATCTGGGTCTTTTCGAGGAGCTGGGCCATCTGGGCCTTTTCGAGGAGCTGGGCCATCCAGGCCTTTTCGAGGAGCTCGAGAAGAAGGATCGTCTCGCAGACGCAGGGCACATATTATAGAGGCGGAGCCCGATGAGGATGAGCAGGAGGATGTTGCAAATCGTCAGTCAGAGACATCTGTTGACAGAGAGAAGGGCTCTAGTCTTGGCTCCGAGAGTGGAGGCGAGGCTGAGGGGGATCCTGAGGACGACAGCTCCGACTCGGACGGTGATGGGGGTGCAGAGGCTATTCCGCAGAAGAGGATGAAAAGGGCCTCTTATTCCTGCTCTCGAGAGCATTAATGTTGCGGTTCTCTATTTTATTTACCTTTTTGCTAGTAGTTGTAGCACATTGTGCATTATTAGGCAGTTTTTATTGTTGTAAAACTTGTGCCCTTTGTTTGCAAAATGAAGCATGATGGAATGAAACGACTTTCGAAAAAGGTGTTGTATCTTAAACTCTTAGCATCATATCGCATCGTTTTGCACCATAATAAGATTGAATGAAAATGTGCATTGCGCATTTGCCCAGTCAGGTAGTGAACCGACGCAATAACTTAACTTACTAAGATACAACAAAACCTTAGCAAGTTTACAACTCGATAAGCAAAATACAACAGTGTTGACAACTTAATAAACAAATCTTAACAAGAAAATTGTTTAAACAAAGAGTACCAACTCAAACACACGAAAACACGACAGCTCGTCAAACAACTCGATAAGCAAAACGACAACTCGATAAGCAAAACAACAACTCGATAAACAAAACAACAACTCAATAAACGAAACTTAACAAAACAAAATGTGCTTCGGACGATTTGGGCAACGGAATGTATCCGAAACATAGGGAAATGGAGGCCTTCGACATACCCTTTGCATGGAAATGCTTGAAACTTCCTCCTGGAGGGTAAAACAGGGCCAAGGGCACACATTGGAGCATGGCCGGCCACTTTTGGGAGCTGGCTGGCCAGCTTTATTGCAAGAGGAGAGCCACCGGCCATTTTTGAAAAAAAGAAGGGTCGGCCTGCCAGAAAAGGTGGCCGGCCAGCCACTTAATTCAACAGCCATCAGATTTTTGACACGTGTCCCCCGAATAGTGTTTTCTCCTCTTTAAAAGCTCCAACTTCGGGACTCATTCATTTCATCACTCCTTTGCACAAAAAATGGAGGCATTTCTCGTAAAAAATCTCACATCTTGGATCTCTTCTTTAGATGTCTCGGAAAAGTTAAACTTCCGGGGTTTCGGCTTGAATGCACTATTCACGCTGAGTCGTACTCCACTGCACCTTCCTTTCCTCCATGCCGCGGCAAGGTTCTGGAACCCCGTGACGCACGTCTTTAGCTTTGGTGGGCAAGAGGTATGTCCAACTTTTGAAGATTTTCAAGTTTTGATGGAGTCTGAACGTTCGGAAGAGATCTTGCCTCAGTTTCGCTTTGGCCACGCCCAAGCTTTAGGGCGGATGTGTGGACTTACCGCGCATGATGCTTGATCTCTGATTTGTAATGGGGAACTAGATATCCTCGGTTTGATCCATCGCTTTTCTGGTGCCGGTGACCGCGGCGACCACCATTGGCAAGGTTTCCGACAACATGCGCTGTGCTTGTGCATGCTATCTCACTTCCTGCTTGCCCCGGGCCTGGATGGACCCAGCATCCGTTTGATTGAAGTTGCTCAGGGCTTGAAGGAAGGGAAGAGCTGTATTGCTATGGCGTTGGCCGAAACACTGATGGGCTTAGACGCTTTCCACCGTCAGGAGACGACCAGATTTGCGAGGAGTCCACTACTGCTGTAGGTAATGTTTCCCACCCAATCTTACATATGTATTTGCTCGCATCACTCGGCTCTCAGCCTCGGTTTTTCTCACAGAACCCTTGTCTCACTGTTCTCTCATCGCACATCTCTCTATTCTTTATTCTCTTATTTTTCATCCCTCCCCAGGTATGGTTGATGGATAAACTGCAGGTTGTGGACTCTTGCCCTGCCTACTCAGCCCGTGGCTACTTCTTTCGACAACATCTGGTTGATGCGCTTGATGAGGGATGGTGGTTCAACTGGATGTGCAATTTGTCTGCTGACCGCATTGCTTGGCGTTGTCCTTGGCTCAATCTTCCGGCAATGAGCTATAGCATGTCCTGGCAGACTGGGGTCTAACTGATTGGTCTGACTCACTGTGTGTTCTATTTTCCGTTCCGGTTCCAGCGTGAGTTTGGCCATGATCAGACTTGCCCGCCAAAGGGGATTGAGTGCACGCTTTTAGGTCCGAGGTGCCTGACTTGCCCGATATGCCTGACATGGAGGACTAGAGAGCTCTGGCCCTGCTCCCACTTTCGTTGCACTTTGTCGGCGAGTCTTTGGGATTGGCTTAATGAAGAGGCACAGATTGGGCCTAGCTTGGCATCAGAGGCTTCGACTAGCTCCGGGAGGGGGCGTAGGGACACCTGACTTGACCATGCCCCGGACTTATTGCTTTATCAGTACTTTCAAATTTTCTTTATGAGTGTAATAAAAAGCAACTCCAATTGTATGCAAGAGCAAGAGAACTCTGTTTTGAAATCAATAAAATTGAAAGTTGTGATACTGAAAATTTTTCGCTTGGGTCCAAAAATGGTCTTAGTTGTAAAAAAAGACTAATTTGAACAAAGTCAACTTTTATTAAAACTTTTCAAAACTATTTTCGATATGGATCGAATCGACACGCTTTGAGATCATCCTTTGAGATGCACAACCCCGGATCCTAGCAACTGGAAAGTTGCCCCTAGTCTAAATAGTACCGTGGCACTGCGTGGCAACGGAAAGTTGCCCCTTGTCTGACTAGCACTGTACCGGAGATCACGGCGAATGCTGATGGAAAAAGATGGCTGAGATGATCAAAATGGACAAAGTTGATCGGGGAAAAGTTTATGGCTGAACTTCAGGATGAAGTTGCCTACGTATCCCAAAGATGGGAATCAAGCCTTACGTAGTTCAGGCTCAGGTTCGCTCGGGTATTTTCACTCTCCTTTTGCGCTCTAACTTTTGCCAAGGCCGCCCTTTGCGGGTTTTCAACCTTGCGAGCTCAGTTTTTATGATTTCAAATTTTCTGTGCTCTGAGTTTTGCCTAGGTTGCCCTTTCGGGTTTTCGGCCTAGCGAGCCTCTCAAGGGTAATATTTCTTCTACTTGTCCATATTGATCGGTTGTGAGAACTCTAAGCCATCTAGATCCATCAAAACCACAGCTTCACCTGACCAGATTGACTTGATGATGTAGAGACCAGTCCAATTGGGTCTGAACTTGCCCCTTGGGTCGTGGATGGGAGCTCGGTTGTCCTTGAGCACCAAATCTCCTTCTTTTAAATTCCTGGACTTAACCTTCTTGTTGAAAGCCCGGGCAATTCTGCATTGATAACCTTGGACATGGTATAGTGCTTTCAGCCTTCTTTCATCAAAGAGCATAAGTTCCTCAAATCTGCTCTGCTGCCAATCCGCTTCGGCTATCTGACACTCAGCCAATACTCGTAATGACGGGACCTCAATCTCAATAGGCAGAACGGCCTGCATCCCATAAACCAATGAGTCTGAGTCGCCCGGTAGAAGTTCTCGATTGAAGTCCGGTAGCCCCAGGCGAGCAATGGCTTATCTGGCGGTCGGAGGTTTCCACCATCTTCTGCAGTATGTGCTTGATATTCTTGTTGGCGGCCTCAACCGCTCCATTGGTCTGCGGCCGATAGGTAGATGACTTATGAAAAGCCACATTGTATTTCTCCAATAAATCAATCACCTCCTTCTTGAAGTGGGAACCATTGTTTGAAATTATTTCGTTTGGGACCCCGTAGTGACAGATGATGTTGTTTCTGATAAATTTTGCGACGTGCGAAGCCTTCAACACCGCATAAGATTAGGCCTCAACCCACTTTGTGAAATAATATATCGCTACCAAGATGAACTCATGCCCATTCGACCCCTTCGGGGTGACAGCCCCGATCACATCGATTCCCCAGACTAAAAATGGCCATGGCGAAGTCATGTTGTATAGCTTTGACGGCGGAATGTTCATGCGATTTGCATGAATTTGACGCTTGTGGCATCGCCGAACAAAACCAATACAATCCTCCTCCATGGTGGACCAGTAGTAACCCTATCTGAGGATCTTCCGTGCCAACATTACCCCATTCATGTGCGCACCACATTCTCCCCCGTGGATGGCTTCCATTAGACACTTTGACTCTTTGGCATCAACACACAGTTTATGCATTCCCAGATGACCCCTTTTATACAGCTTACCCCCACAGATGATGAACTGAACGGCCATTCTTCTGATTGCCCTCTTGTCTTTGGCATTTACCCCTGGCGGGTATGCTTCTTTCTCCAAGAAGTTCCAGATGTCGTAATACCAGGGGTTTTCGTCCTGAACTTCATCTATAGCGGCAATCGACTCGTAGGCAGGTGCAAATTTCTGGTCGATGATGACTGGATGTATCCGGACTCCACACGGGATGTCTATCATGGAAGATAGAGTTGCTAAAGAATCTGTGAACCTGTTGTTCTCCCTTAGTAGATGAGTAAAACTTAGCTTCTCAAACCGAGGGATCAGTAAGTCCAAGGTCTGGTGATACATCATCATCTTTTTCTCTTTTACTTTCCAGTCTCCTTTAGCCTGAGACACAACAAGGTTCGAGTCCCCAATGACGTCCAACCGTCTTGCCCCTAGTTCGAGTCGCTTCTAGACCAAAGAATGCACGCCTCATATTCTGCTTCGTTGTTCAAGACTTTGAATCGGAGTTTGAAGGCTAGAGGGATACGGGAATTGTCGGGTGCTATCAACAACACTCCTATCTCATACCCATATTGATTTGACGCTCCGTCAAAGTACATCGTCCAGGTTTCGTCGTCGATATGCAAAATGGCCTCATTTGGGAATAAGTACTCGACTGCTTCACCCCCTTCCACTGGATGGTCGGCTAAGAACTCGCCATCGCTTCCTTTTGACCGACTTATGGTTACGTACTTTAGATCAAATTCGGAGAGCAACAACAACCAACGAGCTAGCCTACCCGTAAGTGCTGGTTTCTCGAAAAGATATTTGATGGGATCAAGTCGTGAAACCAACATTACAGAGTGAGCTAACAGGTAGTGCCGCAGCTTCTTGGTAGCCCATACCAAAGCTAAGCAAGCCTTTTCCAGCGGAGTGTAGCGGGTTTCGTACTCTAGCATCTTCTTGCTTAGATAGTAGATGGCTCTCTCCACCTTGTCTTCTGATTCTTGCGCAAGCATGCAGCCCATTGTAGTCTCAGTTACTGACAGATACAAAATCAACGGTTTCCCTGGTTCTGGCGGTGACAGCACGGGCGGGTTCTGTAAATATTCTTTAATCTGTTCAAATGCAGCTTGACATCGGCCGTCCCATTGGAACTTCTTTCCTTTCTTGAGGAGGCCAAAAAGTGGTTCACAAGTCAAGGTTAATTTTGAGATAAACCGTCTTATGAATTGCACTTTACCCAGAAAGCCTCGCACCTCCTTTTCAGTCCTTGGTGGTGGCATTTCTAAGATGGCCTTGATTTTGGAAGGGTCGACCTCGATGCCCCTTTGTGTAATCAGAAACCCTAGCATTTTTCCCGCTGTAACACCAAATGTACACTTCTGAGGGTTCAGCCGCAACCGGAATTCCCTGATCCTTTGAAAAAACTTGTGCAAGGCGGTGTAGTGGCCCTCTCTTTCTTTGGATTTGACAATCATGTCGTCCACGTACACCTCAACCTCTTTGTGGATCATGTCGTGTAATATTGTGGTTGCGGCCCGTTGATAAGTAGCTCCAGCATTCTTCAACCCAAATGGCATGACTCTATAGCAGTATGTCCCCCACGGGGTGGTGAATGCAGTCTTTTCCCGGTCTTCTGGCGCCATCACTATCTGGTTGTAGCCTGAGAAGCCATCCATGAATGAGAGCAAAGCATGCCCTGCTGTGAAATCCACCAACTCATCGATATGCGGTAGGGGAAAGTCGTCCTTCGGACTAGCTCTGTTCAAATCCCTGAAATCCACACATACCCGGATCCTGCCATCTTTCTTCGGCACTGGAACAATGTTGGCCAACCAAGTCGGGTATTCGGATACCAGCAGGAAGCCTGCATCAATTTGCTTGGTGACCTCTTCCTTAATCTTAAGAGCCCAGTCCGGGCGGATCCTCCTGAGTTTCTACTTGACAGGTCGGGCCTCGGGGTCAAGGGGGATCCGATGTTGTACAATCTCAGGATTGATTCCAGGCATGTTTTCGTAGGACCACGCGAAAACATCTTTGAAATCTTTTAATAAAGCGACTAAGCGCTCGCGTTTCTCCGAAGACAACGTGGACCCGATCTGGACCAGCTGCGGGTCCTCCTCAGTACCAATATTCATGGTAGTGATTTCATCCATTAAAGGTTTGACAAATCTCTTTTGCTCTTGCTCAATTAAACGTTGCAAAACCGGAGGAATTTCGTCCTCGTCGTTTTTGTCAAAGTTTTGAAAGTCTGAATTAATGCAATAAATCAAGGGCACAGAAAAGTACTCAGAAACCACAGTTACTTGATTCTCATTAAGCACATCCAAATCGTCCGATTCATTTACAACAGACTCAAATGAAAAGGAATAAGGGGACCTAGACAGATCGGGTATCCGTTATCATCCCGGATTACCAGATTCAGACTTCGAGCCGAACTCGATTCACTCACAAGACTCGGTGGAATCAGATTCCGCCACTACTTGACCCAGATCGCTGGACAAAAATCCCTCCTCGTATTGCCAAGTGAGAGAGGGTGCGATAGATGCATCCAAGATAGTCGCTGGTAGGCCCGTAGCCGTTTCATCCCCAATCATGGAAACCGAGAAGTTATCCCCCAAGCACTTATGGTCGATCGGAGGATCAGAAAGTAGACATGCCAGTGCTACCCTCATTTCAAACTCTATGCCCTCAGGATCCACTGCCTTACACTGCTCAACCTCAGCTGATGGGTCTGTTTGCTCTGTGGCAACATCATCCCCGGATAGTTACAGGTCGAAGAAGATCTCGAAACCTGGCACGCGCTTCTTCTCTGCGTTTAGCCATGGCTCTGGGAAGCCGCAAAATGGAAAGTCCTCCCCTTTTTGGACAAAGCGTCCGTTCAGGGTACCCCGAATGGGCCTATGTATTAACTCAAAAGGCTTCCCAGCCTGCTTTGCTCTGGCTCTTCCGGCCATTTCCTTTTCCTTCCTCACCCAGTCCTCTTTGGTGGGCAGATAACCCAAGCCAAATGTATGAGGGTTGTGTGGCACTTCGGCCAATGCTGTAACGCCTTTCCGGCCGCTCCTTCCTAATCCCATCCTGAGGATATGTTGTAGCTCGTTCATGAGGTAGACAAATTGAGCACTGACGTACACTCCCTCATTCACAGCCATGATATTCTGCACCGCCCGGGCCTCAGCCAAAGTGAACCCTGATAAGAAAACATCCTCCGTGCCATGCTCGATTTCCAAGACAGGTGTGGACACTTCTAGTGGCGGATGGATTGATGAATTCCCGAAGACAATGGCCACCCCCTTCCCGTGAGGGTACTTCAACATCTAATGTAGAGTGGAAGAAACTGCCTTTACTTGGTGCAACCACGGCCGCCCCAAGAGTAGATTGAAGGTTGCGGTAACGTCCAAGACGTGGAATTCAATGTTATGTTGTCCCGGACCAACCTGAGTCTGAATTTTGACAATCTCCATCACTTCCCTGCTAGTATTATCATATGCCTTGATCACCTGAGTAGTCGGCGCGAAGTCCGCGGGCTTCAACCCGATTGTGTATGCTGTTCTGGCTGGGCAGACATTGATGGCGGACCCGGTATCAACAAATACCACCGGTATCCATTTGTCTCTACATTTCACGGAAACGTAGAGGGGTTTGTTATAATCTGTGCCCTCAGGCGGTAGTTCTTTGTCTGAAAAGGTTAATGCCGGGGAACCTCCTCCCGGAAAGACCAGCCCAACTAGCTGCTCTGGTGTAGTATCTATATAGAGTTTGGCCTTGTCCATGGCAGATAGGATAGCCTGTCTGTGTACCCGCGATGCCATAAGCAGTCCCCAGATGGAGATGTCTGCTTGTATCTTCTTTAATTACTTAAGCACAGCTTCTTCTTTAATCTGCTTTTCCCTCTGTTTCTCAGCTTCCTTGTCTTTCCCAGACACCTTAGGTTGGTCTAAGTGCAGGGGCTTAAAATACCGCCCACTTCTTGTCATATGAGCGACCTCGTCAATATACCAGGTATCATTTGGTTGATTATTCCCCCAATCCTCATCCATGTGGGCAAGACATAAATCATCGTCTTCCCACCACATTCCGTCGGCAGCCGACAGACACCTGTCCGGCTCCGGTATGATCGTACTCGCAGCACCTTTAGTCCTCATGCCCGCAGCATTTTCTGTTCCCGTGCACACAGCACTCTCGACCCCCACATGGGCCTTAGCTTTTCTGATTCTCTCGGAATCCTCAAATTTTTGTTGTTCCAACTACGTCAGTATAGCTGGTTGTTCAATACTCCCTGCATTTACAATGCCCAAGTTCTGAGCGAAATTCTTAGTGCCGGCGCTCTCCGGCGGTGTATTCTGACTCTCGGCCCTTCCGCCACCATCGATATTTCGCCTCTGCCGCCCTGCTCGTTGATATTCTACAATGTCTGGTTGATCATCTAACCATCCGGTAACTTCTGTCGACTCCTCATACTCGAACCAGTTTATTGCCGCATCCCCTAATTCTTGGTCACTGAAGAATTGGAGGTTGGCAAGGTCCTCTCCCACAGCTGTTAGATCATCCGTTCCCCGTTCAAATCTGTCCCCTTGAATTGCACATAATTTCGCTTCTTCTCGCAGCCTACACTCATTGCATCGCCCATCGATGGATGTATTCACTTGGATCAGAGACCCTCCAAATGAGATTCCCATCTGCTCAATTCCAGATTCAACAACCCCACTTTCCTCTGAAATCTACCCTGTCCTATCTTCGGTGGTCACTACCATTGGCTCAGATCAGGTTGTAGAGATGTCTATCATGCACAAGTCAGTGCAGACAGGAAGGATCACCTCCGACTTAGGTATGTGGGATGGGGTGATATAGATACTAGGATCGTAAGACGCGACCCCAGTTTAGATGAAGTTGATTCTGTTGGGAGGAGGAGCTTGGTTATGTGGTGGGAGAGGATTTGTTGTGACGTTGGGTTTGTCGGGAGGTGCGATCACCTGTTTGTCAATAAGATCCTGGATCTCATAACACAATCTAAAACAACGGTCGGTGTCATGACCGTGCTGTTCGTGATACGCGCAGTATTTTGCAGGGTCATGAGAGGGAGGGAGTGGATTTGGCAGTGGCCTCGGCTCTAGGGGCGTCAAATGCTTCTTCCTGATTAATACCCCCAGAGCTTTGGACAGCGGCATATATAGGGGGGTGAAGGTTCTTTGGCCTCGGGGCTGGTACTTGGCGGTTTGGGTATTGCTTCCAGATGCGCCAAAGAAAGGCGTAGCTGCCATGGGTCTTGGGGGAGGGGGAATGGTGGTGACCATGCTCACCTCGTCTCGTCAGGCGCTATACCACTCGGCCTGCGTTGTTATTACGGTTGAAAGTCCTTCTAGGTTGCTCCCTATCCCAGTCGATCGACCTTGTTTCATGGCATCCTCGACCAGACCCCATCTCGTGTAAATCTGAGAAGGTGGGAAAAGGGAGTACAATCATCTTCTGCATCAATTTTGGTTGGAGATTGCGCACAATCATCCTGATTTGATCTTTGTTCGTAGGCCTCAAGGTCATCATTGATGCCTTCGCCCTCCATCGAGTTACGAAATCTGAGAAAGTCTCTTTAGGCTCCTGTCTCGTTGTCTCGAGATCACGGGTTGTAATCTCGATCTGTGTATTGTACGAGTACTGTGTGACAAAGGCCTCAGCTATTTCATCCCAGCTTCTTTTTACCTCATCCTCTAACTTCGCATACCAGATGGCGGCCACACCCGACAGGGTTCGACCGAATAGTGAAAGCTTTTGTGGTCGAGTTAGGCCTATTGGCCGCAGGATGTCTGAGAATAGCCGAAGATGGACCATGGGGTCTCCGGACCCGTCGAAACGGTCAATTTGTGGCATCTTGAACCTATCGGGCAATGTCACGGCCACGTCGGTGTATCCGTCTTCGATGTCTGAAATAGCCTTTATCCCTTGTGATTTCTTGAAAAGTTTCTCAAGTTTGCTCAGTTTTAGAGCTGTATGGTCTGTTTCGAACTCAAAGGGAGAGTCCGGGTGGTTGGGTGGTTGGGTTTTGGACAGTTGAGGCAGAAGCGGGGGCGAAGCTGGCTCCGTTGGAAGGTTTGTGTCCTCTTGGATATTCTGGACATTTGGCACGGTGTTCTGGGTGTTTAGCAGAGCATTACGGGCGATGAGGTGCTCGCCGTAATGGGGCCTCGTGGAGGAGGAACGATGTGAAGCAATGCTACATTCTCATTGCAGCCTAGTGATTAGCTTTCGCCTTGGGCCATGATTGTAGCTTGTTTGGAGAACTCGCTGGCGGGCGGCGTCCTCTTGCATCTGTTTATGCTCTCCTCAGATTTGGCGCATTAGGGCTTCCACCCCCGACGTATTTTGCTGATCCATCTGACTGACCGGTAGATCTATCTCGATAGCAACAATTGAGACCTCAGTCCTACTATCCTCTGATGGAGTAACCCACTGTTCTGGCAACCTCTGTTCTGACACACTGCGCTTCCTTGGCTTTCTCCTGACAACAGGGGGTAGAGAATAGAACACTGGATGTCCGTCAACCAGATCCTCAGATCGATTGAGTCGACGACCTCGTGTCCAAAGTGCTTGGGGAATATCTACTGAGTCGGAAGCAATGGTGCTAAAACTGCCCTAGCAAAAGATAAATAAAGCAAAAAGGAAATAAATAACCAGATAAATGAACAGCATGACAGCTTAAAATAAATACACAACACACAGTTGGGCATACAACACACGGTTGATGAGCTGAAAACACACTGTCTCCAAATACTGATCACTGTCCCTGAAACACTGTTCCCCAAAGACTAAATCCGATACCCGCAGATAATCGATTCTCAAATACTGACTGATGCCCGTAGGCCTGATGCCCAAACTTGCAAACTGATACATGCATTCCTGTAGAGACGCACTCTAAAGCACATAACAAGCAAGTGAGAGCCAAAACACCCCTATGTTGGGGTAGGGTTCCCTGTCCTATTTTGTCAGGAACTAGGGTTTCACTATGCACGCAACGGCTTCAAACAACTTATATCGGGTAAGCAACCTGTCCTAGTTTGGCATGGTCACTACGGATTTCGATATGCACTAGGTCGAATGGTCAAAGAGGGTGCCCCAGTAAAACCGGGGTTTGTATTCCCATACTGGCAGAGCCCATAACCGGTCAGCCTTATGGTCATGCCTTGACAAGACAAGCCTCCGGCAAACCCTTCAGGAATAGCATATGGCAAATACGGTGTCCTAGGCGCATCGATGCAAATGCAATGCAAAGAAACACACAAGTGCAGTCAAAACCAGATATCATGAGTTCGAGTCAAGTTCTCTAAATCCCCAGCAGAGTCGCCAGAATCAGAGATGTCCGGGGGACTCGCCATACCTGACTCGACGATTTGTGTCACGGTTCTTAATCTTGAACCAAAGAGTCCAAATCCGGAAAATTGTTTTGAGAAAACAGATTTTTTTTTAAAGAAGTGCCAAACATGGACTGCTTTACCAGATACAGAGTCACCACCTAAATATTTTATTTTTGGAAAATTTAGGAAACCCTGACTCGTTTTCCTAAGGCCACGTGTCCGTCATCACCAAAGTTGCCTTGGCTCGAACTTGGGTACGATTAGAAGGTCACTTCGCGCCACTTCGCCCGATCAAAGATCGGCCTCTACTAACCATGATATCTAGTTTTGAAAACTTTGTGTGCTCTTATTCTGGTTATTAGCCTAGGTTACTATGTGATGCGCACAGCATACAAGTATAGACTGAGTCGTCTAAATTGGAACAAAACACTTTATGTTTGTTTGTGAAAATGGTATGCTACTTGCAAGTAGGCTTAAAATGCGGATTTTGCCACCCTCGGATGGGCTTAGAAAACATAATTTTGCCACTGTCTAGTGGGCTTAAAACACACAGTCAATGTATTGTTCCAATCCAAATAACCCAACCTTCACCCACAGGCATTCAACGCAGTTATATCACATGAGCAGTTAGCCTCATGGTAAGCATGTTATTCATGACAACACTCACACGCATGCAAGGATGCTAAAGCATAAAACTCACCGAGTACTCCAAGCCAAAACAGAAACTGATTAGAAATCCATGCATGGTTCCTAAGTATACAGAAATGCCTAATGCAACACATGCAAAAATGCAATTATAGCAGGCTCGGCTATTCTAAACATGGCATATGGAATGCAACAGCTAACAAGTATTCAATTTGGAATTGAAATACAAATGCAGTTAGTATGATGCGCCGAGCCCGGTGCATGCAAAACAGATGAATGAATGCAAACATGCTATCATATTGTATGCTAATTGAAACATGCCCTAATCTAACCATCATAAGCAGGTAAATAAAAGGGAAGAAAGACGTGGGGTTGGAAGACATACATCACACTCACGCACACTTATTACAATTATTGGCCTCGCACAGAGGGTCCAAATAAATAGTACAGTCTCAAATGAATAGTATAGTCCAAATATGTACAAATTATTACTTAACAAATTAACTAAGAAAAAAAATAAACTAGCATGCAAGCCAGGGACTGTCTTGACTCTTCTCCAGATGGTGAATGATGCATGTCCAGGTTGCCTTGTGCAAAAATCCACTGCGATGCCCCAATTAGCCTCGCTTATGGCGGTTTTGGAAAGCGCCAAGCCCTAAGATCACGATTCTTGATTTGTCGCAACAGAGAGCGTGAAAGGCATGGCAATGTATTTTCACAAATGTATGCATGCCTCGATCCTCGTACACCAATCACGATCTCGATGCATGATGGCCGAGGAATCGAATTGCACAACTCAATATAGAATGAATGCACATGAAAACTCAACTAAAACCTAACTCCATCATGGATAATCCGGTGTCAAGGATCGAATTGAGACACGCCCGCACTCAAGTAATCGAACGCCTCATTTCTCAGTGCTCAAGCTAACCCTATCCCGAACACAATGCAATATGCATAACATGCATGAAATGCAACTAAGATACATCCTAACATGCAGCATGCTATGAAATGGCATACACGATGCACGAGGTAACATGGCATACACAATGCACTAGCCTACAACTTAGCATACACAATGCTATGGACTGAAATGACATACACAATGCAATATGAACTTACACTAACACAAGTGGACCTCAACCACACTCACGCAAGAGGCCATTAGATGAAAATGAGACACTCGAAATGCGTGCACACGTGCACGCAAACCGATGACCGATCTTAAGGCACGAAATGCCACTCTAACATGACATGGAAAAGCATGGAATATGGCATATTTAGCATGAAAATTTCAGAGGCAATAAATGATGCAAAACAGCCCCGAAAGATGGCGAAATGACACCCGATGCATGGAATAGGTCCCGAAACATGAAATTAGGCATATGGAATGTCCTATAACTATGCAATGCATGCATTATTTGAACATGGAATGTGAAGACAGAGTCAATAAAGCCCAAAAATAAGCACATTTATAGTTCTAAGTGAGGCCAAACAGCAAATGCAAATGGGGCTAAACTAGCATGCAAAAATGGCCCCAAAAGCAAGATAATGAAGCATGTGACAGCTGCTGACCCCAAAAAGAGAAGGGCCCTTCTACAATGTTGAAGAGGGGCCCAAAATATAATGTTTTAGAGTTTACCACAAGCCACAAAAACAGACACAGGTATGGAAAAATTCTCATGCAAAAAGTGGGCCTAAAGGAGGACAAAGAAGTAAGTGATGCATGATGGCCCCAAACAGATGAAGGTCCTTCAAAAAAGTTGAATACGAACCTAAAATATGACCTTTTACAGTTGATGATCAAACCCAAAACAGTGTACAAGTATGCTCAAAATACTATGCAAGATAAGGCCAAAAAGAGGGCTATAACACAAAGTATAAAAAGGATGCTTCAAATAGTAAGAGACCCTTAATGAAACATGAAAAGGGGGTCAAAATAAGGCCCTTTATATTTTGGACCAGAGTCCAAAAATAGAAGCACAAGAGGCTAACAAATCATGCAAAAATGGGGCCAAAAGAAGGATATAATGGCAAGTGGAAAAAGGGGACCCAAAATAGTGATGAGCCCTTCAACAATGTTGAAGAAGGGATCAAAAGAAACTACTTTACAGTTCAAAACATGCCTCAAAACAGTTTACATATAGGCCAAAAATATTACACAAGAAATAGGCATACAAGAGAGGTAATGAAGCAAGTGCAATAAGGAGGCCTCAAACAGTGAGAGGCCCTTAAACAAACATAAAATAGAGCTCAAAAAAATGCCATTTTCAGTTAGGGCCGGAGCTCAAATATGCAAGAAAGTATGGCTAATGTATTGAACAAGAATAGGACCAAAAGGAGGAGAAATGTACTCACCCTTGTAGACTAGTCTTGGACAGCTTCTTAGCACAAGAAATGGTGCTTCTCAAGCTTTGGAAAGCTGCTCCAAATGGCTGGAATGGAGGTGGTGGTGTGGTGCTAGATGGTAGTGTAGAAATGGTGTATGGTTTAGGAGGTTTGAGTGCTTGAAGTGAGGGAGAGAGGGGGATGCAATATATGGCTCAAAGGGAATTTTTTCTAACCCTTTGCAAGGGGGCTGGGGCTGCTGTATATGTAGGCAAAAGGGGGAGAAAAGGGGGGGGGGGAAATGGAGGGGAAATGAATTCAAGTTTCCCCCTAAAAGTTGGTCCCCCGGATACAAAATCTGAGGGGGAAAGAGATGCATATTTGGACTGTACCTGCTGTAAGGATTCTGGTCGGCTGGTTATTGGGCTTGCAGGTGGCCGGCCGGCCCTCCCCACGGCCGGCCGGCCAAGGGTCAAAAGGGTCAAGTGGCATTAGTGGCCGGCCACCACAGATTGGTGGCCTCCCATGTGTGCTCAACACAGCCATGTGGTCAAAAACTGGAGAAAATGAACCAAGAGAGAGAACAACCCACTTTTCAAAGGGGTTCAAAAGGTTCAAATGGAATTACTGGCCGGCCACCAAATATTGGTGGCCTCCCAGATGTGTACATCACAAATATGGGGTTTAGGGTGCAAGAAATGGCCCAAGGGTGGTCAACATTGGCTTTGAAATGAGAAGAAACGGGCGACGGAGGGCAATGAAGGGATAAAGTTGGATGACATAACAATTACTGGCCTCCCACCCTTCTATGACCTTCCTGGTGATGAAACAGAGGTCCCTGCCAAAAATGAACAGAAACCGATGCAAAATGAAGGTTCGGGGGCCGAAACGCGCAGCTTGGGGCCCTGAAAACCGACTGTTAGGCACCGGGAGTGGTGTTCAACCACGAAGTTGGTCTCTCGGACCACAGTGTCCCTTAAAAGGGAGTAAATAAGATGCATGCCAAAAACTGGAGCAAACGGAGGTGGCTAGGCGGTCTCGAACCGAGGCACTCGGCCTGACGGCTCCGAAAATCGGGAACCGGGCTCCGAAATGGGCAAAATGGCCTACGACCACGAAACGTAGCCCACGGCCACTGAGAGATGATCTACGAGACCTCTCTCTCCCTTTGGGA
Source organism: Camellia lanceoleosa (assembly GCA_025200525.1). Classification (NCBI taxonomy): domain Eukaryota; kingdom Viridiplantae; phylum Streptophyta; class Magnoliopsida; order Ericales; family Theaceae; genus Camellia; species Camellia lanceoleosa. The sequence goes on along the minus strand of CM045772.1, from coordinate 115,713,925 downwards.
AGAGAAACAGAGAAAATTGAGCCTGGTTCGCAAATCGAGGCAAGGCACAGAAAAGCCCGGAAGTCCGGAGGCAGGGCTCACGGCCGAGACTCTGAAACCTCTGGACGAGCACGATATGCAACATCACCAAGCGCTCAATCGGTGACGTCTGAGTCTTAAGGTCGGTCAAAAATGGGGTGTCTACACATATATTTCAGATCGAATTCGGAAAGTAACAACAACCAACGAGCGCCTACCAGTAAGCGCCGGTTTCTCGAATAGATATTTGATGGGATCCAATCTTGAAACCAACATTACAGAGTGAGCTAACAAGTAGTGCCGCAGTTTCCTGGTAGCCATACCAAGGCTAAGCAAGCCTTTTCCAAAGGTGTATAACGAGTCTCATACTCCAGCATCTTCTTGCTCAGGTAGTAGATGGCTCTCTCCACTTTGTCCTCTGATTCTTGCGCGTGCATGCAGCCTATTGTAGTCTCAGTTACTGAAAGATACAAAATCAACGGTCTCCTAGCTCTGGCGGTGACACCACGGGTGGGTTCTGTAAGTATTCCTTGATCTGTTTAAAAGCAGCTTGGCATCGGCTATCCATTGGAATTTCTTTCCTTTCTTCAGGAGACCAAAAAGTGGTTCACAAGTCAAAGTTAATTTTGAGATAAACCGTCTTATGAATTGCACTTTACCCAGAAAGCCTCGCACCTCCTTTTCAGTCCTTGGTGGTGGCATTTCTAAGATGGCCTTGATTTTGAAAGAGTCGACTTCGATACCTCTCTGTGTAATCAGAAACTCTAGCATTTTTCCCGCTGTAACACCAAATGTACACTTCTGAGGATTCAGCCGCAACTGAAATTCTCTAATCCTTTGAAAGAACTTTTGCAAGGTGGTGTAGTGGTCTTCTCTATCTTTGGACTCGACAATCATGTCGTCTACGTACACCTCAACCTCTTTGTGGATTATATCGTGTAATATTGTGGTCGCGGCCCGTTGATATATAGCTCTAGCATTCTTTAACCCAAATGGCATCACCCTGTAACAGTAAGTACCCCACGGGGTGGTGAAAGCAGTCTTCTCCCGGTCTTCAGGTGCCATCACTATCTGATTGTAACCCGAAAAGCCATCCATGAATGAAAGCAAAGCATGCCCCGCTGTGAAATCCACTAACTCATCGATATGGGGCAAAGAAAAGTCATTTTTCGGACTGGCTCTGTTCAAATCCCCGAAATCCACGCATACCCGGATCCTGCCATCCTTCTTCGGCACCGGAACAATGTTGGCCAACCAAGTTGGGTATTCGGATACCAGCAGGAAGCCTGCTTTAATTTGCTTAGTGACCTCTTCATTAATCTTGAGGGCCCAGTCCGGGCGAATCCTTCTGAGTTTTTGTTTGACGGGTCGGGCCTCGGGGTCAAGAGGGATCCGGTGCTGTACAATCTCAGGATCGATCCCAGGCATGTCTTCGTAGGACCACGCGAAAACATCTTTGAAATCTTTTAATAAAGCGACTAAGCACTCGCGTTCCTCTAAAGACAACGTGGACCCAATCTGGATCATCCGCGGGTCCTTCTCAGTACCAATACTCACAGTAGTGATTTCATCTATTAAGGGTTTAACAAATCTCTCCTGCTCTTGTTCAATTAAGTGTTGCAAAACCAGAAGAATTTCTTCCTCGTCGTTTTCATCAAAATTTTGAAAGTCTAAGTTAATGCAATAAATCAAGGGCATAGAAAATTACTCAGAAACCAAAACCACATCATTCTCATTAAGCACATCCAAATCGTCCGATTCTTCGGTTACAACAGACTTAAAAGAGAAAGAAAAAGACGACCTAGACAGGACTGTGGTATCCGGGTTATCACCCCCTGGAATACCGGACTCAAACTCAGTCGAGCTAGAACCTGATTCTGACTCAACAGATTCGGAGGAATCAGATTCCGGCTCACTACCTGACCCGGTGCTGCTTGACAAAAATCCCTCTTCATACTGCCAAATGAGAGAGGGTGCGATAAATGCATCCAAAATGTTTGCTGGTAGGCCCACAGCCGTTTTATTCCCGATCACACACACCGAGAAGTTATCCCCCAAGAACTTCTGTTCGATCGGAGGATCTGAAAGTAGACACGCCAGCGCTACCCCCATTTCACTTTCGGCATCCTCAGACTCCACTTTCTTGCTCTACTCAGCCTCAGCCAATGGGTCCGTCTGCTCTTCGGCAATGTCATCCCCGGATAAATGTAGGTCAAAGAAAATCTTAAAACATGGCACACGCTTCCTCTCCGCGTTCAGCCACGGCTCTGGGAAGTCACAAAACGGAAAGTCCTCCCCCTCCCGGACGAAGCGTCCGTTTAGGGTACCCTAAATGGGTCTATGCATCAGCTCAAAAGGCTTCCCCGCCTGCTTCACTCTGACTCTCCCAGCCATCTCCTTACCTTTCCTTACCCAATCCTCTTTGGTGGGCAGATAACCCAGGCCAAAGGTATGGGGGTTGTGTGGCACTTCGGCCAACGCTGCAACGCCCTTCCGGCCGCTCTTTCCCAATCCCATCCCGGGGATGTGTTGAAGCTTGTTCATGAGGTATACTGATTGTGCACTAACATACAACCCCTCATTAACAGCCATGATGTTCTGCATGACCCGGGCCTCAGCCAGGGTAAAACCGAATAAGAACACATCCTCCATACCGTGCTCAATTTCCAAAACTGGCGTAGATACTTCCGGCGGTGGATGGATCGATGAATTCCCAAAAACAATGGCTACTCCCTTCCCATAGGGGTATTTCACTATCTGATGCAAGGTGGACGAAACTGCCTTCGCCTGGTGCAGCCACGGCCACCCCAAGAGCATATTGAAAGTTGCAAGAACTTCTAAGACGTGGAAGTCTATTTCATGCTGTCCCAGCCCAACCTTGGTCTGAATTTTCACTGTCCCCATGACGTCTCTGCTCGTGTTGTCATATGCCCGAATCACTTGGGCTGTCAACACAAAGTCTGCGGTCTTTAAACTGATTGCATACACAGTTCTCGCTAGGCACACATTGATGGCGGACCCTGTGTCGACGAGTACCACAGGTATCCATTTGTTTCTACACTCCACAAAGATGTAGAGTGGCTTGTTGTGATTCGCTCCCTCAGGTGGCAATTCCTTATTGAAGAAAGTCAACATTGGAGTAGCCCCTCCTGGAAAAACTAAGCCCACCAGCTGTTCGGGCGTGGTGTCTATTGAGAACTTGGCCTTGTCCATGGCCGACAAGACAGCTTGTCGATGCACTCGCGATGCCATAAGCAGTCCCCAAATGGAGATATCTGCCTGTATCTTTTTCAACTGCTTCAGTACAGCGTCTTCTTTGAGTTGCTTCTCTTTCTATTTCTCTGCCTCCTTATCTTTCCCAGATGCCTCTGGCTGATCTAGATGTGGGGGCTTGAAATACCGCCCGCTTCTAGTCATATGATCGACTTCGCCGATGTACTAGGTATCGTCTGGATGGTTGCTCCCCCAATCCTCATCCATATGGGCAAGACATAAATCATCGTCCTCCCACCACATTCCGTCGGCAGCCAACAGACACCTATCTAGCTCCGGTACAATTGTACTTGCAGTACTCTCCGTCCACATGCTCGCAGCATTCTCTGTCCTCGTGTACACAGCACTTTCAGTCCCCTTAGGGCCCTTAGCTTTCCTGATTCTCTCAGAATCCTCAAACCTTTCTTGTTCCAATCACACAAGATACTGGTCGCTTAACACTTCCCACATCCACAATGCCCAAGTCCTGAGCGAAATTCTTAGCACCGGCGCTCTCCAGCGATTCATTCTGATTTTCGGCCCTTCCGACCACAACTAATATTCTTGCCCCTGCCGGGCCCCGTTCCGACTGAGCTTCGTCGACAACATCTAGTAGGTCATCAAGCCACCCGGTGACCTCTACTGACTCCTCAAAATCTGACCAGTTGACTACCATGCCCTCTGGCTCTTGTTCATTGAAAAATTAGAGGTTAGCAAAGTCCTCTTCCATAGCTGTCAGGTCATCTATCCTCCTCGACTGATTCATTCCTCAGATTACACAAGCTCCGCCTACGGCAATTCCACATCCGACCCCACTGCCCATTGATAGAATGTAGTCGCTCGGACTGTATACCCCCTCAGCAAAACTTCTAGATTCCTCATACTCTGACTCAGCAATCCCATTCTCCCCTAAAATCTCCCATGTTCTGTCTTCGACAGTCACCACCAATGGTTCGGGTTGGGCTCTAGAGATGTCCAACATACAGAAGTCAATGTAATCAAGAAGGAGCACCTCCGGCTTGGGTAGGTGAGAAGGAGTGATATAGATGCTAGGATCGTAAGACACGACCTTAGTCTGGATAAAGTTGATTCTTTTGGGGGGTGGAGCTTGGTTGTGCGGTGAGAGAGGGTTTGTTGTGACATTGGGTTTCTCTAGAGGCACAATCACTTGTTTGTCGACGAGATCTTGAATCTCATGATGCAATCTAAAACATTGGTCAGTGTCGTGACCATGTTGCTGGTGATATGCACAGTATTTTGCTGGTTTATGAGAGGGAGGGAGTGGATTTGGCAATGGCCTCGGCTCCAGGAGTTTTAAGTGCCCTTTCCTAATTAATACCCCTAGAGCCTTAGACAGGGGCATATACAGTGGGGTGAAGGCTCTCTGGCCTCGAGGTTGGAATCTGGTGGTTTGTGTGTTGCTTCCAGACGCGCCGAAGAAAGGTGTAGCTGCCATGGGTTTTGGAGGGGGGATGGTGGTGACCATGCTTACCTTCGAAGCTCTAGCATTTGCGGCATTGCTGGTGCCTGTATTATTGTTGCGGTTAAAGGTTCTTTGAGTTTGCTCTCTGTCTTAGTCAATCAAACCTTGTTTCATAGCATCCTCAATTAGTACCCCCATCTCGTGCAAGTCTGAAAAGGTAGGGAAGGGGAGCACTATCATTTTCTGCATCAATTTTGGCTGGAGATTGCGCACAATCATCCAGATTTGATCTTTATCTATGGGCCTTAGGGTCATCATTGAGGCCTTCGCCCTCCACCAAGCCACAAAATCCGAAAAGCTCTCCTTAGGCTCCTGTCTTGTTGTCTCAAGATCACGGGTTGTAATCTCGATTTGAGTGTTATAGGAGTACTATGCAATGAAAGCCTCGGCCATTTCATCCCAGTTCCGCTTAACATCATCTTACAACTTTGCATACCAGATAGCGGCCACACCAGACAAGGTCTAGCCGAATAGCGAAAGCTTCTGCGGTTTGGTGAGGCGCATCGGTCGCAGTATATCTGAGAACAACCGAAGATGGACCATGGGATCGCCGGATCCGTCGAAGCGTTCGATTTGTGGCATTTTGAACCTATCTGGCAGCGTCACAGCCACATCAGTATATCTGTCCTCGATGTCTGGGATGGACTTCACCCCTTGGGATTTCTTGAACAACTTCTCAAGCTTGCTCAACTTTAACGCTGTATAGTCCACCTCAAACTTAAAGGGAGAGTCCGGTTGATTGACAGGCGTAGGTGCCTTAGATAGTTGCGGTAGAATCGGGGGCCGGCCCCGTTGGGATGTCCGTATCTGCCTGGACATTTGGTGCCTCTCTGGGCGTTGGAATTCTTGATGGGAGAGGAACTTGTTGTGAAGCAGATGCCCCGGTTTGTTGTTGCAGCCTGGAAATTAACTCTGCCTGCTGGGCCATGATCTCGGCTTGTTGTTTGGCAAACTTATCCCGGCGAACAACGTCCTGCTGCATGGCTCTCATGGTCTCCTGCATCTGACGCATCATTTCCTCAACTCTTGGCGTTCCTGCCATACTGCCCTGATTTGTCTGAATTACTGGTAGGTCTATCTCTATGGAAACAATTGGGATCTCAGCCCGACTGTCCACTAATGGGGTAATCCACTGCTTTGGCAACCTCTGCTTGGATACACTATGTTTTCTCGACCTCCGTCTGATAACCGGGGGTAAGGAATGATACACTGGTTGTCTGTCGACCAGATCCTCAGATCGATGGAGTTGGCGACCTCTTGTCCAGAGTGCTTAGGGAATATCTGCTTGGTTTGAAGCAATTGTTCTAAACTACCTAGTAAAAAGATAAATAAAGCAATAATAAGGAAATAAATGAGCAGATAAACGGACAGCATAACAGCGTAAATAAACACAACACACAGTCGGGTATAATTAACACGCAGTTGATAAGCTGAAATACACTGTTCTCAAAGACTGATCATTATTCCCAAATCAGTGTCCCCGAAGTTAAATCTGATACCCGCAGATAACTGATTCTGAAAATACTAAACTGATGCCCGCAGGCCTGATACCCAAAATACTGAACCGGTGCCCACAGGCCTGATACCCAAAATACTGAATTGGTGCCCGCAGGCCTGATACCCAAACTTGTAAACTGATACATGCATTCCTATAGAGACGCACTCTAAAAGCACATAACAAACAAGTGAGAGCCAAAAACACCCCTATGTTGGGGTAGGGTTTCCCTGTCCTATTTTGTCAGGAACTAAGGTTTCACTACGCACGCAGCGGTTTCAAACAACCTATAAACGGGTAAGCAACCTGTCCTAGCTTAGAATGGTCACTATGGATTCTGAATATGCACTAGGTCGAATGGTCAAAGAGGGTGCCCCGGTAAAACTGGGGTTTGTGTTCACGTCGTGGCAGAGCCCGCAACCGGTCAGCCTTATGGCAAGCTTCGCAAAGCGAGCCTCCGGCAAACCGTTTAGGAATAGCATACGGTAAACACGGTGTCCTAGGCGCACTAATGAAAATGCAATACAAAGAAACACACAAGTGTAGTCAAAACCAGATATCATGAGTTCGAGTCAAGTTCTCTAACTCCCCAGCAGAGTCACCAGAAACTGTAGATGTCTCCGAACGTCCCGGGAGGGAAATCCCGTTTTGTTCATTTGGGCTCACTACAGTTCAGGACTCAATGTCACAGTCCTGTATCTAATCTCGCAGAGTGCAATGCAAGACCGATGAATCATCAAAGAGTCCAAATCCGGCAAATCGTTTTAAAAAATAGATTTTTGAAAGAAGTGTCAAACATGGACTGCTTTGCCAGATACAGAGTCGCCACCTAAATATTTTATTTTGGGAGAATTTAGGAAACCCTGACTCTTTTGCCTAAGGCTAGTAAGCATGATTTACGTGGCATGTATATGAAGCACAAGAGAGGTCACCAAACCAGCCACAAATAGGAATATGGTATGCTAAAATATGCCCAAATAACCACTGAAATGTACCTAATGCATGCAAAAATGATGGGCTCCTTTGGAGGGCCATGAGGTGGATTACTCAACACATACAAGATAGACATGTGAAATGGCAAAACCAACTCTGGAAATCAATTATGACAGCCTTAAAGCTCACCAAAAAGGCCCTGAAATGGATCAATGAAACATGCAATGAAAGGTCCCTTTGAAAGGCCTTGGATGGGATTACTCTACACATGCATCAAAGACACAAAATATGGCAAAAAGGGCTCCGGAAAGAGCTAAGGCAGACCTCAAAACTCACATAATAGGGCCTGAAACAAGACTTCAAAGCATGCAAGATGGAGCCGCTTTGAAAGGCCAAAAGGGCCAACAAACATGACAATGAGAGAGGGGGTCACCCCCCTCTGATTTTGGCTCTCAAAATAGTTTTTTATCTACTGAAAATCCACTGGATTTCAGTGTCTAGAAGGCCAAACAAACCGTGCAACAAAGGCCTAGATGTGAGGCTCAAAACAAGAGGCAAGCAAGCATTCAAGGAAGTAAATGACCTCAAATAGAAAAGTGCCCTTAATCAAATATCAAGAGGGGCTCAAAATAAGACTCTTTTCAGTTTATGACAAATCTCGAAAATGCTCACAAATAGGGATAAAATATGAAACAAAATAAGCTTACAAAGAGGGATAGAGCATATAAGGAAGTATATGGCCTCAAACAGAAAAGTCTCAAAATAAGAGGAGCTCAAAATCAGACACTTTTCAGTTTATAACAAAATCAAGAAATGCTTGCAAATAGGGCTAAGATAGGAAGCAAAATAATGCAAAAAAAGGGAAAATGAGGACTTACCCTTGTAGACAATGACTCCAGCAGCTTCTGGACCAAGGAAGTGAGCTTTCAACCTCTGCAAATCAGCTCCAAGATTCTTGGATGGATGGTGGAGGTGTTGTGCTAAGGGTTGGTGTGCAAATGGCCAAGAATATTAGGGTTTTTGGAGCTCAAGTGTAAAGATATAGAGAGAGAGAGGTGTATATGCCTTCAAAATTGTTGAACCCTTAAAAATAAAGATCAGCCTCTCCTTTATAGAGGAAAGGCTCTAAAGCTTCTCTAAGAAGCCTCAAATATCCTCCATACGTGTATGGAGGATGCTCCAAATGGCCTCCAGCTGGCACAGCTGTAATACATTCAAAGAGAGCAAAAAGCAAATGGCAGGCCGACCACGGCCACTCCCCCTGGTCGGCCGACCAGGGGTCAAAAGGGTCAAGGTGAAATGCTGGTCGGCCACCCCAGATTGGTGGCCTTCCAGGTGTGCACAACACAACTGTATGGTGGAAAACCAGAAAAAGTGACCCAAGAGAGAGAAAAACTAGCTTTTTAGCAAGGTTCAAAAGGGTCAATAAGAAATACTAGTCGGCCTACCCATATTGGTGGCCTCCTTGGTGTGCACAACACAATGGTGGTATGAAAAACCAGAAATTGTGGCTCAAAAGTAAGAAAAACTGGCTGGAGGAGAAAGAAAATGGTTTTCACAAGAATTGCTGGTCTCCCACCATCCTATCACCTTCCTAGCAATGAAACAAAGGTCCATACCAAAAATGAACCCAAACCGATCCAAAACGAGGGTTCGGGGGCCAAAACGAGCGGCCAAGGGCCCCAAAAACAGGCTGTTAAGCACCGGAGGTGGCGTACGACCACAAAGGTGGTCTCCCGGGCCACAGTGTCCCTCTAAGGAGAGGAAACAAGGTGTGTGCCAAAAATCAGAGCAAACGGAGGTAGCCAAGCGGTCCCGAACCGAGGCACACGGCCGACGGCTCCAAAAATCGAAAACTGGCCTCCAAACGGGAAAAATGGCATACGACCACGAAACGTAGCCTACGACCAGTGAGAGATAGTCTACGAGACCTCTCCCCCCCTTCCCGAAGAGAAAATAGAGAAAACAAGACCTGGTTCGCAAACCGAGGCAAAGCACAAAAGAACCCGGAAGTCTAGAGGCAAGGCTTGCAGCCGAGACTCTGAAACTCCAGAACGAGCACAATATGCACTATCACCGAGCACTCAATTGCTGACGTCTGAGTCTTAAGGTCGGTCAAAAATGGGGTGTCTACACATATATATATATATATATATATATGTAAAAACACATAAATTTATGTGATAAATGCTGAAAATTAGGGCATTTTTTTTTTTGAAATGTGATTGAAATTAACAGTTAGGGCATGTTTGTCTATGTTTGGAATAGAATGGTTGGAATAGAAACCTCTGGCTGCTACGATGTGAACAAGAATTTTTAGATGAAATTTTTAACAATATGATAGTAGTTCTTGCAAATTGATGTCTAAGAGACAGTTGCCCACACTGGTGATATGTGTAATTCTATTCCTCTAAATCATCCCATGCAATGTTCTTTTCACTTAGCATAAACATCTAAACTAAGAATTTTAAATGTTGAGGCAGCAATGAAATCTTGTATTGGTATTATTAGCAATGTATAGTAGTACCATCATCTTTCTCTAGGAGTACTACTATATAAAACTGGATCTTGGAATCAGACCTTGAGTGAAACACATTATTAGAATTAAGCACTTCTCTCATTTGCATAAGTTCTTAATTAAATTCCAGGCTTCGAGTTGTTCATTAGAAAATAGATATATCTTTTGGAGAACATTTTTTTGTCATTGTATTGGTATTATTGGCAATGTATAGTACCTTTTGAGAGAGACATGAATGGTTGGAATAGAAACCTCTAGCTGCTACCATGTGGACAAGATTTTTTAGATGAAATTTTTAACAATGATAGCAATTCCTTTAAATTGATGTCTAAGAGACAGTTGTCCACACTGGTGATATGTGTAATTCTATTCCTCTAAATCATCCAATGCAATGTTCTTTTCACTCAGCATAAACATCTAAACTAAGAATTTTTTATTTTATTTGAATGCCGTAGCAACAATGAAATCTTGTGTTGGTATTACTGGCAATGTATAGTAGTACCTTTTGAGAGAGACATGAATGGTTGGAATAGAAACCTCTAGCTGCTACCATGTGGACAAGATTTTCTAGATGATATTTTTAACAATGGTAGCAATTCTTGCAAATTGATATCTAAGAGACAGATATTTATATTGTCCACATTGGTGATATGTGTAATTCTATTCCTCAAAATCATCTAATGCAATGTTCTTTTCACTCAATATAAACATCTAAATTATAAAAATATATATATTATATTCAACAATTTAAATGTCGTGGCAGCAACGAAATCTTGTTGTGGGAACAAAAAGAGCCATATGTCAGTCAATGGCTAATGCTCTAGCCACTTTAGTTTTAGTAATTCTCTTCTGTGTGTTGCCCTTGGTGGCCGATGATGGTATTTGCCAGTCAATGGTGGTGTCACAAGGCTATGTTTGTGAAGACCATTAAGTATGATTTTTTATGCACTATTTAATGTACTATGTCCTCTGAATTATGTGTTTACTGATGGATTAAGCGACTTGAATGAAATTAACTATTTAATGTACCATTAAGTATGATTTTTTAGGCTATGTTTGTGTTGCCCTTTTTTTTTAATTTTGTTTTTTTGTTTTTGTTATTTTGTTTTTTTTTTTTTTAGATAACCAAGGCCGAATGAACTTAAATGACCGAACAAACTAAGTTTGTCTGCTTATAGCCAATCGAATGAGGCTAAATTGATGAAATTTATTCAACCTTTATAGTCCAAACAACCTTAAAATATTTGGCTGTCAACCTTAGTAGTCCAGTTTTTGCCCAAAGTTGTTGCTTAGGAAAAGTGTTGTTTCCTAAAGGAAGGCCCCCTAAGTGTATTTGAGGTCAGTGAGCCTATAGAACAAAGGCTTAGTTTCTTGCATTATAACGCTCCTTTCAGTAGGTATGTCAGTGTCATATGAAGTGTTTCCCTTGGTTCTCTTAAGCAAATTGATGCATCTCAACAGGTCCTTGAATATGAGTTAAGTTCCCAAAGTTTTCATTACTTACATTTATAGATAAAAATATTATATTGTTTGCAAACTACAAATAAGACTCGGACTAGTTATTCAACTTAGCAAGAATGAAGAATCCCTGAATACCTCTTCTCCTTGGCCTTCTAACTATGCAACTCAAAATAGTTGACACAGTGACCATAAAATGCTTATCATGTCATGCACACACACTGTGAAGAGCATGAAAATGGTTTTGATTCTTTTCATATATCATTCTATTATTGACCATATGGTTTCACTAGTACTAGTGCTCTACTAGTTATGCTATCTAGTGGTCCAAAATTACAGGTCATTTCTTAAATTAACATCCACAATTACGCATTGTTTTAGAACAAATCGTGTCATAAAGTCCCATCCTAAAAGAGATTTATATGACAAGCCAAACAGTGAATGAAAAACAACATAATCTATCTCAACTTGAAATGTGTGTTCTCATTTGTTCCTCTGTTAATCTTTGTGTGAGTTGTAGGTGACAAAATGGACAAGAGTTGGATGACGATAAATAATAGGCTGACAAGTAAAGAGTATCAACAAGGGGTGAAGTCATTCCTTGATTTTGCTACGGCAAATTTAGGCGTGGAGGATGAAATTAGGTGTCCGTGTGTCGATTGCATTAATGGCACAAAATATAGCAGACAAGTTGTGTGGATGCACTTGATCCGAAGAGGAATGGCATCTTCCTATATAACTTGGGTGCATCACGAGGAACATGTTCCCGTGTCTCGTCCTAGTGCATCAAATGACCAATGTGGAGGTAGTGGCGAATGTATGACAGATATCGATGATCCGCACATGGATGAATTGCCTATTATGTTGGAAGAAATTTACGTGAGTGGTCTTATGGATGATTATACCGACGAAGAACCTAATGGTTTAGAGAGGAAGGATTTGCATAAGTTCACTAGGTTATTCAAAGATGCACAACGCAAAGTTTACCCGACATGTGAAAAGTTTTCTGTGTTATCATTCGTCATTAAGATGCTTCATGTGAAGGTGTACAACAAATGGAGTAACAAGTCATTCGATATGGTTATGCAGGTATTCAAGGACATTCTACCAGAATGTGATCAAACAGTTCCATGGACACTCTATGATGCTAAGAAGTTCTTACGTGGCTTGGGTTTAGGATATGAAACAATTCATTCGTGCAAGAATGATTGTGCACTATTTTGGAAGGAGAGTGCTAATTTGGAGAAATGCCCTACATGTGACGCGTGTAGATACAAGTTGAACGATGATGGTGGTAAAAAGATTCCACACAAGGTATTACGATACTTTCCATTGACACTGAGGTTGAAAAGACTGTATATGTCCAAAAAAACAACTGCAGATATGAGATGGCACAATGAGAAGCGTGTGGATGATGACATTTTAAGGCACCCGGTCGATGGTGAAGCATGGAAGGACTTTGATAAGCAACATCCGACGTTTTCTGATGACTCTCGAAATGTAAGTCTAGGGCTGGCAACAGATTGTTTCAATCCATTTGGGAATATGAGCACATCATATAGCATGTGGCCCGTAATCTTAATGCCTTACAATCTCCCACCGTGGAAGTGCATGAAAGAGCCATATTGCATGATGTCATTGCTTATTCCTGGACGTTCGGCACCTGGAAGAGACATTGATGTTTACTTGCAACCATTAATAGAAGAATTGAATAATTTGTGGGAGCATGGTGTGTAAACATATGATGCATCGAACGGGCAAATTTTTAGAATGCATGCAGTGGTAATGTGGACCATAAATGACTTCCCTGCGTACGGTAACATGTCAGGGTGGAGTACAAAGGGTTACTTGGCTTGCCCTAATTGTAACAAGAATGCATCGTCCCAGGGATTACGGAGTAAAATAGGGTATATGGGTGCTCGTCGCCACTTGCCTGAGAACCACACTTGGCGAACAAGTAAGCTCTTCAATGGTCAAGCGGAGCATAGGTCCAAACCTTTGGACTTATCGGGGGACCAAATACTAGAGCAAATTGATTCTGGGACTTACAAGCCGTATGGAAAGCACCCACAAAATCGAAAACGACAAAGGAATGAACATCAAAATTTGAATTGGAGCAAGAGAAGCATTATGTTTGACTTGCCCTATTGGAAAACATTGAAGCTTCGACACAACCTTGATGTCATGCATATTGAAAAGAATATATGTGACAATGTCGTTGGGACACTTTTGAGCGTAGATGGAAATAACAAGGACACGGATAAAACACGCTTAGATTTGGAGGACATGAAAATACGTAAAGAGTTACATTTGAAGAGGCATTCTAATGGGTCCTTTGAGAAGCCTCCCACATTGTACACATTGTCTGTGAAAGAGAGAGAAGGCTTTTGTGATTTCTTGAAATCAATGAAGTACCCTGATGGCTTTGCAGCAAATATCTCCAATTGCGTGACCACTCAAGCTGGAAAATTATCTGGCCTCAAAAGTCATGACAGTCATGTCCTTATACAACGCCTTCTTCCAATTGGGATGCGTGGCTACCTGAATAAGGAAATTGGAACGACACTTTTTGAGTTAGGAAATTTCTTCAAACAATTGTGTTCAAAGACATTGAGGCGTTCAGATTTGTAGAAATTGGATGAACAAATCGTACTCGTACTTTGTAAGCTTGAGATGATTTTCCCGCCTGCTTTTTTTGATGTCATGGTCCACTTGGCAATTCACTTGCCTCGAGAGGCTATGCTTGGAGGCCCAGTGCAATATCGATGGATGTACCCAATTGAGAGGTATTAACTCATCCCTCGTATTACTGTCAAATTTTAATTAACGCTTTACTGCTGATATAAAGATTGCAGTATAACATTGTCATCGGCTTGGGATTTAGGTTGCTTGGCCGGCTAAAAGGGTTTGTGGCCAACAAAGCTCATCTTGAAGGTTCTATTGCTGAGGCTTACATTTCCAAAGAATGTACAACATTTTGTTCAATGTATTTGGAAGGAGTTGAAACATTGTTTAATCGCCCAGAAATGAATTATGACATGGGTGACCGTGGCCCAGGGTTGGCGGTATTCACTCAAACTGTACATCCCTTTGGTCTAATGACAAGGGCGTCCGATGTGTCCGTAGCTGAACGCGAGATGGCTCATTGGTTTGTCCTACACAATAGCACAGAAGTGGATAAACACGTAGAGTATGAATCCTCCAAACGTATTTATAATGTGTTTGTTGTAAATTGATTAGTCTTTATCTTAGTAAATATTTATGAATCGCATTTCTTGTAACTAAGGAGCACAAGAACTTGTTACACCAAAGAGTTGGTGCGTTTGACATCGAAAACAGACATCGGAAAGAATTCCCTAAATGGTTCAAAGATCATGTAAGCTAATATTCTCATATCCTACCATAAATCGTACATTACGTAAAAAAAACGCATGCTTGTAACATGAAACATGTTCTTCATGTAGATGAATGAATTGCGGAGCCAAGTTTCCCCTGAAGCAATTGATGATATGTGGTCATTAGCCAATGATCCTAGTGGCTTAGTGAACACATATTCAGGATGTATTTGTAATGGTGTCCGTTATCATACTATCGACGTTGACAACCATCGGAAAAGTTAGAATAGTGGATTAGTCGTGGAAGGGGAGCATGAAGGGCAATTGATACACTTCTATGGTCACTTGTGCAGAGTGTGGGAACTGAACTATTTGTTCAGACGTCGGATTGTATTGTTCCAATGTGAATGGGTTAACAGCGGTAGTAGTAGAACTATGCATGTAGAACCACATTTCACAACAGTTGATGTAACAAGTCGATGGTACAAAGATGACTCATTTGTATTACCAAGTCAAGTTGAACAAGTATTCTATGTTAATGACACCAAATTAGGTACCAATTGGAGAGTCGTTGAAAAGTTCCAACATCGAGGAATTTGGGATGTGCCAGAGATGGATGTCGTACAACCTGATGATGTGTTCCAACAAGAAGAAACCACCGAGGTCGTACCTGCTATGGCTATTGATGATGATGTGGTTTTGCGTCGAGATGATATTGAATCTGAAATTATTCCCATGGAAGTTTTGCAATCCGTCAGAGGGGTAGAAGACAAGGGTGTTACAGATGATGCCTTCATCTATGATGATGAAGATGGATTAATGAGGGAGGGTGACGACACAAACGAAGAATATGACCTACAAAGTGATTTTGATACAAATGTTGATGTAGAATCTTGATGTATATCATGCTTTAGTTCATGCCATAATTTGAGCAACGTGAATGTTCAATTGGTGCACAAATGCAAAGGAAACTCAAAATAATGAAGGGGGATATATCTTCGTAAATGTCAATAAACTCATAAATGAATGTGTGTTTAAGGCAGCTAATCCAAATTTGATGCAGTTGTGTGAATTGGTTAAAACTTGGATGGCTCTGTGGTTGATTCCATATTCCTCAAGAGTTCTTGGTGTAGCTTTGGTATTTCCAAATTTGATGGAGTTGTGTGATGGAGTTGTGTGAAGTGTGAGGTATTTTTGGTGGAGTTGTATGAAGTGGGAGGTATTTTTGGTGTATCTTTGGTAGTGAAGTTTATGGTGTAGCTTTGGTATTTCCCAGCATGCTTACTGTGTCAAGTAGAATGTTTTCTGAGGAGGCCTGGAGTACATTCTCTAGAGCTGCTGTCAAATGGTTAGCCTACTGTAAATGTGGTGTTTTGTTGGGCTGCTGTCAAATGGAAGGGTGCTGAACTGTTGCATTGTGGTGTTTTGTTTTTGTCATGCTATTGGTAATGGAAGGGTGTATTGGATCTAGTGTGTTATGATCTGATTGTGAGGGATGGGTCAGTGCACCCCTGTTTTACAGTTCTGATGGGTTACTGTCTCATGCTATTTTCAACACCACATGAGGCTTTGTGCTAGTCTGCATCTGGTTTGGTTGCAGCTATGCTGGTCAGATTTTGAGTTGAGCCCAGTTAAACCTACATTGATTGAAGATCTGAATGATTGGTGTATTTAATGGTCATCATGGTAGCTTGTGCAATGGGTTACTATGGGGTGTGCTGGTGGAATGTAACTGAAGGGTGCCTTTTGGCGGAATGCATCTGATATAGGAAGCTCTGAGCTGGTTTGCATTTGTTTGGCTATGACTATCTTGGTATATGGTCAGTATGGTTTTGTAGTTGCTGCAATGGTTTTTGTTGTGATGCTCTTGTGTGGATGTTGTTGGGTTCAAGTTTGAAATTTGCCTCTGCTATGTTTATGCTTTGTTGTTGGTATTTCAAGGTTTTGTAGATAGACTGATCAATTCTGGCTGGTATCTGCTGGTAGTTGTTCTGCTAAATGTTGCTGCAGGATCATGGGCCTTGTGCTTTTCTGGCTGTTTTTTTCTATGCTATGTTTATCTGGTTTTTTTCTTTGTTTGTTGTTGGTTTCTCACCAACTGGAGCTTGGAGCTTGTGTTAGCTCCAAGCTCCTCTTTATTGATGTACTCATTCATCCTTTGTATGTTCTCATCAATAAAGAGTTTGTTTTGCCGATCAAAAAAAATATGTCGTGACATAAAACACTATCATGAATGAGTTTTTTTATTTTTATTTTGGAACAATTGGTGCTCGTCAAACTTCTATTATTATGAAAATTCAATAGTGATAATAAGAAAATCTGGTAATCTGAAAATTCTGAAAATCTGAAATCTGGAAATCTGAAATATGAAAATCTGAAAATCACTTTGGTCTACAGTTTCTGAAAATCTGAAATCTGGAAATCTGAAAATTCTGAAAATTCTATAGTTATAATAAGAAAATCTGGTGCATTTTCAAATAATTTGATTTTTGTCCAAATCTGGAAATCACCTTGGTCTGTATCTGCAAATCTGAAAATATGGAAATCACTCCGAAATCTGAAAATCTGAAAAATCTGAAAATCTGAAAATTCTGAAAATTCTATGACATTCAGAAGTATCTGGTTTTTATTAGTATATATATCTCTCTCAATGCTATAATACAAAGCAACAATAATTGAAAGCAGCATATGCCTACTTTCAGTGACACTAGAAATGTCTTTAACATCCTAATAATCTTCCAATAAACACAATATTCTGGTATTCAAGTAAGATATTCTGGTATTCAAGGTCTTGCATTCAAATCTCTCAATTTGCATTCTTTTTCCACAATTGAGCAATTTCAAGATGTGCCACAATTGAACCTTTTATGGTTGTTTCACTAATGATTTATATGTTTTCTTCCTTAGCAGAGAACATATCTATGTTCTTCATATATGCCTAAATGTAGTAGCTTCGGTGGTAAACTTGAGACTGAGGTATTACTTTCAGTAGACTTTTTTTTGATAGGTTCTGTATTGAGGTTCGTAGGAAATAATTTCGAAGGTTGTGTTTAGATTATAAATTTGTATATGAATTTGTTGAAAGAAAAGAAAAAGACATAAGGAATGTGAATGACTTTCTATCCACAATTTTTTACTTAAATTTGTGATTCAAATACATTCTGAGGATATTAAGATTAAGGATAAATTATAAATATATTTCTTAAAATTTGTTTAAAATATTAATTACTTTAAGTGGTTTAGAAAATTACATCACTCTTTCAAATTTCTAATCGTATAAAAAATGACTTCTTTTATTAAGCTTGCATAAAATATTAATTGTCTCAGTCATTTTGAAATTCTATCTTGCTTATTAAAGTAATTAATAATTTTAATAATGTCAAAAATATATTGTTATTAATAGTTTCGTTAACTTTATTGTTGCATAGAAAGACAATTAGAAATTTTATTATTTTGGTTAACTCTGTTAAATGATAACACAAGCTCTTTGAATGCAAAGTTATGGAGAGATTTGAATGCAAAGATATTCTGTTATTCAAGGTCTGTTAAATGTCAAAAATATATGTTAAGCGAAGTTTCAGTGGATTACACCAAATCATTGCCTACTTAGCCCTTTTCCAACAAACTTTAATGGAAGAAAAGCCTATGAGACCTTTCTTTGATGTGCTTTCATTATATTCAATGACTAACCAGTGAATTATCAAAGGATCCAACCAATTGATATGATAGCTATTATGCTCTTCAAGGCTTGTGATTACACAATTGAAAAGTGACCACATGCATTGTTCCCTCACATGGATGTAGATTAATATAAGTGATTCTGCCAATGTTTAGACCTGTAACTGGGATAATTCTCATAAAAAATTCAGGGGGAAAAAATAAACCAAATCAGACCCTAGCAATGGTTACATAGTGATTTTGATCTGCTGCATGTTGGCTGAGTCCTTGTAGTCTGCTTAGTTGCTTAATGCAGGGTGTCATGTATGGTTTTGATCTGCTGCAAACATGGTTTCTTGTGCTGTTTATTTGTTAGTTATTTTTCACCGTGTGACTTATCTTTCTCTGTAAAAGATGGAGTTCTTTTGCTAGGTTCTATTTTCTTGCAGGCTGACAGTGCAATTGCTGCTTTGAACTGTAGTGGTGTGGTTTTGGGATCACTGCCTATAAGGTTGGTTTTGTGAATTATGCACTTTACATACTTTGACTATATTTTTTTGGTAGATAATAAAAAAAAAGTATGTCATTTCCATTAAGCAGTCAGTGCTTGTAATTAACTCAAGGAATGATATATGCAAATAACTTGGTATAAAAGAATAATTAGTACACACCCATGTCATTGTTCGAAGATTACCTGAGCATTTCAACTAATTAACATAATCATACTGCATTTCAGCACAGCTGGAGATTGAGAACCATACCTTTCTAGCTCGTGATGGTTTTTCTGCATTGGCAGAGCTCTTTGGATCAGGAAGCAATTCTCTCACAATCTTAGACAGCTCCCTACCAGGTCTTGTTTACGCTTCTCCTCTTGGAAATTTTGTAGTAAACTCCATGTTTACTACTTGAAGTTCTCATAAAAAACAGTGCTTAAAAAAAATCAGTAGAAGAACAGCATTATAACAAAACACATGAAGTATCTTTCAAAGTAGCTCATTAACTGGTGCTTTAAATTCCATTTTAACAAGTGTGTTTTCCTTTCTTTTTCATGAAAGGCAATGCTAACAATCATGTCATTTTTAAGGTCATATCATTGAAAAGCAAATCTCCAGAAATGGTACTAGTTTGGATGTGAACAATTTTTGCCTGCTTGAGCTGGAAGATAGTCTTTTATTAACTGACTGATTTTCAATTAAACATTGCTTTTGTGGTCCACCACAGCTGATTGCTGTGACTCAAACCCGTGCAACAGTGCTGGGAGTGGATAGCACATGTCATTGTTCCAAGTCATTCCTGCAGCTTGCATGAATGAATAGACAATCACCGGTCCCACGAACCAGAAACTGCGCTTCAATAAGTCCCTGCTAACGGCCTCTGCTTTTGGAGATCTCAAAGGAACATTTCTTGGGTATCTGTGTCTGTTGATCACTGGTTTGTAATCTACATAAGCCCACATATAGCTACTGAAAGATCCAAATTCCCTCACAATCTGCATTTGTAGTTCAAATTCAACTCTTGTATCTATGTTAGGCGATGCATATGCTTCGTTTGTTTGAAAAACTTTTCTAGAAAATGTATTTTCTTGAAAAAGTTTTTGTGTTTGGTTGCTTACGTAACTGGCCGATGTCTTTGGTCTTTGTGGCGGTGGTAGTGAGTTGGACATTGTAGTGGTTGTGTGGTGGTGGTAGTGACAGAGGTGGTAGTGGCGGTAAAGGTAGTGGTTGGTGGTTGGTGGTGATGGTGCTGGTGCTGGTGTTGGAGTGTCAGTGACAACGATTGTTGTGTGGTGTTGGGGTGGGTGGTGGTAACAACATTGGCAATACTGGCGGCGAGGTGATGGTAGGGTGGTAGTGGTGTTACCTCTAGTCCAAAAAACATTTTTCATTTTTAAAAGTAAAAAATATTTTTCACCCAAATAATTTTGTTTTCTATTGATCACATAAAATATTTTAGTGTTATTTGATTTTTCAACATAACAAACATAAGAAAATAGAGAAACATTTTGTGCCAAAACAAACGGAGTGGAAAACTTGTGAAGACATGAATTATGCAAAACTTGCCTGCACTATGCATTTGGCATTGTCTACAATGCATCTCACTCTGCTCTCTGTTAGCATTATTGCTTTGTTGGATGCTATTTCCATGATCTCTTTCACCCCCATTTTTGCAACAGTGTTGGGATCAAATCCAACAAACGTTTCTCTACATATATGCTCATTATTGTACTAATATTGCATCCAATAGATGATATTGACTAAAAAAATTTAGCAAAAAAATAAAAATAAAAAGAAAAATCTTAAGTTTTTACTAGCATTGGTAGTGAGAAAAACAAATAAATTTACCTAAACAATTCCTTTCTTTTGAGAATCTCTGTCCAATTGTAATCCATCAACATACTAGAAATTGCAAGCAACTCAAATAATTCATTGTTTGTAATCATTCCATGTTTATTGGTCAATTACATATTTCGTTTGCTTGTGGACAGATAAAGGTGTGGGACGCACAAGCAAACTACCAGTTAATTCATGTGACACAAAACAGATCCAGAACTAAAAACAGATCCAAAGTCAAAACATTCCACAAATAGTAGCACGGAACAAAACATCAAAAGTCAACAAATAGCAGCAGAAAATACTCATCAACAGCAGCAAACATATCAACTTAAACAGATCAGCAAACAGTTCAAGGTCGGTTAACTTATTCCTTCTCTCCCGTTTTTATATAAGAGTTAGATGCCCTGATGTGATCCATTCCTTATTCTTCTAGCTTGAAAGTGCAATAATCAAGCATTATTTGGGTGTACTCTTTTTCTGTGACGAACTTTTATTTATTTCTATTGTTTTTGTGTAATTTAGTTCATGCCTTCTAAATTATTTTTGTCTAATTTAGTTCAGGTATTAGTTGAGTTAGTTCATGCCTTCTAAATTATTTGTCTAATTTATTTTAAAGCAGGCATATCATGCTTTATAGTGTTACTTTTGTTATTGCAGATTAGAAAATGGTTCCTAGCTTAAAAATGTCACCGGAAGAAGACACTCACTTGACAAAGCAGACTACAATGCTATTCCTTTAGGATCACCCGTTGCTCCATCTCCTGTTCTCCCCGTCCGATCAAATGTGGGACCATCTCAGCATGTCACTAGCCAACCAATGGTTGATTCTGATGAGACACAAGCCCCATCCGAAACACAGCCGAGTGGCATAGGTAAGATTAAAGTGTATCAAATTTGTCAATTAGCACATGCCATTGCCATTGTTTTTTTGTAGGCAATTTTTAGCCAATTTTCGCGTTGTTATTTTGTTAACAGGGACTTCGAAGCCCCGTGTATGCGGACCGACACTTGGCAAAGGCATACAAAAAATAATTAGAGCCAAGAAAGGGGGAAAATGTTATGTTCACATTGATCGTGAGTTGAATGCAATGACTGGCAAGTATGCCACTCCAGCAACTAACGAGTTAGGAATTCAAATTAGAACCTTGTGCCCTTTGAAAGATGTGAAGTCATGGCTGGATCTTGATGAGACTACAAAAGCTACCGTCATCCAAGGAGTTCTTGTAACTAATATTACTTGTCCACAAGATGTAATTATATTATGTATGCTAATAAGAAAGACTAATATTTAATGATTACAATTTCAATTTGTTTTGCTTGTAGGACAAGTTTCAAATTGGAGACGATTTCCACAATGACTTACAAGCACAAGAGATTGTGAATAAGAAGGCCTATGGGTTGTACAAAGATTGAAGGTACACCTTGAAGCAAGAGTTCGAATTGTTAGAGGGACTTCCACGTGATGAGATCTATGCTCATCCGCCCATAGCGGTGAGTTTAGATAATTGGAAGCATTTGATCGATGTGGCATGGCAAGATGCATCTCACCAGGTAAAATAATAGACTAGATAGAGTACATACATCTATGTGAAAATGTGATATGCCTTAATATTTACCTATAAATTGTTTATCTGCTTGACCTATTTTTAGAAACGGTCAAAAGCTGGCAAGAGTAATAGGAGTCAATTGCCGTACAATCATACCAATGGGTCTCGCTCATTTCCTATCGCAATGGCTGCTATGGTGAGTTCAATTTTTTTTAAACTTGAATCCATTATATGTTGTTTGGATATGAAAAATGTTATGTTGTGATACATATATATATATGTTAAACTCTGTTAGTAAACATCTACTGTCTACAAAAAATCTGTTTGGAAAAAATCTGTTAATGATACCCTTGCCACATGTTTGCATTCTAAATCTGTCTACACTATACTCTGTTTTTCATTCGAAATCTGTCTCACAAAATCTGAACTATACTGCCCCAAATCTAAACTATACTATGTTTTTCACTTCAGATTATTAGTCTTGTAGCTCTATTTGTTTTAGATTTAAGTTAATATATTCACAAAAAACAGATATTCCTGTACATACACATGTTATAATACACATAATCTGAAGTGATTATAAGTGGCTATCTGCGAAAATTTGTTTGCAAAAATCTATTGGACAGAATCTGTTTGAGAAAAGCTGAACATATGTGTTCGCAAAAAAATGTTGGAAAATATAAATCTATTAATGATAATCTCTTTGAATTCGAACTCTATATAAGTTAAAAAATCTGTCTGTGTAACATGCCCGGGGGGTACCCGCGCGTGTTAAACAGTTCGGACTCCCGAGATCTCTTTGATCTCAAGTCTCACGAGTGCAATGTGAAACATAGATGAGAGTCCAAATTTGGCAACTTTTATTGAAAATCCATTTTATTGCAATTTTGTCAAAAATGGACCGCGTCATCAAATCTCAGAGTCGCCACCTAATATTTTGAGAAATTAGGAAACCCATGACTCAGTGCCAAGGCCACTGTTCGTCGTAACCAAGGATGCTTGGCTCGGAACCTTAGGTATGAGAGAGGAAGGTCAATAATAAGCACCCCCGCTCACCCGATCAAAAGATCAGCCTCTACTAAACCATGACGTGAATTTCATTTTCTTTATATGTTCATGTTCTGATTATTTAGTAAATCCTAAAATTTACTATGTGAAGCATACAAGGTATAGACTAGTTTGCTCAAATTGGAACAATTCAATTTCATGTTTGTTTGTCGAAAAGGGTTTGAATTTGCCACTTGACAAAGTGGGCTTAAAACGTACATTTATTGAATTATTCCAATTCAAACAACAAGCCTTCATCCACAGGCATTCATACAGTTATATCAAGTAAGCAAGTGGCCTAATGGTAGAATACTAACACATAGTAAGAAAAACACACACAAATGGGATGCTAAAGCATAAAAACTCACAGATTGACCGACGTCCCTCGAACAACTACAAAACAAAGTTAGTAAAATATGCATGATCTTATATACAGAATCCTAATGCAATTCACTCATGAGATGCACTAAAGATTCGGCTTCTAAAATATGGCATGTGAATCATCTCAATAACATGAGGTAGCGCATAGAATCACAGAAGAATTGATTAAATCCACACATGTAAATGTAGCCGAATCTTAATGCATGAGACATGAATGTAAAGCATGGATATGCATGGCATGTCAGATACATACATATGTACAGTTAGGGAAAGCGAGTAAAGAATGGGATAAAAAGAAGCAGGGTATGGGAATTATTACAATACTTTGAATATTACAGATCTGAGGGAGATGAATAAAATAAAATCCTCACAAACACTCAAAATAAAATAAAATAAAATAAAATCTTCCATCCAGCAGACTTGCACACCTCAGCCCATGTACTCATTTTCAGTGGAGGGTTCCACCAATTTATTTGCTTGAATTTGATTTGTCCCGGTCTTCTTTGCATGTTTTTTCTCCTCCAACTTCGAATACAGTAGTTGTGGCAAGACAAGCTCTCGATATGGGTACAACGATTTCTGGTCTCCTATTCGTCATCCTAATCAACAACTACAATCGGCAATCTCTCAACTGGAACATCATTTGCAAACCTCCATTTCCATGTCATGTGTGAGTTTCTTTAACTGCGTGCTTCTCTTGAAGAGAGAGAGAGTTTAGATTTGCCTCGTGTGTGTGTCCGAGAGAGAAGCAGCTTTTGAACATTGTTTACATACCGTGCAGAGTAGTAACATCATCAAACAAAGACTTGTAGGGAGAGAGAGAGAGAGAGAAAGAGAGGGAGAGGGAGCCCGTGTGTGTGGTCTGTGTGGTGTGTGTGGTCTCCTCCCTCTCTCTAAACCATGTATGGTGTTGGGTGTGTCTGCTGTCAAAACCGTGTGTATGTGTGTGTCCTCTGTGAATGGGTTGTGTGGGTGTGATCCGTGTATCTGGAAAGTGTGTTAGGTGTGTATCTATAGGTGCCGTGAGTGAGAGAGATGTGTGTGTATGTTCAATGTGGGTGTGTGCTACTGTGGCAGTCAATCCCGTGGGTGTGTGCGTGGGAGGTGTATGGGTGTGTTCCAAGAGAGAGAAGAGCTTGTGTGTTGTGGTGTTGTCAATCCGTGGGCATGGTGCCATGCCAGAGGGAGATGAGAGAGAGCCAAATGGGTGTCTAGAGAGAGAAAAGTTGGTCTCTCCTCTTGTGGTCTCTTCCCTCTCGTATCATGTGTGTGCCTATATCAATTGTTGAGGGCGAGAGAGAGAGATGGCAGCCTTGTCTTTTTTTAATAGACCCATCTCAACACCATTCACCACATCTCCCTCATGCACCCCACCTCTTTGATCATTTTTGCTCTAATTGTATCACATGCAAAACAATAATA
Source organism: Camellia lanceoleosa (assembly GCA_025200525.1). Taxonomy (NCBI): domain Eukaryota; kingdom Viridiplantae; phylum Streptophyta; class Magnoliopsida; order Ericales; family Theaceae; genus Camellia; species Camellia lanceoleosa. The sequence goes on along the minus strand of CM045772.1, from coordinate 115,689,046 downwards.
AAATGCCACTTGTCCCCACCGACCGCCTTGAATCTCTATTTCATCAAAATTATTGTAGTGCTTCTTTTTTTTATTCTCTCCACTAAATTGAACCCACCGAGAGGTATATTTTATAACTCATCTTCCACCTCCACCCATCAGCATAATCATCATTCATCCTCCATCAAACAAAACATAATCATATATTCAACCTATCTTCTTTATCTCCCACCCAAAAATACCCCATCATTCTGACCATACTATTTTTTGTCTTTGTTGTTTTTCTTCTTTTTCTTTCTTTTGTTTTTGGTTTTGATATAAATACCTAAATATATGTGCACACACATAAAATTATAAAATGTATAAAATACTACAAATTACAAATTTGGCGAAAATGGGTGAGGTTTGGGATTGAAGTTTCAATTTAATTTTTCTGGTGAGGGTGGTCAAAATAAAGTGCCCAAGTCTTAGGGCCGGTCAGAATGGGGTGTCTACAGTCTGCAACAACTCTTCCCGTATTGACATAGTGTATGCAAAAAATCTTATGGCTCAACCTTCGTGCATAAAGTGTCTTTCAGTCATACGTTGATGTGTTAACAGGTACCAGAAATTAGAGAGTTGGATTTTCCTAAGTTCTTCGAGGATAGCCACACTTTCAACATTTACGAATGACTGGATCCATCCGAAATGCGGTGAACTTTAAATACCTAATACAAAATTAGGACCATCACCAACTAATCCAACTTCAGCCATGTAGGGTGTAGCACAACCATTAGGACAACCAGTTATCATTATCAGTATAGATTCATTATATTCAAGACCAACCTGAAATCATAAAAGTCCATCTAGTTAACACACATCATTACCCAATCTAACAATATGACCTTAATCGAAAACATTTTCCAGCTACTTTGCTGGATTTTTTAATTTATGTAGCTTAATTAATATACCTTCTCAAGTACATCATGAAAATCTGGCTACCTCTATTTTACTAGAATACTCAAGTACTTTACTAGAATACTGCTGCCTTTATTTCCAAATTTGGCTACAAATCTGTCTAAAAATCTGTCTCCAAATTTGTCCAGCAATTTGTTTTAAAATCTGTTAATGAAAATTTATCTATACAAATCTGTCTACAAAAACTCTGTTATCATACAGATCTGTCTGCAAAAATCTACATAAAGTGTCATTGATTTATACATTGATGTGTTAACAGGTAGCAAAAGATGGAGAGTTGGATTTCCCAAAGTTCTATGAGGACAGCCACACTTCAAAGAAAACGAATGACTGGATCCATCCGAAATGTCGTGAGCTGCATATAAGTATGTGACAAGGAAATATATGTATTAAATATTTTCTTGTACTTAGTATCCAATAATACATATATGTTGCCAAAGTTTTTTCCGTCTTATTTATTTGCAATGACAGCAAGAGATGGTCAATGTACAAGCGGCTGCCATCGAGTCGAGGACGCTATTGACACAAGAGGAGATTTCAAGGCAAGTGCTTGGACAGAAGAAAAGGTACTTGCTTGGATTTGGGAGTGGCCCACAACCCTCTACCATATTTGCAACACAAGCACAAGATAAGGACATGGAGGCAATGTGAGCTGAGGTGGAGGCACTTCGTGAGGAGCGGCAAAAGATCATGACGAGTTAATGAAAGAGCGAGAAGAGCGCAAGAGATGTTACAATGAGCTGTTGAAAGAGCGAGAGGAGCGCATTCAATTATCCAATGAGATGTTGAAAGAGCGAGAGGAGGGACAAAAGGCAAGGGAGGAGACAAATACAAAGGTCGAGCATCTTAATAACGTAGTCACCAAACTGTCACAACTCTTGGGAATCTAAGTTGGGCATCCGACGTTTGTTTTTTGATAAGAACAATTTCATTAATGTCATACTTACTTCTTTTAAATATGTTCGCTTTAAGAGTTGAAAATGTCATCAATTTCGGAGTTAATCTGTCTCACAAATTCAATGGGGGTTGTTTAAATATGTTCGCTTTAACTTTTGTTCATAAGTTTCTGAGCTAATTCTTTATACTCATTCCTAGATTACAAACCAAGACCATCATTCACTGAAACCTTTGTTTATACCCACCAACCATCAAAGTTGAAAACCTTTGCATTTTCAACTTTAATTTACATTGTATCATTACCACCCAAGACCCCCATTCACTGAACAGCCACAAGTCAAAAGGAATACTTCAAATGAGGAGTTGTTTAAATATGTTCGCTTTGTTTCTTAACAATGAACTTGTATTTAAAATATGAACTTGATTAAGATTAACTATAGTAGAAACATGTTAAAAAAACATAGCGAATTTCAATCTTCGTTTACAGTAACATGTAAACTTTCAACAGTGGTATTTTGAATAGTAACTCGAACCACTGTTTGAATGTAATGGTAAGCTTCCAAGTGACAAATGTGACATGTAGGGACAAACGGTACATAAATAGGACACATACGTTGGGAGTTAGAGTTGAAAATGTCATAAACTTAGTCGAAAATAGGAGTTCAGGGAGCGAAAATGCAAAACAGCCACTAAAACATTGTTTTCTCATAATGGGAAGCTTTCCAGTGATAAATGTGACATGTAGGGACAGACGGTACGTAAATAGGACACCTACGTTGGGAATTAGAGTTGAAAATGTCATAAACATAGTCGGAAAAAGGGGTTCGGGGGGCGAAAATGCAAAACAGCCCCCGAACCCCTGTTTTCTCATAACGGGAAGCTTCCCGGTGATAAATGTGACATGTAGGGACAGACGGTACGTAAATAGGACACCTACGTTGGGAATTAGAGTTGAAAATGTCATAAACTTAGTCGAAAAAAGGGGTTCAGGGAGCGAAAATGAAAAACAGCCCCCGAAATACTGTTTTCTCGTAACGGGAAGCTTCCCGGTGATAAATGCGACATGTAGGGACAGACGGTACGTAAATAGGACACCTATGTTGGGAGTTGGAGTTGAAAATGTCATAAACTTAGTCGAAAAAAGGGGTTCGGGAGGCGAAAATGTAAAACAGCCCCCGAAACACTGTTTTCTCGTAACGGGAAGCTTCTCGGTGATAAATGTGACATGTAGGGACAGATAGTATATAAATAGGACACCTACGTTGGGAGTTGGAGTTGAAAATGTCATAAACTAGTCGAAAAAAGGGGTTCGGGGGGCGAAAATGCAAAATAGCCCCCGAAACACTGTTTTCTCGTAACGGGAAGCTTCTCGGTGATAAATGTGACATGTAGGGACAGATAGTATATAAATAGGACACCTACGTTGGGAGTTGGAGTTGAAAATGTCATAAACTAGTCAAAAAAAGGGGTTCGGGGGGCGAAAATGCAAAACAACCCTCAAACAACGAGAAGCTTCTCGGTGATAAATGTGACATGTAGGGACAGACGGTACGTAAATAGAACACCTACGTTGGGAGTTAGAGTTGAAAATGTCATAAACTTAGTCGAAAAAATGGGTTCAGGGTGGGAAAATACAAAACAAGCCCCGAACCATTGTTTTTTTGTAACGGGAACCTTCCCAGAGACAAATGTGTCATGTACGGACAGACAGTACGTAAGTAGTACACGTACATTGGGATTTAGGGTTTAAAATGTCATAAACTTAGTTGAAAAAAGGGGTTCGGGAGGCGAAAATGCACAACAGCCCCCGAGCCACTGTTTTTTCGTAACGGGAAGCTTCGCGATGATAAATGTGACATGTAGGGACAAACGATACGTAAGTAGGACAAGTACATTGGGAGTTAGAGTTGAAAATGTCATAAACTTAGTCGAAAAAAGGGGTTCGGGGGGCACCATTTTGCAAGAATTAAATGTGACGAAGGATATATCCTGTTGACCTAATCGTTTGGAAATTCGAACAATGGATTTGTAAAGTTCAGCTACGGTTTAGGCGCAATTGTGTATTTGATAAGTTTAACTATCACAACTACAAAATGTGCAACAACAGTTGAGCAATAGACAGTTCATATATATAACATGGCCTCAAGATTTGGCTGATGGGAGGATAATTCCTCAGCAACAGAATAGGGAACTTAGGACTAAAGAAGCTAAGTATTGAAGATACCTATCAAAATTAGATGGTGTTATGGAAGAATAGTTAAGCATAATCTTTTTTAGCTCTTGTCCCCATAAGCCTATAAAGAACCCAAGGCATTACTCATTCACAAACAGAAGCATATCAACATCTATAAACCCACTAATTAGTTAAATAGAAATGAACAGTATTATGAATTCATTACATTGTTGACTTAGTTTCTTCTTTAAGGAAAGCGTTTCCAAAATTTCAATGATTATATCGAGAAAATTAGAATCTTTTATGAAGAAAAAGACCATATTAATTTCCATTCGTGGAGGTCACAAAAGCAATGTTTTAACATAACTGGAAGCTTCATGGAGGTCACAAAAGCATAAGCATAGTGAGTTTTATGGATACCAGACAAACTCTAATGATGGGTCCTCTTACATTTTTACTTAGATAGATTTAGAGATTAAAAAGCTAAAACAAGAACTCATGATGGGTCCATGTTTGGATGTCTTGCATTAGTTAATAGATATTACTCTCCTTGTCTTTTAATGTTTGAAATTATTACGATATATATATGTCGTCCAGAAATGCCTCTACACGCACCGAACTAATAATTTTTTTCTCATTTTTTGCAGATGTTTTTGGACATACAAATGTGGATATGTTTTTGTTGACAAGTACGGGAGGGCATTGTTTTTATATCTCTATCCGTATATATAGTGGTTTGTACAAATTAATTTTTTGGTAGAGTAAATATCAGCTAATTGGGTAGAAATTAACATAGCACGTGGTACAAAATAGTTTTGTGGCAGTACAGAATATAATTTTTGTTGTGGTACAGAAGTTCTAGGTGTACAATTAATTTGGTTATTCTAGTATTATGTATAGAATTAAATTATTAACGTGGGATTAGACTTGGTTCTTATGAAATTTGTAATATATATATATATATATATAAGTGGACGTTCAATATTAATTTTTTGGATGGTTGGAACTGAAATGTGTGCACGTTGTTGAATGCTTCATAACATATTTACATTTGATGGATTATATTGTTTATCACTAGGGTACAGGTTGTATTAATAATGGATACAGGTTGTTTAGAAAATTTTATTTAAAAAAAAAAAAAAAAAAAAAAAAAAAAAAAAAAACATGTTAAAGTATTTGGCCACCAAATATTTTGGTAGCTAAATACATAATCAAATGTTTTGGTGACTAAGAATTTAGTAGCAAAAACATAACCCATTAATTTTTTGCGACCAAATAATTAGTAGCTAAAACAATTGAGAATGAGAGAAAGAAACTATTGGCCACTAAATTTTTTAGTCACGGAAAAAAATGGTATCATTTGTCGACTAAAATGTTTGGTGGCAAAAAGTGAAGAAGTGAATGTGAGGAGGCTTTTGACTACGAAATTTTTAGTGGGCAAAAGTAACAATGACAAAAATTACTTAGTCGCTAAAAATATGTATTCTATTGATGACAAAAATGTTTGGTCTATAATAGTTATTCTCAAATTATGGTAGCACTTTCAATGACTAATACTTTAGTGGTGGAAACAAACCTGTTGCCGACTAAACTACAATTAGTAGCCAAATGTGTACTTTCGGCGACGAATTATTTAGTAGCTAAAAAGTGACACCTTCCCCGACCAGAAACCTTTAGTAGCGAAAAAGCCTCATTTGGCGACTAATACTTTGTGGCGGAAACAAACCTTTTGCCAACTAAACTACAATTAGTAGCCAAATGTGTACTTTCGGCGACGAATTATTTAGTAGCTAAAAGTGACACCTTCCCCGACCATAACAACTTAGTAGCGAAAAAGCCTCATTCAGCGACTAAAGGCTTTAGTGGCGGAAACAAACCTTTTTCCGACTAAACTAAAATTAGTAGCCAAATGTAGTCACTTTCGGCGACCAAACAAATTTTAGTCGCCAATACAATCGCCGACAGGGTAAAGGCGACAAGCTTAGCGACAAAATATTTTAGTCGCTAAATCGTTTTAGCGACTAAATATTGGGCTTTTGGCAACCAATATTTTGGTAGCCAAAAGTGACATTTCTTGTAGTGGAAATACAACAAGAATAATAAATTAAGAATTGGAATTAAACATATAAAATTATATTATTCACTTTAAAAAAGTGTGAGGTTTTAACTCTCAATTTTATCAATGTAAAATTTTACACTGAATTTTTATCTCATAGTTTGAAACTTGAAATTCTGCCAATTACATAGAATTACGAGTTTTATAGTGCACAAAACAAATTTTTAAAAAACTCTCGTTTCAAATTTTATAGTCCCAAATCCCAAATTTACAAAAGTGTGATTTTACAACAAATCTCAAACGATCGTAACATGTAAGCTGATTGTCTATATATTAAAATTGTGACAATTCAAAACCACATTACTTGTAATATGTAATCTTTTGAGAGTTTAGATTACATATTAGATGTTTGTAATCCCTCCCTATCTATCCTCCATCCATATTCATAACCAAATTCAACAACCGAGTTTCTCAAAGTTAGAATATGCTCCAATCCATTAGGAGTTGGATTACATATTATTTATGTTGGAAAATGGTTTAATATAGGCATATTTTTTAGCCCAATTTTGAGTGGGTCCCAAATGTTGTTTGGAGTGGGTCCGAAGAGGTGAAGACAGAACGTCAAAACCATTTATGAGTGAATGGGAAGTTGACGTCGTGTTTCGAGTCTAACATTAATTTTTTGATAAAATTCATTTGAATTTTTTCAATAAAAATTGTTGTGGGAATTTAATTTAATTCTAAATTCAGATTTTGAGTTCCTAAGTGGTTTCCTAAAATTTGTAATCGTGAGAATTTAATTTAATTCTAAATTTAAATTTTGAGTTCCTAAGTAAGAGGTACAAATTTTAGGAAACTACTTAGGAACCCAAAATTTAAATTTAGAATTAAATTAAATTCTCACGATTACAAATTTTAGGAAACCACTTAGGAACCCAAAATTTGAATTTAGAATTAAATTAAATTCCCACAACAATTTTTATTGAAAAAATTCAAATGAATTTTATCAAAAAATTAATGTTAGACTCGAAACACGACCGCCAACTTCCATTCACACTCAAAATGGTTTTGACGCTCGCTTTTCACCTCTTCCCACCACTCCAAAAAACGCTTTCCATCCAACAAAATTGGGCTAAAAAATATGCCTATATTAAACCATTTTCCAACAATCCCCCACATGAATGGAATTTGATGGAGAGAAAATGCAACAATATGATCTATTACAGAGAGTACAGAAATTGGTAATATTCTGCAAAGGATAGGTAGCTTTTGGCTTTGAACCTTCCCTTGTGAGACACAATAGGATTTACTAGCTAACCAGTGAACATGATGTCTTGAACTGTTCAACCGTTTGTGTAAACCAAGACAATAGAACTCACACAGTATATTCCCAGACACAGTTTAGTTCTCACTATTGTGTTCATTTTGACCCTGAACAACCTGGTCTTCATGAGTGCTCTAGAGAATTTGTAGCCCTTCACAAATCTCACAGAACTGGCCCAGTTCACAATCACATAGGTGATTCTTATGAAGAGTATCCTGCCATACTCCATTAGGTTTACCTAGATATAAGAATCATTAAAATTTACTTAACCTTTAACGCTGCAGACATCACTTATTTCATCATAGAAATGGGTAGGAGTTGGACTCCACAGTGATCCTTCTGAGTCAATCACAACTCGGTTGTCCCTTTGAACCTAGATCTTGGGATCTCCAGTCAACTAGGTTGGGTTGCCGTTGTGGTAACTCTTATTTAATAGGCTTAAGTCCCATTCCCCTCGATGAATTCTCAACTAACTCTCTTGCTAACCCTTTGGTTAGTGGATCCGCTATGTTGTCTTTAGACTTAACATATTCTATGGAAATAATTCCATTAGAGAGTAGTTGTCTTACGGTGTTATGTCGATGACGAATGTGTCGTGACTTACCATTATACATATGACTCTGTGCTCTACCAATTGCTGATTGACTATCACAATGTGTGCATATAGCAGGCACTGGTTTTGGCCATATTGGAATATCTTCAAGGAAATGGCGAAGCCATTCTGCCTCTTCCCCTGCTTTGTCTAACGCTATGAATTCAGATTCCATAGTAGACCTAGCAATACAAGTCTGTTTGGAAGATTTCCAAGATACAGCCGCCCCACCAAGAGTAAAGACATACCCACTAGTGGACTTTGAGTCTCTTGTATCCGATATCCAATTTGCATCACAGTATCCTTCAAGTACTGCTGGATATCTAGTATAATTAAGCCCAATGTTACGAGTAAATCGGAGATATCTAAGAACCCTTACAATTGCTTTCCAGTGTTCTACTCCCGGATTACTCGTATATCTACTTAATTTACTTACTGCATAAGCTATATCTGGCAGTCACAGTTCATCAAGTACATTAAGCTTCCAATAATTTGGGCATACTCTAATTGAGAAATACTTTCCTGTATATTCTTAGAAAGATACAAATTAACATCTACAGGAGTTCTAGCAAGATGATCATCATCTTTGCTGAATTTGTCAAGTATTTTCTCAATGTAATGAGATTGTGACAAAGTATAACCTTCTGATGTTTTGGTAATTTTCATACCAAGAATTACATCAGCAATGGCCATGTCCTTCATGTCAAAATATTTATTCAACATTTTCTTAGTAGTTTTAATCATGTCATTATTACTACCTATGATGAGCATGTCATCTACATAAAGACATACAATGACATAACCTTTGTCTGTATTTTTAATACAAACACATTTGTCACACTTATTAATTTTAAAACTATTTGACATCATTGCCTTGTCAAATTTCTCATGCCATTGCTTTGGGGCTTGTTTTAAACCATATAATGATTTAACCAATTTACACACTTTCTTTTCTTTCCCTGGAACAGAAAACCCTTCTGGTTGTTCCATGTAAATTTCTTCATTTAACTCACCATTTAAGAAAGCGGTTTTAACATCCATTTGATGAATTTCTAGATTGTATAGAGATGCTATGGCAATTAGCATTCTAATGGATGTTATTCTTGTAACCGGTGAGTATGTGTCAAAGTAATCTAGACCTTCTTTCTGTCTAAAACCTTTGACTACAAGTCTTGCCTTGTATTTGTCGATTGATCCATCTGCTTTCAATTTTCTTTTGAAAATCCACTTGTACCCAAGAGGTTTACAACCTGGTGGCAAGTCCACTAATTCCCAAGTGTGATTTTGCAAGATGGATTCAACTTCACTGTTGACAGCTTCTTTCCATAAAGGAGCTTCAGGACTGGACATAGCCTCTTTAAAGGTTAAAGGCTCATTTTCTAACAAATATGTTAGAAAATCTGGACCAAATGATTTTGAAGTTCTAGCACGTTTACTACGCCTAGGTTCTTCTTCCTCATTTTGATCTAACTCTTGTTCTTGATCATGTTCTTGATCCTGACTAGTAATCGCATCATGAGATCTTTTATTGTTACTAGTCTCTTGTCCAGTCTTCTTTGGAAATACATGTTCAAAGAATGATGCATTCCTTGACTCAATAATAATATTTACATGCATTTCGGTATGTTCTAATTTATGAATCAAAAACCGATATGCACTACTATTCTTAGCATAACCAATGAAAATGCAATCAATGGTCTTAGGACCTATCTTAGTCTTTTTAGGACTAGGAATAACCACTTTAGCCAAACACCCCCACACTTTTAAGTATTTGTAGGATGGTACTCTTCCATGCCACAATTCATAAGGTGTTTGATTTACTTTCTTTCGGTGTATTTTATTTAAAATATAATTAGCAGAAAGTATTGCTTCCCCCCACAAGTTCTGAGGTAATCCAGAACTGATTAACATGGCATTCATCATTTCTTTTAAAGTCCTATTTTTCCTTTCAAAATTCCATTTCTTTGAGGTGAGTAAGGAAGCGGTGGTTTGATGAATTATTCCATGTTCTTTACAAAATTCACCAAAAGGTGATTCATATTCACCACCTCTATCACTTCTAAGTTTCTTGATTTTTTTACCAAGTTGATTTTCAACTTCATTCTTATATTGAATGAAAGTTTCCAAAGCTTCATCCTTGGTTTGAATTAAATAAATATAACTATATCTAGTATATAGTCATCTATAAAAGTGATTACATACTTTTTTCCACCTCTGGTTTGAATTGATTTAAAATCACAAATGTCACTATGAATTAATTCAAGTGGTTCCGTACTTCTTTCAATTGAATGAAAATGAGTTTTAGATAATTTTGCCTCAACACAAATTTCACATTTATGATTTGAATCAATTTCAAATTTAGGTAAACATTCCATATTAATTAATCTACGCAAAGATCCATAATTAACATGTCCTAGTCTACCATGCCATAAATTTGAAGACTCAAGCAAGTAAGAAGAAGATGTAGTATTATTAATAACAGAGGGTACAACAGTCATTGCATTTAACTTGAAAAGGCCATCAGACATGTAACCTTTTCCTACATACATTCCATTCTTAGTAAGTACAAACTTGTCACTTTCAAAAACTAGCTTAAACCCATTCTTACTCAACAAAGATCCGGAAACTAAATTCTTGCGAATGTCTAGTACATGCAGCACATTGTTGAGAGTGAGTTCCTTTCCTGATGTCATCTTGAGTACAATCTTTCCTTGTCCTTCAACTTTGGAAGTTGAGGAGTTACCCATAAAGAGTTGTTCACCATTGTCCACTGAAGAATAAGATGTGAACATCTTTTTGTCGGCACAAATATGGCGAGTAGCACCAGTGTCCACCCACCATTCTTTAGGATTTCCGACAAGATTTGTCTCGAAAACAACTGTAGAAAGATTTATGACATCTACACCATTGGAAATTATATCCATTTCGGTTATATCGGCTTTAGGAACCTTCTTACATGTTCTTCCTTTGCCTTTGCAAAAATCAGTTCTTGAGAACTTCTCTGGTTTTTTACCATGAGTTACTGGCACAGTCCCAACATAAGGAGAGCTTGGCGTAATGGCAATCACCATACCAGTATTGGTTTGAACATTAGATTGACCAGTTTTAGTAGCCATAAATTCTAAATTATAAATTATAAAATAAAATTATAATTAGAACTTTATACTACACAAAAAACTAAAAATCACAGAATTTTAAATTCTGTAAAAATAAAAGAAACAAGAATTGTAACTTTTATTCCCAATTAATTTGAAAATAAAATAAAATTTTATTTAAACAAATTAAACCAAAACTACAGAAATAAATTCTGTTAAAATAAAAGAAACAAAACAAAATGTAACTTTTATTTTCAATTAATTTGGAAATAAAATAAAATGAAATTTTATATAACCAAATTAATTCCACACAGAAAACTAATCCAAATTCACAGAATTAAATTCTGTAAAAATAAAAGAAACAAGAATGGAACTTTTATTTTCCAATTAATTTGAAAATAAAATAAAATTTTATTTAAACAAATTAATTCCACACAGAAAATTAAATTCTGTAAAATAAAAGAAATAAAAATATAACTTTTATTTTTCAATTAATTTGGAAATAAAATAAAATTCTATTTAACCAAATTAATTTCACACAAAAATTTAAATCTCTTGTTACACTCCAAAAATTAAAATACTGAAAACAGAATTTTAATTAATGAAAACTCAGAAAATAATTTCTAAAACCCAAAAATAATTTCTGAAAAAATTTCACAAAAATATATTCTGAATTGTTAATGACACCAGTATCGTACTACTAGTTGTTGTCAAAGAAAAGAGACAGTATATTACTACTATCTATCAAATAGTATATAATCACTATTTGTTTTTCCAACCAGAATATTATTTTGTAAATCCACAGAAAATAATTTTCTTTCGAAATTATTTACGAAGAATGAAAAAAGGAAACAAACGAAAAATTCTGTAAACAGAATAATTTGAATCTGTCTTAAGATTGTTGGAACAATCTTCTGTATAAATAAAAAAAAAACTTGAAATAAAATCAAACAACATAAATAAATAACATACCAGATTTATTTATCGAATCGAATAAAAATTAAGACCAAGTCGAGTGTGTGACACTCTGTCCTTAAGACAGATTCGCCCCGCTATGGTACTTACGGTTGAGTGGCGTCTATCTCTCAGGATACAATGATCTTCACAAATTGTAGTAGTACTCCAAACAATTTGTTCGGCGAACCAAACCTGTGTTCTAACTCTCTGAATATTTATTCCTAAAATTAAATATGAGGAATAATGCACTAAAAGAAATGGACAGCAAAGTAGACAATCTGCAGATTGATATTTCGGATCTCAAAAACTGCTGGAATAAGGCTCAATTTATAGACAAAATAAACACAGCCCGAACAGGTGCAACAAAAGAATGAACAGATGCTGACCGTTAGCTAATGAACACATTTATTCAAACTTTTTGGAAAAAGTAACCGTTGGGTCAAACACAAGTTTTCAACTAATTTGAAGGCCGTTGGTGGAACAAATATCAAACTGTTGAAAACTTTTGTTTATTAATTAAACCATTCCTTTTGTCTGTAACCTTTAACTACTAATCTTGCTTTATACTTGTCAATTGAACCATCTGCTTTCATTTTTCTCTTGAATATCCATTTATATCCAAGAGGTTTAGAACCTGGTGGAAGATCCACCAATTCCCAAGTATGATTTTGCATAATGGATTCAATTTCATTATTAACAGCCTCTTTCCACAAAGGTGCTTCAAGACCTGTCATTGCTACCTTAAAGCTTTGAGGTTCATTTTCTAACAGGTATGTCAGAAAATCTAGACCAAAGGATTTTGATGTTCTCGCTCTCTTACTACTTCTTGGTTCATCATCAGTTAAATCCTGTTGGATCGGTCGGGCGGGCTGGGCTGGGCCTGGAAAGATTTCAAAAATTATTTAAAACATAATACCGTTAGGCAGTTGTTGTCAAACGGAATAATCTCAATAGATTATATAAAATCTAAAGAGAATATTGCGGATCTGTTAACAAATAGGACTTTAAAAGAAATGATGAATGCCATGTTAATCAGTTCTGGATTACCTCAGAACTTGTGGGGGGAAGCAATACTTTCTGCTAATTATATTTTAAATAAAATACACCGAAAGAAAGTAAATCAAACACCTTATGAATTGTGGCATGGAAGAGTACCATCCTACAAATACTTAAAAGTGTGGGGGTGTTTGGCTAAAGTGGTTATTCCTAGTCCTAAAAAGACTAAGATAGGTCCTAAGACCATTGATTGCATTTTCATTGGTTATGCTAAGAATAGTAGTGCATATCGGTTTTTGATTCATAAATTAGAACATACCGAAATGCATGTAAATATTATTATTGAGTCAAGGAATGCATCATTCTTTGAACATGTATTTCCAAAGAAGACTGGACAAGAGACTAGTAACAATAAAAGATCTCATGATGCGATTACTAGTCAGGATCAAGAACATGATCAAGAACAAGAGTTAGATCAAAATGAGGAAGAAGAACCTAGGCGTAGTAAACGTGCTAGAACTTCAAAATCATTTGGTCCAGATTTTCTAACATATTTGTTAGAAAATGAGCCTTTAACCTTTAAAGAGGCTATGTCCAGTCCTGAAGCTCCTTTATGGAAAGAAGCTATCAACAGTGAAGTTGAATCCATCTTGCAAAATCACACTTGGGAATTAGTGGACTTGCCACCAGGTTGTAAACCTCTTGGGTACAAGTGGATTTTCAAAAGAAAATTGAAAGCAGATGGATCAATCGACAAATACAAGGCAAGACTTGTAGTCAAAGGTTTTAGATAGAAAGAAGGTCTAGATTACTTTGACACATACTCACCGGTTACAAGAATAACATCCATTAGAATGCTAATTGCCATAGCATCTCTATACAATCTAGAAACACTCATGATTAAGATTGTTGGGCAATCTTCACTGTATTTAAAAGATATTAATTCTATTATGTACAAAACAACAATTAGAATTAAAGAAATAAAGAAAAGGAGAGAATATGTTTGATTACAAAAATCAAACTTGAAATAAAAATAAATAAATAAATAACAGATTTTATTTTGTTACAAAAACAAAATTAAAATCTGATTAAATAAACAAATTAAAAACAGAATAAAATTAAACAACTTACTTGGTTAATTTCTTTGAATGATTTTTCTGATCAAGTCCAGTGTTTAACACTGTGTCCTTAAGACAGATTCGTCCTCTCCACGGTGCTTTCAGAATTTAGACGCCACTCAACCGTAAGTACCTGTTTATTTCAAAACCAAGAGCCACCAATACATCTATATATAGACCAGCCTCCCATTTGGATTTTTACTCCAATTTTCGTACTCCTTCTTCTGCTTTAGATCTCAAATTTTGGGTTCCTAAGTGGTTTCCTAAAATTTGTAATTGTGAGAATTTAATTTAATTCTAAATTTAAATTTTGGGTTCCTAAGTAGTTTCTTAAAATTTGTACCTCTTTCTTTATTAATTAAACTATTTCAATAATTTAATATATATATAGTTTTATATATATATTTATTAAATGGTTTAATTAATAAACAAAAGTTTTCAACAGTTTGATATTTGTTCCACCAACGGCCTTCAAATTAGTTGAAAACTTGTGTTTGACCCAACGGTTACTTTTTCCAAAAAGTTTGAATAAATGTGTTCATTAGCTAACGGTCAAGATTCTGTTCATTCTTTTGTTGCACCTGTTAAAATTTGTTTATTTTGTCTATAAATTGAGCCTTATTCCAGCAGTTTTTGAGTTCCAAAATATCAATCTGCAGATTGTCTACTTTGCTGTCCATTTCTTTTAGTGCATTATTCCTCATATTTAATTTTAGGAATAAATATTCAGAGAGTTAGAACAAAGGTTTGGTTCGCCGAACAAATTGTTTGGAGTACTACTACAATTTGTGAAGATCATTGTATCCTGAGAGATAGACGCCACTCAACCGTAAGTACCATAGCGGGGCGAATCTGTCTTAAGGACAGAGTGTCACACACTCGACTTGGTCTTAATTTTTATTCGATTCAATCACTATCGGATTTACTAGCTAATTAGTGAACATGATGTCTTGAACTGTTCAGCCGTTTGTGTAAACCAAGACAATAGAACTCACACAGTATATTCCCAAACACAGTTTGGTTCTCACTATTGTGTTCATTTTGGTCCTGAACAACCTAGTCTTCATGAGTGCTCTAAAGACTTGTAGCCTTTCACAAATCTTATAGAACCGGCCCAGTTCACACTCACATAGGTGATTCTTATGAAAAGTATCCTGCCATACTTCACTAGGTTTACCTAGATATAAGAATCATTAAAAGTTTTACTTTAACCTAAAACGCTGCAGACATCACTATTTCATCAAAGAAATGGGTAGGAGTTAGACTCCCCAGTGATCCTTCTGAGTCAATCACAACTCGGTTGTCCCTTTGAACCTAGATCTTGGGATCTCCAGTCAACTAGGTTGGGTTGCCGTTATGATAACTCTTATTTAATAGGCTTTAGTCCCATTCCCCTCGATGAATTCTCAACTAACTCTCTTGCTAACCCTTTGGTTAGTTCCATATAGATCTCTTCATTTAAATCACCATTTAAGAAAGCTGTTTTAACATCCATTTGATGTATTTCTAAATTAAACAACGCTGCTATAGCAATAAGCATGCGAATGGATGTTATTCTTGTCACAGGGGAGTATGTGTCAAAATAATCCAGACCTTCCTTTTGTCTGTAACCTTTAACTACAAGTCTTGCTTTATACTTATCAATTGAACCATCTGCTTTCATTTTTCTCTTGAATATCCATTTATATCCAAGAGGTTTAGAACCTGGTGGAAGATCCACCAATTCCCAAGTATGATTTTGCATAATGAATTCAATTTCATTATTAACAGCCTCTTTCCACAAAGGTGCTTCAGGACCTGTCATTCTTTTAAAGCTTTGAGGTTCATTTTCTAACAGGTATGTCAGAAAATCTGGACCAAAGGATTTTGATGTTCTCGCTCTCTTACTTCTTCTTGGTTCATCATCAGTTAAATCCTGTTGGTTGAGACCATTACTAGTCTCTTGTATTTGATTGTCATTAGTCTCTTGACTTTGTGTACAATCATAAGTTCTTTTCTGTGAACTTAATTCCTGTCCTTTCTTATAAGGAAAGACATGTTCAAAAAACACAGCATTCCTTGACTCTATAATAGTGTTCACATTTATATCAGGTATTTCTGATTTATAAGTCAGAAATCGATATGCACTACTATTCTGAGCATAACCAATAAACACACAATCTACTCTTTCCCTGGAACAGAAAACCCTTCTGGTTTGAATTGATTTAAAATCACAAATGTCACTATGAATTAATTCAAGTGGTTCCGTACTTCTTTCAATTGAATGAAAAAGGAGTTTTAGATAATTTTGCCTCAACACAAATTTCACATTTATGATTTGAATCAATGTCAAATTTAGGTAAACATTCCATATTAATTAATCTACGCAAAGATCCATAATTAACATGTCCTAGTTTACCATGCCATAAATTTGAAGACTCAAGCAAGTAAGAAGAAGATGTAGTATTATTAATAACAGAGGGTACAACAGTCATTACATTTAACTTGAAAAGGCCATCAGACATGTAACCTTTTCCTACATACATCTCATTCTTAGTAAGTACAAACTTGTCACTTTCAAAAACTAGCTTAAACCCATTCTTACTCAACAAAGATCCGGAAACTAAATTCTTGCGAATGTCCAGTACATGCAGCACATTGTTGAGAGTGAGTTCCTTTCCTGATGTCATCTTGAGTACAATCTTTCCTTGTCCTTCAACTTTGGAAGTTGAGGAGTTGCCCATAAAGAGTTGTTCACCATTGTCCACTGAAAAATAAGATGTGAACATCTTTTTGTCGGCACAAATATGGCGAGTAGCACCAGTGTCCACCCACCATTCTTTAGGATTTCCGACAAGATTTGCCTCGGAAACAACTGCAGAAAGATTGATGTCATCTACACCATTAGAAATCTTGTCCACTTCAGTCATATGGGCTTGAGCAGGCTTCTTGCTTGTTCTTCTTTTGCTATTGCCTTTACTACGGCAATCTTTGGCCCGATGTCCCTCTTTGTCACATTCGTTTATTGTTACTAGTCTCTTGTCCAGTCTTCTTTCCAGTTATAGCATTTTCCTTTGAACTTCTTGTTGTCATTGTTGTTGCCTTGTTTAGGACCATCTCCAGTAAACTTCCTCTTTTTGGTATGTAGTTTTTGAACTTGTTCAACCACATTAGCCTTGGACTCAATGGGATTTTTCTCATTCTTCTTTTCAGCCGTTCGGTTATCTTCCTCAATTCTTAATCTTACAATTAACTCATCCATGGTCATCTCTTTGCGTTTATGTTTTAAATAATTTTTGAAATATTTCCAGGCCGGTGGTAACTTTTCCACCAAAGCAGCGACTTGGAAAGATTCGCTAAGAATCATACCTTCGGAATGAATATCATGCAAAATTATCTGAAAACTTTGAACTTGAGATATTACTGTTTGGGAGTCTACCATAACAAAATCCAAAAATTTACCGACGACAAATTTCTTCGTGCCGGCATCTTCTGTTTTGTATTTCTTCTCCAAAGAATCCCATAATTCTTTTGCTGACTTCAGAGGACTGTATACATTATACAGCATATTGTCAAGGCCATTGAGGATGTACTCACCTCAGCAAAATGGAATTGCTGAAAGGATAAATCAGAACATACCGAAATGCATGTAAATTGGTTAAATCATTATATGGTTTAAAACAAGCCCCAAAGCAATGACATGAGAAATTTGACAAGGCAATGATGTCAAATGGTTTTAAAATTAATGAGTGTGACAAATGCGTCTATGTTAAAAACACTGACCCAAGATATGTCATAGTTTGTCTTTATGTGGATGACATGCTCATCATTGGAAGCAGTCAAAACATGATCAAATCAACTAAGCAAATGCTTAACAAAAGATTTGATATGAAAGATATGGGGGTCGCAGATGTTATATTAGGAATGAAAATTACTAAAACACCTGACGGAATGCATCATTCTTTGAATTGTTGGAAAAATGGTTTAATATAGGCATATTTTTTAGCTCTGAGTTGAGTGGGCCCCAAACGTCTTTTGGGGTGAGTCCGAAGAGGTGAAGTGTTCCTTGCCGCGTGGCAAGTCACACGGTATAGACGGAACGTCAAAACCATTTATGAGTGAATGGGAAGTTGATGTCGTTTTTGAGTCTAACATTAATTTTTATTTAGATAAAATTATTTTGAATTTTTTCAATAAAAAATTATTGTGGGAATTTAATTTAATTCTAAATTCAAATTTGGGTTCCTAAGTGGTTTCCTAAAGTTTGTAATTGGGGGAATTTAATTTAATTCTAAATTCAAATTTTTGGTTCCTAAGTGATTTCCTAAAATTTGTACCTCTTACTTTATTTATTAAACTATTCATTAATTTAATATATATAGATTTCACATAAAATATCTTCTAACACATCGTGGTTCTTACTGTTTTTGGTCCAATCTTAGTCTTTTTAGGAACAGGAACTTCAACTTTTGCCAAACACCCCCACACTTTCAAGTATTTGTAGGAAGGTGGTCGACCTTTCCACAATTCATAAGGAATGCTTTTAGTTTTCTTGTGGGGTATTCTATTAAGAACATAATTAGCTGACAATATTGCTTCCCCCCACAAGTTCTATGGTAAGCCTGAACTTAGTAACATGGCATTCATCATTTCTTTTAGAGTTCTATTCTTCCTTTCAGCAATTCCATTTTGCTGTGGAGAATAAGGGGCTGTAGTTTGGTGAATAATGCCATGTTGTGCACAAAATTCATTTAAAGGTGCATCATATTCACCACCCCTATCACTTCTAACCATTTTAATGGTTTTACCAAGTTGATTTTCAACTTATGTTTTGTAGAGTTTAAACATTCTTAAGGCTTCATCTTTACTTCTAAGTAAATAAACATAACAATATCTTGTGCAACTGGGCCGGTTCTGTGAGATTTGTGAAGGGCTACAAATTCTCTAGAGCACTCATGAAGACCAGGTTGTTCAGGGTCAAAATGAACACAATAGTGAGAACTAAAGCGTATGCAGGAATATCTTTGTGTGAGTTCTATTGTCTTGATTTACACAAACGGCTGAACAGTTCAAGACATCATGTTCACTGGTTAGCTAGTAAATCCTATAGTGTCTCATAAGGGAAGGTTCAAAGCCAAAAGCTACCTATCCTTTGCAGAATATTACCAATTTCTGTACTCTGGATCCAAAAAGACTGCTAAAAATAGATTGTATTTTCATCACCAAGACTGTTGAAAATACCATGTATTTATAGGCAATTCCAAAGGACCCGAATAGGTGCAAAATGGAAATGAACAGGTGCCCAACCATTATGACCGTTAGCTAATGAACACATTTATTCAAACT
This sequence comes from Camellia lanceoleosa, assembly GCA_025200525.1. Classification (NCBI taxonomy): domain Eukaryota; kingdom Viridiplantae; phylum Streptophyta; class Magnoliopsida; order Ericales; family Theaceae; genus Camellia; species Camellia lanceoleosa. The sequence goes on along the minus strand of CM045772.1, from coordinate 115,669,577 downwards.
TTTTGGAAAAAGTAACCGTTGGGTCAAACACAAGTTTTCAACTAATTTGAAGGCCGTTGGTGGAACAAATATCAAACTGTTGAAAACTTTTGTTTATTAATTAAGCCATTTAATATATATATATATATATAAAACTATATATATATATATTAAATTATTGAAATAGTTTAATTAATAAAGAAAGAGGTACAAATTTTAGGAAACTACTTAGGAATCCAAAATTTAAATTTAGAATTAAATTAAATTCTCATAATTACAAATTTTAGGAAACCACTTAGGAACCCAAAATTTGAATTTAGAATTAAATTAAATTCCCACAACAATTTTTATTGAAAAAATTCAAATGAATTTTATCAAAAAATTAATGTTAGACTCGAAACACGACGTCAACTTCCCATTAACTCATAAATGGTTTTGACGTTCTGTCTTCACCTCTTCGGACCCACTCCAAACAACGTTTGGGACCCACTCAAAATTGGGCTAAAAAATATGCCTATATTAGCGGGGCGAATCTGTCTTAAGGACAGAGTGTCACACACTCGACTTGGTCTTAATTTTTATTCGATTCGATAAATAAATCTGGTATGTTATTTATTTATGTTGTTTGATTTTATTTCAAGTTTTTTTTTTATTTATACAGAAGATTGTTCCAACAATTTAAATATATATTTTTTTAAACAGTTGGTATTTATTGTTATTAGTATAGGAAATTAACTTCTAAATTTTCCATCACTTACTGTCTTGTGTGTCTGGCGCCACTAGTTGCTATATAGAGTGATGACCCTAAAACGAATGGAATTATTCAAGTTTGATTTAAATTTGACTCATTAAAACTTTATTTGAAATCAACTCATAATATAAACAAATTAAATTTAAACATATTTTAAAAACTATCAAATTTTTAGAACCAAACTTGAATAACAAGTTGATTAAGGGGGTTTTTGGAAAGATGATAAAATAACCAAAAAGCTATTAAAAAAATAAAAAAATAAGAAAATGTATAAAAAAATGTCCAAATTTTCTTACATTCTCTCTAATTTTTACATATTTTTTTGTATATATATATATATATTTTCAAACATTTTAATTGTTTTACTTCATATTTTAACCAAAAAATAAAAAAACTACTAAAACAGACCCCAAAAAAAATCAAGATACTGCTCAACTCAGTAAATTTTTATACATTATAAAATTCAAGATATTTGAGCTTGTTCAATTAAAACTCATTTAAATTGAGAGATATCTTAGCTTTATTTTTGTGCAATTGTTAGTGGAACCTAGCAATACCCAAAAACAGTTTGTTGCGTGTTGTGGCTTTGAAAGGCTGAGTGCTTCCACCGAAAAAGAGGGTGTTTTGGTGCAATTTGGAAGGTATGAACAAAATAATGTCTAAGAACGTCAAAATTGAAATTACATAGATTTGGGGGAGACAACCCCCTTGCAGTGTTCTTGCTTCCAGACCCGGTTGCTTTATTCCAGCCAGTATTTTAGGGAAGAAAACACCCTACACCATTGGCTAAAGAAGAAAACATGGTTGGTGAATTATAGACATGAGTGGTTAGCGTTGGAGGATGGACATATGTGATGGTCTGTGGTGGGATTGGTTAGAATTAGCAGCCGAAGTTGGTGGTTGAAATGTAGCCGGAGTTCACAAGGTGGTGGAAGTTTGTCAAAACATGGTCAGAGATTAGTTATAATGATTGTCTGATCACTAGAGCCCGCAAGAACATGGCCAGTCATAGATCGGTGAGGGAAAGAGTAAAAACCTTTTGAAAACACTTTTTTTTGTGTAAAAATTTTGAAATCGATTTTAATTTTTTTAAAACAAACAAATTTAGAAAATAAAAATAAAAAAATAAAAAATGAGAACGTTTAGTGACGATACCTTAGGCCTAGAGGAATATCATCATTGCCTTCACCCCTCTCTGTCTCTCTTGTCAACAAGTGAAATTAAGCCCCAAGCCTAGATAATGTTGAGAATCCCACTACATTTGCGGGAGAGAGAGCCCAACCAGAGGGTTTGTGGGGGATGGATAAATTCATTGCTTCTCCCTAAAATCTCGAAAGAGGTTTCTAATTGGGTAGCTCATCAAATAATTATGTTTCTGGGTAATACATAGAAGACAATGATAGCAAAAATAAATACATTTATGTAATTTACAGTACAAAGGATACAAGATTTGTGACAACCTTAGATGTACAAAAACAAGAAGCAACTGTCTGATTTCCCTATGCAAAAATACTAAAAGAATATATTATAGTACATTTCATCTTCCTTTTTGTGAGTACTGGTGGGCCGAGAAAACCATAATACCAAGGACTATCTTCATGTCTACTTTTTTTTTTTTTTTTAATCAGCAAAGAAAGTCCTTTATTGATGAAGAAATCATACATTACATATGAGATTACATCAATAAGAAGGAAAAGAAAAAAGGACAAGAAAGGAAACCAAGCATAGTATTGGTGAGAAACCAACACTAGCTCACAAGACCATTAACACTTGATGCCAAAACCCATAAACTAGCTAACAAAGCTTATAACCCACTGAAAAAACCCCAGCTAAGCTTACTTGTTGCCATTCTTCAACCTTTTAAGACCAAACCCTCCTATTTGGATCTCTCTTTGTCCTTTAGCTCTAGCTCAATAATCTTGTTCAGCACATCATCTTCTTTACCATTGAAATCGATGCCAAGAGATTTGCCTAGTTGTATAGTGGCTTTAGCTTAATTGAAGAGAAGATTGTTCGGACTAGTAACACCCTCAGATAGATCTGAACGTGCTATCGCAGTTGTTGTTGGACTGAAAATAACAGACCTAGAAGTGTGCTTGCTGACTGCTGCAGCTTTCTGCTCATGAAGTCTGGCAAAGTTGGTGAACCCCTCTAGTTGAAACTTCTTCTTTCTTTTTCTCTTCTCATTCCGTAGGAGATTTGGGACAGAAGCAGGTTGCCTAACTAAGCCTGAATGATTAAGGCCCAGAAGACCCTTCCTATTAAGATTCTTACTAAGAGCTTGTACCAAATCCACTTCAAGATTGATACCAAACTCAATTCCATCACGAGATCCACTGAAGCTTCTGATAAAACCAGGTGTAGATACTTACTCAACATTAAAATTTGGGTTGCGCACTAACTCCTCCAATATGGTCTCCTCGATAACTGCGTTTAACTCCTCATCCAAATGACAATCACTAAACCCTGTCCTCTAATCTACCTCCTTGGTACATACTTCCTCTTCTCTGTTGAAACCTTCATCCCACTTTGACTCCTCAAACTAAATTTCTAGGCTTTTTTTGTATCCCCCACTTATTTACAGATGTAGCTTTGATTTCAAACAAAACTTCTGATTCATTAAGCTTCAAAATTAGTATAGATGGAGCACCAAATTGTACCTTTCGTAATCTGGAGGTGGCAGCCCCCACAACATAATAAAGGAAATGTTTCTTGCACTTCCTAGACAGTAACTACACCGAAACTATAGCTTTCATATTGTGTATGTTCTTTCATATAGCTTTCATCAATAAAGTCTTCTTTTTGCCGTTCAAAAAAAAAAAAAAAAAGTGTATGTTTTTTTCGCCTCTCAAAATCACAAAATGATGTTTATTTTTCCATTGACCTCAAATACTCTGCATATTAAAACATACGAAGTAAGAAATTACCAAATGTTCTAAAGTATGAACACAAATAGAGCACATATACAGATTCTTTTTGGCCCATCCAGTAACTTCATCATTTAGTTGTCGAGCCTTTCTGAAAATCAACAATAAAATTCTGCTCTCAAAGAGGTTATCTTGCAAAACATATCAAGCAAAAAATAATAATTTAATTTTTTCCTCAATTCTAAAACTAGTTTACTCAAATTGCATTCAATACGCCAATATCACTTGTGTTCAACTTAAAATCTCAACAACCTGTAGCAGTACTACATTTCATCGCACTAGAAGGGAAGGTACACACTGTGTAATATATATATATATATATATATAAAGTAGTTGTAACTATTTTGTAAGCGGAAAGTCAGGTTTTACTTTTGGAAGATAAAAGTCCACAAAACTTCATGAACACCAAATTAGGTGCTCCCCCCCCCTCTCTCTCTCTCTCTCTATATATATATATATATATATAAGTATATAACTAACATTTGTTTCTATTTCAACAAGGTACTAAGCACAAAAAAAATATGATTTCAACTCCTTATACATGCATATTATTATCAAATATTCAATAGCATTTATTCAGTTCATCTCATGATAGTAATGGCTCTATCAAATATCTTTGACACTGAATTATTCAACAATAATACTCACCATATTTCTGTCTATAGGATACTAAAAATGGCCAATGGTGTAATGCAATGGATGGGGAGAGGTGGAGTAGGATTGATAGATTTTTGCTTGATCCTGCTTAGCTAGAGAGGTATAAATTTAAACAATGAGGATTATCCAGAGGCATTTCTGATCACTATCCAGTTTTGCTAATGGAGGATGGAAGGGATTAGGGGCCAAAATCTTTTCGGTTTATTAATGCTTGGGCATCACATCCTCAGTTTAAGAAGAAAGTGAAAAAGGTCTGGGAGGAGGCTCAGAATCATGCATAAGTTGAGAAGATTGAAAGCATATGTAAGAAGGTGGAATTTAAAGGTCTTTGGTAATGTTGATGATCAACTTAAAAAAGCTGAAGATGTACTCCATGAGTGGGACTTGAAGGCTAAATCTAGATCCTTGTTGGAATCAAAAGTGAATAAAAGACAAGAGGTCAGAAGTCAAGTTTGGCATCTCAATAGAAGTAAGGAGAGGATGTGGTTACAAAAGTCTAGAATGTCATGGGCACAAAATGGTGATAAAAATACTAGACTATTTCACTTGATGGAAAGTAACAGGCAGAGGAAGAATTTATTGGATTCAGTTAAGGCAAATAGTGTTGTGGTGGAAGACCCAAGTATGGTGAAACAAGTAGTGGAGAATTACTTTAGAAGAATGTTTGCTGAAAGTTGGAAATGTAGGCCTAAGTTGGCTGGTTCTTTTTTGTCTATTAGTTCTGTTGATTCAAAGGAAGTGCTGGAGGCTGATTTTAGTGAAGCAAAAATCTAGGCAGCCATTCAAGATTGTGATGGAAATAAGGCCCCTGGGCCTGACGGTTTTAATCTGCATTGCATTCAAAAGTGCTGGTCTATAATGAAAGGTGAGTTTATTCAATTGTTCCAAGAGTTTCATCGTAATGGGAAGTTGGCTAAAGGGGTAAACAACTTTTTCATCACTTTGATTCCTAAACAAAAGAACCCAATTGATTTGAGTGAATATAGGCCTATTAGCTTGGTTAGCTCAACTTATAAAGTGTTGGCTAAAGTTCTATCTAGAAGAATAAGACAAGTGCTCCCTAAACTCATAAGAGAAGTTCAAACTGCTTTCCTTAGTGGCAGATGCATCCTTGATGGGGTTTTAATTGCAAATGAAGTGGTGGATTGGTGGAAAAAGTCCAAGAAAAAAGGAATCATTCTTAAATTGGATTTTGAGAAGGCCTATGACTTAGTTAACTGGGAGTTTTTGCTGTCAATGATGAAAAATTTTGGGTTTAGTGAAAAATAGGTTGGCTGGATTAGGTCTTGCATTTCTACGTCAAGAATTTCAGTACTTGTAAATGGGTCACCCACAGCAGAATTTTCTCCTCAGAAAGGGTTAAGACAAGGTGACCCACTATCGCCTTTCCTATTTAATATAGTGGCTGAAGGTTTAAATATTCTATTGGATAGAGCCAAAGAAAAGGGGCTGATCAGAGGAGCTTCAGTTGGTCATCAAGAGTTGAAAATTTCTCATTTACAATTTGCAAATGATACTATTATTTTTTGTGAAGCCAAACGGGATGAAATCATTGTGCTTAAAAGAATTTTGAGGTATTTTGAAGTCATGTCAGGTCTTAAGATTAATTTTCATAAAAGTATTATTTGTGGAATTGGTATGGAAGAGGAATTAGTCAAGGAGTTTGCCAAAAACCTGAATTGCCTCAGCCAGAATTTACCTTTGTCATATCTTGGATTACCGTTAGGGGCCAATCCAAGGAAAAGAAGTACTTGGCAACCAATGGTGGAGAAGTTTAAAAAGAAGTTAGCATCTTGGAAAAGGAGATTCTTGTCCTTTGCAGAAAGATTGACCCTAATTAAGTCCGTATTGTCAAGTCTACCAATGTATTTTATATCCATCTTTAAAATGCCTGTTGGTGTTGCCAAAACAATTGATACGATTCAATCTAACTTCTTGTGGAGAGGTTCTGAAACTCAAAGGAAAATTCATTTAGTTAAGTGGAAGAAGGTGTGTAAAAGAAAAGCTCAAGGGGGGTTGGGTGTGAGAAGTCTCAGTGATGTTAATGTGTGTTTATTAATAAAATGGTGGTGGAGGTATGGAAAATGGTGGTATGTAGCAGATATGGTGGTTTTGGAGGCAGATGGAAACCAGAATCAGTGTCATATGCAATGGTATATACGGTATAGAAAGATATTGCATCATTAGCCTCATCAAACAGTGTAGTGACTGAGTTTTTCTCCCAAAATTTCAAGATTATCGTGGGAAATGGGGAGAGGATACATTTTTGGATGGATAGATGGTTCAATGATGTAAGTCTTAGGGATGAGTTTCCTAGATTATTTAGTTTATCAGTGGAGAAGGAAGGTTCCTTGTAGTTTTTCTATCAACGGAAAGGGCAGGATAGTGATTGGAAGCTAGCATTTAGAAGATCACTCTTAGCTTGGGAGGAGGATGAAATTAAAAGGCTAAGGCCATGTTTGTTTGGGCGGACTGGATTAGCATTCCCATGACTAATAGTCCTAGGATTATGAATTCATTGGATTATGTATTCTATCTTAACTAATAGTAAAGTTTAAAATAATTAATTCGTACTTTAATTGTTTAACCAAACATCGGATTAATAATTTTATTAGACTATTAGTCCAATCCCAAGCTCATGTCCACCCAAACAAACATGGCCTAAATGTATTATTAGCAGAGGTTCCTAATCTAAATCCTATGACTGAGGATAACTGTTTGTGGAGAGCTAATAATTCAGGAATGTTCTCTATGGCTTCAGTATGGAAAAGGTTGGAGTTAGTTAATGGATCCATGATTAGCATTTCAAAGTTCTTATGGAGAAATGTTGCACCCCTAAAGGCTCAGTTCTTTAGTTGGTTAGCTTGGAAAAAGAGAATAAAAACCACAGAATTTATGCAAAGGATTGGAGCTCTACCTGTCAATGTCAGCTCCTTATGTGTGTTTTGCAAAGTAGAGGTAGAAACCATTAATCATGTGTTGCTTTTGTGTCCATTGGTATGAAAATTATGGTCTGAGTTAGTTAATTGGTGGGAGGTACAGTGGGTAACACCAGGTTCTGTGGATGTTTTACTTCAGTGGTAGTCTGGTATGAAATTTAGAAAGAAGGAGTTAAATATTTGGAAGGTTGTCCCTTTGGCCATGTTATGGTCCTTATGGAAACTTAGGAATGAATGCTTATTTAACAATGGTAATGTTGATTTCGCACAGATGGTGGAGCTTTTGAAAATTAGAATTGCACTATGGGTTAAGTCAAATGTTAAGGGAGTGAATTACTCAGTGCATGATATTGTGGCAAACTTGAAGCAGGTGAGAGGTTGCATGACATAGGTATATTGTTGTATGTTGCTGATGTATGTTGCTGTTTGGCCTTCTGTATACTGTAGCTCAAAGGCCTGCAGATTGCTTGATTGTATTGTTGTTCTGTTTGGCCTTCTCTATTTCTGTTGGTGTCTTGGTAGGGGTTGCTGGTGTCTTGCTGCTAATGTATGTTGTTGGTTGGCATGCTACTGTAGGAGGCTACTCTAGTCTGTGCAGATATTAGGAAGGGAGTTATAATGCTATTATTGCTGGTGTCTTGGTTGGGGTTGATTGTTGTTGGTCTGGTAGATTGCTGCTGTATGGTGTTGGTGCTTGTAGATAACCCATTTTGACCAGCTCTAAGACTTGGGCGCTTTCTTTTGATTACCCGATGATGACAAGCAGAATGTGTTTCTCACAGAATCCTCAGTAAGAGAAATGGAATTTGAACTTTAATCCCAACCTTCACCATTATGGCCAAATTGTTTTAAAATACTAAATATTTCATTAGTTTAGTATTTTTGTAATTTTGCATAATTTTATGTTTTTGTTCATATTTTTGGTGTTTTTATATAAATTGGTATAAATTATATATTTTATATATATAAAATAAAATAATAAAAAATTATATTATTATATTATATGTTTAGTATTTGATATATAGTTATATTATTATATTATATATTTAGTATTTTGGTATAAATTATATAATTTATATATGTTATATATTATATTATAAAAATCTTTTAATGTCGGTCAGCCCTCGGCTGTCGACATCCAAATCAAACAACATAAGGTATATATATATTATATTATATGTTATTTTGTTGCTTATATAAAACAATGGAGGCTCAACAAAGGAGGGGGGCGAATCTGAAGAGAATTGAAGAGAGTTAGAAAGAGTTAGAGAGAAAAGAAAGAAAATATTTCAACTTAGGCCAACACATACCATAAACTCCATAATTTCAAACAAAATGTCTAAGACCCCCTTTTTTTCCCACCCCCTTTGACCCCATCTTTCTCTCATTGGTTGGATTTTCTTTTTCCTTTTTTTGTTTCCCTTGTCCTCCAATCACCACCTGCCACATATGTGTGGGGGTGGTGGGGGTGGTGATTGGAGGGGGTCTCCATCACTCCTCAATTTCAAATTATGGATTTGAGAACACACTTCCTATATTTGAGGGTGATCAAGAGGTAGTTTGTGAACTAAGGAGTTCATCCTTTCCTTGGAATGTGAATTTTACAAACCTTTCATTTTCTTGAATTTCTTACTTATTTAGCTCTTTTGCTTTGATTTATTGTTATATTGTATATTATTGTAATCTAATTGAAAATGATGAATTGATGTCCAATATATGTTGTTTTTAGTATGAGAAAGAGACCTTCCATGCTAAATGGTTTAATCTCTTCGGAGGTTCATTACTAGGGCATTACATCTCTCTCATGCCAAGAACAACTCCTTGTTTGACGCTTCTTTCCATTTAGAGGACTTAAACTTACCATTGGACTTAATGAATTAAAGAATGGATGGTAATTTAAAATTGAGTAACTAAAATTAAGGCTAAAATGGTGCAAGATAATAATTTGGTTGTGTTCAATCAAACGTTAATTGAACACATGAAAACTTGAGGCAATTTATACTCATTAGTGATGAAATGATTCAAGTTTCCAAGATCACCACTTCCCTTGATCAATTCCATGAAAGGGAAGAGGTTAGAGTCATATTTTGTTGCATTTATTGAATTTGCACACTTTGATTCACAAGTCATCATGCAATGAAATTGCTTGAGTTAGTGGTTTGTGACTTAAGTTTACTTCTCCTTCGATTCATTCATGAAAATGAGGGGTGAGTTATGCAGACAACCCCAAAGAATTCCTAGTGTATGCTTTGTTTGTCCTATGTTGCAACAAGGTGAATTGGGCAGCAGTGGCCGGCAAGCCACTTTCCATGGCCAGCAGTGGCCGGCAGACCACCTTTGATGGCCGGCATCCCTCACCAGTGGCTGGCTGGCCACTAATGCAAAATTCAACAATGTGTTCCTTTGGTAGAGTAAAGCGATTCTGGAAGTGGCCAACAATGTATGTGTTCTATTGTGCAACAGAGGCTATCTAGAAGCAAAACAGTAGCTTTTCAGGTGGAAATCGAGCATGCGCATAAACATTATTTGCTTCCCGAGGTGGAGTAATTAGTTGTTTAGCTTAGTTACTTCTTTTAATTATACTTGTGTGGTAATTCTTTAATTAGCTAAAGTAGTTAATTTTAGTTGTGAGTTAATTTATTTCATTTGGTTTGTAATAGTTAATTAATTAGCTTAGCTTAAATAGTTAGCTAGTTAGTTTATTCATTCGGACTCTCCTTCGTGAGAGCATAATGTTGTAATAATGTGTATGTCTTCCAACCCCATCTCTTTCTCCATTTTATTTAACTGCTTATGATGGTTAGTATAGGGACATCACATTTAAATTAGCATTCTCCATGTTTGCATCCATTTGTATTGCATACACCGAGACTTGGTTCATCATTCCAACTACATTGTTAGTTTAATACTTATTTGAATACGTGCTTAAATCACATGCTATCAATTGATTCATATGCCATGTTAAGTAGCCAAGCCTATTTTAGATTGCATATTGCATATGTTGCATTAGTCATATTGCATAGTTAGAAATCATGTATTTTTTCTAACTCTCTTATGTCTTTTTGGCTTGGAGTACGAGGTGAGCCTTTACTTGCTTTAGCATATTGCATTAGTGTGATTGTTGCCATGTCTAGCATGCTTATCATGAGGCTAAGTGCTTAATTGATATACCTGCTTGTATGCCTGTGGATGAAAGCTAATTGCTTGAATTGGAATAATTTGAGCCATGCACATTTAAGCCCACTTTTCAAGTGGCAAATTCAAACTCTTTTCAGAAAACAAACATGACTCAAGTGTTCCAATTTTTGCAAGTTAGTTTATACTTGTATATGCGCATCACATAGTAATGCTAGATTAATAATCGGAACAAGAACATATAATGCAAAGTAAGATTCATATCATGATTAGTAGAGGCCGATCTTTGATCGGGCCAGCGAGGGTGCTCAATTCATGACCTTCCCTTCTTGTACCTAAGTTTCCGAGCCGAGACAATCTTGGTGATGACAAACACGTGGTCTTTAGCACGAGTCATGGATTTCCTAAATTTTTCCAAAATAAAACATTTAGGTGGCGACTCTATATCTGGAAAAGCAGTCTATTTTTGGCAATTTGATTCAAAATCGATTTTTCAAAAGATTCACTGAATTTGGACTCTTTGGTGTTTATCTATTTCACATTGCACTTGTGGAATCAGATTCAGAATTGCGGGAGTCTGATACTATAAGGATTATTTCAACTTCTGAAAGGGGGCGCGAAAAAGTCGAGCTACAGTGCTGCTAATCTGCTGCTGTTGCTGCTACTGCTGCTGTTGCTGCTACTGCTGCATTGGTTTCTTGATTGTATTTGATTGCTGCTGCTGCATTGGTTCATTAGTTGTTGTTGCCCCATTGGTTGCATTGTTGTTCTAGTTTTTCTCTTTTTCTGGCTTTGGTTACTTTTGATTGTTTTCTCACCAATCTTGGGGCTAGTGTTAGCAAATGGTTGTGCTTTCTTTACGGTGCCAACTTAGTTGGGATTATTAAGGTTAGCTATGATGCTTAGTGCACTTTCCCGTATTGTTGATGTAAATTATGCATGTATTGTGTTTTTTTTATCAATAAAGTTTTTTTGTTGATCCAAAAAAAAAATGCAACACCTAGAATTAAATCCAATATATAAGTACTTTACATGGAAGAATTTCTTACTTTATATGTCGACTACGTTGTCACTTCTTTTAAGGTACTGCTCATATAAGGAATGATACTTTGCAGGGATATAATCCTTGAATCTGTCAATAATGACAACAAAAAGATTGAGATCCAGGAATGTTAAGGCAAGTAGATAAAAGACTTTCCACAAATATAGTTATTGAGTGCAAAGGAAATTCCTTGATAAGAAGTTAATGGGATTATAGGAAAAACTGAAAAACTGTAGAATAATTTGTAACAGGAAATAAATTATCTCTCTCAAAAGCAAGTCCAAGAGGAGCTTATTCATGTAGATTCATGTGCATACGATATTAGACAATGTGAAAGTGCATGGTCAACACACACCTAAAGCGCTTACGTTTTGCTTGCAGCCAGTACAATTAAAACCTAACTTGCAGGAGATTCAATAACCAAAGCTACTAGTTTGGCATATTCAAACCAAAGATTTGCAAATGCATCATTTAGAAGATGGTTCCCATCCAGAAATCCTTTAACGTTTGTTGGTTAGTTTTTTAGTTGATGCATATATAAAGAAAGAGAAAGAGACACATCCCACTAAAACAACTACTTGTTGTTGCATTCGCTAAGTTAGAAAAGTTAAGTAGGGAAGATGTAACAACCCCGACCTGTGATTAACTGTTAAACCATGATTAAGAATGTCTAATAAATAATTAGGAGGAAATTTTGCTTTAATTACATGTTATATGTTATTTGCATCTATTTGTCTGTCGTAAAAATGTCTATTTGTGTTTTTGTCTTGTTCTGCGAATTGAAGGCCTCATCGGTATCTGATCACGAAATTGACTTGGTTTATGTGCAATTAGGAATTTTTAGAAATTTATGGTAAGTTTAATTGAAATCCAATTCAGAATCGAATAATTAGCATTTAATAATGCCAATTAGCTAACTTAAGCCTAGCTTAATTAAGCCCACTAAACTAAGCCTATATAAGGCTTCTTGATTACAAAACTCTCATTTTTGTCATCTTTAGAGAGCAAAACGTGAGAGAGAGGGTGAGACCAAGAAACCACATCTAAGTTTGAGAATTGGAGGAGAAAGTGAAGGAATTTGCTAAAGAATTAAGGAGAATTGGAAGAATTTAGCAAGAACTCACCAGGATTTAAGGAATTGAGAACCTTAGGTAAGAAATTTAATCTTTAAGCTTTGTTTTTGACTCACTCATGCTTGAATTCAAGAGAAGTTAGAGATTAAGAACAAGAATTGAGCTTAAGAACAAGAATTGAGATCGATCCGTGCATTGCATCCATAATTCATGATTTTGAGTCCTATTGTCATAAATTCTTACATGCAAGTGCCTACCTTTGCTATGTCTTCAAAGCTCACCATGATTTTAAATGAAAACACTTCATCTATTCATGTTTTGGAAGTTTGTATCCAAGTCATTGCATGCATGTTATGTTTTCAAAAGTTTAAGGTTTACTTTGGAAGAATTCACTTGCTTTTGGGCTTGATTTTGCGAAATGACTTTCAAATCATGAAGTACTATGAGTTTACAAGTGTTTTCTCAAGTTTTGGTCCAAAAAGACGTGCTTTTGTAGTTTTGAATTTGAGTTTTGAAGCTTGGAAGTAAATCTAGAAATTCCAAAATTTGCAGCACCGCTCGAGCGACAAATTCTGCACTTGAGCAACCACTCTTGGTTTTGCACTTCCGCTCGAGCGACCAAAAGTTGGCTCAAACGTAAAATTCATGCTCCTAAAATTGTACAAATTTTGTAGACCACTCGAGTAACCAGAGTTGCGCTCGAGCGGAGACCCCAGTCTTACGCTCGAGCGACCGTCGAGCAGAGAAATCATGCAACTAGTACTTTTGTAGAGTTTACGAGCGACCGAAATTGCGCTCGAGCGACTACCCTTATTTTTAAACCTCCACTCAAGCGAAGACCCTGTTTTCAGCAAATTTGACTAAGTGTTTTGAATCACATTTTAACATCCTCATTGCATCTTAGGCCTTCTTAAACCCTAATTAAGACATAATAATGAGGATAAGACTTAGAAACATACCCAAACAAGAAAGAAATTAATTAAATGAATTCCGAGCGTGTGTTTCAATGTGTATCCGTTCTGTGTTTGTGTAGGTCACGCGCCATAGGCTATCTGATTATTTGTTCTGTCTATCTACTATTTGAAGCCAACTGTGAGTAATAACTTTATAAAGCTATGTTCAATTTATAAGTATTTTTTGAGTTATATAAGATGATCTGTTTGCTGAAATATTATTTTATGTATGAATGAATTGTTGTTTAATGTTTCTGAAATATACTTGTGGCATCATTAGCTTCAGATGACATCTGTTATATGTTCTATTATGTCCCAATTATGGGCCAACTGTACATCTCATGAGCCAACGATTATGGATCCTTCTGTATACGTCCTATTTATGGGCCAACTGTACGTCTCATGAGCCAACTGTACCGTCTATATGCACGTCAGTCAATTGTATGCCTTTATGGCCGTCCCTTTATGGGTCAACTGTTTCTGCTAGCGCTAATGGATATACCACGTACGATTAACTGTAAATTCTTATTATGATTCTAATTCTGATTTCATTTCTGTTATAAATATTGAATTTGTTTCTATACCTATTATGGACAACATTCATTACACCCTTTTACTCTATTTTTATTCACTGGGCTCCTGCTCATTGCATTATTTATGTATGTAGAGAATCAAGTGCATGACCAGGCTCAGTGATGATCGCCTGGAGTTTTGTTTTGCCGGCCAACCTTTGTACCTCTCGAGGAGTTTCCAGAAAAAGTCAAATGGTCATGTTTTGTAAACTATGTTTAATATCTTGTTTTCTTTTTGTGCATCTCGAATAAGTTTCTGTTTACATGTATATTGGGCTAAGTCCCACTTTTGCTTTATTTGTATAAGTGGGTGACGTAAGACTACTATAATTATGACATCACGTATATGTATATAAAGTTTTAAATTATTTATCCCATGTATGTTTGCACAGCTCAATGACTATGTATATTTTATATATCTGCTTCCGCTAGACCCTTAATTATATGTTATTCTGTACAAAGGCCTTGGATAATCCAAGGATTACTGGCCCGTTACGACGCTAAACCTATAGGGGCGGGTTTGGGTCGTGACAGAACGGGTTGTCTTAAGGCAAGGCTAAAGCAATTGACCTGAATAGAGAGTTAAATCAAATTACATAATAATCTCTGTCTCTCTCTCAAGCAAGTTCAAAAGGAGCTAATGGTGTAGATTCTTGTGCTCAATCTAAAATAATGAATATAAAGTCTTGTTGGATTGACTTGAATAGAGAGTTAAATCAGTTTTAATTTAATAGAAAGAGGGAAGCCATTGGGAACAATGGATGTATCTGGTTTATCAAATGCCAACTGCTGATTGAAATTACAAAAGAAGTGAGCAAAGAGTGCAAGCGCATCTAAAAACACATGCAAGATGCAATTCCATTTTTTTTTTTTTAAAGTACAGGAGTATATCCAGAAAAAAGCAAGCTAAAGTTTGATACATTCCATCCCAAGTTACTAAATCAGAATTGCCAACATGCTTCTATCCGTACTCAAAAAGATCTAAAGAAATAAAAATGACCAGCAACAGAAAAGTGGATCCTGTGCAACAAATAACACATACATCACATTATCAATTTTGTTCTTGGATGTGCTCAGTTATACTACACAACATATGATCCAATAAAAATAAAATGACAAAATCAAACTAGTGCATATGATATACTCCAAATAGCAAGATATTAGAACACAAGACAAACTGCTGGGATATCACAATCAAAGACTGTAGGAGGTGCAGTAACTCTTTTTTTGTTTCACTAATTTATCAGTAACCACACTCAAGCAGTGAATAGGTTCCGTTATAAAGAATGATTTTGAACCTTATAGAACTGGTAGTGTAGATAGCGCTCTTACCTTTCAAGAAATGAGAAACTATCTGGAAAAGAGAACAATCTCACAATGCATTGTAAAACTTGACCTATCTTCATGGTTTTAGACTTGAGTGCTTTCATAAAACCCAAAATTTTTTTATACTCTGCATCAGTAAGCTTCTCTTTAACCTGTAAGGTTCACAGTTCCAAACATATGCTTAGTCAAAACTATTCATTGACATCCAAGATAAGGAAAGCATAAGATGGTCACTTTTGCTTTCTTAATTAGAGAGAGAACAATATAGCAGTATTCAGAAATAAAAGTTCCAAAAAGTCGAATGTAACATTACTGCCAAACCTACTCGAGGCTACAATGTTCTTCTGCAAAATATGTATTCCATGACGAACTTTTCAAGATATTTTGTAGGGGTACTTTGTAGGGTTACATCACGGAATACTTCAATTTTTTTAGGAAAGAGGTGCCAAGGAAACTCCTTTAAGGTCATTTTTAAAACACACAGAAAACTCATAATACCTAGTTATAGAAAGACTCTCAAGGATAAGAGACTAAAAAATCCTTATTTGCTAGCTGACCTCGCTGAGGTTTTGTCACAAAGTCGATCAACTCATCTCTAAATTTAGTTATTTTTGACATTTGGGCTTGCTTTGATCTGATTAATACATTAATTCATGTTATCTACGGGAGTAATGACCTTTTTCAATTGCATAATTCAATAAAGAGCATAAATATATGTAAGAACAAAGAAACATATGTGAAATAAGGATGGTGCATGGTAGGGACAAGATGGTGCCGACATTAAATTTCAAGGAAGAATTGTTATGTTTAATAGTCAGAATGGAGGTGATAGTAGATACGATGGTAAATACAAAATCTCAAGGAATGCTTCTTACTTGAATTCTAGCTAAAATCATTTGGTGACTAAACAAAACATAATTATTTTTCTCTCATTTGATATGTTCATAATGACAAATCTTCTATTAGAAGAATACACAAGAACAATTTATACGCTTGGCCTGTCCTCCATCTCAGTCTTGAAAATTCTCAAACAATTGGTGATCAAGTCGCAATAGAATATGAATCTATATAGCAAGTAAACACCAAGTGTATTTATTTTTTTTAGTCCACCATTTTCCAGATCAGAAGCAACACACACACACACACACACACACACACACACACATACACACACACACACACAAAAAGAAGATTAATTTGTAATATGAACAGTCAAACAACATTGACAAAGAGGGAGAAAACTATCAGTTTTGATAAGAGAAAAGTTAGAGGTATGTGTGGTATCTTATCCCCTTTTATATTAAATCGTTAACATAATTACAAGAGTGCCCTAAGGTATAAAATAAGGATACTGAATATACATAAGAATAAAATAGGAAATATTCTAACACTCCTCCTTAAGCTGGGGCAAAGATATCTCTCATGCCCAACTTGTTAAGAATGTCACGAAATGGTTTATTCCCTAATCCTTTGGCGAGAACATCAGCTAGTTGGTCCCCAGTCCTCACGAATGGCGTACATATAGTGCCATTAGTGAGCTTTTCCTCGATAAAATGTCTATCAATCTCCACATGCTTGGTCCTGTCACGCTGAACCGGATTGTGAGCTATATTGATGACTGTCGTATTGTCACAGTATAGCCTCATAGAATCTCTCTGATGAATCCCCAAATCCCTCAAAAATAGTCTAATCCATAATAGCTCACACACACCCTGAGCCATAGCTCTAAATTCAACCTCTACACTAGACCTCGCAACTACATTTTGTTTCTTGCTTCTCCAAGTAACGAGATTTCCTCTAACAAAGGTACAATAACTAAAGGTTGACCTTCTATCAATGACTAATCCAGCCCAATCAGCATCTGTATATGCCTCCACACTAAGATGACCATGTTTTGAGAAATCGAGATCCTGTCCCGGAGAAGACTTCAAGTACCTCATAATCCGCATAACTGCCTCTAAGTGAATTGCACGTGGAGCATGCATAAACTGACTAACCATACTCAATGCAACATCAATGTAAGGACGCGAATGGAATAAGTAGATAAACTTACCCACTAGCCTCTGGTATCTCCCTCTGTCTATAAGCTCACCTCCTTGATCCTCACTAAGCTTCAGTCCGGGCTCTAATAGTGTATCATAGGCTTTACTTCCAAGCATCCCAATTTCTTTTAGCAAATTGAGCACATACTTTCTTTGACATATGAAGATGCCATCTTTGGACTGAGCAACCTCAATACCTAGAAAGTACTTCAAGCTGCTTAAGTTTTGATTTCAAACTCATTGGCCAACTACTCCTTTAACTGAGGAACCTCCTCAACATCATCCTCTGTAAGTACAATATCATCCACATAAACAATAAGAGTAGTCGTCTTACCATGTGAGGAGTATTTCACGAACAAAGTATGACTATCTTGACTCTATTTGAAACCCTATCGCAGCATAGCCTGAGTAAACCTCTCAAACCAAGCCCTAGGAGACTGTTTGAGTCCATAAAGTGACTTCCGTAGTCGGCACACTTTTTCCTTTGATTTTAACATCCTCAAAGCCTGGGAGAATGTCCATGTACACTTCTTCTTCCAAATCTCCATGGATGAAAGCATTCTTCACATCAAATTGATGGAGAGGCCAATCGAGATTAGAGATAAGAGAGAGGACTCTGACAGAGTTCATCTTAGCAACATGTGCAAATGTCTCCTGGTAATCTACTCCATAAGTCTGCATAAAGCCTTTGACCACCAATCTTGCCTTGTAACGTTTAATTGAACCATCAGCTTTGTGTTTCATTGTGTACACCCACTTACATCCAACAGGTCATTTGCCCTTAGGTAACTCAACCAATTTCCAAGTGCCATTTTTAGCAAAGGCTCTCGTCTCCTCCATCATGGTATGTTTCCACTCAGGAGTAGAAAGAGCATCTTGAAAATTAAAAGGAAGACTCACAGAAGAAACTTTAGACAAAAAATCTTTATAGGAAGAAGATAGATTAGTGTAAGAGACAAAATGAGAAATAGGATGTTGAGTACAAGACCTAACCCCCTTCCTTTTAGCAATGGGAACATCTAGATCAGAAATAATAGAGTTATCAGGAGTTTCATCAGAAGAAGAGAATTCTGGTCACTCATCAGAAGGAGAAGATAGCAGTGGAGAATCCGAATTGGTCTCTTGTACCCAAGTAACTTTTATTCTATCCTTATCCCTCACATAAACTTTGCCGTCGTTCACTGCAGATTCAGACTCAACATCTTTCACTACAAATTCAGACTCAACATTCTTAATAGCTGGGTCACCATTAACATTCTTAACCTGCTCAATCACTGATGGTAGTGATACAGGAATCACTTCACACCAAGGCTCCCCCTGAAGGGATGACTGGGACACCGGGAAGGACAGGAAATAGGACTGAGACTCAAAGAAAGACATATTCATAGAGACAAACCACTTCTGAAAGGTTGGATGACAACACTTGTTGCCTTTTTGTGTGGCGGAGTAACCCAAGAAGACACACTGAAGAGACCTAGGATCCAACTTACCACGGGTCAGAGAATGGTTATGAACAAAGCACACACACCCAAAAGTTTTGGGAGGAATGAAGAAACCAAAAGAGTGGGACCTAACAAAACCTGAAAGGGAGTGTGTTTGTGGAGAACTTGGTAGGCAGACGATTGATAAGGAAGGCTACAGTGAGAACAGCTTCCCCCCAATATGATCTAGGAACACGCGTTTCAAAGGATAAACAACGCGCAATATCAAGAAGATGGCAATTTTTACGCTCTGTAATACCATTCTGTTGAGGGGTATTGGTACAAGAAGTTTGGTGAATAATACCACGAGTAACAAAATAGCTGGCAAGGCCAGAGTCAATGTATTCCCTCCATTATCAGAACGCAGAATTTTGACAACCGCCCCCAAACTAAGTGCAAATCATTTTATAAAAATTTTGAAACACAGAAAAAACCTCACATTTGTCCTTCATAACATACACTCAGGTGGTCCTAGAACAATCATCAATAAAGGTGACAAACCATCATTAACCCTTTAATGACACAAAACGAGAGGGACCCCATACATCAGAATGAATCAACGAAAACGGAACTAAACTTTTATTAATAGAAGAAGCAAAAGAAACTCTGTGTTGTTTTCCAAGTTGACACAACTCACAGTGAACTCAAAAACATTATTTTTCAAAAAAATTGAAGGAAAAAGATGCTTAAGTAACAAAAAAGACGAATGTCCAAGACGGCGGTGCCACAGCCATAGGTGTTCCTTAGTAGATGGTAACTGAATGGATGAATGAGCCAGCTTGTCTGCTTAATCCAGGATATAGAGGCCATTCTCGTTTCTACCACTGTTAATCATCTTCCTGATGATAAGGTCCTGAAACAAACAATGATCAAGAAAAAAGGTCACACTACAATTTCAGTCTGAGTAATACGACTCAAAGATAAAAAATTAACATTAAAATTAGGAATGTTAAAAACCTGCATGATTTACAGTGAATAATTAATTTTTTGTCACATACATTATAGAAATTATGAGAGTAGATGAGCAGGGGTAAAAACAAAAACAAAAAAAACTATAAGCACAGATACTCTAAAAAGTCACCATACATATTGGATATGCCTATGAGATACGGATACGTGCCCAATACATGTCGGATACATCCAAGAAAAACCCAAAAAAACTTTCTTTTTTTTTTCACTTTCAGATACGGCTCAAATACAAGATGATACGGCTTAAAATAAGTAGGATATGGCTCAGATATAGAGGATATGGTTTAGAACAAACAATCAAAGTAACGGTCTCTATTTAAATTACAAACCATAAGGGTCTTATTGACAAAATTGAAGATTGAAGCCCAATTTAAGCTTAACAAAAGAAGAAAACTACATCAATTTCAAGGCTTCTCTTCTCCTCTGATACATTTCTTTGTTGTTTGAACCCCTAGCGAATTCCTCCACTACTAAAGCAAGCAATTGAATCCTTAACAATTAAAGGTAAAACACACTTGCCTTCCTCCTCTACTTCAGGAATCGAGGCAGAGGAACTGAAGCTCTGTTAATGCTGGTTTCTAGAAAATTAACATTGTATCATTGTCTTTGTTTACAAAATCCATAATTTTAGGAAAATGAGTTCAGGAAGTTTAGGTTCAATGATTGGATTGGAGGTTCTTAGCTTAATAGAATTTGTAAAAAATTTTAAAAATTTAATTTTTCAAATGATCTTGGCCATTCATGTATTTTTTAGATTTGTTGTATCTCCATATTCATATACTTTATTGGAAAAAAGTAGCTCACAAGGCCAGGAGACATCAAAAGTTAGCGTCTCTACTTACCACTTTGTAAGCTTCATCAAATATCAATATGCTATTATTCCACCTAATCGAAAGAGATTTTCTATTCCCAGGATCAATAAGATAGTTATATGGCGCAAACACTATCTTAGCAACCTTGTGGAGCTCTCGTGACACATAATAAGAACACCTACAAAAAAAGTGTGAACATTGACAATCACGAGTAAACATGAACTTATTATTTAACTTTTTGATATTAAAAGAGAACAATATGTAAAAAACTTACGGTCCACAGCTTTTTCCAACATTGACCAACTCCTCTATGTCAATAGGTTCATCTCCAAGATCGGGATTTTCCTTCATAAATTCTACAAAAGAAAAATGGAAAGGTTTGCTGGTTTTCAGCACAATTGATCCACTGAACATCAAAAGGAAGCAGAAGTTTCATTG
The DNA here is from genome assembly GCA_025200525.1 of Camellia lanceoleosa. Classification (NCBI taxonomy): domain Eukaryota; kingdom Viridiplantae; phylum Streptophyta; class Magnoliopsida; order Ericales; family Theaceae; genus Camellia; species Camellia lanceoleosa. The sequence continues at coordinate 115,648,481 of CM045772.1, read as the reverse complement.
GATTAGTACATATCATAAAGAGCCTTCTGATTGACAAGAAAGAGCACAAAAGAGCCCTCAAGAATATTAAGCCATCATTATTGTGAGCATCAAGAATTCATGTTATTTGATTCAGCTAAACAAACTCATTACCTACTCCAATCTATTCTCTTACATATATTTACTTTAAAAGCTCACAAGCTGTGCATTGAAGCAAAATAGAGAAACCAAATAGAATATACATCATTAAAAACAACCATGTGTTACTTATATAAAATTACCTGCAACATGAGGAAAATGGCAGCAGTATCGCTTTTTGTGCTTTTTGCAAAGGGAATGGCAAGCATTTGACTGGGTTCTTCCAAGGAGCAAACTCACTTCTTCATGAATGCATAATTGCTCACGAGATCCTAATATTACCATTTTGGGCCTACATGTTATCTAACATCGAGCAATTTCAAATTTCAATTTTTTATTTTTATATATAATTATCCAAAGCATTGTTAGTGATAAACCAACAACTTCAAGAGAAAAGGTATTAGTCATGGAAAATTCTCTATGTACTCAGTTAAAGAAATACCATAACTCTTGGTCAGAATAATTACAAGTTCATCACAAAAAGGTATGACATCTACAGTTTCTGCAATTACCTTACAATTCAATTAACAACTAGGTCAAGTATATAATTTTTTTTGATAAGTAACTAGGTCAAGTATATAATGCATTCGTGTGAAGCAATATTGATATGCATGAAATTAATTCTTAAACAAACATTTGTCAATGTTTGATAACCATCCAGGGTTAGGAGTGTTTCCTTATTAACCGTGATGTCTGAGTTTGAATCTTATCATTGTATTACGCAACTTTCCTTTTCTTATTTCCTTTACAAGGGTCATCATTTGGTCCAAAAGTCAACGACCCTACTAGCTTTTACTAGGCCCAAGTCCGTATCCTAAGTAGACCGACCTAGCGACCTAGCCCAAATGAGGCTTGGGCTAGGGCTAGGCCTAGGGTTTGAGGCCTGTTCCAATCTACAAACTTGGTACAAAAAATAAAAAATGGGGGCAAAATGAAAGGAAAAAAAAAAACCACTTCATCAATCAATTATCCTCTCTTACCAGTGCCAAAGATTCAAACTAGCAACACAAACAAAACCACCTATCCAAATAATTCATTAATACCTACAAAATAAGAACACAATTCATTATTAGATGAATGTAACGATGTTAAAATAAAGTCAACTTAGAAGTCAAAACATAAGTAGATATAAACAACAGTGGAAGCAACTCATTAAGAGGCAAACATGAATACATCAGTGGAGCAAAAAAAAAAAAAAAAACAAAAAATAAGAGTGTTATTTTCCCAGTGATTCCATATAGGGACATAAACAGGGAAAACCAACTGAGTCAATAATAAATAAATAAAAAGAGTTTCTCATTGGAATTAGCTATCATGACTGGACTCTGGAGAGACCGAGGAAGCAGCCAGTGATCATAACCACAATAAAAGCTAAACCAAAGAAAGGCCACAGATGACGACTACCACATAGAAACTGCAATCTATGAAAACTGCACGTATTGTTTGGTAGAATACCAAACTCATTTCCAAAATCTTAACTGCTCCTTTCTAGTTTTCCTCGTCTTCCAGCATACCAACTTTTCCTTCTTCCTCAATCTTCTCAGGATCTCTTCGCTTCCCTAACAGTCGAAAAAGCACAATTGTTACATCAGTCAGTAGGAGTATATAAAGAGGCCTCGACGCTATGGTGCTCTACGACTTCACTATGTTATGAGGAAGATTAGTATAAGACAGAACCACCAACAGTGCTATTATGAGAGAACAAATAACACGTGTACTTTCTAAAGCCACAATGCATGAATTTATTTCTTTGTCAGTGAAGACATCGGGCTGAGTGCCACATGCTTTTGAAAACACTTCCTCATCAACCGACGCTTCGAGAACCTTTGAGGTGAGAAGTAATGGCTGTACTGCCCCTATGTTTGTCTCACATTTGCGCAATTGTGGTTTTACTCTGCTTGCGAAGGTCGCAGCATTTCCCCTCGAATACCCGGCATTGATGTCATGTTTCGTAGGTGTATCATGTTTTGTTGGTGTATCAGAATAACCATCCTCACCCTTAAGACCAGCTACAAAAGCAACAATGTCATTGAGGAGATGTATTACATTCAGATATAAGTAATAAATGACATTTTTTGATAACTAAAGGAATTTGAGCTAATATTAAATTTCTTGATTTGAGATCGAAAATTGACACAAGATTACTTCATTCACATGATATCATTTAGCATATCACTTGATTAAATATCAATTGCCACCCTATGTCCTGAAGACAAGTTATGCAGGTTTAGGGTAATATCTGCAAATAAATACATTTAAACTAGAGAAATTTCTATTACCCCATAAATGATCCCTAACTTGAATTCAAAACAATAATGCTAAAGATTTCAAATGCACTGATCGATCCAAAGTGCAGCAAGAAATGCAATCCTATTTTGACATTCTGCTAAGCTAAGGCACTCTATGCCAAACCCTTGATGTCCTCACAGTTATAAATGAAACAACTTAAACTTGAACAAGAAAACAAATGCATATACACCAATCATATGCTAATGCTCGTTGTCATTTCCCTTGTACTATTTTTTTCTTTTTTCTTTTCTTTTTTCGCAAAAGGAAACATCCAGGACGATTTTCAAGTTGCAGTGAAGGACGTTTAAAGATCAATTGTGAGAATAGTCAACTTGTTTGACAAGGGAACTTCATTCGCATTCCAAAATGGATTTTTAACTGCAGTGCTATTTGGGACTTCCACCAGGTCCAAACCAACCAGAGATAAGGTGAAGAAGTAAAAGACACAAGCTGGTTGTTTTTAACATATAGAGTAGGAATCCACACATTTTTCAAATTTTGGAATCATGTTCTTTCCTTGTATGTGTTGTCCAAACTCAATTTGTTGTGAGGGGTAAAAGAATATCTTAGAGCATCTCCAACATTTACTCTTTTTTTTCCCATCAAATTTGAGTAAAAACTTAATCTGATATCGAATGTTCCAACAGACAATATTTTTCATCAAAGCATTGGTCGACGGAAAGACGGAGGCGGATGTTCGGCCGGTCGACCAGTTTGTGTAAATTGAGCAATACTTTTCTTTTGTCCGGGAGGACGTCTAGTCCAACGGTCACCTACAAATTTGATATGGAAGGATAAAGCTACATTGATTTGATGAAAAAAAGTAGCTCTCCATCTATTTGATATCAGTTTGATGAAAGGTTTAGGCATTTTTCATCAAATTTGAAATTGATGAAGCGTTGGAGACGCACTTATGGCAACTAGATTTCTTTCATATAAAGAAGAATTAGTGGTTTTCTTGTTTATTGTTTAAAAAATAATAATGTATCTACGTGAGAAGTAGAAAGTGAACAAGTATTGTATATATTTCTATTAGGTGAGTTGAGTTTAGGGGCACAATATGTACATGCCATGCCATGCCATGTTATGTAAATCTATTTACAATGTTTTTACGCCAGTCAATAAAAAATAAAAAGAAAGAAAGACATAAAAAACACAACTCAATATATATTTAAAACCTTACCATACAAATTCAATTTCCAAAAAACGCACATAAAATGGGTAAGTGAATGAATAAACAAGTCACATCGGGTAAATAACAGGCAATTGGTTTTCAAAATCAAGTCATATGAATAGAATGATGATTAAAAATGCAAGGGACATATATATGAAAACAAGAATTAGGGAAAAAGAAGAAGAGAGAGAAAGAGAGGGGACAGTGAAATTGATCAAAGAGATTGAGGGGAGATTGGGGAAAAGACTGATCTTGGAAGAAGATAACAGGGGATGATTGCGAGTGAGAATGTTTGGGAGACAGGTTTGGAATACGCCTCATGATCAGAGCCAATCGATCTGACCCTCTGTCCACGATCCTCCTCCTTCTAGCTTCTTTTCCACTCATCCCACCGTCGCCGCTGCCAACACCTCCACCACCACCACCACCACCCTTCTCCGTGGTTTCCATCACTTTCTCCCTCTCTCTCTCTCTTCAAAATTTAGAAAAATGCTTTGCGAGTCACTAACCACGGGAGGCATTTGGGGGCTACATTATAACACGACCACAGTAATCTCCCTTAATTATACAAACACCCCTAAACTACTGTTGAATATCATTTAGATAATTACATTTTTTACTTACTTTTCATTTGTTTAGAAGAAAAAAATATTTGTGAAGAAAATGTTTTCTCTGTTTGATGGTGGTGGTGATGGTGAAATGAAAGTAGAGGTGGAGATGATGTCATGGTAGTAGGGCGATAGTCACGGTAATGGTAATAGTGGCTGTGGTGATTGTGTAGTGGTGGGAGTGAGAGTGGTTGCAATAGTGTAGTGACATTAGTAAAACTTTGATTTGGAAAATGTTTTTCACCTTTTAAAAGTAAAAAAATATTTTCTGCCCATATAGGTTTACTTTTTGTTGATCATGAAAAATATTTTTTGTTAATTTTCGTTTTCTATTATACCAAATACCAAAAAATATTTTCCACCCAAACAAATGAAGCACTATATAGTTTGATTTAAATTTCACTTTAACCCTTATAATTTCAATGTGAACAATTTTAAGTTTATATTCAATTTCTTCATTCAAATTTTTGTTACTTTTGTATACGGGTGTATCTAAGAAAACTCATAAATATTTCGAAATTGTTAATTTTTTCCTTCAACTTGAGTAGAATGATCAAATTAAAATTGAACTTAAAATATAGAGATTAAATTATTCAAATTGAAACAGATAAAAATAAAATAAAATTTAGGGGTTAAAAATGTAATTTATCTATTCATTTATATTATTCTCAATTTTAATATCTTACATTTAGACTCTTTAATTATAAAATTCTTAGTGGTTTAAAATTCTGAATGCTGATTTGAACCTTAAGCTTCAAATCTTGTACCATGAAAAGGTTCAAAATGACTAGTTTGTTTATTCTGGAACAAGTTTATGTGATTTACATATTCACCCTTCTTTTCTTTTTTTCAATGTGATTTACAAGAAATAAGTCTGTATAATGTAATATGTAGAACAGTTAAGCCTAATTGTATGATGTAAAAACTAGTTTATTCAAATTTTTACTACATGATGTAAAAACTAGTTTATTCAAATTTATACCATCACAGAAGCGAAGGTTAGAGCTTGTGCCATTTTTTAGATTTTTTCAAAGAATAATGACTTATTCCTTTAATTTTGCTCTCTCAATTTCACTTTTAATGATGTGAGAGTAGAGAGGCTAAAGATTAAATAGAGAAAAATATGAGACCGTGTTATATAAAAGTAGAACACGGCATTAGAGGTGAAATTGGAGGTACAAAATTAGGGAATGTAACACAAAATATCCTTATATGTGAAAATTAAAAGAGTCATGATAGAGACCCCCTCCAATCACCATCCCCACAACGCCCACACACACGTGGCGGGTGGTGATTGGAGGAACAGGAAAAAAAAGAAAAAAGAAAAAGAAAATGTAACCAATGAGAGAGATGGGGTCAAGGGGTGGGGAAAAGGAGCATGAAACATTTTGAAATTAAAATTGGTATTGACATCTTATTTTTAGATTCTTTCAAAATACTCTTATAATAATTATATAGATAGTTATGCCCTAAATTAACGATTTTTTTTTTTTTTTTTTGTGATTTTTTCTAACACTTTCATCACTTTACACTTTATTAATTTATAATAATTTTCTCATCTTCTCATATATTTCTAGATTATTATTATTATTATTATCTTTTTTTAAACTTTTCTTATATTGTTAATAAAATATATACATATATATAATAATAAATAAATAAATAAAAACTTCAAATGAAATGACCATCCTTGATTTTTGATCTATAATTAAATGGCCACCATATTAATTAAATTGTGATGATTTTTTTTTTTTTTTTTTTGGATTGACTTAAACTGTAATGATTATTGCGATTAAAGTCAATTGTAACGTTCTGACAATATTCTCAAATGGCAAAAATAGGCCCACGAACTGGGCCTAACTTAGCCCAAATTTAGCCCAAGTATTTTCAATTTAAGTCAAATTTAATATCTACTAAATAATATAAAAAGTTAAAAAATCACTATCTTATTTAAATCATATCATCTTATTTAAATCACATCACTTCTCTAACACATCACATCAAATACAACCTAAACCCAATCAAAAAATATATTTTTTTAAACATCCCAAACCAACTCTTAAGGTCAAGTTTGGGAAGACTAAATAAGTGCACTTTTTGACTTTTTATGAAATATGGGTTGGATTTGGGTTGGGTTTGAAGTGATATGTTAGAGAGGTGATGTGACTTAAATAAGGTGATGTGACTTAAATAGGATAGTAACTTTTTGACTTTTTGAATTTTTTAAAAGATGCCAAACTTGACCTTAATATCTGTAGGTTTGACTAATCACCACATTAATAACCAATTTATATATATAAATCAAGGACTTTTCTTAAGTCCACAATCATCATTGTTGCATAAATAATCAAATTATGACTATTTGACTTTCTGAAATACAAAGAAAAATACGACTTTTTTTATATGAAAAATTATGACTATAAATCTGAACTATTCACAAATAGCTTAAATTATATTATTAACTAACCAAAATAAGTTTAAATATTGAGATCAAGCTTGTCACAAGTCAAACAGTAAAGATGCTACTAGCTTTAACTTTAATTAGACTTATGAAATAGTTGAAGATATAAAAACTATTTATTGATTAAAACATTTTAAATGTAGTATAAAAATGAGGGATTGCAAATGTTATTTAGGCCTGATTTGGAATGTTAGAAAAAATTCAAAAAATCAAAAGATTACAAAAAAAAATGTAAAAAAGTCATCACTATTCACAAATTAAAAATATAAAAAAAAATAGTATATATAATATTTTAATATAAACCAACTTTACTCTATGAAAGGTACAATCATTGATGGAAAAGTACCATGAAATGAACAAAAAAAAAATTACATATATATTCACTAAATTGGATGGTAATGTTGGGCCCGTAGGGACCCACCACGAGTCCCATTTTGATAATCCGAACCATTCAATGTATAAAACTTCTCCAGGATTATATGCTTGTAAAAAATCACATTGATCAAATATCGCTAACTATATGATCAAATCAGTTTTGTAAAAAAAATGAATGATGTTATAGTTAACGGTTGATAAAAAAAACTAATCCAATCAAATAATTATAGATATTTGATCAACGTGATTTTTTACAAATATATAGGGTATGTTTGGTTTGTGTTTGTAGAGTAGTTTTTGAGATAAAAAGTATGAAAACTTATTTGGTTTGCCTTTTTTCAGAAATGGCTTTGGAAAATTATTTTGGAAAGAGAGTTAAAAAAAGTGATTGATTTGATGTGTATGAGAGAGAGCGATTTTGGAGAGTAAGTAACCAAACAAAATTTTGAGATTTTTTTTAAAAAAATTTGTTTGATTTGATTACTCTTAAAAATTTGTTTATAGAGAATTTTTTTCAAATTTTTTTTTGAAAAACAAACCAAACAAGCCCATAATATTCGATTTAGTTGTACACATTGAGCAGTTCCGATTAGCAAAACGGGACCCGTGGGCCCCCATCGCCAAAGAGTATCGTCCAAATGGTTGCCTAAAAGGAGACAACCATTTCCTATTACACCACTCTGCAAACCTTATCGCCACCGCATACAGCTTAATCACAAAACTTTTCCTACACACTAATTTATATAATTTTTAATACACATTTTTTTCAAAAAGTCAAAAAATTAACCTAAATATTCATCTTTTTTTTCTCAATTTTTTAATCAAAAAAAATAAAAAAATACACTTATTTAAGATATTCCAAACAATCCCTAACTCTTTAAGTATGATTCTCAAAATTCTCACATGGCAACAATTATCAGGCAGAGGCTAATAGTGAATAAAATAGAGCTTGGTCAAATGTATAACCGTCACTTATGACAAAGACTAGTTTTAAGCATAAGCCACGCCCAAGTTCAACTTCATATCATAAAAATACACGTAATTGTCACTAATAAGCAAACTAGAAAAATAATATCAAAGAGATTAGTTCTTACCATTGCTAATTGTAAATTAAGAAAGGACAAATATGTGTCCCAGTTGAAGAACGATGCTGTTGATAGTTGATACCTCGATTTTTAAGAAGGGATTGGATTGTCGCTGATTAGCTTGGCTTTACTTGGCTAATTGCATTGTCCAATCTGTTGGGACTGTGAGACACCATAAATCAATCACACACAATAACACAAGAATATTTACGTGGTTCGACAATTGCCTACGTCCGCAGAGAGTTATCCACTATAAAATTTTCCCAAAAGGAGTTTACACACTCACACCTCATTTACACACTATAGCACTCTCACTTCTCACAATCTCTCAGATTACACACACTGTAATCTCTTGTATCAAACCCCTCCTCATCACCTCAATTTATACACAATTGATGGAGGCTCTTATTGGTTGCCACCAACCCCTTCCATTAGCTAATGGGGTTAGTGGAGTGGAAGAGTGGTTTCTCCATTATCTGAAAGTGGGAGTTCCATTTTGGTAATGGGCTGGACACTAACAATTCTCCCCCTCCACGCCCATATGGAGAACTGACTTCTCATTTGAAGTCCATCCCAACAATGTCTCTGCAGATTTCGAGTTTGTTTCTCGAAACCACCTTTGTTAGTATGTCAGCTGGATTCTTATCTGTATGAATCTTGATCAGTTCCAATAACTGCTTTTCCATCACTTTGCGTATCCAATGATACCGAATATCAATGTGCTTTGTGCGAGAATGGTACATCGAATTCTTACTCAAGTCAATGGCACTTTAGCTATCACAATGTACCGGGAACTTTTTTTGCTTTAATCCTAACTCTTGAAGAAATCACTGCAACCACAATATCTCTTTTCTAGCTTCCGCTGGGGCAATATATTTTGCCTTGGTTATGGATAAAGCAACATACTTCTGCAACTTAGACTGCCAAGACATAGCTCCCCCTGTGAAAGTGAACAGAAATCCTGATGTAAATTTTCTACCATCAAGATCTCCCGCCATATCGGAATCCATATAGCCTTCTAAGATGGTTTAGCATCTCTAAAGCACAAACACATTTTTTCCGTACCCTTGAGGTACCTTAGAATCCTCTTGACTGCTTCCCAATGATCTTTTCTTGGATTGGAAAGGAATCTGCTTACTACTTCAACAGCATAAGCAATATCTGGTCAGGTGGACACGATTGCATACATCAAACTCCCTACGGCAGAGGAGTAGGGAATAGCCTCCATCTCTTCTCTTTCTTTAGTAGAGGAGGGACAAGAACTCTTGCTCAGCTTGAAATGATTAACCAGCGGAGTATTGACTGGCTTGGAATCTTTCATGTTGAACTTTGCAATCACCCGTTGTAACAACGCCCGCGGGGGACCTCGCTACAGCTCGGACTCGATTTTGTGTTGCGGTTCTCAATCTCGAACCAAAGAGTCCAAATCCGGCAAATCGTTTTGAAGGAAAACAGATTTTTTGAAAAGAAGTGCCAAACATGGATCCTTTGCCGGATATGAGTCGCCACCTAAATATTTTAAAATGGGAAATTTAGGAAACCCCGACTCGGTCGAAGGCCACGTGTCCGTCATCACCAAAGTTGGCTCGGGAACTTGGGTACGATTAGGGAAGGTCACATCGTGAGCATTCTCTCGCCGCCAAAGACCGCCTCTACAAACCATGATATCTGTTTTCGAAAACATTGTGACTCCTTATTCCGATTATTGGCCTACGTTACTATGTGATGCTCGCAGCAAACAAGTATAGATCGGGCCGTTCGAATTGAAACAAAACATTTCATGTTTGTTTGTTTGAAAATGATGTGATGGTGCTACCCGCAGTAGGCTAAATGCGGATTTGCCACCCTCGTGGGCTTAGAAAAATGATGATGTTGCCACTATCTAGTGGGCTTAAAACAAATATGATGAATTGTCCCAATTCGATAACTCAACCTCCACCCACAGTGCATTCAAGGCGCTTATATCACATAAGCACGTAGCCTCATGGTAAGCATGCTATCATGGCAACACTCACACGCATGCAAGGATGCTAAAGCATAAAACTTACCGAGTACTCCCAGCCAAAACAGAAGCTCGTTAGAAATCATGCATGATCCTAAGTATACTGAAATGCCTAATGTAACACATGCAAAATGCAACTATAACAGGCTCGGCTATTCTAAACATGGCATATGATGATGCTACAGCTAACATGTATTCAACTTAGAATTGAAATACAATGCAGTTTGTATGATGTGCCGAGCCCGATGCATGTAAAACAGATGAATGAATGCAAACATGCTATCATACTGTATGCTAATTGAAATATGCCCTATATCTAACCATCGTAAGCGGGTAAATAAAAGGGAGAAAGAAATGGAGGTTGGAAGACATACATCGCACTCACACACCCTTATTACAACATTGCCCTCGCGCAGAGGGTCCGAATAAATAATACAGTCCGAAAATGAAAGAATAATACAGTCTGAAATAAATATACAAATTTCTAATTAATTAACAAATTAATTACAAAAGAAGTAAAACTGGCATGCAAGCCAGGGACCCGCCGCTTCGATAGATGATGTATCTTTGGTCGCCGCGGAAATCCTTTCGATGCCCTGATTAGCCTCTGTTTGCAGTATTTCTCGAAATGCGCGCCGGACTCCGAAAAGTTGTTGATCTTTGATTTTGCTGCAACAGAGAGCAGGAAAAGGGCATAGCAATGTATTTTCACAAATATATGCATGCCTCGATCCTCGTGCCACCAATCACGCATACCGATGCATGATGGCCGAGGAATCGGATTGCACAACTCAATATGGGATGAATGCAGATGAAAACCTAACTCCGTCATGGGTAATCCGGAGTGTCGGTGACTTGGGAATTGAGACCCGTTCCGTTACTCGGAGTACAAAACGCGCCTCGTTTCCCGTGCAATATGCATGATATGCGTGAAATGCATGCAATGCAACTAATATACAACCTAGCATGCGCGATGCTATGAAAATGAGATGTCTCGAAATGCGTGCCCACAGGCACGCAAACCGAGGAATACGAAATGACATGCGAAATGCGATGATGGGCTTATACCAACATGAGGGAGCCTCAGCCACACTCACATAGGATGCCGGATTGATGAAAATGAGATGCCTCGAAATGCGTGCCCGCGGACACGCAAACCGAGGTGATGGCATAAAATGCAAAGTGGATAAAACAGAATGCCTCGAAATGCGCGCCCACAGGCACGCAAACCGAGGCGATAATATAAAGAAAATCGGATAAAACCGAAGTGCCTCAAAATACGTGCCCACAGGCACGCAAACCGAGGCGATGATGAAATAAGGAATCGGATAAAACCGAAGTGCCTCGAAATGCGTGCCCACAGGCAGGCGAACCGAGGCGATGATGAAATGAGGAATCGGATAAAACCAAAGTGCCTCGGAATGCGTGCCCACAAGCACGCGAACCGAGGCAATGATGAAATAAGGAATCGGATAAAACCGAAGTGCCTCGGAATGCATGCCCACAGGCACGCGAACCGAGGCGATGATGAAATGAGGAATCGGATAAAAGCAAAAGTGCCTCGAAATCGGCACGGGCACGCAAACCGAGGCGATGATAACAGGTATGAAAATGCAAATAGCTCTTACGCCAACATGAGAGATCCTCAGCCACACTCACATAGGCTGCCATCGGATAAAAAAAGAGCTGCCTCGAAATGCGTGCACACGGGCACGCAAACCGAAGCGATACGAAATGATATGCGAAAAGCAAATTGGGCTTATATCAATATGAGAGAGCCTCAGCCGCACTCACATGGGATGCCGATAGATGAAAACGGAGTGCCTCGAAGTGTGTGCCCACGGGCACGCAAACCGAGGCAATGCATTAAGGCATAAAATGACATGGGAAATGATATGCAAGCATGCAAACCAAATTTCAGCCACTAAATAAAGGGGAAAACAGCCCCGAAATGATACGAAATGACAATCAATGCATGAAATCATCCCGAAATGCAATTCTAAGTGCCCGAAATGGCCTACGGCTATGCTAAACATGCAAAATTGGCACATGACAGCAAAAACAGTAGCAAGGCAGCCCCAAAAATAGCATCTTTCCAGTACAAAACATGGCCAAATTGTAAGCATAGATATGACAACAATAGCTTGCAAAAATACGGAAAAAGAGAGGATTTACAAAGCAAGTGATATCTACAATGCTCAAACCCAAAAAAACAGTTCTAAAACATTAGAGAGGGACTAAAAATATGCATTTTTACAGAAGATGAGATCCCCAAGTTCAGTGTGTAGATATGGCAAGCATAGCATGCAAAATATGGACCAAAGGGCTATAACATAAGGTACCATAAGCAAACATCAAATGGCCTAAGACCCTTAATAAAATACAAAGAATAGACCACAATATGACACTTTACAAGCCTGATGAAGGCCAGAAACAGAAGCTAGAATGGCCTAAACAAACATGCAAATTTACGGAAAATTAGATGGATACAACATGAAGTACCAAAACCAAACACCAAATGGCTTAAGGCCCTTAACAAAACACAAAGAACAGACCAAAATATGACACTTTACAAGCCTGATGGAGACCCAAAACAGAATCATGGTAAGCTTAAAGAAGCATGCAACATGGGAGTATAACAAGAATACAAAGCAAGTGCATGATAGAGGAAGAAACCAGGTTGAGCCCTTCTTCAATGTTGAAGAGGGGCTCAAAATAAGCACACCTTCAGTTCATGCAATGCTCCAATTCATATCACAAATGGGCTAAAAATAGCATGCAATTTTACGGTAAAATAGAGGAATTTCAAAGGAAGTGCATGCTAAAGCCACCAAACATGGTTGAGCCCTTCTTCAATGTTGAAGAGGGGCTCAAAATAAGCCCACCCACAGTATATAGTATGCTCGAAAACAGACCCCTCAAAAGCCAAACAAAGCATGCAAATTAATGGCCTAAAGAGTGATATTGAAGGAAGTATATCATGGAGATAAATGAGGTTGAGCCCTTCTACAAAGTTGTAGAGGGGCTCAAAATAAGCACAAAACCAGTAGGGGTCGGAGCCCAAAACAAAAAGGAAGTAGGGAAAAGAATTGATGCAAGAAAATGCTAGAAAAAAGGATTTAGTAGCTTACCCTTGAAGACAAGTCTTTTGCTTCCTCTTCCCTTGATGAAAGTTGCTTCTAAGCCTCTGAGGAACCCTTCTTTGCTGCTGGAAATTGAATGGTGATGGTGGAGCTTAGGGTTGATGAAGGAATGGGCTAGGGACTTGAATGATTTTGGTGTTTTAAATATAGAGAGAGAGAGAGATTGTATGGAGGAGCTCCCAAATCAGATTTTCTAACCCTCAAAAATCACAGCTGGGGCTGCTGTTATATAGACAAAATTAGGGGGAAAATGGAGGGAAAAAAAGGGAGGGAAAACATATCAAGTTTCCCGCCAAAAATGGCCAAAAGGGAAAGTGGTATCTACGGGTTTCAAATGGCCGAGAGTCCTTCAACAAAGTTGAAGAGGGGCTCAAAATAAGACACTTTGTAGTTTACGCCCAAGTCCAACGCAGCCCACAAGTACGCCTAAAATACCGTGCAAAAAGGCCCAAAAAGAGGTAAAAAGGCAAGTGACAGATGGAAATGTCAAACAGTAAGAGGTCCTTAATCAAACATGAAAAGGACCTCAAAATATGACTATCTCAAGTTTGGGTGGAGCCAAAAATGTAGAATGAAGGTTCGGAGCCGAAAACGATTCGAGGCCCGAAAGTGGGCTGTTAGGCACCGGGAGTGGTGCATGACCACGAAGTTGGTCTCTCGGACCACAGTGTCCCTCAAAATGATAAAACAGAGGTTCCTGCCAAAAATCAGAGAAAACCGATGCAAAATGAATGCTCGGGGCCCAAACCGCGCGATTCGGGGTCCCGAAATGGGTCACGGCACCTAAGTGGTATTCGCTCTGAAGTGGGTCTCAGAGACCCCAGTGTCCTCGGAAGGACCAAATAGAGGTGTCGCCAAAATGAACAGACATCGATGCAAAATGAATGCTCGGCCAAAACCGCGTGGTTCGATCCCGAAATGGGCCGCCGGCACCTAAGTGGTGTTCGTCAAGTGGGTCTCGGAGACCCCAGTGTCCCTGGAAGGACCAAGCAGAGGTGTCCGCCAAAATGAACAGACATCGATGCAAAATGAATGCTCGGGGCCAAAAGCGTGGTTCGGATCCGAAAATGAAGTCGCCGCACCTGGTGGTGTTCGCCGCGAGGTGGGTATCGAGGCCCCGTGTTCTCGGAACTATAAAACAGAGGTGCATGCCAAAAACCGTGAACTCGGAGATGGTTGGCGGTCCCGAGGCACGCGGCCCGACGTTCAAAACCGGAACCGCTCGAAATGGGCAAAATGGCTCACGGCCACGAACGTAGCTCACGGCCACCGGAGATAGTCTACGACCACTTCCCTCAGAGAAAACAGAGAAAACCGAGCTGGTTCGCAAACCGAGACAAGGTAGAAGATGGTTCAAGTCCGGAGGCAGGCACGCACGTGACTCGACTTCAACAAGCACAAGATGCAATATCACCGAGCGCCAACCGGTGACGCTCGAGTCTTAAGGTCGGTCAAAAATGGGGTGTCTCAGTTGCCCTCTTGACGTAACAGAGTCAAGAAGTGACGGAGTGAATGTCAAAGCCCAGAGACGACCCATTTTTGACAAGGCCGAAGACTTAGACAATCATACAAGGTAAACAGAGATGTGCATGAGCGGGGGCAAAATGCAAATGATAGGCACGAGTCAAGTGATCGTGCAAGTGCAAGAAGTCAGAATGAAGCACGTATTGACAAATAGATGCCGCAGTTTTAAGCCAGAATGCAAAGCAACGACTACATTTCATGCAGTTAGGAATGCGGAGAATTATTCAATTCTCGTCGCGTCTCACACGGAGAAGATACGATACCTGCGCGATTCGTCTGGTCGTACCAGCCTCAAATGAACCGTACATACAATATCGTGCCTGCAAAAGAGAGAAATTCAACAAGAACAATATGCTAACAACATATATTCAATGCGATTCCTGGGATTCGAAAAGTTTGAGACACACAGTGTCGGCAAGTGAATGCAAATCTAACCACATTTCATGCGTAAAGGATTGCGTAAAGGATGTAAGAAAATTATTGCAATTCTCATCGTGAATACAAGGTGCATTTGTGATAGATACAAAGCTTAAGCGAGTGTGATGGATACACTATATGAAGCAAAGCGTGATGGATACACAAGATGAGCATAGTGTGATAGATGCACAAAGAGAAAGTGTGTGATTGATACACAAAGCGGGCGTGTGATTGATACACAAAGCGAAAGTGTGTGATTGATACACGAAGCGAGCGTGTGTGATTGATACACAAAGTGAGCATAGTGTGATGGATGCACAAAGAGAAAGTGTGTGATTGATACACAAAGCGAGCGTGTGATTGATACACAAAGTTTAAAGTGTGTGATTGATACACAAAGTGAGCATGTGATAGATACGTAAAGTAGGCATAGTGTGATAGATGCACAGCAAGTGTGTGATAGATACACTATATGAACAAAGTGTGATTGATACACTAAATGAATGAAGTGAGCAAAGTGTGATGGATACACAAGAGGCAAGCACAAAGTGTGATAGATGCACTTAGCGAACAAGCGTGATGGATATACTAAAAGCAAACACAAAGTGTGATAGATGCACTTAGTGAACAAGTATGATAGATATACTGAGTACGAACACAAAGTGTGATAGATGCACTATGTGAACAGAGTGTGATTGATACACTAAAAGTGAACACAAAGCGTGATAGGTGCACTTAGTGAACAGAGTATGATAGATATACTGAGGGTGAACATGAAGTGGGATAGATGCACTTAGTGAACAGGAGTATGATGGATATACTAAATGTGAACACGAAGTGTGATGGATGCACTTAGTGAACAGGAGTATGATTGATATACTAAATGTGAACACGAAGTGGGATAGATGCACTTAGTGAACAGGAGTATGATTGATATACTAAATGTGAACACGAAGTGTGATAGATGCACTTAGTGAACAGGAGTATGATTGATATACTAAATGTGAACACGAAGTGGGATAGATGCACTTAGTGAACAAGTATGATTGATATACTAAATGTGAACACGAAGTGGGATAGATGCACTTAGTGAACAAGTATGATGGATATACTAAATGTGAACACGAAGTGGGATAGATGCACTTAGTGAACAGGAGTATGATTGATATACTAAATGTGAACACGAAGTGGGATAGATGCACTTAGTGAACAAGTATGATGGATATACTGAGGGTGAATACGAAGTGGGATAGATGCACTTAGTGAACAAGTATGATGGATATACTGAGGGTGAACACGAAGTGGGATAGATGCACTTAGTGAACAGGAGTATGATTGATATACTAAATGTGATAAAGTGTGATGAGAGTGTGATTGATACACTAAATAAATGAAGTGTGATTGATACACTAAGTGAAATGAGAAAGGAACTTGATAGGTACAATGCAATACAATGCATGATGCTTACGGAAAGCAATAAATGGACAAAGCGGCTTTTAGAAAGCACCTCACGAGGTGAATGGCGGTGAACCGCTTCTACTCGACGGGATCTCCTCGTGCTCTTCGAACACTTACCTTCAACTCACAGTACAAAGGCTCTGGAATGCTAACAAGTAACAATATCTGCATGTGGGAGCCACGGCTGCCGCTTGTCTTCCTGATCATACTCACAACTTTCCCTATTCTCCAATGGTGACAGACTAGGTTGGTTCAAGATCCAGATTGAGGTGCATACACGCTGCCTCAATCTATGGGCCGCCATACTGATTTCTGCCGAGGGCGCGCCTGGGTATTTAAACCAGACTTTAGTCTCGAAATCCTAACCTTATGCGTTCTAGGCCACGGCCATTCGAACTCTAGTTTCCACCGTCAGCTTGGTCTCCTAGGAACTCACTGCGAACACACAAGATGCCTCCGCAGAATGGTACTCAAGGAGAGCACTCCTGTTCGCCATTCTGGCTTGAAGTAGACTTGATCTTGAGCTTGAGGTAGAGGCACACTCATACTTCAGAACATTGGCAAGACCTGAAGAGGTACACACGGAATATAGTCTCGGAACTTACTGAAGTTGGAACAAACTCAGATGCCCGACATTTCCCTCTTTTGCTTTTGCTTTTGCTTTGCAGCCCGAAACTCATAGCTTCAGATAGGTCCTGGTTCTACTGTTCACACTTATCGGTGGACCTGCGGTTTTCAAAGAACAAATTCGCTTTTGCACAAATGTGGAGAACGGCACAAAGACTCATAGCACAAGACGATTTTATTTTTTTGAAAATGAGAAAAGGATTCTCAACCGTATTGAGCCTACAACTGACCACGCATAAAACAACTCAACACGTAAAAAACAAAAGGTAAACGACCTAAATACAACAAGACCTGCTCGGGATGAAATGAGACAAACGAAAAGACACGACACTCGGCGCACAGGGAGCCTGTTTCACGTAGTGTTTCCCACCCTTTCTCACTTGTGATTCTCACATCACTTGGCACTCAATCTCTAGTTTTCTAAAAAGCCCTTTTCTCACCTTTTCTCTCATCGCACATCTCTATTCTTCAATCTCTCATTTTTCAATCCCTCCCTAGGTGGTTGACGGATAAACAAACAAGTTGTGGGCTCGCGCCCCTAGCACTCTGCTAGATTTTCTTTCTTGTTCACAACAGTGAGTTTCTCCCACAGAGGGACTGCGCTACAATTGGGTGTGTAGCGGATCTGCGGCTGACATCGATCGATGATGCCCTGCTGGGGAGTTTGGACATGGTTAGATCTGCCTAGATGAGGGAATGGGAATATGTTGATCCATTCCAGTTTGTGCCAGACTTGGCTTGATACTTCGTTGGTCGGAGGATGAGAGCTTTCTGCCCTCTTGCTGTGCCCTTCAGTTGTGCCTTGGTTGGCAGGTAGAGTGCCCTTCTTGGCAAGTATGTTGATAACGGGGAAAAAGACAGAGAACCTGACTCAACTGTGCCCTTAGTTCGTCCTTTTGACCATTTTTTATTTTGGTTTTCTCCTAAAAAAAATTTGACCAAAATGAGAGTTAGATTAACATGCTTGTTCAATTTTAGATTTGAAATCATGCAAGTCAGGCTATGAGCACTGAAAATTTTCCTTTTTTGGGTCCAAGAAATGGCCTAGTTTTTGGAAAAGATGGAACAATTTTCGAGAAAATTAGTCAACCTCAGTAAAAATTCTCAAAAACTATTTTTGCACACGGCCACTTGCTCAACGAGCATGAAACCTACTCCTGAGATGCACAACCTCGGATCCAAGGAAAACTGCCCCGTGCTTGAAGAGAGCGGCATGGCAACGGAAAGTTGCCCCTTGTTTGAACGCAAGACATGGCGTATTGAATGGCAACGGAAAGTTGCCCTTGTTTGAACGGCACCGCGGCGTATTGAATGGCAACGGAAAGTTGCACCTTGTTTGAACGGCACCGCTGTCGCGTTGAATGGCAACGGAAAGTTGCCCTTGTTTGATGGCACCGCGACGTTGTAATCAATCTTCGTGAGTGATGAACACAACTGCATTCTCGGATCTGAGAAGGCGGAGATGACCAAAACCATTGCATGGACGCAATGAATTGAAGTGTTTTTACTACCGACTTGAATGAAGTTGCCTCGTATCCCAAAGATGGGAATCAAGCCTTCGTAGTTCGGGGTTAAGGTACACTCGGTATTTAACCTCCTTTTTATGCTCTAACTTTTGCCAAGGCTGTTGCAGTTTTCGACCTTGCGAGCTTTGTTTTTCTTTCTTTTCTTTTTTCTATTCTTTTCGCCTTTTCCTTCTTTTCTTTTTTTCTTTTCTTTTTTTTTTGCATTTTTTTTTTCCTTTTCTTATTTTTTCTTCTTTTTTTTTTTTGTTCTTTTTCTTCTTTCTTTTTTTTCTTGCTCTAACTTTTGCCCTGGTCGCCCTTCCGGTTTTCGCCCAAATGAGCCTCTCAAAGGGTAAAAGTGTAACTTTGTCCATGTTGAATGGTTTGAGATTCGAGGTCATCCGAATCCAGAAAATGACCTCAGTATTGACTCGCAGAAGGATCCATCTTTCGGCTCTTCGAGCACATCGGACGTTTTTGCCCCTAGTTCGAGGGGTGCTTCTGATTTAGCTTCGCAAGCTTTTTCTGATGAGGTCTGATCTTCTTAATCTGACTTTGGTGCCTCTTGTTCGAGGGCTGCTTCAAATCTGGCCACACAGGCCTCACATCGTAGTTGACCGTTGAACCTTCTGAATTCAAGTTCAAGGTTTGGAAGCAAAGGGGTGGGTCGAGTCTCGAGGCTGAGAGCGATCCTAAGCTGCACAATCTCAAGAGCGATTCCACACATGTCTTTGCAGGACCGCGCAAAACATTTTTTGAAAGTTTTTAAGAAAGCGACAAATCGCTCATACCGAAGACAAGTAGGATCAATCTGGATCAAAGCCGTGGTCCTTCTCAAGACTACACTAACAAGCATGATTTCATTCATTAAGGGCTTAGCATGCCTCTCTTTCTCTCATTTGATCAAAGTTTTGCAAATCCCGAGGAATTCCTCCCTCTTTGTTTTCACCGCAGTGTTCAAAAAGGTTTGAAAAACTTAGGTCATTACAATGACTTCAAGGCACAAGAGAGCAGGTGGAATGCACTGCCATTTCATTCAAATCCCGGCACAACTAGCATACGCGAAGCAAATGCGAGAGTATGGAAATCATCTTTGTTTCATCCAAAATCTGTTGCATAACTGCCCCTCGACGTAAACAGACTCAAAACAAAACAAAAAGCAAACGAAAACGAATAGTGACACCCGAGGTAACACCCGGAATCACCCTACTCCTATACAACAGATCGACTCGATACAACAAGATGCACCCAAAACAAAAAGATCGACTCAAAACAAAAAGACGGACTCAAAACAAAACAACAAAACTGACCCAATACCCAAGTCAGAACGCAAAATTAACAGCACTTGTACATTGCTCAAAACGGTGCATGCCATTCACCACAGCTGGAGTAAATCGAGAGTCGCCCGCAGGTAGTTCACCCCCCCGATCGCATAATCACATTATCCCCACAAGTTCACTGATCAAGTGCCGATAGACTTTGCAGGACCTGGTGCAGCAATGACCCCTTTGTCAAAGAGATCTTGTACATCATGGCGCAGCAACTGTCGGTGTCATGACCGGTTTGTTGATGATAGGCACAGTATTTAGTCTGGTCATGCTTTGCAGGGATAGGATCGGGTAGGGGCCGTTGTTCCAATGGTTTCAAATGTCCTTCCCGGAGTAAGACCTCTAGAGCCTTTGACAGAGGCATATGAAGTGGAGTGAAAACCCTCTTGACTCGGGGTGGATATTTGGCCATCTGTGAGTTACTCCCGGACGCACTGGTGAATGGGGTAGCCTTTTTTGATGTGGTGGTGGTAACCATGCCCACTTCGGAAGATCTTGCAGCCGCATCACCGCTTGTGCCTGTGTTGTTGTTGCGGTTGAAGGTTCTCCGGTCGATCCGGTCTTGGTCAAACAGACCTTGCTTCATTACATCCTCGACCGCATTCCCATATCATGTAGATCTGCGAAGGTCGGAAGGGACTACGATCATCTTCTTCATTAACCCGGTTGAGATTGCGCACAATCATCCGGATTTGATCTCTATCTCAGAGGCCTCACGGTCATCATTGATGCCTTTGCCTCCACCGAAGTTCTGAAGTCGAGAAAGACTCCTTGGGTTCCTCGCTGTTGTCTCGAGATCACGAAGTGTGACCTCGATTTTGCGACAGAATATTGTGCAAGGAAGGCCTCACCATCTCATCCCGCTTTGTTTTCACATCATCGTCCAAATTTTGCATACCAAGTGGATGCCACACTGATAAAGCTCGACCGAACAAGGAAAGCTTTTGCGGTCGGGTTAGGCCCATTGGTCTTAGAATGTCCGAGAATAATGGGAGGTGGACCATGGGGTCCCCGATCCATCAAAGCGATCGATCTGGGGCATCTTAAATCTGTCCAAGAATGTCACGGCCACATCAAGATAGCCGTCTTCAATATCCGATGGCCTTCACCTGTGATTTCTTAAAAGCTTCTCCAAATTTTGCTCAATTTCAGAGCGGTATGATCTACCTCAAACTCGAAGGGAGAGTCCGGGTGATTGACAGGTGTGTGGGTCTTGGACAGTTAGAAGGAAGCGGGGTGAGTCAGATTGGAAGACCCGTGTCCTCTTGAACATTCTCGACATTTACGCCTCCAGTGCCGGAGCTCCGCCGGGAGGAACTTGTTGTGACGCAGACGCTTTCTTTGGTAACTGGTGATGAGCTCACCGCCGAGCCATGATTACTTCTTTGCTTGGAAAATTCCGCTTGGCGGACAGCGTCTTGCTGCATGAGCTTCATAGTTTCCTGCATTTGACGCATCGTTGCCTCCACCCCTGACGTGTTCTGCTGATCCATCTGACTGACTGGTATCTATCCTCGCAGAGAAACCGAGACCTCACCGACTGCTTCACCGGTAGGGTGGATAAGGATCAACGATCCGTAATCGCTGAAGGGTGACTTGTGCCCGACCGCCCTTTTCACCCTCGCCAGTAAAGGAACACCGATTGCCTTGAATCTGAATCTCGACCGACAAAGTCTATCAACACAAATTTGGTGTACTCGGGGATATTGGAGCCCTCTGGCTATGGTTCCCAGACTACCTAGCAAAAGAGAAACAGACATCTCGGCTGATTTTACTGAACAGACATAAGCATAGTTGAATGAGTGTGCTCTCATCAATCGCCCCAAAATTCGTCAGAATCGCTACCCTCGTAAATCAATCCCAAAATATTGAACTGTGCCGCAGACTGATGCCCAAAATATCAATTGGTGCCCGCAGTTCGATGCCTAAACTCATAAACCGATGCCCGCAGTTCGATGCCCAAACTCAACGATACATGCATTCTCAGAGACGACTCTAACAAGCACATAATGATAAGTGAGAGCCAAAACACCCCTATTGGGGTAGGGTTTCTGTCCTATTTTGTCGAACTAGGGTTTCACCACGCACATGGCTTCAAACAACCTATAAACGGGTAAGCAACCTGTCCTAGTTTGGAATGGTCACTACGGATCCGAATATGCACTAGGTCGAATGGTCAAAAGGGTGCCTCAGAAACCGGGTTTGTGTTCCATGTCGTCAGAGCCAGAGCCGATCAAATTACGGACATGACTTGACAAGACAAGCCTCCCAAGAATCGTTCGAATGGCATATGGCAAACACGGTGTCCTAGGCGCACCAATGCAAATGCAATGCAAAGAAACACACAAGTGTAGTCAAAAAAGATATCATGAGTTCGAGTCAAGTTCTCTAAACTCCCAAAGAGAGTCGCCAGAAATCAGAATAACGCCATGGGACCTCGCATACTCGGACTCGATTTTTGTGTTGCGGTTCTCAATCTCGAACCAAAGAGTCCAAATCCGGCAAATCGTTTTGAAGGAAAACAGAATTTTTGAAAAGAAGTGCCAAACATGGACCGCTTTGTCGATAATGTAGTCGCCACCTAAATATTTTAAAATGGGAAATTTAGGAAACCCCGACTCGGTCGAAGGCCACGTGTCCGCTATCACCAAAGTTGGCTCGGGAACTTGGGTACGATTAGGGAAGGTCACATCGTGACCACCGCCTCTCGCACGGTCAAAGACCGCCCTCTACTAACCATGATATCTGTTTTTCAAAACATTGTGAGTTCTTATTCGATTATTGGCCTAGGTTACTATGTGATGCTCATGAGAAACAAGTATAGATCGGGTCGTCAATTGGAACAAAACATTTCATGTTTGTTTGTTTGAAAATGATATGATGGTGCTACCCAGTAGGCTAAAATGCGGATTTGCCACCCTCGGGTGGGCTTAGAAAACAGTGATGTTGCCACTATCTAGTGGGCTTAAAACAAACAGTCGATGAATTGTCCCAATTCAGATAACTCAACCTCCACCCACAGGCATTCAAGGCAGTTATATCACATAAGCACGTAGCCTCATGGTAAGCATGCTATCATGGCAACACTCACACGCATGCAAGGATGCTAAAGCATAAAACTTACCGAGTACTCCCAGCCAAAACAGAAGCTCGTTAGAAATCATGCATGATCCTAAGTATACTGAAATGCCTAATGTAACACATGCAAAATGCAACTATAGCAGGCTCGGCTATTCTAAACATGGCATATGATGATGCTACAGCTAACATGTATTCAACTTAGAATTGAAATACAATGCAGTTTGTATGATGTGCCGAGCCCGATGCATGTAAAACAGATGAATGAATGCAAACATGCTATCATCTCAGATGCTAATTGAAATATGCCCTATATCTAACCATCGTAGCGGGTAAATAAAAGGAGAAAGAAATGGAGGTTGGAAGACATACATCGCACTCACACACCCTTATTACAACATTGCCCCTATGAGGGTTTGAATAAATAATACAAATCCAAAATGAAAGAATAATACAGTCTGAAATAAATATACAAATTTCTAATTAATTAACAAATTAATTACAAAAGAAGTAAAACTGGCATGCAAGCCGAGGATCGCCGCTTCGATAGATGATGTATGAGGGTCGCTTGCGGAAATCCACTGGGATGCCCTGATTAGCCTCTGTTTGCAGTATTTCTCGAAATGCGCGCCGGACTCCGAAAAGTTGTTGATCTTTGATTTTGCTGCAACAGAGAGCAGGAAAAGGGCATAGCAATGTATTTTCACAAATATATGCATGCCTCGATCCTCGTGCCACCAATCACGCATACCGATGCATGATGGCCGAGGAATCGGATTGCACAACTCAATATGGGATGAATGCAGATGAAAACCTAACTCCGTCATGGGTAATCCGGAGTGTCGGTGACTTGGGAATTGAGACCCGTGCTACTTTCCTGAGTACAAAACGCGCCTCGTTTCCCGTGCAATATGCATGATATGCGTGAAATGCATGCAATGCAACTAATATACAACCTAGCATGCGCGATGCTATGAAAATGAGATGTCTCGAAATGCGTGCCCACAGGCACGCAAACCGAGGAATGCGAAATGACATGCGAAATGCGATGATGGGCTTATACCAACATGAGGGAGCCTCAGCCACACTCACATAGGATGCCGGATTGATGAAAATGAGATGCCTCAAAATGCGTGCCCGCGGACACGCAAACCGAGGTGATGGCATGAAATGCAAAGTGGATAAAACAGAATGCCTCGAAATGCGCGCCCACAGGCACGCAAACCGAGGCGATAATATGAAGAAAATCGGATAAAACCGAAGTGCCTCAAAATACGTGCCCATAGGCACGCAAACCGAGGCGATGATGAAATAAGGAATCGGATAAAACCGAAGTGCCTCGAAATGCGTGCCCACAGGCAGGCGAACCGAGGCGATGATGAAATGAGGAATCGGATAAAACCGAAGTGCCTCGGAATGCGTGCCCACAGGCACGCGAACCGAGGCGATGATGAAATGAGGAATCGGATAAATGGGCGTTTTAATGCATGCCCACAGGCACGCGAACCGAGGCGATGATGAAATGAGGAATCGGATAAAACCGAAGTGCCTCGAAATGCGTGCACACGGGCACGCAAAACGAGGCGATGATAAAAGGTATGAAAATGCAAATTGGGCTTACGCCAACATGAGAGAGCCTCAGCCACACTCACATAGGCTGCCATCGGATAAAAAAAGAGCTGCCTCGAAATGCGTGCACACGGGCACGCAAACCGAAGCGATACGAAATGATATGCGAAAAGCAAATTGGGCTTATATCAACATGAGAGGGCCTCAGCTGCACTCACATGGGATGCCGATAGATGAAAACGGAGTGCCTCGAAGTGTGTGCCCACGGGCACGCAAACCGAGGCAATGCATTAAGGCATAAAATGACATGGGAAATGATATGCAAGCATGCAAACCAAATTTCAGCCACTAAATAAAGGGGAAAACAGCCCCGAAATGATACGAAATGACAATCAATGCATGAAATCATCCCGAAATGCAATTCTAAGTGCCCGAAATGGCCTACGGCTATGCTAAACATGCAAAATTGGCACATGACAGCAAAAACAGTAGCAAGGCAGCCCCAAAAATAGCATCTTTCCAGTACAAAACATGGCCAAATTGTAAGCATAGATATGACAACAATAGCTTGCAAAAATACGGAAAAAGAGAGGATTTACAAAGCAAGTGATATCTACAATGCTCAAACCCAAAAAAACAGTTCTAAAACATTAGAGAGGGACTAAAAATATGCATTTTTACAGAAGATGAGATCCCCAAGTTCAGTGTGTAGATATGGCAAGCATAGCATGCAAAATATGGACCAAAAGGGGCTATAACATAAGGTACCATAAGCAAACATCAAATGGCCTAAGACCCTTAATAAAATACAAAGAATAGACCACAATATGACACTTTACAAGCCTGATGAAGGCCAGAAACAGAAGCTAGAATGGCCTAAACAAACATGCAAATTTACGGAAAATTAGATGGATACAACATGAAGTACCAAAACCAAACACCAAATGGCTTAAGGCCCTTAACAAAACACAAAGAACAGACCAAAATATGACACTTTACAAGCCTGATGGAGACCCAAAACAGAATCATGGTAAGCTTAAAGAAGCATGCAACATGGGAGTATAACAAGAATACAAAGCAAGTGCATGATAGAGGAAGAAAAACAGGTTGAGCCCTTCTTCAATGTTGAAGAGGGGCTCAAAATAAGCACACCTTCAGTTCATGCAATGCTCCAATTCATATCACAAATGGGCTAAAAATAGCATGCAATTTTACGGTAAAATAGAGGAATTTCAAAGGAAGTGCATGCTAAAGCCACCAAACATGGTTGAGCCCTTCTTCAATGTTGAAGAGGGGCTCAAAATAAGCCTACCCACAGTATATAGTATGCTCGAAAACAGACCCCTCAAAAGCCAAACAAAGCATGCAAATTAATGGCCTAAAGAGTGATATTGAAGGAAGTATATCATGGAGATACCAAATGAGGTTGAGCCCTTCTACAAAGTTGTAGAGGGCTCAAAATAAGCACAAAACCAGTAGGGGTCGGAGCCCAAAACAAAAAGGAAGTAGGGAAAAGAATTGATGCAAGAAAATGCTAGAAAAAAGGATTTAGTAGCTTACCCTTGAAGACAAGTCTTTTGCTTCCTCTTCCCTTGATGAAAGTTGCTTCTAAGCCTCTGAGGAACCCTTCTTTGCTGCTGGAAATTGAATGGTGATGGTGGAGCTTAGGGTTGATGAAGGAATGGGCTAGGGACTTGAATGATTTTGGTGTTTTAAATATAGAGAGAGAGAGAGATTGTATGGAGGAGCTCCCAAATCAGATTTTCTAACCCTCAAATATCACAGCTGGGGCTGCTGTTATATAGACAAAATGAGGGGGAAAATGGAGGGAAAAAAGGGAGGGAAAACATATCAAGTTTCCCGCCAAAAATGGCCAAAAGGGAAAGTGGTATCTACGGGTTTCAAATGGCCGAGAGTCCTTCAACAAAGTTGAAGAGGGGCTCAAAATAAGACACTTTGTAGTTTACGCCCAAGTCCAACGCAGCCCACAAGTACGCCTAAAATACCGTGCAAAAAGGCCCAAAAAGAGGTAAAAAGGCAAGTGACAGATGGAGATGTCAAACAGTAAGAGGTCCTTAATCAAACATGAAAAGGACCTCAAAATATGACTATCTCAAGTTTGGGTCGGAGCCCAAAAATGTAGAATGAAGGTTCGGGAGCCGAAACACGCAGTTCGAGGCCCCGAAAGTGGGTTAGGGCAGGAGTGGTGCACGACCACGGTTGGTCTCGGACCACGTGTCCTCGTAATGATAAAACAGAGGTTCTGCCAAAAATCGAGAAAACCGATGCAAAATGAATGCTCGGAGCCCAAACCGCGCGATTCGGTCCCGAAATGGGCCAGACACCTAAGTGGTATTCGGTCTAAGTGGGTCTCAGAGACCCCGGTGTCCTCGGAAGGACCAAATAGAGGTGTCTGCCAAAAATGAACAGACATCGATGCAAAATGGATGCTCGGGGCCAAAACCGCGTGGTTCGGATCCCAAAATGGGCCGCCGGCACCTAAGTGGTGTTCGGTCATAAGTGGGTCTCGAGACCCGTGTCCCTGAAGGACCAAGCGAGGTGTCGCCAAAATGAACAGACATCGATGCAAAATGAATGCTCGGGGCCAAAACCGCGTGGTTCGATCCGAAAATGGGCCGCCGCACCTAAGTGGTGTTCGGCCGCGAGGTGGGTATCAGAGGCCCCAGTGTTCCTCGAAACTATAAAACAGAGGTGCATGCCAAAACCGGAGAACTCGGAGATGGTTAGGCGGTCCCGAGCCGAGGCACGCGCCTTGACGGCTCAAAACCGGAACCGACTCCGAATGGGCAAAATGGCCTCTGCCACGAAACGTAGCTCACGGCCACCGGAGATAGTCTACGGACCACTCTTCCTCGAGAGAAAACAGAGAAAACCGAGCCTGGTTCGCAAACCGAGACAAGATAGAGAAGATGGTTCGGAAGTCCGGAGGCAGGGCACGCGGCCGTGACTCTGGGACTTCTGAACAAGCACAGTATGCAATATCACCGAGCGCTCAACTGGTGACGTCTGAGTCTTAAGGTCGGTCAAAAATGGGGTGTCTACACCCGTTCAACGTACTTCTCCTGTGACAGCCATAATTTCTTAGCTTTCCTGTCACGCATAATTTGCATGCCCAACATTTGTTATGCAGGGCCTAGGCCCTTCATGTCAAAAGACTGTGATAACTCCTTCTTCAGTGATCTGATTGTTGTGGCATCCTGTCCAACAATCAGCATGTCATCAACATAGAGTAGGAGTATGATGAAATTTCCATCGGGAAATTTCCTGATATAGACACACTAGTCTACAGCAATTCCACCGTGAATGAGTCAAATTTCTCGTACACCGCTCAGGCGTTTGTTTGAGGCCATAAAAACTCTTCTTCAATCTGCAGACAAAACCTTTTGGCTGCTCCATGTAAATTTTTTCCTTTAGATCACCATGAAGAAATGTCGTCTTCACATCCATCTGTTCAAGTTCCAAATTCAAACTGGCCGCTAGTCCCAAAACTACTCGAATGGATGTCATTTTCACAACTGGCGAGAAGATTTCATCAAAATCAATACCTTTTTTCTGCCCGAAACCTTTGACAACCAATCGAGCCTTATATTTGACTAGCTTGTCGCTGCCATCTTTCTTCAACTTGAACATCCATTTGTTCTGTAATGGTTTTTGATCCTGGGAAAGTTTTACCAAATCATAAGTCTGATTCTTCTGCAATGATAGCATCTCTTCTTGCATAGCTTGATGCCAGCTACTCTTCTCATTATGATTTTGAGCTTCTTGAAAACTTTCTACCCCCTCATCAGTAAGCAAAATAAAATCAGAAGCAGGGTATTTTGATAACGGCTTAGACTCTCTTGTTGATCTTCGCAACTGTGGACCAACAGTCTCTGGCAGAGAGGGTTGTGGCTTCCCTTGCTCCACACTTTCTTCTTCTGGATCTTCTTCTTCTGGTAATCCATCCTGCAGCTCTACATCATTGGCCGTATGCTGTGGTAGCTCTTCTTCATCAGTGGCATGCTGTGATGGTGCGGGATTGGGAACAATTTCTAAAACATCATTAATTTTGGGTTTGGCTGGTTGCCTAAAGTCTTCTAAGGTTAGGCCTTCTTGAAATACCACATCTCGGCTTCAAATGACCTTTTTGTTTTTCGGATCCCATAATTTGCACCCAAACACTCTCAAGTGAGAGTAAGAAATCTCCCTTCCAGACCATACTATCTCTGGAATTTCAAAATTCAGTGGAACTGATGGCGATCTGTTGATCAAATAGCAAGTAACACAAACAGCTTCTCCCCAAAATGGTTTTGGCAACTTTGCCATTTTGAGCATACATCTAACCTTCTCCACAATGGTCTGGTTCATTCTTTCGGCTACATCATTGTGTTGTGGGGTTCCAAGAACAGTCTTCTCATGTCGAATACCGCAAGTAGCACAGTAGGCTTCAAATTCCTTTGACATGTACTCGCCTCCATTGTCTGTTCAAAGACATTTCAACTTCTTTCCGATCTCCCTTTCCACCATAGCATGAAATGTTTGAAAATGCTGGAACACCTCAGCTTTGGTTCTTAGGACATAAACCCATACCTTCCATGATACGTCATCAATAAACGTCAGGAAGTATTTTCTGCCACCCAAAGATTCCACTTCTATGGGACCGCATACATTAGAGTATACTCTGCTCAACAACTCTGATTGTCTTCTGGATGATGAATGGAAAGCGACTCTATGTTGCTTCCCAAACAAGCAGTTGTCACAAGGGTTCAATTTTGCATCTTTGGCAAAGGGAATAAGTGACTTCTTTGCCAGAATCTGCAACCCTTTCTCACTCATGTGACCCAGCCTTTTGTGCCACAAATTTGGTGATGCCTCATCTTCTACTATGTTGAGGTTATCTGAATGCACCTCCACATGAGTCTTATACAACGTGCCACTTGCACGTCCTCCGCTACCAATAGAGATCCTTTTCAACTTCCACATACCTTTCTTTGCGAAGTTGTTGTCATAGCCTTGTCGATCTAAAGCTATCCCTGAGATAAGATTCAGACGTAAATCGGGAACATGCCTGACATCTTTCAACACCATCGTGCACCCAACTTTGGTTTGGATGCGAACATCACCGATTCCCATAATCTTTGAAAAACTGGAGTTGCCTATCTTTTTTTACGACCCAAACCCGCCCCTAAGGGTTTAGCATCGTAACCGGCCAGTAATCTGTGATTACCAAAGGCTTGCTTAACAGTAATGACAATAATACAGAGTAAGGGGCTGGCGGAAGCCAAATAATAAATAAAAGATGTCCAATGAGCTGTGAAAATCTGAATAGAAAAGGACTTTTATGGACTAGTCCACATTCATAACTAAAAACATATATACATATCAGATATACATAGCATGCAGGTTAGGGATCCAATCTTTTCACCACAACTGTACAGTCAAAAGTCTTAAACATTTATTACAAAACAAAGACAAAAGGGTGAATCTGAGACACACCAAAACAGCCTTGGCTTGAACAGACTCGGAACCTCGAGGTGAGACACAATGGTTGGCTTGACAAAGCATGAACTTAACTTGACGCTCCTAGCTTCGGTCCGGTGCCTGGCCACCTACATACATATATAAACAGTGAGCTAAAGCCCAGTGAATAACAAATGTGTAAAGGGGTTTAAGAATGAATGTCCTTTCAATAATTAAAATAGTCATTTGCATCAGTAGGTTGGTTATTCAATCGGTGGCTCATATTTCATGTTGTATCAGTTAATTAGAAAGCATAGCAGTCATATGTGGTACATCCGATAGCAAGACAAAGGCAAGAGGGTCTTAATAGACGAAACGATCGATTGATGGCCATCAAAAAGCGATGTGATGGTAGTTCCCAACATTGGAACTGACAGAGATCTCTGTAATAGTAGCAATAACACTAACAGTGCAATAGCAGTAACAGTAACAGAAAGTTGCGATAGATGCCACGAGTACAGTTTACAAATAGGACAAACATTCATTCAGTAAACAATGTCACTTCCGAAAGTAGCACAGTCAATCGCTCGTAAAATAGTTATAATTGAACATATCTTTACAATATTGCTACTCACAGACATTGGGCTATAGACAGGCTAATTAGCATCCTCAGGTGCCAACCCTACATAGTTGCAGAACGAACACACACTAAGTTACACACTTGGGATTAATAACTTAGCCCCCTATCTTGACTTGGTGTGGTTCTATAATATTATCCTCGTTAAGATGCCTTAAACATGGCCTAGGAATGCCTAAGATGGAATGAGGATGCAAAAATGTACTTAACAACATTTTTCAAAACTTGTTGAAAACAGGGGTCTCGCTCAAACGTGGCTTTCTTCGCTCGAGTGAGCTTAGCAAAACAGAGGGGTCGCTCGAGCGGTCTACAAAAATGTAAAAAGTACTGGTTGCTGAAATTTTTCGCTCGATGCTCACTCGAGCGTGAGACACAGTTCTTCGCTCGAGCGTAGGTCTTGTCGCTCGAGCGTGCGTCTACGTCTACAAAAACCTGAGAGCTTGCAATCTACGCTCGAGCCAGCATTCTGTCACTCGAGCGGAATTCGGAAAACAAAGGTGCTCGCTCGAGTGTGGAATCCTTCGCTCAAGCGAAGAAGCCAAAATCTGGGTTTTTCAGATTTGCCTCCAAAGCTCAAACCAAGAATTAAACTTATCAAAACTCAATCTTTTGGGTTGATTCTAGAAAATACTTGGAAACTCATAACACAACATGTTTTGAAGATCATTTAATAAAATCAAAGCCCCAAGCATTTCAATTGAACACCAATTTCCAATCAAACTTGAAGAACAATGCAAGGACATAACATGCATGAGTTCCTATAAACTCTAATGCTCCAAAACATGATCAAATGCAAGATTGAGCTCAAAAACATGGTGAATTCATGGACCACAACTAAAATATGAACATACATGTAAGAATTTCATGGAAAACAACCTCAAAATTCTATGATATGGACATACATGCATGAATTCACTCTCCAAAACAACACTTTAAATTAATTCTTGACTCTAATCACTAATTCTCCATGAACCATGCATGTAACAACTCAAATTCATGATTAGGAGGGTGAAATCCCTACCTTAAGTCTTGAATTCCAAGTATGCTAGCTCAATTTTGCAAATTCTCTTCAATTTCTCTAATTTTCCAAGCCAATTCTTGTTGAATCAATTCTTTTCTCCTACTCTCCCTCTCTCTCTCGGTTTGGTCTTCACATAGAAAAGATGATATGTCAAATGTGTATGAAGTGGAGAGGAGTTGGCTTTGAATCAACTCACTAAATGGCAATTATGTAATAAACTCAAGTTGATGTAATTTAACATTATTTATTCTAATTTAATCATTCCAAATTGAATTTTAATTAACCCTACCATAAAATCATATAAATCCTAATTAGCATATAACACTAACCAATTTCTGAATCGGTCGCCAATAAGGCTTTCAATTCGCAATTCGAAATTAAAATATGAATAGATCATTCTATGGTTCAACAGATGGAAATGCTAAGCAGCATGCTAATGAAATCGAGCTAGGATTTCATCTTAATCAATTACCTATTATGCTTAAACACAATTTAACGCTAATCAGAGGTGAGGGTCGTCACATCTTCACTGTACCAAAATCTCCAGCTTGGTACATACTGAAGAACTCCTTCCGAGGTTTGGCATGGTAGGAAGCTACTGTATCTACCACCCATTTGGTGTCGTTGTCTGACATATGGAGGCATTCTTCTTCTTCAATAGAGAATAATGCAATATCCTTTGAGATAGTAACTGCAGTGTTCCCATCTTTAGTCTTTGGCTGTCTATTGCCTTGTTTTTGTTCTCCCTTCAAGGCATAGCAATATTTCTTTATATGAGCCTCTTGGCCACAATGGTAACACTTGAACTTCGGCCGACTCGTACCTTCTTTGGATTTCCCTCTGTCTTGAAATCTTCCTCTGCTGCGTCATCTGCTTTTGCTTCTTCCTCTGTCTACCTTTATTTTCTGTGATAAGGGCATGGGATTGATCTCCACCCAAGTCTTTACACCTTATCTCTTCATTGTACATGACGTCTGTGACCATGCTCATGGTCAGCTTCCCTTCTGGTGCAGAGTTGCTAAGAGAAACCACCAACGTCTCCCAGTTATCCGGTAAAGAACTGAGCAGTAGAACGGCTTGCATTTCATCGTTTAAGCGCATCTTGACGGTTGCAAGCTGATTTACCAGACTTCTAAATTCACTGGTGTGTTCGGCGATAGACACACCATTCTTCAACTTTAGATTTACAAGCCTTCTCATCACCAAGGCTTTGTTTCGAGTGGTCTTTGACCAGTACATGTCGTCTAACATTGTCCATAGAGAATAAGTATATGTCTCCTCGGCGACATGATGATACACACCGTGGTTTATCCATTGTCTGATATAACTGATAGTCTTGCGGTTTATTTTTATCTAGTCATCATCCTTCACTGCTTCTGGTTTAACCCCTTTTATAAAAATAGTGTCAAACAGGTCTTTGTAATATAGGGTGTCCTCCATCCGTGACTTCCAAATTGCATAATTGGAAGAAGTCAACTTGAACATAGATCCTGAAGTCGATGTTGATTCCTCCATCAACACTTGTCTATACAGAAAATGATCTCTGTCTGAAAAACAGGCTTTGCTATTGAGTCCAGACTAGTTAAATTAGCCGGAATAGCACTTCGGATTGTCGAAATAAAAAAAATGTGAATTTTTGAAATCTGATTTGAAAAATCTGACTATACAGATGTGTCTGGAACACTCCAGATAGTTGGAAAGCACTATTAGATCGTCAAAAACGGACTCAGAATGACTCAGATCAAACTAAAAGAGTTTGGACGATTCTGATCTGCAGGTGTACCTTAGCCACTGCATAAATCCTCCTACAGGTTGACTGGTTAACAAGATGTGATGACGCGTATGCCGATGATGTGGCGCACACGTGACGCTGACTATACGCTGAAGTGGCGCTGACTGGGCTGCCACGCGGTTGTCTTCTTCCTTCAGACATGCGTGAGGCATGTGTCGAGAGTGGGCAATCGCGCTGACTGTTCCAACGGCGCGTGGAGGCGCGTGGTGTGACTGTGATTTACGCACCTTGTTTGAGCGACGCGTATGAGCGCGTGGCAGAAATTCTGGAGCTCTTCTTTGCAGTTCTGGACTCTTCTCTTCGTGCCCTTGCTCTTGGTATGCTCAAAACGTGATTTTGAGCAACTTGATTTCTGGTAGTTTCAAAGAAACGCACTCTGTTTTTTCGAAACGCAACCGATTCGGCTCTGATACCACTTGTTAGGACTGTGAGACACCAGAAATCAATCACACACAATAAC
The DNA here is from genome assembly GCA_025200525.1 of Camellia lanceoleosa. Taxonomy (NCBI): domain Eukaryota; kingdom Viridiplantae; phylum Streptophyta; class Magnoliopsida; order Ericales; family Theaceae; genus Camellia; species Camellia lanceoleosa. The sequence continues at coordinate 115,614,351 of CM045772.1, read as the reverse complement.
ACAATAATATTTACGTGGTTCGGCAATTGCCTACATTCACGGAGAGCTATCCACTATAGAATTTTCTCGAAGGAAGTTTACACACTCATACCTCACTTACACACTATAGAACTCTCACTTCTCACAATCTCTCAGATTACACACACTGTAATCTCTTGTATCATACCCCTTCTCTTCACCTCAATTTATACACAATTGAGAGAACTCTTATTAGTTGCCACCAACCCCTTCTATTAGCTAATGGGGTTGGTTGATTGGAAGAGTGGTTTCTATTATCTGAAAGTGGGAGTTCCATTTTGGTAATGGGCTGAACACTAACACAATCTAGCTCACTGTGAGCTTCATTTCAAACTTATCTCAATTATTCAAACCGTTCATCTTGTAGAGTTTGTTAAATAAAACATCTATATAAAAAAATCAAATTGATTATATATCGATAGGTACTTGATCGAATTATTAGCGTATGAAAAAACGAATCATCATGTTTGATTCCAACTTTTTGAATTATTTTTTCAAAAAGTAATTGAAAACTCTATTTTGAAAAAAGATCGTTGTTTGGTTTTCAAAAAAAAAGGCATTATTGCAAATTCAAGTTTGTCTCTGATTTAAGGAGAGTGACAATTTTTTAAAAATAAAATTATCATGTCAAAAAATACTCCCATGTTAATTATATATATATATATATATGTACATACTATTGGTTGGTTTGGAAAGTAAGTTGGTTTTTTCACTTTTTGGTTTTTTTAGCTTGGGCTAAAAAGTTTGGTTTGAGAAGAGCTTTTTGACTTTTTGACTTTTTTGGTTTTTTTTTTTTTTTTGTGAGAAAAGAGTGTAATGATTATGGATTGAATGTGATGTTTTGTTTGTTATGGCTAAAATATCCTATTTTGTTTTTTGTGGCTATTTTAGTCAAAAAAGTCTAAAAAGCCTCTTCCCAAACAGAGGCTATATATGTATGAAAACATAATTTGGTATGTATCCATTTATGGATATATATTTTACCACTTTGTGACTTTATCATAAAATTTTCACATATTTCAACCACAGAAAACGTAATTTTTTTTCCAAATTTGCATTAAAAAAATATTGTAACCAACTTACAAACTTTTACAATATCAAATACAAAAAATTTAGACATTTTCTTATGCTAATTTTTGATGATATTACCTGACAGGGGTAGGCCCATAGAGCCCACGGCCCACCATTCAAGCCCCATTATACAACCCGGCTAGCCAAACCCAATACAGCTGGAGTCCAACTGGACAGGAAACACCAATGATGCTCGGACAAGTGGCGGTATGAGCAGCACGCCGTGAGACAAAGATCTGCAAAGTTATTGCCACAAAGACATCACCATTAATGCAACCCATCACCGCATTTATTGCGACAACACCTCTCAGCCGGAATGACACCCCCTCGCCCTGAACAAGGCGAACCACGCCTCAAGCTTTCGGCGGGGACAATCAGAACGACAGAGACAGCGGAATGATTGCAGGTGGATATAAGCAAAACTCGGAGACAAGAAAAAAAGTTAAGTTTTCTATCTCCTATCTCTCTACATTTCTTCTGCATTATCACCTTCTCTAATTCCTACACCGGAGGGTTCGCCGGGGGACTACCCCGTTCCCCGATTGAACTTGTTTGCAGGTTATCCAGTGGGCTTGGGGAGCTTGGATCGGTCCAGCCCATTCACGGGGACTCATCAGATATCGATTGCCGTCCTGTGGAATTGGTTTTATCCGTGCGCCAGTTGTGTTCATTGCCGCCGGAGACCCTTTTTCACCAACCTTTTTCATCTCATCCGTCACGTGCATGGTAACGACCAGATCCATGGCTTCCCACCACAATGCTGCTGATCACCAGACCGACCCTCCCAATCCGAACAACCCACCTCAGTACTTCGTTGAGCTCACCAACAGCATCAACCGTATGGCCGAACAAAACCAGGCTTTAATCAACGCTCTGCTCCAACGGAACCTCCCTATTCCTCCGCCACCCTCAGATATCCCATCCCATCCAGAGCAAGTCCCAGGCCATACGATCCCACTACCCAATCCTCCCAACTCGGGGGGCTTGCAACCCCCTCACCCACATATACACCCTCCACCTCCACCCCCACGTCCATCAGTCATAGCCCCGGCTCCCGAGGGCGAAGCTAGCAGCGTCCAACATCTATCCCCCTCTGGAGCCGACAACATCCCTCTTTGGGACGCAGAACTCCGAGCCATGAAACTCCAGCTCCAAGGGGTCATGCAAAACATCCAACACAAGCCATCCACCACAGCAAACTCCCCCTTCGTCGCCTCCATCCGAGACAAACCCCTACCCCCCAAGTTCAAAATGCCTACCATCGACCCCTTCGACGGAACAACCGACCCGTCGACCACAGAAACCTACCAGACACTCATGATCCTCCATGCTTTCCGACGAAATCATGTGCCGAGCCTTCCGTGACCCTAAAGGGATCGGCTCGGCTATGGTTCACCAATTGCCACCAGATTCGGTCTCTACATTTCAACACCTCGGTGACTCTTTCTCGACCCACTTCATTGGAGCCCAACGCCACGGCGTCCGGCGACCAACTCCTCAACATCCGCCGACCGAGGGGAGTCACTACGCTTTTGTCACCCGCTTCAACACCGGCCTTACAAGTTGTCAAAATGACGATAAGGTCATCCTCACAGCCTTCATGGCCGGGTCTCAATCATCCGATTTCTCTTCTCTCCAAGAACCCCGACATCCATGGCAGCCTTGCTCTCCAAAGCCCAGAAGTATATGAACGCCGAGGACTCTCTAGCCGCTCGGCAGGACTCCGCAACTAAATATCTGGCCCCCAGAGAAAAAAGAAAAGACCAAGAACCCAGCAACACCCGGTCTCATAACCAAACATCCCGCTATGCTGACCGACCCCCTCGAGCCGACCGGCCGGCCCCGACCAGACCCCCCGGTCGATTCGAGCAATATACCACTCTCAATACACCCATGGAGCAAGTTCTTCACCAAATCCAACGGGACTACCCACTCAAGTGGCCTCTCCCTCCACAGAACCCTTCCAACCGCAAAGACCAGTCCAAATATTGCCGTTTCCACCAGGACCATGGCCATAACACCGATGACTGCATCAGCCTCAAAGACCAAGTGGAGACCCTCATCCGCCAGGGGCGCCTGAGTCGATTCACAGATACCCGCCCTCAGCAGAGGCAAAGGGCCGAGCCCCACAGAGACAATCGCAGGCATACCCCTCCTCGGCGACAAGCTCAACCTGACCAGGGGCATAACCGACCCCACCCACAACCTCGGCCTCAAGGTAATCCACCTCCGCCAGTTGGTGAAATCAGAGTTATTTCAGGTGGTCTTGCTTGTGGTGGACCATCACGCTCAGCTCAGAGGGCAGAGCTTAGAAAGATACGACAGGGCTCGGACAAGACAGTCGCCACGGTCGACCGACCACCCAAGCAACCCAAGCAGTGGACAGAGCCCATTACCTTCACGGAAGCCGATCAGGCCGCATCCGTTATCCTCACGATGATCCTCTTGTCATCTCCATCGTACTCTCCAATTATCAGTCGACGAGTCCTCATTGACAATGGCAATTGCGGACATCATTTTCCGAATCTGCTTCCGCCACCAAGATCGGGAAGAAGGCTTGTCCCCACTCCAAACTCCTCAGTCGGTTTTACCGGCGTGATCGTAACCTCGATCGGCTCCATCGATCTCCCCATCACCATTGGAGAGTACCCACGACATCACGAAGTTGCTTACTTTCCTTGTTGTCGATCGCCTCCGCTACAATGTCATCCTCGCCGACCGCCTCAATGCCTTCCAAGCCATCACATCCACCTACCACCTTGCCCTCAAGTTCCCTCTCGATTTTGGGGTCAGACGGTGAGAGGAGAACAGACCGTCGCCAGAGAATGTTATGTTGCCTCACTGAAAGAGGTCAAACTAAAGGAGGCAATGATCATAGAAGGACTTGACGTCCGAGATGAGGACGAACTGATCAGAGGCGAACCTGTGGAGGAACTCGTCGAAGTCAACATCGACCCAGCCAACCCACTCAAAACCGCTAAAATCGGCAGCCACCTACCTTCCCAAGCCAAGGCCGACCTCACCGCTCTCCTGATTGAACACAGAGACGTCTTCGCCTGGACCCATGCAGACATGCCAGGCATCGACCCCTCTTTCATAACCCACCACCTCAGCATCGAGCCTCACTTCCGACCTTACCGACAGAGGCAGCGAATTTTCCATCCAGAACGCAACAATCTCATAGCTGCAGAGGTTGACAAACTTCTCGAGGCCCAGTTTATCCGAAACGTAGACTATCCTAAATGGCTGTCCAACGTGGTCCTCGTCCGCAAAAACAATGGCAAGTGGCGTCTCTGCGTCGACTACTCCGATTTGAACCGAGCCTGTCCCAAAGATAGCTACCCTCTTCCCCGCATTGATCTACTGGTCGACGCCACGGCCGGTCATCAAATGCTCAGCTTCATGGATGCTTTTTCAGGGTACAACCAGATCGTGATGCACCCATCCGACCAGGAACACACATCTTTTATCACCGATCGGGGCACTTACCATTACCGTGTCATGCCGTTCGGACTAAAGAACGCGGGGGCCACCTACCAACGTTTGGTCAACACAGTCTTCCACCATCAGATCGGACGGAACATGGAAGTGTATGTGGATGACATGTTGGTTAAGAGCAAACATTCCGCCGACCACCTCACCGACCTGCGAGAGACTTTTGCCACGCTCCGCAAATACCATATGAAACTCAACCCAGAGAAGTGCGCCTTTGGCGTAGGATCTGGCAAGTTCCTGGGTTTCATGGTCAGCCAACGCGGCATCGAGGCCAACCCTGAGAAGATCAAGGCCTTGATTGAGATGCGGTCACCCAAAACCGTTAAAGAGGTCCAAAGGCTCACCGGCAGAGTGGCAGCCCTTAACCGTTTCATCTCCCGTGCAACGGATAAATGCCTACCATTCTTCAAAGTCCTGCGGCAGACTTTTGAATGGACAACCGAATCAGAAGAGGCCTTTCAACAGTTGAAGCAGTGCATGGCCAATCCTCCCCTTCTCTCACAAGCAATCACCGGTGAGCCCCTCTTCCTGTACCTAGCAGTATCAGACACCGCAATCAGTGCAGCGCTCATCAGAGAGGACGGCTCAGTCCAACGACCGGTCTACTACATCAGCCGGGCTCTCAGGGGAGCAGAGCAGAACTACCCCCTATTAGAAAAGCTGTCCCTGGCCTTGGTCACTGCCTCCAGACGACTCCGCCCCTACTTCCAAGCTCATTCAATAGTGGTCCTCACCGACCAGCCCCTCAAGAAGGTCATGCAGCAGCCCGAGCTCTCAGGAAGACTAATGCAGTGGTCAGTAGAACTAAGCCAGTTCGACATCTCTTATCGCCCCCGGACAGCAATCAAGGGGCAGGCCGTGGCCGATTTCATCTTGGAATTTACCAATCCAGCCCCAACCACTAACCCTCCACCCGCACCAACTCCACCAGAGCCCGAAGATCCTCATTGTTGGATACTCAACGTTGATGGCTCGTCCCGCAGGGAAGGAAGCGGGGCTGGCCTCATCCTCACATCCCCCGAAGGGGGTTATTTCAAATGTGCCCTCCGCCTCTTGTTTGCTGCCAGTAACAATGAGGCCGAGTACGAAGCATTGATAGCCGGACTTCGTCTAGCCAAAGACATTGGTGTTAGCCACATCAGAGTGTTCAGTGACTCCCAGCTTATCGTCGGCCAGATCACGGGTGAATTCGATGCCAAGGATACCACAATGCGGAGTTACAGGGACATGGCTCTCACCCTTGTTCGTCTCTTCAACACCTTCCAGATCAAACACATACCTAGGGCGGAAAACTCCAAAGCAGATGAGATGGCTCAGCTCGCCTCCGCCGACCAATCCGACCTCAGCCATGGAGTTCGCCTCGAATACCTGACTCAGCCAGCCATCTCAGCCGACCTGCAAGAAGTGCAATTCCTTCAGACGGAACCCATCCCTTGGGCATCTGACATCCTCCTCTTCTTGATCGGAGAACTACGGATGACCAACAAAGAGTCGCCAAGGTCGAGCTCGATCGGCTAACTACACTCGTTGACGGTGTCCTTACAAACGCGCTTCACTACCAGTACGCAATGTCTCAACCCCGCCAAGCAACCTATGTGATGCAAGAGATCCATGAAGGAATATGTGGCAACCATTCAGGTGGCAGATCTCTCGCACACAAAGTACTCCGTACGGGATACTTCTGGCCGACCCTCAACAAGGATGCTTCTGACTTCGTGTTGAAATGCGACAAATGCCAGCGCTTCGCCAACATTCCCCATGCTCCTCCCACCGAGCTGATCTCCCTCTGCAGCCCTTACCCGTTCGCCAAATGGGGTATCGACCTGGTTGGTCCACTTCCCACTGGCCGAGGCCAAACCAAGTTCGCGATTGTTGCCATTGATTACTTCACCAAGTGGGTCGAGGCAGAACCTCTCGCCACAATCACTGAACGGAACACCACCAAGTTTATCTGGCAATCGATTGTATGCAGGTTTGGCATCCCTCAGGCCATCGTCTCCGACAACGGCAAACAGTTCGACAATGCTAGATACCGGAAATTTTGTGCAGATCTCCAAATTCAACCATGCTTCTTCTCCCCCGGTAACCCCCAAGCAAATGGCCAAGTTGAGGTCACCAACCGCTCTCTCTGAAGATCATCAAAACTAGGCTCGGTCGCTAAAGGCCTCTGCCGAGGAACCGCCACACGTACTGGGCCTACCGAACCACCGCCGGACTCCAGGAAACCCTTTTCGCCTAACATACGGCGCCGAGGCGGTCATTCTGAGAAGTCGGTCCGCCCACCCTGTGGTCCTACATCCAGATCTCGCCTCAACCAAGAACTTGCCGAAAGGCACTGGATCTCATTGAGGAGCTCAGAGAGACTGCTGCTGTTAGATTGGCCTCGTACCAGCAGAAAATGAGAGCACACTACAACCGCAGAGTCCGACCGCGGGAGTTCTCCATTGGCGACCTTGTCTTGAGAGAAGCAACTCTTGCCACAAAGAATCCAACCGAGGGCAAATTGGCAGCCAAATGGGAGGGGCCTTACGTGGTGAAGGCCCGACCACGGCCAGGCACATACCGACTCCAAGACATGGAGGGCCGAGACCTTCTCCATCCCTGGAACGCTGAGCATCTGAAGCGTTACTATCAATGAATCTTTACTTTTGTGTTGTCGAAATTGTTGTACTTTCCTTTTTCAATACATAATACAAATGTCGACCGGAGTTCCCACTTTCTGTAATTCAACTGTCTGAATGTAGCTTTCATGCAACTTTTCTTTGCAGCGCCGCTTTTCCAAAGCCTCGGCCAGACCGAGCCCTCAAAGCCTCAGTCCGACCTGAGCACCTTCAAAAGCCTCGGCCAGACCGAGCACTCAAAGCCTCAGTCCGACCTGAGCACCTTCAAAAGCCTCGGCCAGACCGAGCACTCAAAGCCTCAGTCCGACCTGAGCACCTTCAAAAGCCTCGGCCAGACCGAAGCACTCAAAGCCTCATCCGACTGAGCACCTTCAAAGCCTCGGCCAGACCGAGCACTCAAAGCCTCAACCGACCTGAGCACCTTCAAAGCCTCGGCCAGACCGAGACTCAAAGCCTCAACCGACTGAAAGACCTTCCTAAGCCTCGGCCAGACCGAGCACTCAAAGCCTCAGCCAGACCTGAGCACCTTCAAAAGCCTCGGCCAGACCGAGCACTCAAAGCCTCAGTCCGACCTGAGCACCTTCAAAAGCCTCGGCCAGACCGAGCACTCAAAGCCTCAGTCCGACCTGAGCACCTTCAAAAGCCTCGGCCAGACCGAGCACTCAAAGCCTCAGTCCGACCTGAGCACCTTCAAAAGCCTCGGCCAGACCGAGCACTCAAAGCCTCAGTCCGACCTGAGCACCTGCAAAAGCCTCGACCAGACCGAGCTCCCAAAGCCTCAGTCCGACCTGAGCACCTTCAAAAGCCTCGGCCAGACCGAGCACTCAAAGCCTCAGTCCGACCTGAGCACTTTCAAAAGCCTCAGCCAGACCTGAGCACTTCCCAAAGCCTCAGTCCGACCTGAGCCCCATCAACAGCCTCGGCCAGACCGAGCGCTCAAAGCCTCTGCCAAACCTGAGCATTTTCACAAGCCCCAGTAAGACCTATGAGTGAAGGCTCATCAAACAAAACACTCAGCCATGGCCTGACACTTAATCACAATTTCAACATACTTTGACACTTAGTCATATTTTAAAGATGTCTGCCCATATTTCACTTGCAAATCACATGTTCAGCATTGCATTTCAACCTACTTTTTCAAGGCAATTTGACACTTAGTCATATTTTAAAGAAATTTACCCATATTTCACTTGCAAATCACATGTTCAACATTACGTTTCAGCCTATCTTTTCAAGATCATTTGCCACTTAGTCATGTTTTAAAGATCCCCTCCCACACTTCAAGCCCACTTTTTCAAAATTCACCTTTCTCTACCAACTGGCACAAGCGTTCACTGGAGACATCAGTACACAAAATAATAACAAGAAAAACAAATCAAGGCCAGACCAACACAAGGAGAGGTATGTTATAATTAGCAACTAGAACCATAAGTGCCATTTTATTTACTCAAAAATGTGTGTACAAACTACATACATCCCTTAACAGAAAAAAAAAAAAAAAAAAAAAAAAAAACAAAACACAAAACAAAAAATGTATACAAGGAGGAAACAAAGACTCCTAAGTCTACCGATCATACAGATCACTCCTCCTCCTCACTTGAAATGAGGTCAGCTTCTTCAACCCCCTCGTCCAGTGGGGTTTGGGCTACGTCATCATCCCCAACTACCACACTACTCAGGTCCAAGTCTGGAAACAGCTCCTCAGCCTTGCGCTTGAACATCTTCCAACCGCTGTCCCAGTACTCAGCCATTTCATGCTTATAGTAGTCAGATTGCTGGAAGCTGTTGATAATCTCAGACTCTGTCCTCACCCCAAAGACTACTTGATGACCCAAAGACCCCAGACCCCACCCAGCCAAGCCGGCATGATCTGCGTCGATCGCCAACTGGAACTCAGAAGACTCTTTGAATTGTAGGACCGCTGCAGAATAAAGATCAGGGTAGGCTGCCCTCTCCGAGGCCGCCTTCGCCTTCTCTTCATTCAGCTCCTTTTGTAGGGCCTCCTTGTCAGCTACAGCCTTGGCCCTCTCAGCCTCCAGCTCTTTCTTCCAGACCTCCCCCTCTGCAGTCAACCTTCCCCTCTCTGCTTCAAATTGTTTCAGAGGCCTCCTCTCCTCAGCCTACCTCGCTCCTCCCTTTGGCCACCTCGTCCTCCCAAGCCTTTTGCAGAACCTCCACCTTAGCATCTGCCTCGTCTCTTTGCCTCACCAGCTCTTCGTTGTTGTTCATGGCCTCTTCATGCCGATCATTGGCAATAGCGCAGGCCTGCTGGGACTCTGCCAATTTCTTCTGCTCACCGACCAGCTGGAACTCGAGTGACACAACCTTGCGGCATTTCTCTCCAGCTTTTTGACTGGTTTTTTCCACTGTCACTCGTCCATTTTGCCTTCTCCATCTTCAGCTTCTCCAACTGTGCCTCAGCTTTCTCTGCCTTCAGCCGAGATCCCCCCGCCTTCCTTAGAAGAGCCCCTGCCAGGGCAGTTACCTCCATTTGAGCGGAGCATAACCCCCTCAGCAGGTCGGCTTCATTGAACCTGGCGGCCGCACGCACGTCCGGCCCTTCGGCAATCTTCAACAGACGGCCACCGCCTGGGCCCCACCTCCTTCTACCTCCCAACATCAGACGAGCGTGGTAGAAGGCGGTGTTGAGACCCAAACCTCTCTCTTGGGGGACAGATCCTTTTTGAGTCTGCTCCTTCCCACTTGGCGCCACCCCAGCCAACCTAACTTCTGTTGGCACCACTGAGGTCTTCTCCAACCACACACTTGGTCACCTTACCAACCCAAATTTCTACTTGTTTCTTTGGGGTCTTCTCCACCACGACCACCGTCGGACTGGCTATCGCCATTTCGGGGGTATCCTTTGTCACAAGGACTTCTCCCCCAGCTGAGACGACCACCCCTTCTGGGGTCTGCTCCACCTCCCCACCCTCCACTCGCTCGGCCGGGCTGGCCTCTTCCACCCTTACCTCCTTTCTTCTTTTTTGAGCGGGCCCCTCCCCACCCCGCCTCAACCTCTTTTTCTTCTTCCCCACCCCCAATGCCTCCATCTCCTTCACCGACCTCTCCTTCAGAGGATCTTTTGGAAGCAGTCGTGGAGCAGACTCCTCCAACCCTTTCTCTCCCAACGTTTTTGGCCGAGGGCGAATCCTCTCTCTCACCACTGGCCGAGGAGGTCGGTCGGCTTGGGCCTCTGTGAACTTCTGAGCCCTCAGTAGCATGGCCTGATCCTCCGCTTCCTGCGCTTTCCTCTTCGCCTCCAACTCCGCTCGGTCGAGATCTCCTCCGACCGGTTGTGGGCCCAACCCAGCTTCAAACAGAGCAGATGGCTGAACGAGCTCGTCCCACCGAACTTTTTCCCTCTCCCTCCACTCCTTCACCTTCCTCACTCTCTCCTCCATCACCGCCCCCCCTTTCGACTCCACAAACTTTGTCGGCACCTTCCACGTGTTGCGTGCCCCAGCCCCCCCAGAGTTGGACACGTAGAACCACCTATGCCTCCAACCTTTGATCGAGGTTGGTAACCCCGCCACCACGCCCTTCCCCGCCACGGCCTGTAAGGTCACCCAAGTCTCCTGCTGCCCTGAAGCTTTGTAGCAGCAAAAGAATTCCTCCACCGTCATGGCCTCCCCATCCATCGCCTTTGGCCAGACGCTTGCACAGGACAGCAAAATCTTCCACGAATTGGGCATCAGCTGCCCTGGTGCCATGTCCAAACGATTAAGCACATCCACCACAATCTGCGGCAAAGGCAATCGCAACCCACCCTTCAGCGCCTCCTCGTAGAGGGAGAACTCCCCTGGCCTCACGTCCGATGGCCGCTCTGTTGACTTTGGCAACACCAACTCCACTTCCGCCGACCGGTACCTTCGCGGATAGCCTCCAACTCCGCCGTTACAATGGACCTATCACCCTCGAGTGCCAATGATCCGTTCCACTGGCCGATCGCTCCCGACCGATGGCACCTCCACCTCATCGATCTATACTTCTTGGCCACTCCACAAAGACCGTCCTCCCCCAGCGGATCCATCCTCACATTTCCAGTCCCTTCCTGTGCCATTGCTAAACTGTATTTGCGAATAGCTTCGGATGCAGGTTCCAGAAAATCGCAGAAGCGTTTTAATGGGGTATCGTGAGCAACAAAGGAATTGATACTTTGGATATTTTGAGTTTTTGTAAACAAGTAGGTGAATCGTATGATACCAAAAGCCCACGGTTTGCCCGTATTCCAAGGATCCCAATTAATTTTCGCCAGTTTGAAAACTTTTCAAATCATCCGCCAAAACTGTCTCATCAAATGCCCATAATAATACCCCTGACGTTTCACTCCTGATCCAACGCTTGACGTTCCACATCCCCCCACGTGTACGGCCCAGATGCACTGAATTCTGCCCTCACCCTGTCTTTTCCACTTCAAGTCATCACTTGACACGCCGCCTCTTGAGCCCCGCGCCCTTCCGCTCGGCCACCCTCACGGTCGGCTTCCCCCACTCGGCCACCCTCACGGTCGGCTTCCCCCACTCGGCCACCCTCACGGTCGGCCTCGGCCTCACCTCGCTCGGCCACCCAAGACGCGATGATTACCCTTCCTTACCATTATTATTCCCTTCGTTGGACTAAAGCTGCACTCGGGAATGGGGGACTACTGACAGGGGTAGGCCCATAGAGCCCACGGCCCACCATTCAAGCCCCATTATACAACCCGGCTAGCCAAACCCAATACAGCTGGAGTCCAACTGGACAGGAAACACCAATGATGCTCGGACAAGTGGCAGGCGCAGAGCAGGCCACGTCAGCAGACAAAGATCTGCAAAGTTATTGCCACAGCACATCACCATTAATGCAACCCATCACCGCATTTATTGCGACAACACCTCTCAGCCGGAATGACACCCCCTCGCCCTGAACAAGGCGAACCACGCCTCAAGCTTTCGGCGGGGACAATCAGAACGACAGAGACAGCGAAATGATTGCAGTTGGATATAAGCAAAGCTCGAAGACAAGAAAAAAGGTTAAGTTTTCTATCTCCTATCTCTCTCTACATTTCTTCTGCATTATCACCTTCTCTAATTCCTACACCGGAGGGTTCGCCGGGGGACTACCCCGTTCCCCGATTGAACTTGTTTGCAGGTTATCCAGTGGGCTTGGGGAGCTTGGATCGGTCCAGCCCATTCACGGGGACTCACTGTATTATCATTACCCAATTTCGTTGCTAGCTCAGGCATTGCTCTGGTGTTGCCAACCTTGGCATAGCAAGAGGAGCCAAGTCTGCAAATGGTTTGGTGAAGGTAATGAAGAAAGCAATAGGCAATCTAGGAGTAGAGGCATATAGACTGTACTAATGCTCTGGCTGGTCACGTGAGGAATAAACTCAAAAACAAAAAAGCAACTAGAAGCTAGATTTTGAAAACTTTGTCCGGTTTTCAAAATAACCAAACAAAAACTCCAAAATTTTCAAAAAAACGAGTTTAGAACAGGAACCAAAACAATGAATATTGTGCAGAATTATATTGTTTGCTCATTATTTTTCAAACATGTGTGAGACTTTATTTTATTAAGGTGCCATTTGGAAATAAATTATTTTAGTAACTTATGATTTTTTACGAAAAAAAATGTGAAAAAAATAAAGAGAGAAAATTAAACTATTTATAATTACTTTTTGACTTTTTTAACTAAAAGTTTAGTCTCCAAATCTGTTGAAAATTTTGGACATTTGGCAATATGAATTTTTTGAGACTTTCTTAACGAGCCTGAAGCGACGGATTAAATAGCTTAATAATTGAACCACTTCATATTGTTTTCCCCTCCAAATACTAACATGAATATGATGTATTTTATTATCTAAATCAATCAAGAGAGAGGAAGGCACCATACCATCATATTCCTATCAGCGTGCAAAAATTACTCCTACTAAGATGGTTTTGTTGGAAACAATCACTGTATTTGGTTTCAATTTTTTGAAAATTAAGTTTTTTATTTTTTATTTTTTTATTTTTTAAAATTTTAAGTTATTATTTTTTTTTTTTAGATACACCTTACTTAGATGTATCTAAAAAGTAAAATATTTATTAAAAAAAAATATTTTAAAAAATAATAAATACACAAGAATACAAAAAATGTAATGAATTTTTATATTTTTTTAAAAATATTTTTGGTATTTAGTGGATTCACAAATATTATACTTCTTAAGTGTATTTATGTTAGCTGTATACAAAAATTAAAAAAATTGCTTAAAATATTTTTAAAAATAGTAAAAATAAAAAAAAATACAAAAAATAAAAAATTTTAATTTTCTAAAAAAATAAATCCTCAGTTAGGAAACTAAACAAGCTGAATGTTTTTTAATTTAATTAATGCATTATTCAATCCAAAATTTATGACCACGTTAGCAGTGCCAAAATTATCTCAAATTGTCTAGCTTTTTTTTTTTTTTTTTTTTGGACATTAAATTGTCTGGTTTAAGAGAGGAAATAGTTGGTGAGAAAACTTTCAAATTAATAAGTGGGGAATGAAATATATAATGAGACAGAGATAGATTACAGAGGATTTTTAAGTTATTTTATTGAAAACTACACAATGAATTCGCAACAGCACGGTCCAGTCCGATGGTGGACTGGACCAAAGCCAGGCCCTAAAAATTAATATCTTAGCAAAACAGAGCTAAATAAACAACTCATTAAATGGCCTCCTAATAACTCCTTGCAACCAATATCTACCATTCTATTTTAACAAAATCCAAAAAACATCATGCCATTATACTCATTAAACAATAATATTACATAATCCAACAAAATTGTTTAAAAGATTATCAGAAAAGAAATTATGTGATTTCATAATCCAACAAAATTAGTTAGAGCTTATCAGAAAAGAAATTGTGTGAATTAGATTTATTTTAGATTTGATCCTAATAATTACACTATAAGGGTCTGTTTGGATAATTATGGATTTCAAATCAAGAAATTTAAAGTTAAATTGATAGAATAACAATAGAAGAAGATAAGTTGAGCGAAATAAATATATTTTTACTAAGATCCTTCATAAATGAATTCTTAGTATGATTTTAAATAACTACTTTTATATGGTTATTTCAAATCGATCATGATATAACTATTTAACCCAATCTTAAAATATTTAAATAAACTATCCTATTTAAATTTGAGTTATTATTTTTGAATGATTAAGGTTAAGTTCTTTAATTTGAAATCCATAATTATCCAAACATACCCTAAATTTAAATTTATATTTACATTACACATTTCATTTTCAGATAGGAAAATGTTATTTATAATTATATTTCATACCATATTTTCTTACTTCCAAATGTTAGTCAATGGATCCTTTGTATATTTATTAATGTAAATATCATTATATTATATCAAGAGTGTGAAAATAGAATAAAAATGTAATTATATACAACATTCAGTGATTTTGGTTTTAATTTTTTAAAAATTGAGTTTTTTATTTTTCGTATTTTTTTGTTTTTAGTGAAAATTTTTAAAATTTTAAGTAATTTTTTTACTTTTGAATATGCACCTCACTTAGATGTATCTAAATAATAGATATTTGTGAAAAAATATTTTAAAAAATTAATAAATACACAAAAATATAAAAAATGTATTGAATTTTTATTTATTTTTTTTGTATTTTTTATATTTAGTGAATTTTTTAAAGATTTTTTTCATAAATATTATACTTTTTAAGTGTATTTATGTTAAGTGTCTCTAAAAATTAAAAAAATTACTTAAAATATTGAAAACAAAAAAATAAAAAAACAGAATTTTCTGAAAAGGATTTTCATATAACTTTCCTAACTGTTTTTTGAGACTTTTTAATTTATTTTCCCATACTCAAATTTGGGGAGAAAAGTCAAACGTCGGATGACAAAGCAGTAAATACCCCATATTCAAGGGGTCGTGGCATTGTGGTAAATCTTTGGGGTTTAAGTCTCAAGGTCACAAGTTCAATTTTCCTCCTCTTTAGGCCAATCTTTTGGGCGAAAACATTGTTGGTTAGGAGATTGGACCTCAAGTTGTCTAGTCAGCACTTGGTGTGGGTTCAATGCTCTCTCGCTGTGCGAGTCCTGACTTACTGGAGCTTGTCTTGTGAGGTCAGGACAAACTTCCAGGTTATAGTCTCTTGCTCGGAACGGCCAACAGGACACCCTGGTGATCTTCTCAAGGGGCGCTGCCTTGGACCTGCGGGGAAGTGGAAGGATTTTCCTGTAACAAAAAAAAAAAAAAAAAACCCCATATTAATACCCATCTACCTTAATGCTTTTAAAAAAAAACGTTTTTCCAATATAATTCATATTTGATGTTACTCCTTTCCTTTATTTATTTTATCAGCACTTTGCTTCTTCATATATATAACACCACATCCATCCCCGAAGTTTTTACAATTCACTCAAACCCACCACATTTTCCCAGTAACCAAACAGCAAACCAGAAAAAAAATGCCCAAACCCCATCAAAAATCTCTTCACCACTACCTCTCCAAGATCAAAAAATCACCCACAAAACACATCCATTTACCATCCAAAGCCCTCTCATCTCCAGCCAGTTGGATCCTCAGAGGCTGCAAACACCCTAAAACACTCTCATTTGCTGCCAACGATCGCAACCCAAAACAAACCCACAACATCAATGGTGATGAACATGGTGATGATGATGCAGCAACCCTAGAAGACATCGATCACTTTATGTTTGAGAATTTCAAGTCACAGTATCTAAACGACGATGACAATGATGAAGAAGACAATAACAACAACAACAAGAAGAAAACAGGTCTTAAAGATGATCATGAAGAAAAAACAAATAGGTTTTCGCTCGAATTGCCTAGGGTTCTCAACCCACCACCAGACCTTTATAGCTCTCACCGGTTTTTCGTGGGAAACCCTAGCTCGTCGAGTTCATTAACAGAGGAAGCGAGGACAAGCTCCTCCACCTCCGCCACTACAGCCACTACAAATGAGTCAACGACTAGAAGAGTTGGTGATGATAATTGTAAACGAGTAATGGGTCCCGATGATTTTATCGCCTTGTTAACGTACTCGCCAAGTCCATACAATGATTTTAAGGATTCAATGCAGGAAATGATCGAGGCGAGAGTGGAGTATTGTGGGAAGGTGGACTGGGAATTTATGGAAGAGCTCTTGCTTTGTTACTTAGATTTGAATGATAAGAAGTCTTATAAGTATATATTGAGCGCTTTCGTCGATCTTGTCGTCGTTTTACGGGAGAACTCCGGTA
Source organism: Camellia lanceoleosa (assembly GCA_025200525.1). Lineage (NCBI taxonomy): Eukaryota > Viridiplantae > Streptophyta > Magnoliopsida > Ericales > Theaceae > Camellia > Camellia lanceoleosa. Next base: position 115,597,898 of record CM045772.1, on the reverse strand, counting down.
AGATTCCAACGGAATCATGGTGAAGGAGGAGAGAGTGAAGAGGAGATGTAATGTAACGTAAGGTCTTAGTTGGATTTAAAAAATATTTTTTTGATAATTAGATGTCTGGTTAATTTATGTGTAGTTCGATTAATTTTAAAATTTTAAAATTAACGATTGTGCAAACTTTCAATAATTCTAAGAACTGTGATGTTTAGGTGAGTTTTAAAAATATTAAAAAACATTTTGGACATTGCAAGCAATTGTTGGTGTGTAGAGTACTTATTTTTTATTTTTAGCCTTCATATCACATGTAATATGCATATAATATGAAATGTGTAATATATATATATATATATGTGGTTGTATAGTAGTAATGTTGAAGAAGAAAACTTTGAATATGAATAAAATTTTGACTTTTTTCCCCCACATCTTAGATTTGATATCACATGCAATATATACATATAATATGAAATGTGTAATATATAAGAGTAGTGCTGAAGGAGAAAAGTTGGAATATATGAAGAATGAAGTTTTGTTTGTTTGTTTGTTTGTGGGTTTCGTGGGGAAAGAGATTTCAATAGATATTCAAATAGTAGCATGTTGTCTGTTGCATGTTGCCCGGTGTACGAAATTGCATTTTCTAGGTAGAATACATATAATCTTATTTATATATTTATACAAAATGAAAAATTTTACATTAAGGTTTTGTTTGATTAATAGCAAAGGAACTAATAATTGATAAAAATTAGTAGAAGAATGGGGTGATTATTCAGTATTTCTGAAGTATGGGTATGTGCTCCATAAGGTTTGGATTGGTAGAGAGGAATAAAGGTCCACGATTTATGTTGGAGATGGAGGATAACATGAGACTAAGTAATTGGTGATTGGCTTGGAATATGGCCACGTGATGTTCCGAGATTGTTGAATAATTTCACGAAGAATGGTTATTTAGCCGAATTAGTGGTAATAAATAATTCCCTCTTATCCATTTTTATCTTGCTAAATTTATATATTTAACCGAATCTGATGTGAGTAACAAAAATGGTAACAAGTGCTATGGATCAATAATTTATATCCTATATTATAATCCTCCCAATCAAACAATTCCTACATCTATACATAATAATATAATAAAAATGTATCTATTTAGTTATTTCAGACTAAAAAACTATTAAAACAATTGATTATTTTTTAAATATTATTTTTGTTATTACATCATTTTATTCGGATTTTTTAAACAAAATTTTATTTGCAAATTATTTTCCTTAACATTTGTAATGGAGGGCATCATGGGTGCATATGATGCATTGGTCATTGAAGTTTCAGAATTCTAAAACTGTGCCCTGAATTATGATTTTGTTGGTGGCCGTGACATTCTTCATCATTAGGTATTGAATACACCGATTGGTTGGTGAGACATGAAATACAGCAAGAATAATAAATTAAGAATCATAATTAAACAGATAAAATTATAAAAAATTATATTATTCATCTTAAAATAGTGTGAAGTTTTAACTCTCAATTCAACCAATGTAAAGTTTTACATTGTGAATTTTCACCTCATAGGGTGAAATTTAAAATTCTGCCAATTACATAGAGTTATGAGTTCCATAGTGCACAAAACAAATTTTCAAAAAACTTTTGTTTCAAATTTTATAGTCCCAAAACCACATTTCTTGTGGTATGTAATCTTTTAAGAGTTTATCCCTCCCTATTCATAACCAAATTCAATATGCTCCCATCCATTAAGAGTAGTTGGATTACATATTTTTTAAATAGTTTTTTTTTTCTTTTTGTAAACAGTTGGTATGTATTGTTATTGCTATAGGAAATTAACTAGTAAATTTTCCACCACTTACTGGCTTATGTGTCTCGTGCCACTAGTTGCTATGGTGGAGAGAGATGACCCCAAAATGAATTGAGTTATTCAAGTTTATTTTAAGTTTGCCTCATTAAAATTTCATTTGAAATCAACTTATTATATAAATAAATTAAATTTAACATACTTTAAAAGTTATTAAATTTTTAAAACCAAGCTTGAATAATGAGATCATTTGAAAAGATGATAAAATAGCCAAAAAGCTATTAAAAGAAGTTTAAAAAATCAAAAAATATATAAAAAAAAGGTCAAGATTTTCTTAATTCTCTCTACTTGTTACATATTTTTTCATAAAAAAAATAAAAATTATTTTCAAACACTTCAATTGTTTTATCTCATATTTTAACCAAAAAACAAAAAACTACTAAAACAGACCTCTAAAAAATCAAGATACTTACTATTCAACTCAGTAAATTTTTATACATTATAAAAAAATTAAGGTTGTGTTTGGTAGAATTTTTTAAATATGATTTGAGAATATAAATTATATTTTGAATTTGAGAGTTTTGAAATTATGATTTGAGTATCGAAAATTTGTTTGGTGAATGAGTTTTAAAAAGAGTTTTTGAATTGAGTGATGTGACATAATTTTTTATACAAAAACTTACAACTCATAACTAAACACACAATCTAAAATTCTATTCAAAACTCAAAAAAAAAAAATTAATTTTGAAAATATTTTTTATTTAAAATATTTTTAAAAAAATTATGAACACTGTTCCGGTTAACCGGCTAGACATCCGGGAACATCCAGGTACACGAATTTTCAAACGCGGGTGTGAAAATAATTTTTAAAAATTGTATACAAACGCCGCACTCAAACTAAAAGATAGAATCATGATTCAAAAGCTATACCAAACACAGCCTAAGATATTTAAACTAGTTCAATTAAAACTTATTTAAAATTGAGAGATATCTTAGCTTTATTTTTGTGCAATTGTTGGTGGGAGCTAGCAATACCCAAAAACACTGTTTCGTGTTGTGGCTTCGAAAGGCCTAGTACTTCCACCGAAAAAGAGGGTGTTTGGGTGCAATTAGGAAGGTATGAATAAAATAGGGTAAATTACAAATGCTTAAAGTACAAATTATTTTTTATAATTTAAAAAATTACAAATATCTCCTTATTAATATTTTTTATGTAATAAAATTAATTAAAAAAATAAAATTCATAATTGATCTCCTATATAATAATAAAATTACTTAAATTATTAATTAAAACATATTTTTAACATTATTAAAAACTATTAATTAACTTGATGATTTATTAATAAAAAAGACGATTTGCTATGAAATTAAAAATCTCAAGAGGTGAAATGTAATTTCCAAAACTACTGAGAGTAATTTGTATTTTAATCAAACTTTAAGGGTGTATTTATAATTTACCCAATAAAATAATGTCTAAAAACGGTCCAAACTGAAATTACATAGATTTGGTGGAGACAACCCCCTTGCAATGTGAATTGCGCCTGTTGTTGCTTTCAGACCCGGTTGCTTTATTCCAGCCAGTATTTTAGGGAAGAAAACACCCTACACCATTACCTAAAGAAGAAAACATGGTTGGTGAATTATCAGAGATGAGTATTTGGCGACGAAGGATAGACAAATGTGATGGTCTCGGGTTGGATTGGTTAGAATTAGCAGCTGAAGTTGGTGGTTGAAATGTAGCCAGAATTCACAGGGTGGTGGAAGTTTGTCAAAATATGGTCAAAGATCATTTATGGTGATCGTCTGATCATTAAAATCTCCAAGAAGATGGTCAGTTATAGGTTGGTGAGGAAAAGAGTAAAAACCTTTTGAAAACACTTTGCGGGGGAGAGCGCCCAACCAGACGGTTTGTGGGGGAGGTATAAGTTCATTGCTTCTCCCTAAAATCTGAAAAGAGGTTTCTAATTGGGTAGCTCATCAAATAATTATCTTTCTGGGTAACACATAGAAGAAGGAACTGTCTGATTTCCCTATGCAAAAGTACTGAAAGCATATATTACAGTACATTTCGTCTTCCTTTTTGTGAGTTCTGGTGGGCTGAGAAAACCATAATACTAAGGACTATCTTCATGTCTACATTTCAAACTACAATTTCTAGGCTTTTTTTGTATCCCCCACTTATTTGCTAATGCAGCTTTGATTTCAAACAAAACTTCTGATTCATTAAGCTTCAAAATTAGTATAGATGGAGCACCAAATTGTACCTTTCGTAATCTGGAGGTGGCAGCCCCACAACCTAATAGAGGAAATATTTCTTGGACTTCCTTGACAGTAACTACACCAAAACTATAGCTTTCATATTGTGTATGTTCTTTTCATCTCTCAAAATCACAAAATGATGTTTATTTTTCCATTGACCTCAAATACTCTGCATATTAAAACATACAAAGTAAGAAATTACCAAATGTTCTAAAGTATGAACACAAATAGAGCACATATACAGATTCTTTTTGGCCCGTCAAGTAACTTCATCATTTAGTTGTTGAGCCTTTCTGAAAATCAACAATAAAATTCTGCTCTCAAAGACTTTATCTTGCAAAACAAATTAAGCAAAAAATAATAATTTAATTTTTTCCTCAATTCTGAAACTAGTTTACTCAAATTGCATTCAATACACCAGTATCACTTGTGTTCAACTTAAAATCTCAACAACCTGTAGCAGTACTACATTTCATCGTACTACAAGGGAAGGCACACACTGTGTAATATATATATATATAAAGTAGTTGTAACTATTTTGTAAGTGGAACGTCAGGTTTTACTTTTGGAAAATAAAAGTCCACAAAACTTCATGAACACTAAATTGGGTGCTCTCTCTCTCTCTCTCTCTCTCTATATATATATATATATATAAGTATATAGCTAACATTTGTTTCTATTTCAACAAGGTATTGCTAAGCACAAAAAAGATATGATTTCAACTCCTTATACATGCATAATATTACCGAATATTCAATAGCATTTATTCAGTTCATCTCATGATAGTAATGGCTCTATCAAATATCTTTGACCCTAAATCATTCGACAATAATACTCACCATATTTCTGTCTATAGTATACTAAAAATGCAACACTTAGAATTAAATCCAATATATGAATACTTTCACAGAAGAATTTCTTACTTCATATGTCGACTGCGTTGTCACTTCTTTTAAGGTACTGCTCATATAAGGAATGATACTTTGCAGGGATGTAATCCTTGAATCTGTCAACAATGACAACAAAAAGATTGAGATCCAGGAATGCCAAGGCAAGCAGATAAAAGACTTTCCACAAATATAGTTATTGAGTGCAAAAGGAAATTCCTTGATAAGAAGTTGATGGGAATATAGGAAAAACTGAAAAACTGCAGAATAATTTGTAACAGGAAATAAATTATCTCTCTCAAAAGCAAGTCCAAGAGGAGCTAATTCATGTAGATTCATGTGCATACGATATTAGACGATGTGAAAGTGCATGGTCAACACACACCTAAAGCACTTGCGTTCTGCTTGCAGCCAATACAATTAAAACCTAACTTGCACGAGATTCAACAACCAAAGCTACTGGTTTGGCATATTCAAACAAAAGATTTGCAAATACACCATTCAGAAGATGGTTCCCATCCAGAAATCCTTTGACATCTGTTGGTTAGTTTTTTGGTTGATGCATATATAAAGAAAGAGAAAGAGACACATCCCACTAAAACAACTATTTGTTGTTGCATTTGCCAAGTATGAAAAGTAAAGTAGGGAAAGGGTTGTCTTAAGGCAAGGCTAAAGCAATTGACCTGAATAGAGAGTTAAATCAAATTACATACTAATCTCTGTCTCTCTCTCAAGCAGGTTCAAAAGGAGCTAATGGTGTAGATTCGTGTGCTCAATCCAAAATAATGAAGATAAAGTCTTGTTGGATTGACTTGAATAGAGAATTAAATCAGTTTTAATTTAATAGAAAGAGGGAAGCCATTGGGAACAATGGATGTATCTGGTTTATCAAGTGCCAACTGCTGACTGAAATTACAAAAGAAGTGAGCAAAGAGTGCAAGTGCATCTACAAACACATGCAAGATGCAATTCCATTTTTTTTTTCAAAAGTACAGGAGTATATCCAGAAAAAAAGCAAGCTAAAGTTTGATACATTCCATCCCAAGTTACTAAATCAGAATTGCCAACATGCTTCTAGGAGTATCCGTACTCAAAAAGATCTAATGAAGAAAAATTACCAGCAATAGAAAAGGGTATCCTGTGCAACAAATAACACATACAGGATGCAGTGTGTTTAGGCTTAAGTATCTAGCAAGTTATATCACATTATCAATTTTGTTCTTGGATACACTCAGTCATACTGCACAACATATGATCAAATAAAAATAAAATGACAAAATCAAACTTGTGCATATGATATACTCCAAATAGCAAGATATTAGAACACAGGACAAAACTGCTGGGATATCACAATCAAAGACTGCAGGAGGTGCAGCAGCTCTTTTTTTGTTTCACTAATTAACCAGTAACCACACTCAGGCAGTGAATAGGTTCCGTTATAAAGAATGATTTTGAACCTTATAGAACTGGTAGTGTATATAGCGCTCTTACCTTTCAAAAAGTGGGAACCTATTTGGAAGAGAGAATAATCGCACAATGCATTGTAAAACTTGATCTATCTTCATGGTTTTAGACTTGAGTGCTTTCATAAAACCCAAAAATTCTTTATACTCTGCATCAGTAAGCTTCTCTTTAACCTGTAAGGCTCACAGTTCCAAACATATGCTTAGTCAAAAACTGTTCATTGACATCCAAGATAAGGAAAGCATAAGATGGTCACTTTACCTTTCTTAATTAGAGAGAGAACAATATAGCAGTATTCAGAAATAAGAGTTCCAAAAAGTCGAATGTAACGTTACTGCTAAACCTACTCAAGGCCACAATGTTCTTCTGCAAAATATGTATTCCATGACGAACTTTTCAAGAAACTTTGTAGGGGTACATCACGGAATACTTCAATTTTTTTTAGGAATGAGGTGCCAGGGAATCTCCTTTAAGGTCACTTTTAAAACACACAGAAACTTCACAATACCTAGTTATGGAAAGAATCTCGAGGGGAAGAGACTAAAAAATCCTTATTTCCTAGCAGACCTCAGTGAGGTTTTGTCACAAAGTCAATCAACTCATCTCTAAATTCAGAAATTTTATAGACACTTGGGCTTGCTTTGATCTGATTAATACATTAATTCAAGTTATCTACAGGAGTAATGACCTTTCTTTTTCAGTTGCATAATTCAATAAAGAGCATACATATATGTAAGAACAAAGAAACATATGTGAAAAGAGGATGGTGCATGGTAGGGACCAGATGGTGCCGACATTAAATTTCAAGGAAGAATTGTTATGTTTAATAGTCAGAATGGAGGTGATGGTAGATACGAAATCTCAAGGAAAGCTTCTTACTTGAATTCTAGCTAAAATCATTTGGTGACTAAACAAAACATAATTATTTCTCTCATTTGATATGTTGGTAATGACAAATCTCCTATTATAAGAATACACAGGAACAATTTATATGCTTGGCCTGTCCTCCATCTCAGTCTTGAAAATTCTCAAACAATTGGTGATCGAGTCGTAATAGAATATAAATCTATACAGAAAGGAAACACCAACAAGTATATTTATTTTTTTAGTCCACAATTTTCCAGATCAGAAACAACACAAAAAAAATTAATCTGTAATATGGAGAGTCAAACAACATTGACAAAGAGAGAAAACAGTCTGATTTGCATATCAGCTATCAAAATATTATTGTCAGATAGTTTTTACTAGACTACAATGTGATAAATCATGGTTGTCCCAGCATGATAAAAAGTAACCAAGAGATTAAATGGGTGGAGTTGATATAAGGCTCAAATCTCAATGTTGACCAAATGAATCTAGTTTGAATTTAACCTGGTTCAGAAAAGCATATCCCCTTCTTTCTTCATCACCACAAGGTGAAGGACTTGACAGAACCACCTTGTTTTTCTGACTAAGCATTTCTGTTTTTCTTTGTGCAATCATCTCATCTCCAAGCAGCACTGCCGAACCAACTTCAGCATTTTGGAAGCTTCCATAATCGCTGACCTGCAATTTCTCGTGTTTCACCAAATTGTTTATGGTAGTAGTGTTCAGTTGTGCTTCCCTGACAATCGATGAAGGTTCATGAGAATTCTCAATATGTTGTGTTAGAACAGGCTCCAATTTAGGCTTCTTCAAAGAACATGATGCAATCAGTCCTCCCCTTGTTTCTTCATCCACTGAGGAATTACTGGTCAAATCTTGTTCACGGTTTATTTGATGTATGCTTTTCCTCCCAGGAATCAACAACTTTTTCTGATTGCTGAACAGATCACCTGAATGTTTCAACATAAAACTCTGCTTTTGCTTGTACGGAGTCGGAGATGAACGATTAGCAGGAAGAATTCCTCCCCATTGGCTAGATATATCTTCAACCTCAGATGTAGAAGACGAAAACTTATTACAGCAATTTGAATCCATTGGCATAGTCTGCATACAAATCCACCAGCAAGAAAGAGGAAACAGTGAAAATAGACAAATGCCACGGATAACTTTTTCTACAGTGGAGTATGAGTTATCACTCAGAAATAATCAAAGAAATACCAGTGGAGCAACTAAGTTTTGTAAATGTGAAGTTTGTCAAAGGGCCATGCAGTTTCCAATCTATTCACATTTCCTGCAACAGGACATAAGCAAACCATTAGCCATAGCATATTCAACCAACTTTTTAAATTGCACAAATCAAGAAATATGTGCAAAACTCACCCTTGAAATAGAAATGGGAGGACAGTTGGGTTCGGTCTCCAAAATGACTCAGATAATTTTAGCAAAAATAGCCTTTAGGTCAAAAGACAAGCATACAGACGTTACAAACTTTAAGATACCAAAATAAGTTCTTTCAAGATCTCAACAAACAGAAAATAATGAAGCCCAAGTGGTATAAACAGTATTGGAGTCATTTTCCAGGGCATTTATTCCTTTATTAGGTTAAGTAAAATTCTTATCAGAACCAGATTCAAGGAGATGATCAATTTGCTGCTCTTCTGTAAATTATTTCAATCAGGATTTGGAAAGTACAAGCCGGTGTAAGAATCTGCTATAGAACTCGGACTCAAGGAGCTGCAGCACCTTTTAAATGTGTATTTCCTTCATATAAAAAGAGGTAATCTAAATTTGATATTTGGAAAACTACAAGTTGTTGTGTATGTTGGTTTTTGTACACTTCTCCTTTTGGTTTTTGTAGATTTTGTGGAGGATTTGATTAGTTAGTTTTGTTTAGTCCTTTTGTGGGCTACATTTTTGTATTCTTTGCATCGTCTTGACGCTTTTTAATAAAGTTGTGTTTACAGCTTTACATCTCCATTCATATATCATTAGTAATATAGCTCTTAATGAGATTATCTTCTGCAAACCAAACTTCTTTATCACCCCATACCCTTTGGCTTTTGATGATAAGCTTGATAATCAACAACCATAACCAGGCAAATAAAAACTTGGGCTCAGAAAGTTCAAAATACTAAAAGTGAAAATCCAAACAGCTTTACTGATTTTAAGCCACTGCACTGCAATCAGGAAAAGGCCACCAATTGCAATTGATCCTCTACTTGCCAATACTTCTATTGCAACTAGCTTGGAGTAAATTTCATAATTACTTTAATGGACAAAAAGATGAGACAGTAAATTTTCCTTTAACAAAAGCTAGGGAACCAACACATTTCTTGCAACAAATCAATGCATATGATCCACAAAGATCGATGATTTTAATAAATTCCTAGGGTCTACTTAAACACTTGCACGTAAATGTCATGAAGGTAGAACATAGAAATGTATTGTAAAAAATTTTAAACTAGTAAGTATCCTTTAGCTAAAAGATACTAACCATGGTCCTCACTCCGTGTTAGTTCCAGCTTTGTAGGACCACAAATTGCTCCATCTCGGAAAAAACGTGTCAATGTGAAAACTACATCCCCGAATTTGGAGTAACACTGCATGGGTAACAGTGTGTAAGTGTGAGTTTTCAAACCATAAATCTCAATACAACCCCCACAAAATGCACCTTGATATGAGGCTGTATCCAAAGTAATATCTGGGACAGGCGACTTGAATGTACAAACCTGTTTACAACACAGGAGGTGACAGAAAAAAACTAGAATAGTTTAATGAAGAACTCTGCAATCTAACAGGATTAATAGACAGGTAAAAAGAAAGGACAAAATTTTCATGTTCACCAAACTGAAAACATTACTAGCAATTCAATAAGAGCAATGATAAAAATCATAGGACTAGCACCCAAGAGAATTATTCTCATACAAAAGCAAAGCATACAAATGATCAGACATCTTCCTGACATATAGAAAATATAACAAAAAATTGAATTAAAATGTAAAAGAATTGATGACTTTGCAGATCTGTTGCACCTGGTTTCACATTTTAATAGGAACCACTGAGAACATGCAGGATGTAATATACAATTGTGACAACAAATGGCTACATTTCAATGCAATTTCCAGTTTTTTGCAAAAAAAATAACTACAACCTTTCATCACAAAAAATAATTGCACCATAATCATGGCGATGACGAATGACACGCCCAACAGCCTGATTCACAGCCCGCAATGCTTCTTGACTGTACCACTCTTCTCCAGTCAGAACCTGCAATTTCAATGTGTACAAGTACACTTGAAAAAAAAAATGAGATTAAAAAAACAAAGGTAGCTTATCTATAAAGGAGAAAGATTACTAAAGAGTAAAGTTCTATGTAATGTTTGGTGGTATCAAGACTACCTTACATCCCAGTTGTTGTGACTGTGTGTGTTGATCCAAGTACTCTCGCTATAAACGAACCTGTCACGCATCACATAAAAAATACAAGATTTAGTTAATAAAATGGTGACATGACGAGAAAAAAAAAATCTAAGCACATGAATTAAAATGTAATATGGTTAGAGTGAACAACAAAACAGAAGGGGTTTTCTAGGAAAGCATGCCAAAAGAAGAACAATCTAGACAGCCATATTTGCATGTCTGTGTTCTGTTCCATAGCAAAGTTAACCTGAAGAAAATACATGGACATGATGATAACAGTTATGATATGACAAATTATAGCAGGTGATGTGGACTGAATAGAGAAACTCTCAAACCAAGCCCTGGCACAGAGATAACTAAGGCCCTGGCACACAGAAAGCATCATATACTTACATTCTCGAACATTGTCAATTCAGCTTAAAGGAACTGCAACTCAAGAAGTTGGGCATGGTTCCACTATGGCATGTCAGGAATAAAGAAACCAGATGCCTTGCAAGATAACACTAGATTCCAAATTTTGTTTTACTAATGCCAATTGCCAAATATATCTCGGAAAGTTGATACAATTAAAACTCACATCATGGACAACAATAACCAAGAGAAAACCGACAAGAAGATTATCAAACCTTTGGATCAGTCCTCATGGCAAACGGCATACCAGTGATCACCACAGCTCTCCCAGCATGGCCAGCAAAATCTAAACCTTCACTTACCTAATAAAACAAAGGCAATTAAGCATGGTACAAAAAATGGGACTTTGGAAAGATTGTCTACTGCAGACATGCGAAGTAGCAACAAACTTCGGACTTCACAAGTATCATCACTAAAAGGGTAGCACCCAAAAAAAAGAAAAAAAAATTTTGGTTACTAGATTCCAGTACTATTTAACTAGCATTTCAGAAATGTGATTTCATTTTTATTTTTATTTTTATTTTTTTTATTTTTTTGTGTAGGATCCCAAACATGTCATCAATTACCAATATATACACCCCTACCATGTGCAACATCAATGGAAATGCAACCTTTGACACTGAGGAAACATTTCTTTAATGACTACTTAAATTCATTTTGGCACCACAAAATACAAGAACAATGGTATCTAAGATTTACACATACCATCATTTCTTACTGCTGAAACTTACTACTGGTAAGTTGGTAATTAATGCAGCATCAATGGCATATATTTGGGTATACTGGAAGTTGAGGAATAGAAGAAGATCAATTTAACAGAAAGAAACCCAAGTTATGGTGCCTATGCACAGCAATACAAGACACAACTCCTAGCAGTATCTATTTTCAAACTGTTCCGAGCATGTTCAGTTGACCTTAGGGAAACATTATGTGAGAGACATGCATGAAAAGAGTCACATTGTGCAATCAGCATCTAGAATGTTTGAGGTTATCTACTTAGCTGGGGAGCTGTCATCAACATGAGTCCTCATTGCAAGAGACATGTATAGGAAGCAGACTAGCCAATTTATAATTCAAGACATGATAAATGAGATGAGAGTCATTTACACAGCTTCAAGGACAGCACACATATTTATGCCCAACAATGGGATCCACGAAACAAATTCAAAATTCCACGTTGTACTATGAACATATCGAGCACCTTCCCTGCAACTGTTCAGTTTCCTAACATTTGAATCACAAATTGATTCATGATGGTAAGAATTTGAATTCATATTAAGATCCAAAAATCAATACAACAAAAACATAAGGAAACTATGGAAACATTGCAGTTTTAAATCCAATAATTTGATCTATTCAAGTTGATAAGTGTTGGAATGTGTCCTATATCACCAAGAGTTACTCCATCTGTGCTGGTTATAAGGCTCCAGGTTCCCTCTCCTTAATACCTAGGTTTTAAAAAGAAGTGTGGACTGTGCTTTTCAACTTGGTATCAGAGCTTGGTTGGGCCTGTGATTAGTGTGCCTTTTGTCTAGCTACTGTATGTTGTGGTCCAGGAGGGTGTGTTGGAATGTGTCCCACATCGCCTCGAGTTGCCCCATCTGTGTTGGTTTTAAGGCTCCAGTTTCCCTCTCCTTAATACATAGGTTTTAAGAAGAAGTGTGGGTTGGGCTTTTCAATTATAAGCCACTTGTAGAATGAAGTAAAGAGTCCTGATTATTTCATGCATCTCTAGTTACCATCATGACACTAACCATCTGGTAAGATGATGTAATAGCATAGCATCAAGGATGACAAATTGACAGAAATGCTGGCTGAGTTCATTCATAGCCGTTGTTTAACACATCATGTGCACATTTATTGGAAGCTTCCAAAGGCCTTTTTAGAGCTCTTAAAATGCTTCCAAAGCAATTAAACACAATTTTATAGTGCAACAGAAGAACAAACAAGTTTACCACAACACAAGATGTTGCTTAAATTTCAAAATGAAGCCACACCTTGCCACGACAAACCGCAAAAAATACTGCAACAGAAGTTGTGGAGTCCTTCAACTTAGTCATGTAGTCCTGCCCAAAAATGAATTCATAAGAAATATTTGAGGTGAAGACAGTATATAAGGGAAATTTGAAGAAATGTTGACCAAGTACGTAGATTAATTTCCTTACGTCAATTGACAAAAGGAAAAGTGATGATTGTCTTGGTTCTACAACAGCTTGCTTATGTTTGCAGATTCTCTCCCAGATTGTGCTGGAAATTGTTGAGTTTGTATGAATCTAGAGAGTAAGAAAGATAGTTCATCAAGATAAAATGCAAACAGAACACAAATCTTCACTACTTGTGCTAGAACCCTTACCGTATTCTTCCAACACCCAATACATTGATCCAGAAGGTAGTAAGATGGAAAAAATACTAGCAAGCCATCCGGTACAATTCGAGCAAAATTGACTGAAGCATCAGAACCACGGAACAAAAACTTCATGAAATGATTATCATACTAATGAGGCTACTGACTTCAGAAGGAAGATTGATTTAAACAAAGCTTCATTTGCAATTTTCCTTGTAAAAAATGTAAACATCTTCAGTTAAGTGCAATGAAAAGCCAAGATTTTCCTCCATCGGGAAAACAAGTCAGGTTTTAAAAAAGTCATATTCTTCCCAAACCATCAAACCCCAAAACTATCCATGCACAAGGTATTCAAATCATTTACCAAGAGATAGTTTGTGATACATGTTTATCATTACATAGAACCCGCATTCTTAATACCTAATTACATACCAATAGCATTGCCAAGCTCTAGCTTGTACTCTACAGAATCACGACTTCGATATGATGAGTTGAAAGAGTAACTAGATGGACCAGCTGATACAACTCCAGCCCATATCTGATTTGCAGATATAACATGAGGATTCTCCAAACGAACAGGAAATTCTCTGACATGACAATCAAAGAAAAAAGGAATTTTTTTTTTATCAATTTCGGAACTCATGACACAACCAAATAAACACTAAGACCAATCTGTCTAAAGTGACTTACAACTTAAATTCCTGAGCAAATGAATCCATTGGAGACAATGTGCCAGATGTCAAAATGATGGATCCAACACCCAACTGGGAGAATTCTTCCATGGCAATTCCTGGATTAAAACACCACCAGCTGAGTGTTCTAGAAGCCTTACCTGCAGCATGAAAATCAATGAAAATATATAAGGAGGTATAGGGCAAGAATGCATGTCTTCAATTGCATAGAGAAGCAGGTCTACAAGACTAGGCCACTCCAGAATTTGTTGCTTTAATACAAGGCAAAGGAAAAACTTCACAATGTTGTTCAAAAAAAAAATAAATAAATAAAAAAGGAAAAACTTCACAATGACATAATTCAACTTTTCATGACATAATTTCATATACGCTTGAGTCAAGGATTGGAGATGCCTTGCAGCCAGAGTGAATTAAGCGAACCTTTAGTTTGAAGACAGTTTGCTTGTTATTATTCTTCAACATAGTCCTAATTTTTTATTAGATCCAGAGAATTTATTCCATATAAATGATTTTCTGTGCATATGATCACATACATATTGTAAACATAAGTGACAAACTGATAACTCAAAAGAAAGAAAAATAAATAAATAAATATGTACATCACAGAAAAATAATATTTAATACACATCAAGTATATCAAATTAAGTTAAGACTCAAACTTTAGAAGAAATATGTCTCCCTATCACCTTTAAAAGCAGCTGCAGCACTAGCTTCAACTTCCTGAACATGAAGCTTAGGAAACAAAAAAATAAAAATAAAATCAAGTCAGACAATTATCTCATGGAAAAACTCCAGCTGTAAAGTTACAACGCATATAATATAGTTGCCCTACCTAACTATACGATTAGTTAAAAACATCATTATATCCAAACTTACACGATAATATTGAGCATGAGCTCTACCACCATCTCTGAAAATTATTTTAAGAATGTCACCCATACTATCCAGCCTGCATACAGTTCCCTTCATGTTGTGTGGCCCTCCACTATCAGTGACATTTGCATCTAAAGAAAAGAAAAAAGGAATTCAGGTCAAAAGAAACCAAAATATATAATAGGATAGATAACAAAAAAACTAACCACCATCCATGTTCTAAATTATGAATTTGTCCATCCAAATATTGATAAACAAGAAAAACATATATGAAAAAGAATGACTCATTATTTTGATTATATTGGCGTAACAAAACTATATGTCCCACATGTAAAACCATTCATAACAATTAACTTGGAGAATGATCAAACCACAACTGTCAAGGCTATGACTGTTTATAGCTTACCTTCCTCAAGAAGCATAATAGCTTCTTCAATTGTACCAATCAGCATTGTGGCAGTTTTATATGTGATGTTCAGATCAGCAGGTAGTTCATAAATTTAAGGCCCAGGCTTGGTAAAACCAAATTCTTTGGATTCAATAGGGACTTCAGCAATCCGCTTCTCAAGTTTTAAAAGAAGTGCTGCCAGAAATGCATGATTTAACTCAGAAAATTGATCACCCATGAATACAATGAAAAAAAGAAATAGATAAAGCAAAAATGACTCAAAATATAACTAAATATATGATAACTTTTCCAGTAAAACAAGATTTATTACTCTAAAATCAACAAGCTGGTTTCTGAATCAGCCAAGGAACTAGTATAAATACTATTAGAACAGTAAATATACATCATGAAAGTAATACTATTAGAACAGTAAAATATACATTATGAAAGTAGTGATAAGGAATGGAAACGTCTATATAATTGATTCAGTCAACCAATTTAATTTACCTCTGAGAATTGCAAAATTATCTGGATTACATGATTTGTCATTTGAATTATCCCTCCTTGCAATAGAAAGGTCTACACAGCTTTTTGCTTTGGAAATGCAAGCTGTAAGAATCCATGAAGGCAAGTCAAAAGACGCAGCATCTGCACATAAGCTTTCCTGGATTTTAAAGGACATTTTAGTTTTTGCCAATAGCTAAAGTCAAAATATATTAAATACAAGTTAAAAACCTGCATGATTTACAGTGAATAATTAATTTTTTGTCACATACATTATAGAAATTATGAGAGTAGATGAGCAGGGGAAAAAAAAACTATAAGCATAGATACTCCAAAAAGACACCGTATGTATTGGATATGCATGTGAGATAAGGATATGTGCCCAATACATGTCAGATACGTCCAAGAAGAACCCAACAAAACTTTTTTTTTCTTTTTTTCTTTTTTTTCACTTTTAGATACGGCTCAGATACAAGATGATACGGCTTAAAATAAGTAGGATATGGCTCAGATATAGAGGATACGGTTCAGAACAAATAAAGTAACGGCTTCTATTTAAATTACAAATCAGAAGGGTCTTATTGGCAAAATTGAAAATTGAAGCCCAATTTACGCTTAACAAAAGAAGAAAACTACATCAAGTTTAGGGCTTCTCTTTTCCTCTGATACATTTCTTTGTTGGTTGAGCCCCTAGCGAATTCCTCCACTACCAAAGCAAACAATTGAATCCTTAACAACTGAATGTAAAACACACTTGCCTTCCTCCTCTGCTTCAGGAACCGAGGCGGAGGAACTGAAGCTCTGTTAATGCTGGTTTCTAGAAAATTAACATTGTATCATTGCCTTTGTTTACAAAATCCATAATTTTAGGAAAATGAGTTCAGGAAGTTTAGGTTCAATGATTGGATTGGAGGTTCTTAGCTTAATATAGAATTTGTAAAATTTGTAAAATATTTAATTGTTTTACAAATGATCTTGGCCATACATGTATTTTTTACATTTTTTTGTATCTTCATATTCATATAGTATCATATTTGTGCTTATTGGAAAAAAGTAGCTCACAAGGCCAGGAGACATCAAAAGTTAGCGTCTCTACTTACCAAGTTGTGAGCTTCATCAAATATCAATATGCTATTATTCCACTTAATCGAAAGAGATTTTCTATTCCCAGGATCAATAAGGTAGTTATATGGCGCAAACACTATATCAGCAACCTTGTGGAGCTCTCGTGACACATAATAAGGACACCTACAAAAAAAGTGTGAACATTGACAATCGCGAGTAAACATGAACTAATTATTTAACTTTTTGATATTAAAAGAGAACAATATGTAAAAAACATACGGTCCACAGCTTTTTCCAATATTGACCAACTCCTCTATGTCAACAGGTTCATCTCCAAGACCGGGATTTTCCTTCATAAATTCTACGAAAGAAAAATGGAAAGGTTTGCTGTTTTTCAGAACAATTGATCCACTGAACATCAAAAAGAAGCAGAAGTTTCATTGGATTAGTACATATCATAAAGGGCCTTCTGACTGACAAGAAAGAGTCCATAAGAGCCTTCAAGAATATTAAGCCATCACTATTGTGAGCATGAGGAAATCATGTTATTTGATTCAGCTAAACAAACTCATTACCTGCTCCAATCTATCCTCTTACATATATTTACTTTAAATGCATTGAAGCTAAAGAGAGAAACCAAATAGAATATACATCATTAAAAACAACCATGTGTTACTCATATAAAATAACCTGCAACACGAGGAAAATGGCGGCAGTATCGCTTTTTGCAAAGGGAATGGCAGGCATTTGTCTGGGTTCTTCCACGGAGCAAACTCACTTCTTCATGAATGCATAATTGCTCACGAGATCCTAATACTACCATTTTGGGCCTGCATGTTATCTAACATTGAGCAATTTCAAATTTCAATTTTTTATTTTTATATATGATTATCCAAAGCACTGTCAGTGACAAACCAACAACTTCAAGAGAAAAGGTATTATTCGCATGGAAAATTCTCTATGTACTCAGTTAAAGAAATACCATAACTCTTGGTCAGAATAATTACAAGTTCATCACAAAAAGGTATGACATCTACAATTTCTGCAATCACCTTACAATTCAATTAACAACTAGGTCAAGTATATAATTTTTTTTGATAAGTAACTAGGTCAAGTATATAATGCATTCATGTGAAGCAATATTGATATGCATGCAGTTAATTCTTGAACAAACACTTGTCAATGTTTGATAACCATCCAGGGTTAGGAGTGTTTCCTTATTAACCGTGATGTCTGAGTTTGAATCTTATCATTGTATAACGCAACTTTCCTTTTCTTATTTCCCTTATAAGGGTTATCATTTGGTCCAAAAGTCAACGACCCTACTAGCTTTTACTCAGCCCAAGTTCGTATCCTAAGTAGACCGACCTAGCGACCTAGCCCAAATGAGGCTTGGGCTAGGCCTAGGCCTAGGGTTTGAGGCCTGGTCCAATCTACGAACTTGGTACAAAAAATAAAAAATGGGGGAAAACGAAAGAAAAAAACAAAACAAAAAACCTAAATCTCAACCCATTAGGCTAAGTCTGCAGTCACACCTGTTGGCCTTTGAGAGCCAGCCTACTCGTCCGCAATGACCTTACAAAAAGGACCCCTAATCCCAACAATGTCCTTACATTAAAAACAACAATTTAATTCATTCTCATGCCATTTGGCTAAACACAACATGTAATATTTAAGGTAGATAGATACCATTGTGGACACAAGAAAGACCCGAATTATAGAAGCTCTCACTTTCCAGCATGATTTCTCAGCCATATATAAATGGTCCAATTTTCTGAATTGATCCCCTAATTCATTCATTGAATTAAAAGCACCTCATCAATCAATTATCCTCTCTTACCAATGCCAAAGATTCAAACTAGCAACACAAACAAAACCACCTATCCAAACAATTCATTAATACCTACAAAATAGGAACACAATTCATTATTAGATGAATGTAACGATGTTAAAATGAAGTCAACTTAGAAGTCAAAACATAAGTAGATATAAACAACAGTGGAAGCAACTCATTAAGAGGCAAATATGATTACATCAGTGGAGCAAAACAGAAAATAAAAACGAAAAACAAGAGTGTTATTTTCCCAGTGATTCCATATAGGGACATAAACAGGGCAAACCGAGTCAATAATAATAAAAAAAGAGTTTCTCATTGGAATTAGCTGTCGTGACTGGACTCTGGAGAGACCGAGGAAGCAGCCAGTGATCATAACCACAACAAAAGCTAAACCAGAGAAAGGCCACAGATGACGACTACCACATAGAAACTGCAATCTATGAAAACGGCGCGTATTGTTTGGTAGAATACCAAACTCATTTCCAAAATCTTAACTGCTCCTTTCCAGTTTTCCTCGTCTTCCAGCATACCAACTTTTCCTTCTTCCTCAATCTTCTCAGGATCTCTTCGCTTCCCTAACAGTCGAAGAAGCACAATTGTTACATCAGTCAATAGGAGTATATAAAGAGGCCTCGACGCTATGGTGCTCTGCGACTTCACTATGTTATGAGGAAGATTAGTATAAGACAGAACCACCAACAGTGCTATTATGACAGAACAAATAACACGTGTACTTTCTGAAGCCACGATGCATGAATTTATTTCTTTGGCAGTGAAGACATTGGGCTGAGTGCCACGTGCTTTTGAAAACACTTCCTCATCAACCGATGCTTCGGGAACCTTTGGGGTGACAAGTAATGGTTGTACTGCCCCTATGTTTGTCTCACATTTGCGCAATTGTGGTTCTACTCTGCTCATGAAGGTCACAGCATTTCCCCTCGAATACCCGGCATTGATGTCATGTTTCGTAGGTGTATCATGTTTCGTTGGTGTATCAGAATAACCATCTTCACCCTTAAGACCAGCTGCAAAAGCAACAATGTCATCGAGGAGATGTATTACATTCAGATATAAGTAATAAATGACATTTTTTGATAACTGAAGGAATTGGAGCTAATATTAAATTTCTTGCTTTGAGATCGAAAATTGACACAAGATTACTTCATTCACATGATATCATTTAGCTTTATCACCTGATTAAATATCAATTGCCACCCTATGTCCTGAAGACAAGTTATGCAGGTTTAGGGTAATATCAGCAAATAAATACATTTAAACTAGAGAAATTTCTGTTACCCCATAAATGATCCCTAACTTGAATTCAAAACAATAATGCTAAAGATTTCAAATGCACTGATCGATCCAAAGTGTAGCAAGAAATGCAATCCTATTCTGACATTCTGCTAAGCTAAGGCACTCTAAGCCAAACCCTTGATGTCCTCACAATTATAAATGAAACAACTTAAACTTGAACAAGAAAACAAATGCATATACACCAATCATATGCTAATGCTCGTTGTCATTTCCCTTGCACTATTTTTTTTCTTTTTTCTTTTTTTTTTTTTTTTTTTGCAAAAGGAAACATGCAAGACGATTTTCAGGTTGCAGTGAAGGAGGTTTAAAGATCAACCATGAGAATAGTCAAATTGTTTGACAAGGGAACTTCATTCGCATTCCAAAATGGATTTTTAACTGCAGTGCTATTTGGGACTTCCACCATGTCCAAACCAACCAGAGAAAAGGTGAAGAAGTAAAAGACACAGGCTGGTTGTTTTTAACATATAGAGTAGGAATCCACACATTTTTCAAATTTTGGAATCATGTTCTTTCCTTGTATGTGTTGTCCAAACTCAATTTGTTGTGAGGGGTAAAAGAATATCTTAGAGCATCTCCAACATTTACTCTTTTTTTTCCCATCAAATTTGAGTAAAAACTTAATCTGATATCGAATGTTCCAACAGACAATATTTTTCATGGATGTCTGGCCGGTCGACCAGTTTGTGTAAATTGACCAACACTTTTCTTTTGTCCGGGAGGACGTCTAGTCCAACGGTCACCTACAAATTTGATATGGAAGGATAAAGCTACATTGATTTGATGAAAAAAAGTAGCTCTCCATCTATTTGATATCAGTTTGATGAAAGGTTTAGGCATTTTTCATCAAATTTGAAATTGATGAAGCGTTGGAGACGCACTTATGGCAACTAGATTTCTTTCATATAAAGAAGAATTAGTGGTTTTCTTGTTTATTGTTTAAAAAATAATAATGTATCTACGGGAGAAGTAGAAAGTGAACAAGTATTGTATATATTTCTATTAGGTTAGGTGAGGTGAGGTGAGTTCAGGGGCACAATATGTACATGCCATGCCATGTTATGTAAATCTGTTTACAATGTTTTTACACAAGTCAGTCAATAAAAAGTAAAAAGAAAGAAAGACATAAAACACACAACTCAATATATATTTAAAACCTTACCACACAAATTCAATTTCCAAAAAACGCACATAAAATGGGTAAGTGAATGAATAAACAAGTCACATCGGGTAAATAACAGGCAATTGGTTTTCAAAATCAAGTCATACGAATAGAATGATGATTAAAAATGCAGGGGACATATATATGAAAACAAGAATTAGGGAAAGAGAAGAAGAGAGAGAGAGAGGGTACAGTGAAATTGATCAAAGGGATTGAGGGGAGATTGTGGTAAAGACTGATCTTGGAAGAAGATAGCAGGGGATGATTGCGAGTGAGAATGTTTGGGAGACAGATTTGGAATACGCCCCGTGATCAGAGCCAATCGATCTGACCCTCTGTCCACGATCCTCCTCCTTCTAGCTTCTCTTCCACTCATCCCACCACCACCACCACCGCCACCGCCACCAACACCGCCACCTCCACCACCACCACCCACCTCCGTGGTCTCCATCTCTCTCTCTCTCTCTCTCTCTCTCCAAAATTCAGAAAAATGCTTTGCGAGTCGCTAACCACGGGGAGGCAGTTGAGGGCTCCGTTATAACACGACCACAGTAAATCCCCCTTAATTATACAAACACCCCTAAACTACTGTATAATATCATTTAGATAGTTACATTTTTTACTTACTTTTCATTTGTTGATAAGAAAAATATTTTTCAATAAAAAATATTTTGCGAAGAAAATGTTTTCCTTGTTTGATGATGGTAGTAATGGTCAAATGCAAGTAGAGGTGGAGATGATGTCATGGTAGTAGTGATTGGCGGTGAGCGATAATAATGGTAATTAGTGGTAATGGTGTAGTGGTGGAAGTAAGAGTAGTTGCGATAGTGTAGTGACATTATTAAAATTTTGGTTTGGAAAATGTTTTTTTAAAAGTAAAAAAAAATATTTTTCTACGCATATAGATTTGTTTTCTATTGACCATGAAAAATGTTTTTCGTTAATTTTCATTTTCTATTATATCAAATACAAAAAAATATTTTCCGCCCAAATAAATAAAGTATTGTATAGTTTGATTTAAATTTCACTTTAATTCTTATAATTTCAATGTGAACAATTTTAAGTTTATATTCAATTTTTTTTCATTTAAATTTTTGTTACTTTTGTATACGTATGTATCTAAGAGGACTCATAAATATTTTAAAATTATGAATTTCTTTCTTCAACCTAAGTTAATGATCTTCTTCCTCCTACTTCATAATGCATTGGTTCTATTAGATCTTCCACTGTATGTTGTGGGTAGCTAGTTCCTGTGCTTTCCGTTGTTTGAGTGTTCATATAAAAAGTGTCTTCTAAGTTAGATTGTTTTAGTATTTTAAATATTTTGTTAGGATGTATTTTGTCTTCTAAAATATCATCTACATATTCGGTATGAAATTCTTGATCTAAAAATGACACTGCTTCATCATGGGTATCTCCTCTAGTTATATATTCATAGTATCTAGTATCTAATATTTTATTTATATCACTTAGGGTGAAATTTTCCAAATCTATCTCATCAATATTATATATCTTGTTTTGTGATATTGTTTTTTCTTCTGTCATTACATAAAGCTGATTTATGTCACTATGATTATCTTGATTTTCTTCCCTATCTATACTACTAAATTCATCATATTTGGATTTTTCTAGTGCTACATATGTGTATTGAGTAAATCTTACTGCATAGCTTTCATCTGCTTTTTGATATAATAAGTTATCTTGAGGGGCTAACCTCTTTTGTCCTAAAAAATCTCCCAAATTCCAATCTAGTGCTGCATTATTTTCAGAATTATATTTTTTAGCTGGTAGTGTCTATATTCCTTTTGCGCCTAATATCTTAACTATTTGATCATTTGTAAATCTATAATGGGTGTTGCTTTCTGAAACCGCTAAGCCTAAAAACCCTATGCAAACTAATAAATTCTTTTCCCCCTTTTTCATTTTATATCCTCTACTTTTTATCTCTATTTTTATCTTTTTATGAAAAGTCGAGGTTGGTAAAAGGAAATCTGGTGTAAAATAAACTATTCCTCCCTTTGAATTCATATCTAATTCATAGCTACCTAAGATACTTTGTCCTGCATCATTAAACCTATCATTATAAAGACATACAAAAACTTTAGCTCCTAAGTTTTCTCTAGTTAAAGCTGTAACTCCTATCACAACTAATCCTAAGTGAGTCATTTTGAGGTGTTCATTTACAACATATTTATAACTTTCTCTATTTATTAAATTTTTCTCTATTTTTTCATTTTCCTGAGTCACACTAATCATTTATTCACCATAGTATTTAAATAGATATTGTTTTTTATGAATTTTTTCTAACTTATATACATATTTGGTTGGAATTAACTTTAATTTTTCCTTTTTAAATTTTTCTATTTGTTGCTCCACATCTATAAATTCTTCTACTTTAACATCTTCATCCTCATTACACTTTTTACTGCTACTTCCTTTCACTAGCTATTTAAACATTTTTATTTTCTATAAATTCTACAAGCAGGTTTCTTTGGTAATTTAAACTTTTCAAAATATTTAGCTATATCTTCTTCGTTTATTCGAGATTGGGCTTTACGTGCTTGTCTTTCTATTCCTTTTTCTTTTTGAAGTACTAATCTTTCCAACAAAGCTAAACGATTTTCTAAACTGTGTAATTGTTCTGATAATTCTTCAATTTTTTCACACAATCGAATAAGAAATAAAATTTCTATATTATTTTGTCTTACTGATATTTTATCTGACTGGCTTATTCCTTGATAGCTACTAATTCCCATTGGGTTATTATGAAAGTCTTCTGCTTGTTTTAAAATAATCTGCTAGTCTCTATTAGCTTTCCTTATCACTACTCATAAATTAAGATCTTATTAGTTGTTCTAAAATTTATAATTTCTATTTTAAATTATCTTGAATTTGGTTGATCTGTTCTATTTGTCTAGCTATTTGATTTATCTGATTATGAATTTTTTCAATTAGTTGCTTACATTCTAACTCTATTTGCTTCATGCTACTGATATTTATGGCTAAAATTAGAGTTTCTATTTATAACTTGGTGGGGAATTTTTCTAAATTTAAATCTATTCATTTTTGAAGGATTGAGCTACACTGATTTTGGATATAATCTAATTTTTTTTTAACTTGATCTTTAATTATACTGCGAGTATTACGAAGATGGTTTATAGATAAAGTAAAAAGAATACAGATTTTATCTACGTCCTTTTCAATATTTTCTGCAAAGTTAATTTGATGATCTATAATACTATTTAGTTGAGAATTATGTTCGTTATGGAGCTGATGTGTAAAAATACCTTCAAAATCGCAACAAAATTTATTTTTATCAATATTAAGACGATGGTTATATTGCTGAGTTCTAAATCTAAATATTCTACTTTTTTCATACACAGAATTAAATCATACTTTAAAATTATTAAAAGTTACTATAATATGAAATTTATAACTAAATTGTCCAAAAATAAAAACTACTCTATTTCCGTAAGCAAAATGCATAAACTAACTTAAACTATCCTAAAACCGAACACTGCTCTGATACCAATTTTTGGGGTGATGAGTTAGTGATTTACTACTATTTTGAAGTTGGGCTAAGAATTATCTAATTAATTCTACAGTTATGCTAATAAATCTTCAAGTTGTTGTATGGCTAGCTATAAGACTTCTTGTTTTATAGTTATCTGTCTATTTATTTGTGTAATTTTCAAGCTATAATGTACTAGAGATCTACTGGAAGCCAATGATAACAGAAATTGATATCTTAGTTTTTGATCTTCTAATTCTTGTATAAGCTCAGTACTGGATCTGATTTTGATCTTAATTCTAAGTTCTTCTTCTAAAAATATAAAATTTTGATTTTAAAATTCTAATATGAAAAATATTTTCCTAATATTTCTACTCAGGTTTCTCTCCTTATATTCTAAATTCTTTTTCTTACTTGGTAAAACTATTTTTAAGTAATATTTGCTTTCATTACACGTACTCCCACCTTGAAGCTAAGCTTCGTTTAACATAGTATATTTTTATTTTCTATTCCTTACATTTCCTTTACGCTACAATTTACCCTCAATGCCAAACCACGGCTCACAGGTTCTTCTTGACTAAGGTTACTCAGCAATGAAATAGAAAACAATAGATACTATGAAAGTTTAAAGCATGTAATATTAATGAGCAAGCAAGCATTCCATAAACTTAGTTTTTCCAAAAAGAAAATAAATTTTATAACAAAAGAGTTACCCTTTTGAAATATCTAAGGAAAAAGAGAGACTACTCACACTCCATATTAATATGTAATATACTCACAAAGATTATGTTACAGACTTTGAGATTCTGAAAGACTTGAACACTTAGAATTTTTCAAAGTCTGAGAAGTTGGAGAAATTTTTGCAAAGAAGAGTTGAGGGAAAATTTTCATCGCTCCAGCCATTGGCATGAATGTCAATTTATACACTACATTTGATAGATACCAACAAAAACCAAAAACTTATCCTTGCGTCTAATTTTTGAACAAAAAGTCCAAAAGCCTAGTCAAGCCTAGTTATAGACTTTACAAAATTTCTACACAATAAATACATGGACTTTGACACCTTTTATGACCAACTTCCTATTACTCTAGATACGAACAATAAAAATTTTATCAATAAAGGGTTAGGATAATAATGTTGGGTACTGCTTTGGGCCCCATCGCACATCATTCAATCTTCTTATTTTGATAAAATTTTGACTCTATAATTTGTTATAAAACACTTGTAAGGATTCTCACAGTTTTTCTTTAATGGAGCAGGGTAGGGGTCATCTGCTCTATTAAAGTAGTGAGTGAAGGAGAAGCCTTACTACTGACAGACATAAATAATTACAGACACAAATAATTACAGTAGTTGTTGTCGTTTTTTGGCGTGAATTTTGTTAATTGTTGAAGAGAGGCTTTATCTTCTCAGATTTTGTCTTTTTCTTCTAAGTATCTTGATGGCAATAATTGATGTGGACATATGGATACTTGGATGATGGAGTGAATCTTCAAGGCTAATCTTCCGTGGATACAAAACAAAAAAAAAAATTCAAAGAGTCAAAAGGTCAAAATCCTAAAAGTCCAAAATAGTAATGAAAATATGGACTTTGTGACTATAACACTTTAAAGAGTCCAATTATGAAGTGTACGTTTTTTGTTTTGTTTTTTTTTTTTTTTTCACCCATATATTCTATCTTCAAGATCTGCTACTAAGAGTTGATCGTAAAAATCGTCCCCCATTATCTGGTTCATTCTTCCATTGGTTACCTTCTTCTTCCATTACTGGTGAATCATGAGAGACACTATACTAATAGTTGGGGTACCGACTTTCATCGACAAATGTTTCTTTGCTGAAGGGAAAATTTGGAATGGCTAAGTTACAGTATATCTTCTAATTTCTATCTTCGCAGATGAGATTACCATACCTTCCATTATATACTAATAGAGGATTACTAGCAAATTTCCTCTATTTATTGAGTTGATCTCTGAGTGAAATTTTTTTGCATGGCCAGGGTCTCTGATTGAGAAGTCCTGGGTATCCTGGAAATGTCGAAGTTCCTCTAAGGTACATTTTATGCTTAGCTAGAATGCACCTTATTCTTTTCCATTCTAGTAGCTTGCTATCAATAAATACTTCAACAAAATGATGATGCTCCTCCATTACACAAAGTACTGAATGGCCAAGTTTATTTCCAAAACTATCTGTCTGATCTGAATCTGAAAAAATTATTCTAGAAATAAAACTGTAATCTAACAATTGCAAGGTTGTTAGATGACGCATTTTACTCCTGATCTCTATCTCCAGTGGCTCAAAAGTTTTTAGATTTATCTAGCAAAGGCAGATGGTGAAATCTAGATTACACTGACATCTTGCAAAATATTCTGGCCTATGTATACATCTTTCTTCTTGTAAACAAGGTTGTTCTTCATCTTCGTAGAGATAAGTCCATTGATATGCCATACCAAGGCATTGAATTCCAACTATGGAGAGGTCTTGAAGAAATTGTTGTATAATGACTAATTCATTATTTCTGCTATCTTCGACTAAGGTATATATATATAGGGTTTAAGGTCTTTTATTTCTCGGCTTTTCTCACAAAAAGATTGAATGATAGAATGCCTGAAGAAATACATTCTAGTACTCAATTGTTCAAATTCCTCACTAGTAAGTTGTCTGATTTCTAAGTTAGGAAAAGGAGTAGGTGCTTTTTCTGGAGTTAGTTTTTTAAACTGGTTGGTTAGGGTTCGAATGGTTACTCTCAATTGTTTTTCTTCGTCTTGGAGCTGGTCTAGCTCTTCACTGACCTTTTTGCCTTTATTCATAATTTTCTTGAAATTTCTAATAAGGCATTCACAATGTTTGCACATTTGGAGAAGATTTTGAGAATCTGGCTGAGGGTTAGTACTACTGCTTCCTATTATCTGGATAACTGGAATTCCACTAGTAGCAAGAATAGTTGACAGCATCTTGTTCAATATATCCAGATAATCTTTAGCTATTTGGTTGATAAAGTAACTAGTTCCTATTTGTCTGCGGGCATAGGTACTAGTTAACTCGAAATCATAAAATCCTTTAAACTGAGGTATGAAAAAAAATTTAACTAAAGGTTCAACTTCTATCCAGTCATGGTAAATACCAGGCTTAGTTTTTTTAGCTACTACATAGAAAGAAAAACTTTTAGACAAAGGTTCATTCTGGATTTTTGAAAAATATGTACTAAGGGAATTTAAAGCTGACAAACGTTTAGCTAGGTGGCTAAGGTTGTTCCACAGGTTATCTAAAAGACATTGTTCAATTGGGTCTAGCTCGATTCCTGTTAATGGTTTGAATTTATAAATGGAAAGAGCAAATCCCCCACAGTTCATTGTTTTGCTATTCTCCATTGTCTACATAAAAATTAAACTAGTTACTTTCTTTTTCTAAATAAATTTTTCTACTTAGCCAATCTGTTAATTTATTATCAGTCCCATTAATATGTTCAAATTCTACTTTATATCCTTGCCTTACTATACAATCTAAAAATTTTGCCCATCTTCTACTACTAAGTTTACGCTCATTAAGTTTATTATGAAATCTAACTATAGCTTCCTAGTCTGTTCTAATTGTAAAGGGCTTGTATAAAAATAGTCTAAATTTATTTATTGTATATACTATTCCTAATATTTCAAAATCTAAGCTAGTCATGATTGTATCTTTTTCTTTAAATTTTTCAGAACTATATCTATAAATGCGTTCTTTATTTTTACTATCATACTTGTAAGGTTTAGCTAATAATACTGTTCCCCATCCTAATTGGCTTGCATCCGTTTCTATGACTATATATTCTGATTCTAAGAGAAGTTGTAAATCGGGTAAATTTCTACAAATGTCTTTAATTTTTCTTACTAAAGTTATATCTTGTTGGTTAAAATATTTTTCTCTTGTGGGTATGGTTTTGCTATATAGAGGTCCTATTATTTTACTAAGGTTAGGAATGTACATTCGTGCATAATTTAAAATTCCTAAAAATGATTGATGTTGTTTTGTATCTTCTAATTTATCCGGGCAATCTAAAATTTTCTTAACTATGTGGGGTTATAACCGGATTTTTCCATCTTCTAATTCCATTCCTAAAAATTCTATATGAGGTTTATTTAATACCATTTTTCTCTTACTAATTATTATTATATATTGTTTATAAATTCTTCTAACACTATATATAAATTATCTATGTGACTATTTTTATCTGGGCTAAATACTAATATGTCATCTATATATACCAGTATAAAACTATATTTATTAAATATACTATCCATCTTGCGCTGAAATATGGAAGGTGCATTTTTTTAGTCCAAAATGAATGACTAGCCATTCATAATGTCCTTGTGAGCAACAAAAGGTTGTCCAAGGTATGCTTTCCTTTTTCATTTTGATTTGCCAAAACCCTGACTTGCAATCAAATTTACTGAATATTTTCGCCGTCTGTATTCTGTTTATGAGCCGATCTTTATCTGATATATTATATTTATCATCTTCTGTATTGTCATTAATCTTTTATAATTTATAATCATTCTAACTTTCCCTGTTTTTATCTTTGCATTGTTTTTAACCATAAATGCAGCGCTCCTATGTGGGCTATTACTAGGTCGAATTACTCCTAAATCTAATAATTATTTAGTCTATGTTCTAAATTCTTCTATATCTGCTGGCGTATGATCTATTTGTTCTGACATAATCCTATAATCTTTATTTTTTATATCTAAACTAGCTAAAACTTTATTTCTTTCCTAGTATTTCATGGGTTGTTCTCCCAAAATTTCTATTGTTTCAGCAAATCTTATTATTTCATTTAAATCATTTTCTGTTCTCTTGTATACTGGTTTTTTTATTTAGTTTGCCTATTTTTGCGAAAATTAATTCTAAGTTAACAATTTGTTGGAAATCTTCTATACTCCAAGAGTCATATTTTTCTTCTAATTCAATATCTTCTATGTTTTTTGATTCAAAATCCTCTATGTCTAATTTTTTTAAAGAACTATTTGCTATCTCTTTATTTTCTATATGAGGTTTGTTTAATACCATTTTTTTTAGGATACCCAAGACTTCTCAATTGGAGACCCTGGCCATACAGAAAATTTTCACTCAGAGATCAGCTCCATAAATAAAGGAAATTTGCTAGTAATGCTCTATTAGCATATAATGGAAGTTATGGTAATCTCGTCTGCGAAGATAGAAATCAGAAGATATACTGTAACTTAGCCATTCCAGGTTTTCCCTTCAGCAAAGAAACATTTGTCGATGAAAGTCGATACCCCAACTATTAGTATAGTGTCTCTCATGATTCACCAGTAATGGAAGAAGAAAGTAACCAATAGAAGAATGAACCAGATAATGAGGACGATTTTTACGATCAACTCTCAGTAGCAGATCATGGAGATCTTGAAGATAGAATATATGGGTAAAAAAAAAACCAAAAACAAAACAAAACAAAACAAAAAATGTACACTCCATAATTGGACTCTTTAAAGTATTATAGTCAGAAAGTCCATATTTTCATTACAATTTTGGACTTTTAGGATTTTGACCTTTTTGACTCTTTGAATTTTTTTTTTGTTTTGTATCCACGGAAGATTAGCCTTGAAGATTCACTCCATCATCCAAGTATTCATATGTCCACATCAATTATTGGCATCAAGATACTTAGAAGAAAAGGACAAAATCTATAGAAGATAAAGCCTCTCTTCAACGATCAACAAAATTCATGCCAAAAAACAACAACAGCTACTGTAATTATTTGTGTCTGTAATTATTTACGTCTGTCAGTAGTAAGGCTTCTCCTTCACTCGCTACTTTAATAGAGCAGATAACCCCTACCCTGCTCCATTAAATAAAAACTGTGAGAATCCTTACACGTGTTTTATAACAAATTATAGAGTCAAAATTTTATCAAAATGAGAAGATTGAATGATGTGCGATTGGCCCAAAGCAGTACCCGATATCATTATCCTAACCCTTTATTGATAAAATTTTTATTGTTCGTATCTAGAGTAATAGGAAGTTGGTCATAAAAGGTGTCAAAGTCCATGTATTTATTGTGTAGAAATTTTGTAAAGTCTATAACTAGGCTTGACTAGGCTTTTGGACCCTTTGTTCAAAAAGTAGACACAAGGATAAGTCTTTGGTTTTGTTGGTATCTATCAAATGTAGTGTATAAATTGACATTCATGCCAATGGCTGGAGCGATGAAAATTTTCCCTCAACTCTTCTTTGCAAAAATTTCTCCAACTTCTCAGACTTTGAAAAATTCTAAGTGTTCAAGTCTTTCAGAATCTCAAAGTCTGTAACATAATCTTTGTGAGTATATTACATATTAATATGGAGTGTGAGTAGTCTCTCTTTTTCCTTAGATATTTCAAAAGGGTAACTCTTTTGTTATAAAATTTATTTTCTTTTTGGAAAAACTAAGTTTATGGAATGCTTGCTTGCTCATTAATATTACATGCTTTAAACTTTCATAGTATCTATTGTTTTCTATTTCATTGCTGAGTAACCTTAAATTTGAAGAACTTAGTGTGGTAGTGGTTTGGCATTGAGGGTAAATTGTAGGCAGAAAAGGAAAGGTAAGGAATAGAAAATAAAAATATATTATGTTAAACGAAGCTTAGCTTCAAGGTGGGAGTACGTGTAATGAAAGCAAACATTACTTAAAAATAGTTTTACCAAGTAAGAAAAAGAATTTAGAATATAAGGAGAGCAACCTGAGTAGAAATATTAGGGAAATATTTTTCATATTAGAATTTTAAAATCAAAATTTTATACTTTTAGAAGAAGAACTTAGAATTAAGATCAAAATCAGATCCAGTACTGAGCTTATACAAGAATTAGAAGATCAAAAACTAAGATATCAATTTCTGTTATCATTGGCTTCTAGTAGATCTCTTGTACATTATAGCTTGAAAATTACACAAATAAATAGACAGATAACTATAAAACAAGAAGTCTTACAGCTAGCCATATAACAACTTGAAAATTTATTAGCATAACTGTAGAATTAATTAGATAATTCTCAGTCCAACTTCAAAATAGTGGTAAACCACTAACTCATCACCCAAAAAATTGATATCAGAGCAGTGTTCGGTTTTAGGATAGTTTAAGTTAGTTTATGCATTTTGCTTACGGAAATAGAGTAGTTTTTATTTTTGGACAATTTAGTTATAAATTTCATATTATAGTAACTTTTAATAATTTTAAAGTAGGATTTAATTCTGTGTATGAAAAAAATAGAGTATTTAGATTTAGAACTCAGCAACCATAACCATCGTCTTAATATTGATAAAAATAAATTTTGTTGTAATTTTGAAGGTATTTTTACATATCAGCTCCATAACGAACATAATTCTCAGCTAAATAGTATTATAGATCATCAGATTAACTTTGCAGAAAATATTTGAAAAGGACGTAGATAAAATCTGTATTCTTTTTACTTTATCTATAGACCATCTTCGTAATACTCGCAGTATAATTAAAGATCATGTTAAAAAAAATTAGATTATATCCAAAATCAGTGTAGTTCAATCCTTCAAAAATGAATAGATTTAAATTTAGAAAAATTCCCCACCAAGTTAGAAATAGAAACTCTAATTTTAGCCATAAATATCAGTAGCACGAAGCAAATAGAGTTAGAATGTAAGCAACTAATTGAAAAAATTCATAATCAGATAAATCAAATAGCTAGACAAATAGAACAGATCAACCAAATTCAAGATAATTTAAAATAGAAATTATAAATTTTAGAACAACTAATAAGATCTTAATTTATGAGTAGTGATAAGGAAAGCTAATAGAGACTACCAAATTATTTTAAAACAAGCAGAAGACTTTCATAATAACCCAGAGGGAATTAGTAGCTATCAAGGAATAAGTCAGTCAGATAAAATATCAGTAAGACAAAATAATATAGAAATTTTATTTCTTATCCGATTGTGTGAAAAAATTGAAGAATTATCAGAACAACTACACAGTTTAGAAAATCGTTTAGCTTCGTTGGAAAGATTAGTACTTCAAAAAGAAAAAGGAATAGAAAGACAAGCACGTAAAGCCCAATCTCGAATAAACGAAGAAGATATATATCTAAATATTTTGAAAAGCTTAAATTACCAAAGAAACCTGCTTGTAGAATTTATAGAAAATAAAAATGTTTAAATAGCTAGTAAAAGGAAGTAGCAATAAAAAGTGTAATAAGGATGAAGATGTTAAAGTAGAAAAATTTATAGATGTGGAGCAACAAATAGAAAAATTTTAAAAAGAAAAATTAGAGTTAGTTCCAGCCAAATATGTATATAAGTTAGGAAAAATTCATAAAAAACAATATCTATTTAAACACTATGGTGAATAAATGATTAGTATGACTCAGGAAAATGAAAAAATAGAGCAAAATTTAATAAATAGAGAAAGTTATAAATATGTTGTAAATGAACACCTCAAAATGACTCACTTAGGATTAGTTATGATAGGAGTTACGGCTTTAACTAGAGAAAACTTAAGAACTAAAGTTTTTGTATGTCTTTATGATGATAGGTTTAATGATGTAGGACAAAGTATCTTAGGTAGCTATGAATTAGATATGAATTCAAAGGGAGGAATAGTTTATTTTACACTAGATTTCCTTTTACCAACCTCGACTTTTCATAAAAAGATAAAAATAGGGATAAAAAGTAGAGGATATAAAATGAAAAAGGGGGAAAAGAATTTATTAGTTTGCATAGGGTTTTTAGGCTTAGCAGTTTCAGAAAGCAATACCCATTATAAACTTACAAATGATCAAATAGTTAAGATATTAGGCGCAAAAGGAATATAGACACTGCCAGCTAAAAAATATAATTCTAAAGATAATACAGCACTAGATTGGAATTTGGGAGGCTTTCTAGGACAAAAGAGGTTAGCCCCTGAAGATAACTTATTATATCAAAAAGCAGATGGAAGTTATGCAGTAAGATTTACTCAATACACATACGTAGCACCAGAAAAATCCAAAGATGATGAATTTAGTAGTATAGATAGGGAAGAAAATCAAGATAATCATAGTGACATAAATCAGCTTTATGTAATGACAGAAGAAAAAACAATATCACAAAACAAGATATATAATATTGATGAGATAGATTTGGAAAATTTCACCCTAAGTAATATAAATAAAATATTAGATACCAGATACTATGAATATATAACTAGAGGAGATACCCATGATGAAGTAGTGTCATTTTTAGATCAAGAATTTCATACCGAATATATAGATGATATTTTAGAAGACAAAATACATCCTAACAAAATATTTAAAATACTACAACAATCTAACTTAGAAGACACTTTTTATATGAACACTCAAACAACGAAAAGCACAGGAACTAGCTACCCACAACATACAGTAGAAGATCCAGTAGAACCAATGCATTATGAAGTAAGAGGAAGAAGACCATTAACCAATACAGGACGTAGTAAAGCAAATCCGAATAAAAAGTATTGGAAAGCGTAAACAACCAAACATGAGTATACAATTACAGCCAGCAACCAACCAAGGAACCCTTTTATACTTAGCTCAATTTGACCCACAAATATGGCAAGAAGTAATAGAGAAATGGGAAGAAGACGTGGTAAAGGCATGGATGAATAATCCCTTTGAATCAACTGATATGTGGGAATATATGGAAACACTTTTAGGAGATTCAGCTTTTAATATATGTTTAACTTTTTGTGGGTGCTGATTTTTGACCACACTGTCAAACAGGAACTCAACAAGAGAGCACAGGCAGAATATATCACACCCGAACAACCTGTCACAGAAAGATAAGACTCCGGCGGTGGTTCGTCCACCCGGGGGCACTCCGATGATCAAGTCAGTACTCAGTTGTCTCTCAAAGATAGCAAATAGTGCTTAACTCACAAGCCAGAATACAAAAACGTACCTTAGACCCATGAGGGTGCCTTACTTTTATAGCCAGCACTAACCTGATCCCTGTAGAAGTCTAGCTTCAACAGACTTTGGCTCAATGCTCATCCTGGACTCCCAGCCAGATAGAGATAAACTCTCTAAGAGCCTTATTTTTATCCAAACTGAAGTCATCTCCCATTCTAGGACTCTTGTCCTTATCCACTCATCTCGGATTCTGGTATCTCCGCAGATAACCTTGGCTTAGCCGATATCACATCAGCAACATGACCAAGACACGTGGTATCTCGGCTGACATTCCAGTGCCACCTTGGCCATGCATTGTCATTCACAAAATATGTCCCCACAACTACCCCCTAGGTTCTATTACCTCGGCAACCTGAAGTGATGGAACCTATATCGTTTGTTCACATAGTTCGTTGGCAAAGACTTACTCTATCCTTTATGACCGAGATCATTACTCATCGACTGTATATGACCAAGACTCTGCAGTCTACTTTATCAATGATCAAGAATCAAGAACCAAGTTTTTCGAGTTTCTTAACCGAGATTGCTCCTCTAGCCAA
Source organism: Camellia lanceoleosa (assembly GCA_025200525.1). Lineage (NCBI taxonomy): Eukaryota > Viridiplantae > Streptophyta > Magnoliopsida > Ericales > Theaceae > Camellia > Camellia lanceoleosa. The sequence goes on along the minus strand of CM045772.1, from coordinate 115,562,640 downwards.
GGTTTTTACTTCATTAAATCAAGAACTCCAAAAGTTCTATCTGCGCATGAGCTGTCACGCATGGTTTTCTCAACCGTTTTATCCACGTGTCATTTTCTCATTGATTGGTACCTGACACGCGCCATCAGGTCGCGTCACTTCTGCGCACACCACCTAACAAACACGTCATCCAAGGCATATCATTATGGTTTGCCGCCTTTTTCGCGTTATAACAAAACATCTCCCTCTCTCTCCGTCTTTTCACTTTACATTCTCGCATTCTTTTTACGTTTCAGGATTTTCTCTCTCTTAATAAATCCTCTACCTCCATTGCTATTTTCATCGAGTTCTCTGCAACTGTACTCTGTTCATCTCCTTTGGTGAAGTTTTCACCGTTTTGCTCCACTTATTTCTGCCGTCTGACTCTAGTGAACCTCAACCTTGGACCCAACTGGTGAGTTCTTTGTTCTTTTTCAATTTTCAGTTACAATCTTCCATGATTTTGAATACGTTTCCCCCTTTATCATCAGTCTATTTTTTGCTATTGAATCACTTGGGTGTAAAACATGTTTGCTTGCGATTCTGTGTTGTTCAATCTGTCTCTGGTCTATATATATACATACGAACTGCTCACATGCATGATGTTTTAGCAATTTGTCCGATGGAGTAACCCACTGTTCTGGCAACCTCTGTTCTGACACACTGCGCTTTCTTGGCTTTCTCCTGACAACGGGGGGTAAAGAATAGAACACTGGATGTCCGTCAACCAGATCCTCAGATCGATTGAGTCGGCGACCTCGCATCCAAAGTGCTTGGGGAATATCTACTGGGTTGGAAGCAATGGTGCTAAAACTGCCCTAGCAAAAGATAAATAAAGCGAAAAGGAAAAAAATAACCAAATAAATGAACAGCATAACAACTTTAAAATAAATACACAACACACAGTCGGGCATACAACACACGGTTGATAAGCTGAAAACACACTGTTCCCAAATACTGATCACTGTCCCTGAATCACTGTTCCCCAAAGACTGAATCCGATACCCGCAGATAACCGATTCTCAAATACTGACTGATGCCCGCAGGCCTGATGCCCAAACTCATACACTGATACATGCATTCCTGTAGAGACGCACTCTAAAGCACATAACAGATAAGTGAGAGCCAAAACACCCCTATGTTAGGATAGGGTTTCCCTGTCCTATTTTGTCAAGAGCTAGGGTTTCACTACACACGCAGCGGTTTCAAACAACCTATATCGGGTAAGCAACCTGTCCTAGTTTAGAATGGTCACGACGGATTTCGACATGCACTAGGTCGAATGGTCAAAAAGGGTGCCCCGGTAAAACCGGGGTTCGTGTTCCCATACTGGCAGAGCCCATAACCGGTCAGCCTTATGGTCATGCCTTGACAAGACAAGCCTCCGGCAAACTGTTCAGGAATAGTAGATGGCAAACACGGTGTCCTAGGCGCACCAATGCAAATGCAATGCAAAAAAACACACAAATGTAGTCAAAACCAGATATCATGAGTTCGAGTCAAGTTCTCTAAATCCCCAGCAGAGTCGCCAGAAACTGTAACAAGCCCGTGGAGGGACCTCGCTACAGCTCGGACTCGATTTGTTGTCACGGTTCGTAATCTGAACCAAAGAGTCCAAATCCGGCAAATCATTTTGAGAAACAGATTTTTGAAAGAAGTGCTAAACATGGACTGCTTTGCCAGATACAGAGTCGCCACCTAAATATTTTATTTTGGAAAATTTAGGAAACCCTGACTCGTTGCCTAAGGCCACGTGTTCGTCATCACCAAAGTTGCCTCGGCTCGGGAACTTGGGTACGATTGGGGAAGGTCACTTCGTGAGCACCCCCGCTCGCCCGATCAAAGATCGGCCTCTACTAACCATGATATCTAATTTTGAAAACCTTGTGCGTTCTTATTCCGGTTATTAGCCTAGATTACTATGTGATGCGCACAGCATACAAGTATAGACCGAGTTGATTGAATTGGAACAAAACATTTCATGTTTGTTTGTTTGAAAAATGGTTTGATGGTGCTACCCGCAGGTAGGCTTAAAATGCAGATTTTGCCACCCTCAGGTGGGCTTAGAAAAACATGATTTTGCCACTATCTAGTGGGCTTAAAACACACATTTAATGAACTGTTCCAATTCAAATAACCCAACCTTCACCCATAGGCATTCAAGGCAGTTATATCACATAAGCAGTTAACCTCATGGTAAGCATGCTATTCATGGCAGTCACTCACACGCATGCAAGGATGCTAAAGCATAAAAACTCACCGAGTACTCCAAGCCAAAACAAAAACTGATTAGAAATCCATGCATGATCCTAAGTATACAGAAATGCCTAATGCAACACATGCAAAAATGCAACTATAGCAGACTCAGCTATTCTAAACATGGCATATGAGATGCAACAGCTATCAAGTATTCAACTTGGAATTGAAATACGAATGCAATTTGTATGATACGCCGAGCCTGGTGCGTGCAAAACAGATGAATGAATGCAAACATGCTATCATACTGTATGCTAATTGAAACATGCCCTAATCTAACCATCATAAGCGGGTAAATAAACGGGAAGAAAGATGTGGTGTTGGAAGACATACATCACACACACACACACTTATTACAATTATGCCCTCGCGCAGAGGGTCCGAATAAATATACAGTCCCGAATAAAAGAATATTACAGTCCAAATAATACAGTCCAAAATGTGTACAAATTCCTAATTAATTTACAAATTAACTAAGAAAATAATAAACTGGCATGCAAGCCGGGGACTGTCTTGATTCTGACCAATGATGTATGTTTAGGCTGCCTTGCGCGGAAATCCACTAGGATGCCCCAATTAGCCTCTGTTTTGCAATTGTTCTTGGAAAGCGCGCCAAGCCTCGGAAGACTGCTGATTCTTGATTTTGCTGCAACAGAGAGCAGGAAAGGGGCATAGGTATTTTCACAAATGTATGCATGCCTCGATCCTCGTGCCACCAATCACACATCTCGATGCATGATGACCGAGGAGTCAAATTGCACAACTCAATATGGAATGAATGCACATGAAAATACAACTAAGACCTAACTCCATCATGGACAATCCGGAGTGTCGGTGACTGGGGAATAGAGACACGTTCCGTCACTCGGAGTACGAAACGTACCTCGTTTCCCGTGCTCGGGCTAACTCCTATCCCAAACACAATGCAATATGCATGACATGCATGAAATGCAACTAAGATACAACCTAACATGCACAATGCTATGAAATGGCATACACGATGCACGATGCAACATGGCATACACAATGCTCTAATATACAACCTAACATACACAATGCTATGGAATGAAATGGCATACGCAATGCATAATGGACTTACACCAATATGAGTGGACCTCAGCCACACTCACACAAGAGGCCATTAGATGAAAATGAGTCAACTCGAGATGCGTGCACGTGTGCGTGCAAATCGAGGACCGAACCTACGGCACGGAATGCTACTCTAACAAGACATGGCAAAACATGAAAAATGGCATACTAGGGTGCAAATTTCAGAGGCAAAATGAGATGCAAAACAGCCCCGAAACATGGTGAAATGGTACCCAATGCATGGAACGAGTCCCGAAACATGAAATTTGGCGCATGAAATGGCCTATAGCTATGCAATGCATGCATAATTTGAACATAAAGTCTAAATACAGAAGAAAGGCAGCCCCAAAAAAAGTATGTTTACAGTTTAAATCAAAGCCAAACAGTGGGCAAAAATGGGGCAAAACTAGCATGTAAAAACAGCCCTAAAAGCAAGATAATGAAGCAAGTGCAAGCTTCTGCCCCTAAAAAGAAAAGGGGCCTTCTAAAATATTTAAGAGGGGCCAAAAATATGATGTTTTACATTTTATAACAAACCCCAAAAACAGATACAAGTATGCTCAAAATGCTATGCAAAATAAGGGCCAAAATGGAGATAAAGAAGCAACTGATACATGATGGTCCTAAACAGGTAAGGTCCCTTCAACAATGTTGAAGAGGGGTTCAAAAGATGACTTTTTACAGTTAATGGCCGAGCCCAAAACAGCGTACAACTATGCTCAAAATGCAATGCAATATATGGCCTAAAAGAGAGGCTACAACACAAAGTATACAAATGATGCTCCAAATAGGAATGTTCCCTTAATGAAACATGGAGAGAAGGTCAAAAAAAGGCCATTTTCAGTTCAGACCAAAGTCCAAAAACAGAAGCACAGAGGGATAATGAATCATGCAAAAATGGGGCCAAAGGATGGATATAATGGCAAGTGATACATGAAAGCCCTAAATAATGATGAGCCCTTCAACAATGTTGAAGAAGGGCTCAAAATAAACTACTTCACAGTTTATAACATGCCTCAAAACAGTTTACATATAGGCCAAAAACAACATGCAAGAAATGGCATATAAGAGGGATAATGAAGTAAGTACCAAATGGGGGCCTCAAACAGTAAGAGGTCCTTAATGAAAGATGAAATAGAGCTCAAAAAAATTCTACTTTCAGTTATGGCCGGAGCTCAAAAGTATAAGAAAGAAGGGTTAAGAAATAATGCAAAAATGAGCTCAAAATAGGGAAATGATAACTCACCCTTGTAGACCAATCTTTAGCAAATTCTTGGACCAAGTTTGGGTGCTCCTCAGCTCTGGAAGACAGCTCCAAGTGTCTGGAATAGAGGTGGTGGTGTGATGCTAGGTGGTGGTGAAGAAATGGTGTAGGAACTTGGATGTTTTGAGGGTTGGAGTGTAGAGAGGGAGAGAGGCAATGCAAGAGGCTTAAAGGCAAAATTTCTAACCCTTTGCAAGGGGCTGGAGCTGCTGTATATGTAGGCAAAAGGGGAAGAAAAGCGGGGGAAAAAATGGAGGGAAACCACTCCAAGTTTCCCTCCAAAAATTGCCTCCCTAGATGCAGAATCTAGGGGGAAAAAAAAGTGTATTTTTGTAATGTACCTGCAGCAAGGAGCAAGGCCGGCCAAGTATTGAGGTTGTAGGTGGCCAGTCGGCCCTCCCCATGGCCGGCCGGCCAAGGGTCAAAAAGGTCAATGAATATTAGTGGCCGGCCATGCCATATTAGTGGCCTCCCATGTGTCCTCAACACAACCCTGTGGTTGAAAATTGGCAACTGTGAACCAGGAGAGGGAACAACCCACTTTTCAAAGGGGTTCAAAAGGGTCAAATGGAATTACTAGCCGGCCACCACATATTGGTGGCCTCCCAGATGTGTACATCACAAATATGGGGTTTAGGGTTGAGGAAAGTGGCCCTAGGGTGGTCAACATTGGCTTTGAAGTGAGAAAAACGGGCGTCGGAGGGCGATAATGGAATATAACTGGTTGTTGGAACAATTCTTGGCCTCCACTCTTCTACGACCTTCTGGTGATGAAACAAAGGTCCTGCCAAAAATGAAGCAGCCGATGCAAAATGAAGGTTCGGGGGCAGCAGCGATCAGGCCGAAAACCGGCTGTTAGGCAGGAGTGGTGTTCGACCACGAAGTTGGTCTCTCGGACCTGATGTCCCTTAAAGGAGGAAATAAGATGTATGCAAGAAGAACCCAAGCGGAGGTGGTTAGGCGGTCGAACCGAGGCACTGACTGATGGCTCAGCTGGGAAGCAAGACTCGAAATGGACAAAATGGCCTCGACCACGAAATGTAGCCCACGACCACCGAGAGATAGTCTCTGAGACCTCTCCTCCCTTTGGGAAGAAAGCAGAGAAAAAGCAGTCTGGTTCGCAAACCGAGGCAAAACCTGAAAAGCGGAAGTCCGGAGGCAGGGCTCACAGCCGAGACTCTGAAACTTCTGAACGAGCACAATATGCAACATCACCGAGCGCTCAATCGGTGACGTCTGAGTCTTAAGGTCGGTCAAAAATGGGGTGTCTACAGTTGCCCCTCTTTGACAGAACTCGGAAGTCAAGAAGTGATGGGAGTGAATGTCAAAGCCTAGAGACGACCCATTTTTGACAAGGCCGAAGACTTAGATAATCATACAAGATACACAGAGATATGCCCGCAGGCGGCGGGCAAAATGCAAAAATGACACGCACAAAGTCGGATGTAACTTGACGATCATGCAAGTGCAGCAAGCTGTAATGAAGCAAATATTCGCAAACAGATGCAACAGTTTTAAGCAAGAATGCAAAGCAACAACTACATTTCATGCAGTTAGGAATGCGGAGAATTATTCAATTCTCGTCGCGTCTCACCGAGAAGATACGATACTGTAGCGATTAAATGCAGTCGCACCAACTTCAAATGAACCGTACATACAATATTGTGCCTGTAAAAGAGAGAAACTTAACAAGCACAATCATACTAACAACATATATTCAATGCGATTTTGAAAACTCGACACACGCGGTGCCGGCGGGTGAATGCATCGCAATGTGAGAAAAGAACATGCGTGACAATGCAAGCTTAAGCACAGAGGCATGGTAATATCAAGAAAACGTGCATGACAATGCAAGTATGTTCATAAGAATGCAAGTTAGATGCACAATAATGCAGAACAATTGCAAATCAGGACGCGTGTTTATCACAAAACGACGAGCAAGGAAATGTGCGTTTCGGCGAGGGTGACTCGATCGCGGCCTCCGGTTCACCTCCCGTAGGGGTTACAACATGTTCAAAAAGGATACACCTTGATTTTGATGAGTAATGATGAGACACACGTCACAAGTTTGAAGCTGAAATCCCGGCGGAGCGATTTCGTGACAGAACGTGCACTTCTCTTGTACTTTTTCAGGTCCCGGGGACTCCAATCTTCCCTAAAATTTGCAGAGAGCGTAGGACCCACCTAGGGATCACCACCGGCCAGTTTTATTCCCCATTGGAGGCCACCGGCCAGTTTTCAAAAAGAGGATGGCCGGCCAGCCAGAAAAAGTGGCCGGCCGGCCACTTGTCCAAAACAGTGGGCATTTTTGTCTTTTCACCTCCTTTTCTTTAAAACCATTCGGCCAAACATTGTGAGCTCACAACTTCAGCTCCGAAATCACCTCCTCTAGCCTCCCAAACAATTTTTCTCCTCAGATCTTAGCTCTATACGCGTTTTCCAATGCCCCATACAAGTTGTTTTCGCGAAAACTTTCAGTTTCAAGCACTTTGGACCGATTAAATTTTGATTTCGGTGCTTCTTTTCTCATTTTCACCGCTTGAGGTGAGTTTATCTCAACATTTGGAAGATTTTCTTGGGAGTTGACTTTTGTTGACTTTTTCATTTCCCGAGGGTTGACTTTTGTTGACTTTTTTCAATTTTCGCTCATTTTTGCTCATTTTTTGCAGATTTTCTGAAATGGCCGGTCATTCTCCTCATAGTGGAGGTCCTGCGGATGCCGGAGGTGATCCCGATATTATGGCTTTGCCTCCGAGGGTTCGACCCTTCATACCCGAGAGGTATGCCCCACCAGCACATATTCTTCCGCGAGCTGTTTTCCATCACTTCACTGACTTTGATGAGCGAACGCCCAGGGATCTCCTTCTGCGAGAGCCGGAGTATCACTTCTCTCATGAGGCACGAGAGGTATTTACTTCATCTTCACCCTTTCTGCAATATATTATGAATTTTTTGTGCACTCTGTTTACACCCTGAACACACGGTTCAATTATCTGAATTTCTAAACACTCCGCCTATAAATTGATTGTGAACACGCGGCACACACCGGTTGAGAATTGAACACACGGCCCAAGTACTGATTTTCTGAGCACACAGCCCGAACTAGAGGTGAACACACAGCCCCAAACACTGATTTTCTGAACACATAGTTCGTATTGGAGGTGAACACACGGCACACACTGATTGAGAGTTGAACACGCAGCCCAAACACTGATTTTTTGAACACACAACCCAATTTGAAGGTGAGCACATGGCACATACTGATTGAGAGTTGAACATGCAGCCCAAACACTAATGTTCTGAACACACAGCCCAATTTGAAGGTGAACACACGGCACACACTGATTGAAAGTTGAACACGCAGCCCAAACACTAATTTTCTGAACACACAGCCCAATTTGAAGGTGAACACACGGCACACACTGATTGAAAGTTGAACACGCAGCCCAAACACTGATTTTCTGAACACACAGCCCAATTTGAAGGTGAACACACGGCACACACTGATTGAAAGTTGAACACGCAGCCCAAACACTGATTTTCTAAACACACAGCCCAATTGAAGGTGAACACATGGCACACACTAATTGAAAGTTGAACACGCAGCCCAAACACTGATTTTCTGAACACACAGCCCAATTGAAGGTGAACACACGGCACACACTGATTGAGAGTTGAACACGCAGCCCAAACACTGATTTTCCGAACACACAGCCCAATTAAAGGTGAACATACGGCACACACTGATTGAGAGTTGAACACGCAGCCCAAATTGATGCCTAGCACGCGGCTTACGTTTTAAAATCTGAACACGCAGCGCATTCACTTTATTTTGCACGCAGCCCATTAATTTCATTTGCACATAGCTTATTCATTCTATTTGCACATAGCTTATTTTATTTTATGCTGAAGCATGTATTCATTCTGAATGCAGGTGACTTCTCGTGATCTTGAGGATCTGGCTCCACCGTAGCTGAAGATTGTCTGAGCTCCCGGAAAGTGTCCGAGATTTGTTCGATTTGGCAGGGTTTGGGCCTTTTCATCTTGGGCTTTCATTGTCTCGCTAGGAGGGCGATGGCGACTTTAGTGGAAAGGTGGTGGGACACCACCAACTCCTTTCATTTTTCTGCCACGGGGGACTTGACTATGACCCCGCTTGACTTCGCTGTGTTGACTGGTCTCGACATGGGAGGTTGGCCCATCCCTTATGATGAGGACATGGGCTAATAGGAGGCCGCTTGGGTGTATTTGCTGAGGGCTCACCCACTTGTTGATAGAGCTTCGGGCAAAGTCCGATACACTTGGTTCTCTTCCCATTTTCGGAGGGTAGAGATGGAGCCCGGGACTCCTGAGGAGGCAGCACAGTATGCCCGTGGTTTTTTTATGTTCCTCCTCGGGACCACTTTGTTTGCCGACAGAGGGAACACTGTTGGGCTGTATCTGTTGAGTGCCTTGGTGGACCTATCACAGGTCGGACAGAATGACTGGGGTGGCGCCGGCCTGGCTACCCCTTACTGCTACATGAACGCGACCTCCCGAGGACGGGAGGATTCACTTGGTGGTTACTGGAGAGCCTGGGAGGTACTTTCTGCCCTCTTGATTTACATTTCCGCTCTTTATTACTTGTACACTGCACACACGGCGTACTTTACACACTGTATTTTGCCCTTAATACTTTGCATTTACATTTTGCAATGTTTTCTACAGCTGTGGGTCTATGCGTACTTTCCGACATTAGCCCTAGAGACAGTGGTGGAGGGGCTCTTCGTTACCCCGTACTCACTTGCATTTGAGGGCGGCCGGCCAAGACTTTGAGTCTCTCTTTATCTCTGGCATATTTTGACCGGTCTCGGTCGGTGAGGTATTTCAGAACTCTCAGTTCTTTGTGCTTTCATCTGTGATTTGTTTTGTGCTTTCTTGATTTCTGATTGATTGGCTATCCGCAGATTACATGGGAGCCCTGGGCACCTTTTGGTGAGAGTCTCCGATACCAATTTGCTAGAGGGCGGGGTGCCTCGATCTGAGGTTCTATTCGAGGACGGTTGGAGCCTGGTTTACGAGGCGCTTCTTGCGCCAGGTATGGGGCTATACTTCTCAGGACCCTCCCTCAGCACCCCCAGTCGAGATGCGGATTGCTGATAGGCTCTCTTCTCGGGATGTTGTCAATGCTATGCTGGGTACTAATGTTTTGCTTCATCTTGCGGAGGGGGATTATGCTACTTACCGTCACATATACCTGATGCCTCCATTGACGGGAGTCCGTACTCCGGCGATGAGGTCTGCCGATATGTCATCTTCGAGCCAAGCCCATTTCGGCAGACGCTCCTTCCTCCGACAAAGGTGGTACATTCGGGTAGCGGATTTATTCCCCCGATTCCTCCCACTTATCATCATCCTGGATGGCGGATATCTTGGTGGTGATGGGGTGGCAATATGGGACTACCGCTCCGATTAGATCGATAGAGCCTCGATGCAGCCATCGCTTCGTCGAGACCCGATTCTGCCGGTATGTTTCTGACTTTGATTCATCACTCAAATATTTGAACATTCATTCCTTTACTGATACTTTTGCCTTTGTATCTACAGCCCACTGTTGAGTACATGGATCAGGTGCTCGAGATGGTAGCCTCTCTTAAGGGGATGGTCCTGCGGAGGGAGGCGCAGTTGTCCATCATGGGCTTCCAGGTACCCTTTAGTTTTCTAGCATTGTGTCTTCTGATGACATACTGATCTTGAACATTTTACTGCATTAATAGGCTACTTGTGTAGAGCACATCTGACACATACCACACTTACCCACTGTATTTACATGTACCCACTTCATGTATTTCTCTTGTATCTGCCTCTGATGTACATGTTTTAGCTGATGTATTCAAACTGCATTCTTCATTTTCAGATGCCTCCAGTATATGCTCAGCCATAGGCCAGGCCACCTGGGCCTTCTCGGGGAGGTGGACCATCTGAGTCTTTTCGAGGAGCTGGGCCATCTGGGCCTTTTTGGGCCATCGGGCCTTCTCGAGGTGGGCCATCAGGCCTTTTAGGAGCTCAAGGAGAGGATTGTCTCATGGACCTTGAGGCATATATTATAGGCGGGCCGATGAGGATGAGGAGGAGGATGTTGCGGATCATCGGTCGAGACGTCTGGCAGAGAGAGGACTCGGTCTTGGCTCAGGAGTGGAGGCGAAATGTGAGGGATCTTGAGGATGGCGGCTCGATTCAGACGGTGATGGGGATCTGAGGCTATTCTGCGAAGAGGGTGAAAAGGGCCTCTTATTCCGCTCTCGAGAGCATTGATCTTTGCGTTCCTGTTTTATTTACCTTTTTGCTAGTAGTTGTAGCACATTGTATATTATTAGGTAGTTTTATATTTTTGTAAAACTTGTGCCCTTTGTTTGCAAAGTAAAGCATGATGGAATGAAACGGCTTTCGAAAAAGGTGTTGTATGTTTAAACTCTTAGCATCATATAGCATCGTTTTGCACCATAATGAGATTGAATGAAAATGTGCATTGTGCATTTGCTCAGTCAGGTAATGAATCGACGCAATAACTTAATTTACTAAGATACAACAAAATCTTAGCAAGTTTACAACTCGATAAGCAAAATACGACAATGGTGACAACTTAATAAACAAAACTTAAAGAGTAACAATTCAAAACACGAAATACGACTGCTCGACAAAACTTACAACTCGATAAGCAAAACAACTCGATAATCAAAACAACAACTCAATAAGCAAAACAACTTGACAAAGTGTACTTCGGACGATCTGGGCAACGGAACGCATCCGAAATAGAGGGAAATGGAGGCCTTCGACATACCCGATGCACGGAAATGCTTGAAACTTCCTCCCGGAGGGTAAAACAAGACTGAAGGAACACAGCAGAGCATGGCCGGCCACTTTTGGGGCGTGCCACTTTATAGGTGAGGGAGAAATGTGGCGGCCCGGCTAGAAAAGGTGGCCGTAGGCCATATCTGGCAAACATCAATTTTTCGACACGTGTCCCCCTGAATAGTGTTTTCTCCTCTTTAAAAGCTCCAACTTTGGGACTCATTCATTTCATCACTCTTTTGCACAAAAAATGGAGGCATTTCTCGCAGAAAATCTCACATCTTGGATCTCTTCTTTGGATGACTCGAAAAAGTTGAACTTTCGGGGTTTCGACTTGAATGCACTATTCACCCTGAGTCATACTCCACTGTACCTCCCTTTTCTCCATGCCGCAGCAAGATTTTGGAACCCCGTGACGCACGTCTTTAGCTTTGGCGGGCAAGAGGTATGTCTAACTTTTGAAGATTTTCAAGTTTTGATGGAGTCTGGACGTTCGGAAGAGATCTTGCCTCAGTTCCGCTTTGGCCACGCCCAAGCTTTAGGGCGAATGTGTGGACTTACAGCGCATGATGCTCGATTTCTGATTTGTAATGGGGAACTAGATATCCTTGGTTTGATCCATCACTTTTCTGGTGCTGGTGACCGCGGTGACCATCATTGGCAAGGTTTCCGACAACATGTGCTCTGCTTGTGCATGCTATTTCACTTCCTGCTTGCCCCGGGCCCGGGTGGACCCAGTATCCATTTGATTGAAGTCGCTCAGGGCTTGAAGGAAGGGAAGAGCTGTATTGCTATGGCATTGGCCGAGACATTGATGGGCTTGGACGCTTTCCAACGTCAGGAGACGACCAGATTTGCAAGGAGTCCACTACTACTGCAGGTAATGTTTCCCACCCAATCTCACATTTGTATTTGCTCACATCACTCGGTCCTCAGGCTCGGTTTTTCTCACAAAACCCTTATCTCACTGTTTTCTCATCGCACATCTCTCTATTCTTTATTCTCTCATTTTTCATCCCTCCCCAAGTATGGTTAATAGACAAACTGCAGGTTGTGGACTCTTGCCCTGCCTACTCAGCCCGCAGCTACTTCTTTCGGCAACGCCTGGCTGATGCGCTTGATGAGGGATGGTGGTTCAACTGGATGTGCAATTTGTCTGCTGACCGCATTGCTTGGCACTGCCCTTGGCTCAACCTTCCGGCAATGAGTTATAGCATGTCTCGGCAGACTGGGGTCCAGTTGATTGGTCTGACTCACTGCGTGTTCTATTTCCCGTTCCGGTTCCAGCGCCAGTTTGGCCATGATCAAACTTGCCCGCCAGAGGGGATTGAATACCTAAGTTGCTTTTACGGTCGGCGCCTGACTTGCACGATATGCCACATGGAGAACTAGAAACTCGGCTGTACCCACTTTCAGTTGCACTTTGTCTGACGAGTGCTAGGATTGGCTTAATGAAGAGGCACAGATTGGGCCTAGCTTGGCGACAGAAGCTTCGACTAGCTCTGGGAGGGGGCACAGGGACACCTGACTTGACTATGCCCCGGATTTATTGCTTTATCAGTATTTTCAAGTTTTCTTTATGAGTGTAGTAAAAAGCAACTCCAATTGTATGCAAGAGCAAGAGAACTCTGTTTTGAAATCAATGAAATTGAAAGTTGTGGTACTGAAATTTTTTCGCTTTGGTCCAAAAATGGTCTTAGTTGTAAAAGATTAATTTGAACAAAGTCAACTTTTATTAAAACTTTTCAAAACTATTTTCGATATGGATCAGAACTGGACACGCCTGAAATCTATCACTGAGATGCACAACCCCGGATCCTAGCAATCGGAAAGTTGCCCCTAGTCTGAATAAGTATTCTGTGACGCGGTGTGGCAGCGGAAGAGTTTGCCCTAGTCTGAATTAGTATCGACGCGTGGCAAATGTAAAAGTTGCCCTAGTGCCTAATCTGAATAACCTTAGAAGATCGCGATGAATGCTGATGGATAAAGATGATTGAGATGATCAAAATGGACAAAGTTGATCGGGAAAAAGTTTATGGCTGAACTTCAAGGAGAAGTTGCTTACGTATCCCAAAGATGGGAATCAAGCCTTACGGAGTTCAGGCTCAGGTTCACTCGGGTATTTTTACTCTCCTTTCGCGCTCTAACTTTTACAAGGCCACCCTTTTGCAGGTTTTCAACCTTGCGAGCTCAGTTTTTATGATTTCAAATTTTCTGTGCTCTGAGTTTTGCCTAGGTCGCCCTTTCGAGTTTTCGGCCTAGCGAGCCTTTCAGGGGTAATATTTCTTCAACTTGTCCATATTGATCGGTTGTGAGAACTCCAAGCCATCTAGATCCATCAGAAACACAGCTCCACCTGACCAGATTGACTTGATAATGTAGGGACCAGTCCAATTGGGTCTGAACTTGCCCCTTGGGTCGTGGATGGGAGCTCGGTTGTCTTTGAGCACCAAAATCTCCTTCTCTTAAATTCCTAGACTTAACTTTCTTGTTAAAAGCCCGGGCAATTCTGCGTTGGTAACCTTGGACATGGTACAGTGCTTTCAGCTTTCTTTCATCGAAGAGCATGAGTTCCTCAAATCTGCTCTGCTGCCAATCCGCTTCGGCTATCTGATACTCAGCCAATACTCGTAATGACGGAACCTCAATCTCAATAGGTAGAACAGCCTCCATCCCATAAACCAATAAGTACGGAGTCGCCCTAGTAGAAGTTCTGATTGAAGTCCGGTAGCCTGAAGCGAGCAGCTTATCTGGCGATCTGGTAGGTTTCCACCATCTTCTGTAGTATGTGCTTGATATTCTTGTTGGCGGCCTCAACCGCTCCATTGGTCTGCGGCCGATTGGTAGACGACTTATGAAAAGCCACATTGTATTTCTCCAACAAATCAATCACCTCCTTCTTGAAATGGGAACCATTGTCTGAAATTATTTCATTTGGGACCCCGTAGCGACAGATGATGTTGTTTCTGATAAATTTTGCGACGTGCGAAGCCTTCAACACCACATAAGATTGGGCCTCAACCCACTTTGTGAAATAATCTATCGCTACCAAGATAAACTCATGCCCATTCGACCCCTTCGACGTGACAGCTCCGATTACGTCAATTCCCCAGACTGAAAATGGCCATAGCGAAGTCATGTTGTACAGCTTTGACGGTGGAATGTTCATGCGATTTGCATGAATCTGACATTTGTGGCATCGCCGGACGAAACCAATACAATCTTCCTCCATGATGGACCAGTAATAACCCTATCTGAGAATCTTCCGTGCCAACATTACCCCATTCATGTGTGCACCACATTCTCCCCTGTGGATGGCTTCCATCAGACGCTTTGACTCGTCGGCATCAACGCACAGTTTATGCATTCCCAGATGACCCATTTTATACAGTTTACCCCCGCAGATGATGAACTGAACTGTCATTCTCCTGATTGCCCTTTTGTCTTTGGCATTTACCCCTGGCGAGTATGCTTCTTTCTTCAAGAAGTTCCAGATGTCGTAATACTAGGGGTTTTCGTCCTGAACTTCATCTATAGTGGCAATCGACTCGTAGGCAGGTGCAAATTTCTGGTCGATGATGACTGGACGCATCCGGACTCCACACAGGATGTCTATCATAGAAGATAGAGTTGCTAAAGAATCTGCGAACCTGTTGTTCTCTCTTAGTAGATGAGTAAAACTTAGCTTCTCAAACCGAGGAATCAGCAAGTCCAAGGTCTGGTGATACATCATCATCTCTTCCTCTTTCACTTTCCAGTCTCCTTTAGCTTGAGACACAACAAGGTTCGAGTCCCCAATGACGTCCAACCGTCTTGCCCCTAGTTCCAGGGTTGCTTCTAGACCAGCAATGCACGCCTCGTATTCTGCTTCGTTGTTCGAGACTTTGAATCGGAGTTTGAAGGCTAGAAGGATACGGGAATTGTCGGGTGCTATCAGCAACACCCCTATCTCATACCCGTATTGATTTGACGCTCTGTCAAAGTACATCGTCCAAGTTTCGTCGTCGATGTGTAAAATGGCTTCATCTGCGAATAAATACTCGGCTGCTTCACCCCCTTCTGTTGGATGGTCGGCTAAGAACTCTGCCACTGCTCTTCCTTTGACCGACTTGCGCGTTACATACTTTAGATCAAATTCGGAGAGCAACAGTAACCAACGAGCTAGCCTACCTGTAAGTGCTGGTTTCTCGAAAAGATATTTGATGGGATCAAGTCATGAAACAAACATTACAGAGTGAGCTAACAGGTAGTGCCACAGCTTCCTGGTAGTCCATACCAAAGCTAAGCAAGCCTTTACCAGTGGAGTGTAGTGGGTTTCGTACTCCAGCATCTTCTTGCTGAGATAGTAGATGGCTCTCTCCACCTTGTCTTCTGATTCTTGTGCAAGCATGCAGTCCATTGTAGTTTCAGTTACTGACAGATACAAAATCAACGGTTTCCCAGTTACGGCGGTAACAATAACAGGCGGAGTTCTGTAAATATTCTTTAATCTGTTCAAATGCAACTTGACATCAGCCGTCCCATTGGAACTTCTTTCCTTTCTTGAGGAGGCCAAAAAGTGGTTCACAAGTCAAGGTTAATTTTGAGATAAACCGTCTTATGAATTGCACTTTACCCAAAAAGCCTCACACCTCCTTTTCAGTCCTTGGTGGTGGCATTTCTAAGATGGCCTTGATTTTGGAAGGGTCGACCTCGATGCCCCTTTGTGTAATCAAAAACCCTAGCATTTTCCCACTGTAACACCGCATGTACATTTCTGAGGGTTTAGCCGCAACCGGAATTCCTTGATCCTTTGAAAAAACTTGTGCAAGGCGGTGTAGTGGCCCTCTCTTTCCTTGGATTTGACAATCATGTCGTCCACGTACACCTCAACCTCTTTGTGGATCATGTTGTG
The DNA here is from genome assembly GCA_025200525.1 of Camellia lanceoleosa. Lineage (NCBI taxonomy): Eukaryota > Viridiplantae > Streptophyta > Magnoliopsida > Ericales > Theaceae > Camellia > Camellia lanceoleosa. The sequence goes on along the minus strand of CM045772.1, from coordinate 115,546,288 downwards.
TAATATCGTGGTTGCGGCTTGTTGATAAGTAGCTCCAGCGTTCTTCAACCCAAATGGTATAACTCTATAGCAGTATGTCCCTCACGGGGTGGTGAATGCAGTCTTCTCCCGATCTTCTGGCGCCATCACTATCTGGTTGTAGCCTGAGAAGCCACCCATGAATGAGAGCAAAGCATGCCCTGCTGTGAAATCCACCAACTCATTGATGTGCGGTAGGGGAAAGTCGTCCTTTGGACTAGCTCTGTTCAAATCCCTAAAATCCACACATACTCGGATCCTGCCATCTTTCTTCGGCACCGGAACAATGTTGGCCAACCAAGTCGGGTATTCTGATACCAGCAGAAAGCCTGCGTCGATTTGCTTGGTGACCTCTTCCTTAATCTTGAGAGCCCAGTCCGGGCAGACCCTCTTGAGTTTCTATTTGACAGGTCGGGCTTCGGGGTCAAGGGGGATCCGATGCTGTACAATCTCAGGATCGATTCCAGGCATGTGTTCGTAGGACCACGCGAAAACATCTTTGAAATCTTTTAATAAAGCGACTAAGCGCTCGCGTTCCTCTGAAGACAACGTGGACCCGATCTGGACCAGCCGCGGGTCCTCCTCAGTACCAATATTCACGGTAGTGATTTCATCCATTAAAGGTTTGACAAATCTCTCTTGCTCTTGCTCAATTAAACATTGCAAAACAGGAAGAACTTCATCCTCGTCGTTTTCATCAAAGTTTTGAAAGTCTGAATTAATGCAATAAATCAAGGGCACAGAAAAATACTCAGAAATCACAGTTACTTGATTCTCATTAGACACATCCAAATCGTCCGATTCATTTACAACAGACTCAAATAAAAAGGAAAAAGACGACCTAGACAGGACTGTGGTATCCGGGTTATCATCGGGATTACGATTCAGACTTCGGTCGGTGGAACTGATTAGACTCATAAGACTTCGGTGGAATCGATTCGACTCACTACCTAACCCGTCTTCTTTGGACAAAAATCCCTCATCGTATTGCCAAGTGAGAGAGGGTGCGATAGATGCATCCAAGATAGTCATTTGGTAGGCCCATGGCCGTTTCATCCCCAATCATGGAAACCGAGAAGTTATCCCCCAAGCACTTACGGTCGATCGGAGGATCAGAAAGTAGACATGCCAGTGCTACCCCCATTTCAAATTCTATGCCCTCAGGATCCACGGCCTTACACAACTCAAACTCAGCTGATGGGTCTATCTGCTCTGTGGCAACGTCATCCCCGGATAGTTGCAGGTCGAAGAAGATCTCAAAACCTAGCATGTGCTTCTTCTCTGCGTTTAGCCACGGCTCTGGGAAACCGCAAAATGAAAAGTCCTCCCCCTCCCGGACAAAGCGTTCATTCAGGGTACCCTGAATGGGCCTATGCATTAACTCAAAAGGCTTCCCCGCCTGCTTTGCTCTGGCTCTTCCGGCCATTTCTTTCCCCTTCCTCACCCAGTCCTCTTTGGTGGGCAGATAACCTAAGCCAAAGGTATGAGGGTTGTGTGGCACTTCGGCCAATGCTGCAACGCCTTTCCGGCCGCTTCTTCCAAATCCCATCCCAGGGATGTGTTGTAGTTTGTTCATGAGGTAGGCGGATTGAGCACTAACGTACACTCCTTCATTCACAGCTATGATATTCTGCACCACTCTAGCCTCAGCCAAAGTGAACCCCGATAAGAACACATCTTCTGTGCCATGCTCGATTTCCAAGACTGGTGTGGACACCTCTGGCGACAGATGGATTGATGAATTCCCGAAAACAATAACCACCCTCTTCCCGTGAGGGTACTTCAACATCTGATGTAGAGTGGAAGAGACTGCCTTCACTTGGTGCAACCACGGCCGCCCCAAGAGTAGATTGAAGGTTGCGGGAACGTCCAAGACATGAAATTCAATGTTGTGTTGTCCTGGACCAACCTGAGTCTGAATTTTGACAGTCCCCATCACTTCCCTGCTAGTATTATCATATGCTCTGATCACCTGAGTAGTCGGCACGAAGTCCGCGGGCTTCAACCCGATTGCATCTGTTGTTACAGGTGGCGGACATTGATGGCGGACCGGTATCAACAAGTACCACCGGTATCCACTTGTCTCTACACTCCACGGAAACATAGAGGTTTGTTATGATTTGTGCCCTCGGCGATAGTTCTTTAATCGAAAAGGTTAATCTTAGGGAACCTCCTCCGAAAAGACCGATGACCAATTTGCTACGGTGTAGTATCTATAGAGAGTTTGGCCTTGTCCATAGCGAATGGGGAATGACTGTCTGTGTACTTCATGACGCCATAAGCGATCCCAGATGGAGATGTCTGCTTGTATCTTTTTCAATTGCTTGAGCACAGCTTCTTCTTCAATCTGTTTCTCCTTCTGTTTCTCAGCTTCTTTGTCTTTCCCAGACGCCTCAGGTTGGTCTAAGTGCTGGGGCTTGAAGTACCGCCCACTTCTTGTCATATGAGTGACCTCGTCAATATACCAGGTATCATCTGGTTGGTTACTTCCCCAATCCTCATCTGTGTGGGCAAGACATAAGTCATCGTCTTCCCACCACATTCCGTCGGCAGCCGATAAACACCTGTCCGGCTCCGGTATGCTCGTACCCGCAGCACCTTCAGTCCTCATGCCCGCAGCATTTTCTATTCCCGTGCACACAGCACTCTCGACCCCCACATGGGCCTTAGCTTTACTGATTCTTTCGGAATCCTCAAATCTTTGTTGTTCCAACTACATCAGTACAGCTGGTGGTTTAATACTCCCTGCATTTACAATCCCCAAGTTTTGAGCAAAATTCTTAGTGCCGGTGCTCTCCAGCGGTGTATTCTGACTCTCGGCCCTTCCGGCCACCACTGATACTCTCGCCCCTGTCGGGCCCTGTTCTGGTTGATATTCTACAATGTCTGGTTGATCATCTAACCATCCGGCAACTTATGCCGACTCCTCATATTCAAACCAGTTGATTGCGGCATCTCCTGATTCTTGGTCACTGAAGAACTGAAGGTTGGTAAAGTCCTCTCCCACAGCTGTTAGATCATCTGTTCCCCTTTCAAATCTGTCCCCCTGAATCACACATAATTTTGCTCTTTCTGGCAGCCCTACACTCAGCTCAGACTGGCCCACTGACTAGATGTACTCACTCGGATCATAAGCTCCTTCAGCAAGATTCCCAGACTGTTCAATCTCAGACTCAGCAACTCCCCTTTCTTCTGAAATCTGCCATGTCCCATCTTCGGTGGTCACCACCATTGGCTCAGATTGGGTTGTGGAGATGTCCATCATGCACAAGTCAGTGCAGACATGAAGGATCACCTCCGGCTTAGGTAGGTGTGATGGGGTGATATAGATACTAGGATCGTAAGACACGACCCCAGTTTGGATGAAGTTGATTCTATTGGGAGGAGGGGCTTGGTTATGTGGTAGGAGAGGATTTGTCGTGATGTTGGGTTTTTCGGGAGGCGCGATCACCTGCTTGTCAATAAGATCCTGGATCTCATGACGCAATCTGAAACAACGGTCGGTGTCATGACCGTGCTGTTGGTGATACGCACAGTATTTTGCCGGGTCATGAAAAGGAGGGAGTGGATTTGGTAGCGGCCTCGGCTCTAGGGGCGTCAAATGCTTCTTCCTGATTAATACCCCCAAAGCTTTGGACAGGGGCATATATAGGGCCGTGAAGGTTCTTTGGCCTCTGGGTTGATATTTGGTGTTTTGGGTATTGCTTCCAGATGCGCCAGAGAAAGGCGTGGCTATCATGGGTCTTGGGGGAGGGGGAGTGGTGGTGACCGTGCTTACCTTTGAAGCTCGTGCGATTCTTGATGCCACTTTCGAACTGCGTTATTCTGATTGAAAGTCCTTCTGGGTTGCTCCCTATCTTGGTCGATCAAACCTTGTTTTATGGCATCTTCGATCTGTACCCCCATCTCGTGTAAATCTGAGAAGGTGGAAAACGGGAGTACAATCATCTTCTGCATCAATTTCGGTTGGAGATTGCGTACAATCATCTTGATTTGATCTTTGTCTGTAGGCCTCAAAGTCATCATTGATGCCTTTGCCCTCCAACGAGTTACGAAGTCTGAGAAAGTCTCATTGGGTTCCTGCCTCGTCGTTTCGAGATCACGAGTTGTAATCTCAATCTGGGTATTGTACGAGTACTGTGCAACAAAGGCCTCAGCCATCTTATCCCAACTTCTTTTGACCTCGTCTTCCAACTTCGCGTACCAGATGGCGGCCACACCCGACAAAGTTCGGCCAAACAGAGAAAGCTTTTGTGGTCGGGTTAGGCCTATTGGCCGCAGAATGTCTGAGAATAGCCGAAAATGAACCATGGGGTCCCCGGATCCGTTGAAGCGGTCAATTTGTGGCATCTTGAACCTATCGGGCAATGTCACGGCTACGTCGGTGTATCCGTCCTCGATGTCCGGAATGGCCTTTACCCCTTGTGATTTCTTGAAAAGCTTCTCAAGCTAGCTCAGGTTTAGGGCTGTATGGTCCATTTCGAACTCAAAGGGAGAGTCCGGGTGGTTGTGTGTATGGGTCTTGGACAGTTGAGGCGGCAGCGGGGGCGGAGCTAGCCCCGTTGCAAGATTTGTGTCCTCTTGGATATTCTGGACATTTGGCATGGTATTCTGGGTGTTTGGTAGAGCATTCTGGACAGTAGGTGCCTGCTCGGGTAATGGGGGCCCTGGTGGAGGAGGAACCTGAAGTGAAGCAGATCCCGCATTCTGCTGTTGCAGTCTAGTGATTAGCTTGGCGTGCTGGGCCATGATTGCAGCTTGTTGCTTGGAGAACTCTACTTGGCGGCAGCGTCCTCTTGCATCTGTCTCATGCTCTCCTGCATTTGGCGCATTAGGGCTTCTACCCCTGACGTATTTTGCTGATCCATCTGACTGACCGGTAGATTTATCTCGATAGCAACAGTTGGGACCTCAATCCTACTATCCTCCGATGGAGTAACCCACTATTCTGGCAACCTCTGTTCTGACACACTGCGCTTCCTTGGCTTTCTCCTGACAACAGGGGGTAAAGAATAGAACACTGGATGTCCGTCAACCAGATCCTCAGATCGATTGAGTCGGCGACCTCGCATCCAAAGTGCTTGGGGAATATCTACTGGATTGGAAGCAATGGTGCTAAAACTGCCCTAGCAAAAGATAAATAAAGCGAAAAGGAAATAAATAACCAAATAAATGAACAGCATGACAGCTTTAAAATAAATACACAACACACAGTCGGGCATACAACACACGGTTGATAAGCTGAAAACACACTGTTCCCAAATCGATCAACGTCACTGAATCATCACTGTTCCCCAAAGACTGAACCTGATACTCGCAGATAACAGATTCTCAAATACTGACTGATGCCCGCAGGCCTGATGTCCAAACTCATACACTGATACATGTATTCCTGTAGAGACGCACTCTAAAGCACATAACAGATAAGTGAGAGCCAAAACACCCCTATGTGGGGGTAGGGTTTCCCTATCCTATTTTGTCAGGAACTAGGGTTTCACTACGCACGCAGCGATTTCAAACAACCTATATCGGGTAAGCAACTTGTCCTAGTTTGGAATGGTCACTACGGATTTCGATATGCACTAGGTCGAATGGTCAAAAGGGTGCCCCGGTAAAACCGAGGTTTGTGTTCTACATCTTGGCAGAGCTCAGAATCGTCGACCTTATGGTCATGCCTTGACAAGACAAGCCTCTGGCAAACTGTTCAGGAATAACATATGGCAAACACGGTGTCCTAGGCGCACCAATGCAAATGCAATGCAAAGAAACACACAAATGTAGTCAAAACCAGATATCATGAGTTCGAGTCAAGTTCTCTAAATCCCCAGCAGAGTCGCCAGAAACTGTAACAAGCCCGCGGGGGGACCTCGCTACAGCTCGGACTCGATTTGTTGTCACGGTTAGTAATCTGAACTAAAGAGTCCAAATCCGGCAAATCATTTTGAGAAACAGATTTTTGAAAGAAGTGCCAAACATGGACTGCTTTGCCAGATACAGAGTCGCCACCTAAATATTTTATTTTGGGAAATTTAGGAAACCCTGACTCGTTGCTTAAGGCCACGTGTCCGTCATCACCAAAGTTGCCTCGGCTCGAGAACTTGGGTACAATTGGGGAAGGTCACTTCGTGAGCACCCCCACTCGCCCGATCAAAGATCGGCCTCTACTAACCATGATATCTAATTTTGAAAACCTTGTGCATTCTTATTTCGGTTATTAGCCTAGGTTACTATGTGATGCGCACAGCATACAAGTATAAACCGAGTCGCTTGGATTGGAACAAAACATTTCATGTTTGTTTGTTTGAAAAATGGTTTGATGGTGCTACCCGCAGGTAAGCTTAAAATGCAAATTTTGCCACCCTCAGGTGGGCTTAGAAAAACATGATTTTGCCACTATCTAGTGGGCTTAAAACACACATTTAATGAACTGTTCCAATTCAAATAACCCAACCTTCACCCACAGGCATTCAAGGCAGTTATATCACATAAGTAGTTAACCTCATGGTAAGCATGCTATTCATGGCAGTCACTCACACGCATGCAAGGATGCTAAAGCATAAAAACTCACCGAGTACTCCAAGCCAAAACAAAAACTGATTAGAAATCCATGCATGATCCTAAGTATACAGAAATGCCTAATGCAACACATGCAAAAATGCAACTATAGCAGACTCAGCTATTCTAAACATGGCATATGAGATGCAACAGCTATCAAGTATTCAACTTGGAATTGAAATACGAATGCAATTTGTATGATACGCCGAGCCTGGTGCGTGCAAAACAGATGAGTGAATGCAAACATGCTATCATACTGTATGCTAATTGAAACATGCCCTAATCTAACCATCATAAGCGGGTAAATAAAAGGGAAGAAAGATGTGGGGTTGGAAGACATACATCACACACACACACACTTATTACAATTATGCCCTCGCGCAGAGGGTCCGAATAAATATACAGTCCCGAATAAAAGAATATTACAGTCCAAATAATACAGTCCAAAATGTGTACAAATTCCTAATTAATTTACAAATTAACTAAGAAAATAATAAACTGGCATGCAAGCCGGGGACTGTCTTGATTCTGACCAATGATGTATGTTTAGGCTGCCTTGCGCGGAAATCCACTAGGATGTCCCAATTAGCCTCTGTTTTGCAATTGTTCTTGGAAAGCGCGCCAAGCCTCGGAAGAGGCTAGCGATTCTTGATTTTCTTTTGCAGAGAAGCGAGGAAAGGGGCATAGGTATTTTCACAAATGTATGCATGCCTCGATCCTCGTGCCACCAATCACGCATCTCGATGCATGATGACCGAGGAGTCAAATTGCACAACTCAATATGGAATGAATGCACATGAAAATACAACTAAGACCTAACTCCATCATGGACAATCCGGAGTGTCGGTGACTGGGGAATAGAGACACGTTCCGTCACTCGGAGTACGAAACGTACCTCGTTTCCCGTGCTCGGGCTAACTCCTATCCCAAACACAATGCAATATGCATGACATGCATGAAATGCAACTAAGATACAACCTAACATGCACAATGCTATGAAATGGCATACACGATGCACTAGGGGTGAGCATGGTCCGAATTAGACCGGATTGGGATAAAACCAGGACCAATCCGTTATCTACGATTCCTGAAAAATTGGAACCAATCCAATCCGTTTAAATCATGGAACCAATCCGAACCAATCCATTTAAATACGGATTGGATCGATTTAGGACCACGGATTTACATAATTAAATAACAAAAATATATATATATATATAACACTTTAATTTCATAAAAAAATAAACATAGCGCTATATTAGTTCCACAATAGCAACATGTTTTTCTATAATAACGACATATTGTTCTAGAATTTAAACAACTAGAAGAAAACTAGTTTCGCCATAAGTATTTAGACCATTACAAATTAAAACTAAAAACTAACAAACAAAAGAATAAAAGAAAATATTATACAGTTTTAGGTTTGAGTTTAGATTTTATATAAAATAAGAGAAGATACTATGAGGGAGGATGTATAATAAAAATATAGACTATTTGTATACAGTCCGGATCGGTTCCAATCCGAAACCGTGGGGTTCAATCCGGAACCAATTCGTGGACTACGGATTTTTAATTCTTCAATCCGGAATTGAACCGCGGATTCAAAAAACCAATCCAAACCTATCGGATTGGACTGGACTGGATCGGATCACGGATTTCACGGATTCCTTGCTCAGCCCTACGATGCACGATGCAACATGGCATACACAATGCTCTAATATACAACCTAGCATACACAATGCTATGGAATGAAATGGCATACGCAATGCATAATGGACTTACACCAATATGAGTGGACCTCAGCCACACTCACACAAGAGGCCATTAGATGAAAATGAGTCAACTCGAGATGCGTGCAGCGCATAAACCGAGAACCGAACCTCTGACGCGGAATGCCACTCTAACAAGGCATGGCAAAACATGAAAAATGGCATACTAGCATGCAAATTTCAGAGGCAAAATGAGATGCAAAACAGCCCCAAAACATGGTGAAATGGTACCCAATGCATGGAACGAGTCCCGAAACATGAAATTTGGCGCATGAAATGGCCTATAGCTATGCAATGCATGCATAATTTGAACATAAAGTGTAAATACAGAAGCAAGGAAGCCCCAAAAAAAGCATGTTTACAGTTTAAATCAAAGCCAAACAGTGGGCACAAATGGGGCAAAACTAGCATGTAAAAACAGCCCTAAAGGCAAGATAATGAAGCAAGTGCAAGCTGCTGCCCCTAAACAGAAAAGGGACCTTCTACAATATTGAAGAGGGACCAAAAATATGATGTTTTACAGTTTGTAACAAACCCAAAAAACAGATACAAGTATGCTCAAAATGCTATGCAAAATAAGGGCCAAAATGGAGATAAAGAAGCAACTGATACATTCTGGTCCTAAAAAGGTAAGGTCCCTTCAACAATGTTTAAGAGGGGCCCAAAATATGACTTTTTACAGTTAATGGCCGAGCCCAAAACAGTGTAAAACTATGCTCAAAATGCAATGCAAGATATGGCCTAAAAGAGAGGCTACAACACAAAGTATACAAATGATGCTCCAAACAGCAATGTTCCCTTAATGAAACATGGAGAGGAGGTCAAAACAAGGCCATTTTCAGTTCGGACCAAAGTCAAAAAATAGAAGCACAGAGGGCTAATGAATCATGCAAAAATGGGGCCAAATGATGGATATAATGGCAAGTGATACATGGAGGCCCTAAACAGTGATGAGCCCTTCAACAATGTTGAAGAAGGGCTCAAATAAGCTACTTCACAGTTTATAACATGCCTCAAAACAGTTTACATATATGCCAAAAACAACATGCAAGGAAATGGCATATAAGAGGGATAATGAAGTAAGTATCAAATGGGGGCCTCAAACAGTGAAAGGCCCTTAATGAAAGATGAAATAGAGCTCAAAAAAATTCCACTTTCAGTTATGGCTGGAGCTCAAAAGTATAAGCAAGAAGGGTTAAGAAATAATGCAAAAATGAGCTCAAAAGAGGGAAATGGTAACTCACCCTTGTAGACCAATCTTTAGCAACTTCTTGGACCAAGTTTGGGTGCTCCTCAGCTCTGGAAGACAGCTCCAAGTGGCTGGAATGGAGGTGGTGGTGTGATGCTAGGTGGTGGTGAAGAAATGGTGTAGGAACTTGGATGTTTTGAGAGTTGGAATGTAGAGAGGGAGAGAGGCAATGCAAGAGGCATAAAGGCAAAATTTCTAACCCTTTGCAAGGGGCTGGAGCTGCTATATATGTAGGCAAAAGGGAAAGAAAATAGGGGGAAAAAAAGGGAGGGAAACCACTCCAAGTTTCCCTCCAAAAATTGCCCCCCCGGATGCAGAATCTAGGGGGAAAAAAAAGTGTATTTTTGTAATGTACCTGCAGCAAGGAGCAAGGCCGGCCAGGTATTGAGGTTGCAGGTAGCTGGCCGGCCCTCCCCATGGCCGGCCAGCCAAGGGTCAAAAAGGTCAATGAATATTAGTGGCCGGCCATGCCATATTAGTGGCCTCCCATGTGTCCTCAACACAACCCTGTGGTTGAAAATTGGCAACTGTGAACCAAGAGAGAGAACAACCCACTTTTCAAAGGGGTTCAAAAGGGTCAAATGGAATTACTAGCCGGCCACCACATATTGGTGGCCTCCCAGATGTGTACATCACAAATATGGGGTTTAGGGTTGAGGAAAGTGGCTCTAGAGTGGTCAACATTGGCTTTGAAGTGAGAAAAACGGGCGTCAGAGGGCGATAATGGAATATAACTGGTTGCTAGAACAATTACTGGCCTCCCACCCTTCTACGTCCTTCCTGGTGATGAAACAGAGGTCCCTGCCAAAAATGAACGAAAACCGATGCAAAATGAAGGTTCGGAGGCCGAAACGCGCAGTCCGAGGCCCCGAAAATCTACTGTTAGGCACCGGGAGTGGTGTTCGACCACGAAGTTGGTCTCTCGGACCACAGTGTCCCTTAAAAGGGAGGAAATAAGATGTATGACAAGAACCGGGCAAACGGAGGTGGTTAGACGGTACCGAACCGAGGCACACGGCCTGATGGCTCCGAAAATCGGGAACCGGGCTCTGAAATGGGCAAAATGGTCTACGACCACGAAATGTAGCCCACGGCCACTGAGAGATAGTCTACGAGACCTCTCCCTCCCTTTGGGAAGAGAAACAGAGAAAACCGAGTCTAGTTCGCAAACCGAGGCAAGGCACAGAAAAGCCCGGAAGTCCGGAGACAAGGCTCACGGCCAAGACTCTGAAACTTCTGAACGAGCACAATATGCAACATCACCGAGCGCTCAATTGATGACGTCTGAGTCTTAAGGTCGGTCAAAAATGGGGTGTCTACACGTGCTAATTTCCAAACTTGCCGACGCTGAAAAGAGCGCCCCTTCTGCCGATAAATGTCCAGTCGAGGTCCCATCATCCGATGCCCCACCGGCCAAAAAGCCGAGATCCGACCACCCAAAAGGCACCAGCTATTCCCGCACCATGACCTGGGCGCCCGAGGTTATGGTCAACGATAGACCCCTTACTGCCGGTGACAGCACGACAAATCTTGAAGTCGGCGCAGCCCTGTCAACAGCTGTTCTTCTACCAGAAGACATGAACCGCATGGTCGAGTTACATAAGTATGAGAACTTTGCTTTCATGATGCAACACTCGGTTTTGGTAATCCTCTTATACTTATTCCTTTACAGTTCTTTCTATACTTCGTAAAATCTCACTAATCTATTTTACTTCTTGCAGGCTATTCAGCATGCTCACTCATATGCTGTCAAAACCGAGATGATGAGGAAGGAGTTGGCAAGAAAGACCAAGGAAGCAACCAAACTCCTATCCTCACTCAATAAAGCTGAGGCCAACAATCGAGCTCTAATGGACCAGGCTAAGGATGCCAAAGCTACTCAGAGTTGGCCGGGAAAAAAGTCAAAATAGCCAATGACGAAGTCAAGGCCGCAAGAGCTGACCTCAAAGCAGCCAAGGCCAAGGCAGCTAACATAGAGGCCAAGCTTCAAAAGGCCCTTGCTTCTAAGGAGGCCGAGGTAAATGCGGCTGATGAAAAAGCTTTTGAAGAGGGACAGGTCACCGTCCGTGATCAATACAAATAGCAAGTCAATTTGGCTTGCAACCGAGGTTATTACCTCGGTTGGACGGCGGCTCTCAACAACGCTGTGCCGATGCACTCCAACCTCCGAGACATCAATCAGCTTCAAGTGTCTTTCTCTCCAGAGCCTAAGGACTCTGGTGATGAAGCCGACAAAGATGATGCCGAGGATGGTGAAGCCGATAAAATGGAGGAAAAGACTGCCACTGATCCCAAGTCTCTCACCCTCAACGAGCAAATAGACTTAACTCAAGATGAGGAGGATGACTTGGTCTCCAAGGGCGTCTCTTCTAATCCAACCACCTCTAAGGCTGAGGTTCAATGCGTCGAAAGGAGTCTGGATCAGACTTTGCAAGAAATAGACGCCGAGATAACGGCCGAAAAGAATGCAATATCGTCATCCGAGGTTAACAAATCACAGATCAGTCCTAGTACTTAGGATATGTCATCTTTTCCTTGTACTGTTTCTTCTTTCAGTTGTATTTTGTTTTGTCTGAACAATGTTTAGCTTCATATTTGGCCGATGTGCCCCTTTTGTAATTTGAACAAGTAATCTTTTTTTGAATGCAAGTTTCCTCCTTTCTTCTAAGTGTTTGAATGTCATCTTTTCTTTTATGTATGTTTATCAGTTTCATACTTAGAATAATTTTGCATGTCTTCAAAGTATACCTTTAACTGTATAATCTCCTCGGAGTAAAGTACCTCGGATATATCTTCTGATTGTCCATCTTGGCCTTGGCTTGACACTTAAAAATATTGTGAAATATTTTTACAAGTGTTGTTTCTTTACACTTGCCACTTCACTCTCACTTACTGTCTTCTATCAAGACTTCTGTCTTCTATCCTTCCCAAGTTTGGTAACTTGGTCATATCGGCGAGTATGTATATTGGGTACTTTTTTCAATATTACATCGGCTTAATTTCAACTTGTAAATTTTTCTGAAATTTCAATAAGTGTTAAGCCAATTCTTAACGTGTAAATGTTTCCAAAAAATTTCAACAAGTCCAAAGCACTTCAAAGCTTTAAGCTCATTTATCATTCTCCAGCTCTCTGCCCCCTAATGTGAACCTAAGTTTCATTTATATTCACATTAAACACATATAGTCTTTCGCCAAAGTCAGATTCAAACAAAGACTAACCGAGGTTCTCAACCTTAGTTTCTCTATTAATGCACTTAGTTCCATTCCAAATTTAATCCTGCCGACATGGCAAGTCTAGTTTTAATTCAACTTATTTCAACTCTATTATATGTAAGTATAATTCAACTCTGCCATATAATAAGTCTAAGTTATTCGTTATGTTTCAATTAGAAACATCTCTAACTTAGTTCAACTCTATTATATACAAGTATAATTCAACTCTGCAATATAATAAGTCTAAGTTATTCATCATGTTTCAATTAGAAACATTGCTAAAGGACTGGTCAGTCCTATCACACAAATTTCAAATTCTTAAAAAATCGGGCTAAAAAATTTTATTACTACTTCGGCTAAGAAAATTATGACATAAATTTCGAAAAACAAAAAAGTCTAATAATAGAAAAACTTTAAGTTGCAAGTGTTCTAGGGTCTTGGCAATTCTTTGCTTTCACTGTCCTCAAGCCAATATGCCCCATTGCGGGCAACCGAGATGATTCTATAAGGCCCCTCCCAGTTTAGGCCTAGCTTGCCCTCCCTAAGGTCCTTCTTGTAGCCGACCACTTTCTTTAGTACCAGGTCCCCAACTTTGAACTCTCTTGGGTTGACCTTTCTATTATAAGTCCTAGTAAGTTGTTGCTGGTATGCCCCCAGTTGAATTGTTGCTCTCTCAATTTTCTATTCAAATAGGTCTAGATCTCGAGTCAGGAATGCCTCGTTAGTTCCATTCTCTACTCCTTAGGTTCTTTTCCCGGGGATGCCGATTTTGTAATAACCCTCACCACTGATTACCGATTAATTACCGATTATTGCTAAACTGAGACTGATTGAGATGAATAATTGAATCCACTGAAATACTGAACTGACTGAATGAAATCTGGAACTGAATTGATTGAGTATATTAGTTAAATTGCAATTCTATATGTTTGATTGCCAAATTATCTGTTCATGTTTTATGCTTTAAACTGCAAATTGAAGGCCTTATCGGTGGCCGAATCCGAAATTAATTGATGTTTTATAATCATTAGATTTTATATGATTTTATGGTGTATTTATCTGAAATGTGCTATGGTATGATTGAATTAGATTAAAATAAGTAAATTGGCAAGAGATTAACTTATTTACCATAATGCCATTGAGTGGCCCACTACTTGGATCATCTTTGAGCCTCATTACACTCATACATACACATTTCATTAGCTCATTCCTTAGACTTAACCGACCAAGAGAGGGAGAGGGAGAGAAATTGAGTTCTATCTTGTGAATTGCTTAGAAATTGAAGAAATTGTAGAAGAGATTGCATATTTGAGCTCCCTTCTTGAACTACAAGACTTAAGGTAGATTCATTGTCTTCTTGTTTATGTTTTGAGTTGATTCTTGCATGGTTTAGAGCAAAGTTGAAGTCTACAGCCAATTTATGGCTCAAATTGTTGTGTTGAAGCTTAATTGTTGTATGCTTGTATATATATTGAAGTCTTGAGGTTGTAGTTCATAATTCCTCACATGCATGTCCATGTTTTGAGAGTAGACCATGATTTCATCATGTTTTGAAAAGAATTTGCTCATTAGAGCATGTTTTGGGGCTTGGAAATTGTTTATAGTTCATACGTGTTCGTTTGAGATCATGTTCTTGAAATTGGTTTGAATTTGAGTTCAATTGAACTACCCTTGGGCTTTGATTTTACAAATTGAGCTTTGAATCATGTTATTCTATGTATTTACAAGTGTTTTCCCAAAAATGGGCCCAAAGGAATTGATTTTGATTCATTGGAACTTGATTTGAGCTTGGAAGTTCAAATCTGGAATTTCCAGATTTTGGACTCCCGCTCGAGCGGGGAAAGTGGCGCTCGAGCGGGAAATTCGTGCTCCCAGTACTTTGCACTGTTTTGAAGTCCGCTCGAGCGGAATAATTGGCGCTCGAGCGGGACCTTGTGTCTTACGCTTGAGCGGGTGTCGAGCGCCCATCGAGTGTGATTTTTGAGCATCTAGTACTTTTGACTGTTTTGCAGTCCATTCAAGCATGGGACGTGACGCTCGAGCGAGAACCGTTGTCTGCATGTCCACTCGAGCGGAGTAACCTATGCTCGAGCGGGACCCCTGTTTTCTGAAAATTCTGAAATTATTTTCTGAATGCATCTTTGCATCATCATCCCATCCTAGGCATTCTTAGGCCTAGTTTAAGGCATCTTGATGAGAATATAGATGTAGAATACACCGAGGCAATTAGGGATTAAGTTATCATCTCTCCCAACTGTGTAGCTTAGTGTGTGTTCGTTCTATAAACTGTATAGGGTTGGCATCGGGAGACGCGCTCTAGCCTAATGTAACCCAGAACTCTGTGAGTAACAACTGTGTAAAGATATGTTCAAAATGATTATCTTCTGAACAATCGAACTGTACTGTTTTTTGAACTGATACTGTTAATTGAATGAATGTATGTCCTATATTCTGAACTGTATTGTGGCATCCTTAGCAACTCTTTATTTCTTTATTCTTTATTCTGAGATCTCTGTCGGTTCCCTTGTTGGAACCACTACTGTTTACTGATTGATGGCCATCATTTACTGTTCGGTCTTTTAAGACCTACTGTTTACTGTACTGCTATGCTAATGGATGTACCACATATGACTGTTATGACTGAATGACTGTTATACTGAATCAATGAACTGTTTTTATTACTGTAAGAACATTCATTCTTAACCTCTTTACGCATTATTTTTAGCTCACTGTTTATATATATATGTAGGTGTTTAGGCACAAGACCGGAGCTAAGAGCGTGGGTTAGGCTCCCCTTTTTGTCAAGCCAACTACTATGCCTCACTGCGAGGTTCCAAGCCTGCCAAGCTATGGCTTAGGGATGTTTTAGTCCCCTGTCTGTCTCTGTATCTGTTTTGTTTACTGTGTACTATATAGACTGTTACTACTATTTAATAGGGATTAGGTCCCTGAACTGAATGATTGTATATATGTACATACTGTTTTGTCACTGACTGTATATATATATGAAAAGTTTTTTTGCATACGGATTGTCACAGCTCATTGGACATTGTCTATTTACTGTTTTGGCTTCCGCCATGCCCTTGTACTCTGTATTACTATCTTACTGTTAAGTAGGCCTTCGGTAATCTCGGATTACTGGCCGGTTACGGTACTAAACCCATAGGAGCGGGGTTGGGTCGTGACAGATTTTCAGTGGAATAACTACTTCTGTGCCATAAGCCATGGAAAATGGTGATTCCCCAATTGATCTTCTCAACGTAGTTCGGTATGTCCAGAGTACATTGGGCAACTCTTCCACCTATTTTCCCTTTGCTGCTTCCAGCCTTCTTTTGATCCCATCCAAGATAGTTTTGTTGGATGCTTCTACCTGACCATTACTCTGAGGGAAACTTGGAATGGAGTAATAGTTCTTGATTTTGTACTTTGCACAGAAGCTTCTGATTAGCTTACTGTCAAATTGTGTACCATTGTTTGCTATTATTGCCCTTGGGATCCCAAACTTGGTGATGACGTTCTTCCATATGAAGTTCTTCACATCAGTGTCCCGAATCTTCGCAAGGGGTTCAGCTTCTACCCACTTTGTGAAATAGTCAGTTACTACCAACAGGAACTTCCTTTGTCTAGTTGCTTGGGGTAGTTGTCCAACAAGATCCATGCCCCACTGGGCAAATGGCCATGGGCTGGACACTGGGTTCAAATCTGGTGCTGGTTGATGTATCAAAGGCGCAAACCTTTGACACTTCTCACACTTTCTGACATAGGCTTCAGCATCCTTCTGCATGTAGGGCCACCAGTACCCCTGAGTAATGGCCCTATGAGCAAGTGATATGCCCCAGCGTAGCTGCCACATACTCCTTCATGTATTTCATACAAGAAGTCTTCAATCTGGGAGGGGTGCACACACCTCAAAAGGGGGCCAGTAAAGGACCTTCTGTAGAGATATCCTTACGCTGTTAGGCTAAACCTTGCTGACTTCAATCTAGTCTTGTGCGTCTCTTTGCGGTCATCTGCCAGCTTCTTATCTCTAAGGAACATTATTATTGCATCCATCCAACTTGGGCCCATCTCCACACACATTATTTCAAACTCTGTGATCAGTGGTTCCACACTTGGGCCTGACAAATAATCAACCATTATTATCCTTGCCTCTCCTGATTTTATTGCACTAGCCAGGTTAGCTATGGCATCGACATGGCTGTTGTCATCGCTACTAACCTGCTGTAGTTGGTAATCCTGAAACAAGGCTAGCAGTCTAACAACCTCTTTGACATAGGCTATCATTCTTTTATCTCGGGCTGTATACTCGCCTGTTGTCTGGTTCACAATAAGTTGGGAGTCGCAGAAGACCACCACTTTATCGGCTTCCATTGCTGCTGCCAACTTCAATCATGCGATCAATGCTTCATATTCTGCTGCATTGTTTGAGGCCTTAAACCCCAGTCGGATAGATTGTTCTAACATCTGCCCATCTGACGATACTAACACTACTCCTGCCCCCGCTCCTTGACGGTTTGAACTCCCATCCACAAACAAGCGGAAGGAGTTGCCAATGTAGATATCGCAAGGCTTGAGTTTTTCTTCTTTCCTCTGATTTGCTATGGGGTTTTTCATTCCTAACTGGGTCTCTTCTTGTTTCCCTAGACATCCTAGGCCGCGGCTCACTAGAGCCCGACGTGGGATGGCACCTGGTGTGAACTCGGCCACAAAGTCGGCCAAAACCTGGCCTTTGATTGTTGTTCTGGGTTTGAACTCTAAATCATATTGGCCCAATACCACTACCCATCTGGCCACCCTGCCTGTTAAATTTCCTTACTATAGCAGGGACCTCAAGGGGTGCTCAGTCAATACCACAATCTTGTGGACTTGGAAATAATGGTTCAACTTCTTGGAGGCCATCATTAAGGCCAATGTTAATTTCTCCAAGGGTAAATGCCTGGTCTCTGCGCCCGCTAGGGTTTTGCTCACATAGTATACTGCCCTTTGTTCTCTCTTCTCTTCTCTAATTACCACTGCGCTCACTGCATGTTCTGAAACCGCCAAGTATAAGAACAGTTCCTCTCCAGGTACTAGATTTGAGAGAACTGGAGCTGTGGTCAGGTATCTTTTCAAGTCGGCCAAGGCGACTTCACATTCCTCTATCCACAAGAAGTTTGTGGCCTTTTTCAACAGACTGAAAATTGGTTTACACTTATCCGAACTTCTGCTTATGAATCTATTCAAGATTGTGGCCCTTCCAATCAACATCTGCACTTGTTTTGCTGACTCTGGGCTTTTCAGATCCAAGATGGCCTTGAATCTAGGCTTGCCTCAATACTCCTTCTGGTAACCAAGTACGTCAAGAACTTACCAGACCCGACACCAAATGCATATTTTGAAACATTGAGTCGAAGCCGATATGTTTTTAGGATGTCAAAGATTACCTTCAAGTCAGGTAGATAATCCTCAAGTTCCTTGGTCTTCACGACCATGTCGTCGATGTATACTTCCACCGTTTTTGCCAATCTGATGTCTGAACATCTTGGTCACTAACCTCTAGTATGTTGTTTCTGTATTTTTCAACCCGAAAGGCATCACTCTATAGCAATACAGCCCTTTTGGGGTAATAAATGCAGTCTTCTTTTCATCAGGGAATACATTGTTATCTGATGGTACCCCCTATAAGCTTTTAAGAAGCTCATCCTTCCATGTCCTGAAGTGGCATCCACTAATTGATCGATCTTGGGGAGTGGGAAATTGTCTTTGGGACAAGCCTTTTTCAGGCTAGTAAAGTCCATGCAAACCCTCCACTTTCCATTCTTCTTTTTCACAACCACAGTATTGGACAACCAGTTAGGGTAGTTTACCTCTCGGACAGCTCTGGCTTCTAATAATTTGTCCACTTCCTCCTCTACTACCTCCACATGAACCAACGTCAGCCTCCTCACTCGCTGAATGACGGGTTTTACTGACCTGTCTATGTTCAATCTGTGGCATGTAACCTCGGGGTCAATGCCAGGCATCTCATATGGCGCCCAAGCAAATACCTCTATGTTCGCTCGCAAGAAAGCTTCTAACTCCTTTTCTTCTTTCTCGGCCAAGCCTAAGCCAAGGAGGAAGAAGCGCTTTTCATCCCCTTGCTAGACCAAAATTTTCTTTAAGGCTTCCTCGCTTTTGTCGGCCAGCTCTTTGCCGACATCATCCAAGACCTCTATGTCCTCGTCCTCAATCTTTACTGTATCTGCCTCTCGTACATTGTAGATGGATTTCATTGCTGCCATGGAGCAATTCTTTGCTTGCACCTGATCCCCTCTGACCTTCTTAATTCCATGCTCTGTTGGGAACCGCAACAGTTGGTGTAGTGTTAAGGGAACAACCCTCATTGCGTGCAACCATGGCCTTCCCAAGATAACATTGTAAGGGGAGGGGGTGTCAATTACTGTGAACTTTGTGCTTACCTTGTTGGTGTCTGCCTGCACCTCCAAACTTATTGCTTCCAGAGGCCATGTCGGCGTTCCATTGAACCAGACCGTTGGACTATTGGACTGCTCCAGATCATCTTAGTGAAAGCCGAGCTCCTTGTAACATCTGACATACATAATGTCACAAGAGATGCATTGGTCAATTAGAATACGCATTACCTGGAATTCTCCAATCTTGAGGGATATCACCAGAGTATCATTGTGTGGATACTACACCATGTCTAGGCCGGTTTCAGTAAAGGACACCATTGGTCCCTGGTACTCATCTGCTATTGGCCTCTTTTGTTAGACCTGATACACATGCTGTAAGTGCTTTACCCTCTGAGTCTCTCCACGTACCTCGTTCTCATTGACCTTCAAGTAAATCACATTGATCACTCGAGGTCCGTTTGCTTGCGATTGCGGTGTAGGTGGAGGCGGTACTACCAATCCCTGAGGCAACCTTGCTTGCTCTTCCCTTGTTCTGGCCTTATCTACCAGGTCCCTTAAGCGACCTTGTCTTACCAGATCTTCCAGATGTGTCTTTAGGGCTCTGCACTCCTGAGTCAGGTGCCCATCCTCATTGTGGTAGGCACAGTGCTTCCGCAGGCATCTTCTCATAAATTCGCCAGGGATCTTCTCTGGTGCTCTATAGTAAGGCTGATTCTTGATCCTTTCCAAGACTTTGTACACTAGGATTCGGAACACTGTGGTGACTGCCTGTGCAGCCCTTAGTCCTGTTTCTTGTCTATTAAAATTTGTATTACCTCGGCCTTGCTTCGGCGAGCTGTTCCTTTTCTTGTTTTGACATTTGTCTGGGCGTGTCTTCCTTTGCTCTCTCATATTTCTCGATTCTGGCTATAAGTTCCTCTATACTTTTTTACAGCGCCTTTGCCAGTGACTTTCGAAGCAGGTAGTCATCATTTAGACCGTTCTTAAAAGATACAACTGCTAACTCTTGGTTGCACCCTAGTATTCGATTGAACACCTCATAGTACCTTTTGACATAAGCCCTGAGGCTTTCATCCTCGCTAATTCTCAAAGCCATCAAGGAGTCTACCCTTAACGGCTGCAATTTGTTTGTAACGAACTTGGCCACAAACATCTCGGCCAGGCCTTCCCAGCTTTTCACAATTCCTTTCGACAACTTGTGAAACCAATCTGATGCGATTTTCCCAAAGGATTAGGGAAACACCTTACAGAGCAACAGCTCGTTCCCCATATACAGTGCCATTGAGTTCAAATATAAGCCGATGTGAAAATTAGGATCGGATTTATCATCGTATATTTGGAATCTCGGCATGTAGAACCTTTTCAAGGCTTTAAACTTATCCAATTCTACTGAGAACGGCATTCTCGACTTGACCGAAGATGTTACCTTGGCATCTTGTCGCTTCCTCTAGAGGTAATCCCTAAAATCCTCCTTAGTCCGTCCAGAAGCTCGGCTGTCAATAAATTTCAGCCTTTTTGGTGCGCTGTTCCTGGTGTCGTTATGAGTCCTCTTGGACCTCCCTTCATTCATCGTGTCAAAACAAAGCTCATTCCCTTGAACATGCCGATGTTCCTTGACGTAGGTTTCTTTGGCACAATATGTCTTCTAAGACTCTCCCCTCATCGATTCTCCTTGCCCGACCTCCCGTGAAGGCCGATGTGAATGTTTTTTTGCCCTGTCATGCTGAGGGACTGCAGGAGTTGCTTTATGTCCCCCTTTCTAGACATCGTTCTTGGCCGCTGGAATCGATGTGTCCTCCAATGGAAACAGTGGTTGCATGACGTTGTTCTGCATCATGAAGTTGACGACCGATTATAGGTCTACCAACTTGTTTGTCGTTCCCTTTATCTCACCGTCCCTCCTTGCGCATCTATCTTTTCATACTTTGAGTTCGCTTTCGTTGTAGTACCCGCCTTGACATGCTTTCTTCGGTGCTTCTCCTTCTTGGCCGACATCTTTTTCTCCGGGATTCTTATCCCGAGGTTCTTCATTACAGTTGTCCTCCTCAATGTTAAAATCGGCGTTTTTACCACTCCCACTAGGGATGTCGCCCCTAATCTTTTCTTTCTGTTCGTCGTTGGCTATTTATTCTCCTTACAATTCCCACAGATGGCACCAAATTGTGGATGCTGATTTCTGACCACACTATCAAACAAGAACTCAGCAAGAGAGCACAGGCAGAATAGATCACGCCCGAACAAACTGTCACAGAAAGATAAGACTCCAGCGGTGGTTCGTCCACCCGGGGGCACTCCGACGATCAAGTCAATACTTAGTTATCTCTCATAGATAGCAAATAGTGCTTAACTCACAAGCCAGAATACAAAAAGCGTACCTTAGACCTACGAGGGTGCCTTACTTTAATAGCCAGCACTAATCTGATCCCTGTAGAAGCCTAGCTTCAATGGACTCTGGCTCAATGCTCATCCTGGACTCCCAACCATATAGAGATAAACTCCCTAAGAGCCTTATCTTTATCCAGACTGAGGTTTTCTCCCATTCTAGGACTCTTGTCCCTTATCCGCTCATCTTAGATTCCGGTATCTCCGCAGATAACCTCGGCTTAGCCGAGATCACCTCAGCAACATGACCAAGACACCTGACATCTCGGCTGACACTCCGGTGCCACCTTGGCCACTTGATGTCATTCACAAAATATGTCCCCACACTTTTAAAGGAAAATATGAGGAAACAATTAGACAGCTTAAAGAACTAGAAGATAACCTATGGACTTTTACTAGTTTTATAAAAGAAATGCTTATAGGATACGACCCTTCTAGAAGAAATGATTATACTCAAAGCATAGCATTAATCGAGTTAGATCAGATAACATTAGGAAGTTGGAAATATGTTTGTACCCTTTAGCAAATAATATTTAGCCATAGCAGCCAGAACTGGAAAAAGTTTTGATGAAAAAATAGAAAATAAATATTTTAAGAAATTATCCGGAGAATTAAGAAGAGAGATAGAAAATAAATAGTCAATTTATTATGCAAACTTACTAGCAATAATAGCATCAGGAGAAGTAAACATAAGAGGAGCTTTAGGAATAGGACCTAGAATAGTTTGTACATTCCACAGGCTTAGAAAAAAATGTATAGAAGTCAAAATACAGAAAGATTTGAAAAAAAACAAAACTATGATTTCTGTAACAACATAATATATACTCCTCAGCAATATGAAGATAAATATAATAGGAAAAAATACAAAAATTATGGAAAATATAAAAAGGAAAAGTATTAGGAGAAAAATTATAGGAAATCATGGAAAAAACAAAAATTCATCAGAAAAAGTAGAACTTTTAATAGAATAAATTATAAACGACTACCTAAGGAAGAAAAAGATAAAAGAAAACAAAGATATGTTAGGAAACCTAGTAGTAAAAAATGCAATTGCTTTATATATGGATAACCCAATCATTTTGCAAAAAACTGCCCAAAAAGACAGAGGCCTAATATTAATAAACAGATAGAAAGACTACATATTATAGAAGATTTAGAAGAAGTATAGTCAATATAAACAGTAATGACTCAAAAGTTTATAGCATAGTCAGTGATTATGGATACCAAATAGAAGCCATAAGTTCAGATAGTGATTCAGAAAATGAAACAGATATGGACAACTTAACCAAGAAATAGGAATACCCCATTCCCATGATAATTTCTTTATGATGGAATGCAATGCAGATACTAATCAGCTTAATTTCAAGATAGGACTAGGATTTGATACCACTAGCTGCAGTTATTGTAATTGGTTTCCTGCTAAATGTAAGAGAGCTCAATGTTTATTATGTAGTATAATCTATTGTATAGTTTGTCTAGAAAAATTAAATATGACACACAAGATAACATTAGAAAGTAATTGTGATAACCATGTTCAGTATTATGCTAATTGATCTTTATTATGAATATGATTATGTGTTTGATATGATTTTGAGTACCATTTATATGAATATATGTGGTTTTGAATTTCTATCTGTTCACCGTAGGAAAATCTGTTTGACTTTCTGCTTTGGAATTTAAATTGAAGGCCCTATCGGCTACAGAAACCGAAATTGACTATGCCATTGTGATTGGCGTAATTTTTAGAGCCTACGGTGAAATTTAATTGAAAATTGATTCGGATCAAATTAAATAGATTAAATTGATGCTATAGTGCTTAATTAATTAGTATTAATAAGTGTAATTAAGGGAGTTTGTATAAAAAGGGGCCATTATACACTTATATTCATTCATTTAAGGCTCAAATCAGATTTTATACCTTAGGGAGAGAGTGAGGCCGGCTTAGAGAGAGAGAAGGAGCTCAAATTGAAGGTTTGATCAAGAGGCTTGAGAATCTTGAAGATGCACTCAAAATTTAACTAGAATTTGTGAAGATTAAAGCTCCTAGGTGAGTAAATTCATGAGTTTGAGCTTGTGATTTTGTAAATTCAAGATTAAATGGTGATCAAGAACATGAATTGAATTGATTATGATGAAAATGAGTTGGTTTTGATAAATTGGAAGTCAATATACACATGCATGTAGGAAATTACCATGAATTTGTATGTTTGAGCTAGAAAGACATGATCCATGTTAAATCTTTGATTGAAATTCATGCTTTTGATCATCTCTTCATCATTTAAATTGAGAATGAGAGCTATATCTCACATGCATGTACAATTCATAAAAGTATGAGTTTTGAATACATGAAATTGTTATGTTGGAAATAAGTTTGGTGTAATTTGGGACATGCATGTGGTTAATTCATGAAATTGAGCTTCATAATGTGATGAATTTGGTGTTATATCATGTTAGTAATTGTATATGTGAAGTTTGAGTCATAATATGCAAGATATGTTGATTTGAATGCTAGTGTGGAACTCAAAATGGTTGTTGGAAAACCCATAATTTGGCATGTCCGCTCGAGCGGGGAAAGCGCCGCTCGAGCGTAAAATACAAGCTCCCAGAAGTTTTGCAAACATTAGTGTCCGCTCGAACGGAGATATTCATGCTCGAGTAGGGAGCCATGTAACGAGACTTTCCACTCGAGCGTCCGAATTCATACTCGAGCGTAAAAATGAAGCAACTAGTACTTTTGCAGACCATGAGAATCCGCTTGAGCAGCGGAACCCACGCTCAAACGGGGACCCCTATTTCAGAAATTTTGTAAAAGTGTTATGTGTTTCATTTTCCATTCTCTTTCACTTCTAAGTACTCTTAGGCATGCATTAAGCATTATGAATGGATTAAAAGAATAAGAAAGAAGCCTAAAATGGATGTATGAATTAAGAACAGACTGAATTGATTGTGACCCATATGTGTTATGTAATGTATGGGGTCGAGCTCCAGGGTGAATCCACCGGCAGATCACTGTAAGTAATATCTTAATAAAGATATTTGAAGCATGTTATTTGTCCAATTGCTTACTTTTATATAAGTCTTATAAGTTTGTTACATTGAATTGGAGACAAATATCCGTATGACACGAATGAATGGGCCGGAGGCCGTATGACACGAATGAATGGACCAGGGGCCGTATGACACGAATGAATAAGCCAGAGGCCGTATGACACGAATAAATGGGCCAGAATGAATGGGCCAGAGGCTGTATGACACGAATGAATGAGCCAGAGGCCATATGACACGAATGAATGGGCTAGAGGCCGTATGACATGAATGAATAGGCCTGAAGCCGTATGACATAAATGAATGGGCCAGAGGTCGTATGACATGAATGAATGGGCCAGAGGCCGTATGACAGGAATGAATGAGCCAGAGATCGTATGACACGAATGAATGGGCCAGAGGCCGTATGACACGAATGAATGGGCCAGAGGCCGTATGACACGAATGAATGGGCCAGAAGCCGTATGACATGAATGAATATAGTCTAACACGAATGATAGTCTGACATATGAATGATTGAGCCAAAGGCTGTCTGACATGAATGATAGTTTGGTACGAATGAGTGGGCCGAAGGCCGTCAGATTTGAACGATTGGACCAAAGGCCGTCGGATACGAACGATTGGGCCAATAGGCCGTCAGATACGAATGATTGGGCCAAAAGGCCGTTAGACATGAATGGATGGGCCAAAGGCCGTTAGGCATGAATGGATGGGCCAAAGACCATCGGGTATGAGTTAGTTGGGCCCGAGGCCGTTTGATACGTCTAGAATTTTAGTCGATTGATACATTAAATAGAAACATGAATTGGGCCCAAGGCCGTCTGATGTAATTGTTTCAAAGATTATTCATGTATCTTCCTTATTTGATATTATTCATTGGGTTTTCGCTCACGCTCATTCATGTCTATGTAGGTGAGCCAAAGGATGTCCAAACCCAGCCTCGGTGAAATATGTGAGAAACAGTCAAGGTTTTGGATAGTCAGCCCAAACGTCTCACGCACGAGACTTGTCTTCGCCTCTTTTGCTCTTTTGTTATGGTTTTGTTATATTGGCAAAAACAATGGATTACTTTTGTATATAAAATTTGGGTTCGACCGACTTAGACTTAATGATCCCATACATACAGCACTTTGTGTTATTACCTATTTTGACGTGAGTTATTAACATGTATGTATGTGGATTGTCATGATGTGTCATGTAAGCACAGCTCTATGGACAAAAATTTTAAATTTGCTTCCATTTGACCCCTTTAATCTGATGAGGTATGTCTTGTTTGGTTTGAGGCCATAGGTAATCCCTTGATTACTAGCCGGTTATGTCCTTAACCCATACAGGCGGGTTCGGATCATGACAGTAACGATGAGATATGAGAATATCACAGTATAGAAAACAAAGAATTACACTTAACTATTAGAGAATTAGAGATACAAGTAAGAGAACTTAAACTACAAATACGTAAGACAGAAACTAAGGCTAATTTTGACATAAAATATTTAGAACCAGAAAATAAACAGCTTAAACAGTAGATAGAACAATTTCATACTAAATATCCCTTAAAAGATAAACTTGTTGAAGAACATATGAACTCTTTAGAATTAGTCAACCTAGTTGATTCTCAACCCTTTAGTCAATATTCCCAAGCACAATCCGACAACACATATTTACCATTTAATTACCCTGTTATACCTATGCCAAATTTAGTTGAGATCTCTTGTGTAATCAAATTTGCAGAAAAAACTCTTAGCATAGATGCCATGATAGATACAGGAGCCAGTAAATCATATATTGAACAACACATAGTTCCACCAAGATGGAGTACAACTTTAACAACTCTAGCCTTAGTCAGTATAGCTAATGACACTAAACAGACATATATACATTGTATCGATGGAGTACAAATTAGTTTTCATCATATAAACTCTCAAACTCAACATATAGAGTGGTTCCCTTTACCTCAAGTTTGGATTGGGAATACTCGATAAAACCATCCCTTTATATTAGACCTTAATTTCATACTATAAGGCGGCATGTATATCAGCCATAGCAGCATCAATTTCTTCGAACGAACAGTACATGCACCCACAGCATATATCATTATCTTTTTAATTCTTGGGGTAATATTTGATAAATAAATTAAAAGCAATTGTAAATCAATAATATGCAAGTGAAATGTGATCTCATGCAAGTGTGAATTGTGCATGACAGTTCTCACTTTCATCACTTTACACCATATTAATTTATAATTATTTTTCTCATTTTCTCGTATATATCTAGATTATTATTATTATTATTTTTAACTTTTCCTTATCTTGTTAATAAAATACATATATATGTATATATAATGATAAAAAAAAATTTAAAAAAACTTCAAATGAAATGACCAGCCTCGATTTTTGATCTATAATTAAATGGGCACTATATTAATTAAACTGTGATGATTTTTTTTATCGATAATGCTACATAATTCAAATTTTGTAGTTTAAAAGTGGTTTAAATGGCCAAAACGACGTCGTTTTGAATACAGAACAATATAAAAATGGCCAAAACGATATCGTTTTGGCCATTTGAGCCACTTTTAAATTACAAAATTTAAGTTACGAGATATTTTTTTTTTTTTTTAATGAATTGGCTTAAATTGTAATGATTATTTGTGGTTAAAGTCAATTGTGACGTTCTGACAATACTCCTAAATGGAAAAAATAGGCCTACGAGCTGGGCCTAACTTAGCCCAAATTTACCCCAAGTATTTTCAATTTCAAATTAATATCTGTAGGTTTGACTAATCACCATATTAACAACCAATTTATATATATAAATCAATATATATCATATACAGAAGCATATAAAAACAAGTTGCTTAAGTCCACAATCATCATTGTTTTGTTGCATAAATAATCAAGTTATGACTATCTGACTTTCTGCGATACAAAGAAAAATATGACTTCTCTTATACGAAAAATTATGACTATATCTAGACTATTCACAAATAGCTTAAATTATATTATTAACTAACCAAAACAAACTTAAATGTTGAGACCAAGTTGTCGCAAGTCAAACAGTAACTTTAATTAGACTTATGAAATAGTTGAAGATATAAAAACTATTTATTGATTAAAACATTTTAAATGTAGTATAAAAATGTTATTTACTCTTTAAGTATGATTCTCAAAATTCTCACATGGCAACAATTATCAGGCAGAGGCTAATAGTGAATAAAATAGTCAAATATATAACTGTCAACTTATTCCAAAGACAGTTTTAAGCACAAGCCAAGCCCAAGTTCAACTTCATATCATAAAAATAAACGTAATTGTCACTAATAAACAAACTAGAAAAATAAAATCAAAGAGATTAGTTCTTACCATTGCTAATTGGAAATTAAGAAAGGAAAAATATGTGTCCTAGTTGAAGAAGGGTGATGTTGATAGTTGATATCACAATTTTTAAGAAGGGATTGGATCATCATTGATTGGTTTGGCATGGCTTGACTTGGCTTGGTTTCGCTAATTGCATTGTTCAATCTAGGTCACTGTGGGCCCCATTTCAAACTTATCTCAATTATTCGAATCGTTCATTTTGTAGAGTTTGTTGAGTAAAACATCTATATAAAAAAATCAAATTGATTATATATCGGTAGCTACTTGGTCAAATTTTATTGTTTGAAAAAATGAATCATTATGTTTGATTCCATTTTTTTGAATTATTTTTTCAAAAAGTAATTTGAAAACTTTATTTTGAAAAAGGAGCTTTGTTTGGTTTTCAAAAAAATACATTATTGCAAATTCAAGTTTCCCTCCAATTTAAGGAGAGAGACAATTTTTTTAAAAAAATTGTCACATCAAAAAATATTCCCGTGTTAGTTATATATATATATATATATGTACATGTTATATATGTATGAAAACATAATTTGATATGTATCTATTTATGGATACATATTCTATCATTAAATGTATGACTTTATTATAAAACTCACTCATTTCATCTACAGAAAACGTAATTTTTTTACAATTTTGCATTAAAAAAAATATCATAACCAACTTACAAACTTTTACAACATCAAATACAAAAAATTTAAACATTTTCTTACACTAATTTCTGATCATGTTACACAATTTCATCGCTAGATAAGGCGTTGCTCCGGTGTTGCCGACCTTGGCATAGCAACGGCAGCCAAGTCTGCAAATGGTTTGGTGAAAGTAATGAAGAAAGCAATGGGCAGTCTAGGAGTAGAGTCATATAAAGGGTGGGTTTGGGAAGTGGGTTGACTTTTTAGCTTTTTGATTTTATTTTAATTTTAGTAAAGCTTAAAAAGCTTGGTTTTGCACTTTTTTTGAGTTTTTTTGTGAGAGAAGAGTGTAATAATTATGGGTTGGATGTGATGTTTTGTTTTTTTGGGGCTAAAATAGCCTGTTTTGTCTTTTGTGGCTATTTTAGCCCCAACCTTCTTGCCAAACGTGATTTTTTACGAAAAAAATATGCAAAAAAAATAGAGAAAGAAAATTAAATTATTTATAATTATTTTTTGACTTTTTTGACTATAATGTTTAGTCCCCAAATCTATTAAAAATTTGGGACATTTGGCAATATGAATTTTTTGAGACTTTATTGGCGAGTCTTAAGCGACGGATTAAGTAGCTTAATAGTTGAACCACTTCATATTGTTTTCCCTTCCAAATACTAAGATGAATATGATGTATCTTATTATCTAAATCAATCAAAAGAGAGGAAGGCACCATATCATCATATTCCTATCAACGTGCAAGAATTACTCCAAATTAAGATGGTTTTGTTGGAAACAATTACCGTGCTTGGTTTCAATTTTTTAAAAATTGAGTTTTTTTATTTTTTGTGTATTTTTTTTGTTTTTAGTGAATATTTTTAAAATTTTAAGTAATTTTTTTATTTTTTTAGATGCACCTTATTTAGATGTATTTAAAAAGTAAAATATTTATAAAAAAATATTTTTAAAAAATAATAAATACACAAGAATACGAAAGATTTAATGAATTTTCATATTTTTTTAAATATTTTTGATATTTAGTGAATTGACAAATATTATACTTTTTAAGTGTATTTATGTTAGGTGTATCTAAAAATTAAAAAAACTGCTTACAATATTTTAAAAAATAGTAAAAATAAAAAAAATATGAAAAATAAAAAATAAAAAAAAATTTGAAAAATAAATCATGAGTTAGGAAACTAAACAAGATGAATGTTTTTTAATTTAATTAATGCATTATTCAGTCCAAAATTTAGGACCACGTTAGCAGTGCCAAAATTATCTTAAATTGTCTAGGTGTGTTTTTTTTTTTTTTTTTTTTTGGGACATTTAAATTGTCTGGTTTAAGAGAGGAAATAGTTGGTGATAAAACTTTCAAATTAATAAGTGGGGAATGAAATTTATAATGAGACAGAGATAGACTACAGTGGATTTTTAAGTTGTTTTATTGGAAACTAAACAATAAATACCCAACCACTCAATCCAAAACTCTAGTAGGTTAAGTTTGGCATAATTTAAATAATACAAAAAGTCACTATTCCATTTAAGTTATATTATCTTATTTAAATCACATCACCTCTCTAACGCATCACATTAAACTCAACCCAAACCTAACTCATATAAGCCAATAAGTCAAAAGTACACTTTTTTTTTTAAATATCCCAAACCAATTAATATCTTACCAAAACAGTACTAAATAAACAACTCATTAAATGGCCTCCTAATAACTCCTTGCAACCAATATCTACCATTCTATCTTAACAAAATCCAAAAACTTCATGTCATTATACTCATTAAACAATAATATTACATAATCCAACAAAATTATTTAAAAGATTATCAGAAAAGAAATTATGTGATTACATAATCCAACAAAATTAGTTAAGAGATTATCAGAAAAGAAATTGTGTGAATTAGATTTATTTTAGATTTGATCCTAATAATTACACTAAGGGTCTGTTTGGATAATTATGGATTTCAAATCAAGAAATTTAACGTTAAATTGATAGAATAATAATAGAAGAAGATAAGTTGAGCGAAATAAATGTATTTTAATGTATTTTTGGTAAGATCCTTCATAAATGAATTCTTAGTGTGATTTTAAATAACTACTTTTATATGGTTATTTCAAATCGATCATGATATAACCATTTAACCAAATCTTAAAATATTTAAATAAACTATCCTATTTAAATTTGAGTTATTATTTTTGAACGATTAAGGTTAAGTTCTTTAATTTAAAATCTATAATTATCCAAACATACCCTAAGTTTAAATTTACATTTACACTACACATTTCATTTTCAGATAGAAAAATGTTATTTATAATTATATTTCATATTATATTTTTTTATTTCTAAATGCAAGTTCGATGGATTCCAGATATATTTATTAATGTAAATATCATTATATTATATCAAGAGTGGGAAACTAGAATAAAAAATGTAATTATATACAACATTACTTTTTCATATAACTTTCCTAACTATTTTTTCTGACATTTTAATTTATTTTCCCATACTCAAATTTGGAAAGAAAAGTCAAAATGTTGGAAGACAAAGTAGTTAATACCCCCACGTTAAGCCAGGGTGGGTGGCTTTGTGGCAAGAACATGGGGACTAAGCCCCAGGTCATGAGTTCAAATCTTTTTGGGTCAATTTTACGGCGTTATTTAGTTAGATTTGTCAGTTGGTCTTAGATTTCAAGTGTTCCGCGTTATAGTTTCTGCATTCATAAATAGGACACCTTATTGATTTCTACTTAAGTAGACTCTGAGGAAAATAAGGAGTACTTTCCTGTAACAAAAAAAAAAAAATACCCCCACATTAATACCCATCTGCTTTAATGCTTTAAAAAAAACCGTTTTTCCCACATAATTCATATTTGATGTAACTCCTTTCCTTTATTTATTTTATCAGCACTTAGCTTCTTCATATATATAACACCACATCCATCCCCAAACTTTTCACAATTCACTCAGACCCACCACATTTTCCCAGTAACCAAACAGCATACCAGAAAAAAAATGCCCAAACGCCTTCAAAAATCTCTTCACCACTACCTCTCCAAGATCAAAAAATCACCTACAAAACACATCCATCTACCATCCAAAACCCTCTCATCTCCAGCCAGTTGGATCCTCAGAGGCTGCAAACACCCTAAAACACTCTCATTTGCTGCCAACGATCGCAACCCAAAACAAACCCACAACATCAATGGTGATGAAGATCGTGATGATGATGCAGCAACCCTAGAAGACATCGATCGCTTCATGTTTGAGAATTTCAAGTCACTGTATCTAAACGACGACGACGACAATGATGAAGAAGACAATAACAACAACAAGAAGAAGAAGAAAACAGGTCTTAAAGATGATCACGAAGAAAAAACAAATGGGTTTTTGCTCGAATTGCCTAGGGTTCTCAACCCACCACCAGACCTTTGTAGCTCTCACCGGTTTTTCGTGGGAAACCCTAGTTCTTCGAGTTCATTAATGGAGGAAGCGAGGACAAGCTCCTCCACCACCGCCACTACGGCCACTACTAATGAGTCAACGACTAGAAGAGTTGATGATGACAATTGTAAACGAGTAATGGGTCCTGATGATTTTATCGCCTTGTTTACGTACTCGCCAAGTCCATACAATGATTTTAAGGATTCGATGCAGGAAATGATCGAGGCGAGAGTGGAGTATTGTGGGAAGGTGGATTGGGAATTCATGGAAGAGCTCTTGTTTTGTTACTTGGATTTGAATGATAAGAAGTCTTATAAGTATATACTGAGCGCTTTCGTCGATCTTGTTGTTGTTTTACGGGAGAATTCGGGCAAGATTCCGGCGGGATCATGGCAAAGCAGAAGAGAGTGAGATGTAATGTAAGGTAAGGTCTTAGTTGGATTTTAAAAATATTTTTTTTAATAATTAGATGTCTGATTAATTTATATACATTTCGACTAATTTTAAAATTTTGAAATGACCAATTGAACGAATTTTCAGTAATTTTATAAATCAAGATGCAAGTAATTGTTGGTTGTAAAGTATTATTTTTTATTTTTTTATTTTTAACCTTGATATCACATGCAATATTTGCATATAATATAATATATATAGTTGTATAGTAGTAGTAATGTTGAAGAAGAAAACTTTGAATATGAATAAAATTTTGATTTTTTTCCCCAACAACTTAGACCTGATGTCACATGCAATATATACATATAATATGAAATGTGTAACATATAAGAGTAGTGTTGAAGGTGAAAAGTTTGAATATATGAAGAATCAAGCTTTGTTTGTTTGTGGGTTTCGTGGGGAAAGAGATTTTAATAGATATTCAAATAGTAGTGTGTTGTCTGTTGCGTGTTCCCCGGTGCACTTGTACGTACGAAATTGCATTTTTTAGGTAGAATATATATAATCTTCTTTATATGTTTATACAAAATGAAAAAAATTTCTTTAAGGTTTTGTTTGATTAATAGCAAAGGAACTAATAATTGATAAAATTAGTATAAGAATGGTTATTTTGCTGAATTAGTGATAATAAATAATTCCCTCTTATCCATTTTTATTTTGCTAAATTTATATATTTAACCGAATCTAATCTGAATAACAAAAATTGTAACAAGTTCTATGGATTAATAATTTTTATCCTATACTATAATCCTTCCAAACAAACAAGCCCTACATTTATACATAATAATATAATAAAAATGTATTTATTTATTTCAAACTAAAAAACTATTAAAACAATTGATTATTTTAAAAATATTATTATTACATCATTTTATTCAGATTTTTCAAACAAAATTTTATTTGCAAATTATTTTCCTTTAACATTTGTAATGGAGGGCATCATGGGTGTATATGATGCATTGGCTATTAAAGTTTCAGAATTTTAGAACTGTGCCCTGAATTATGATTTTTGTTGGTGGCCGTTACATTTTTATCATTAGGTATTGAATACACTAATTGGTTGGTGAGACACGAAATACAAGAAGTTTACATTATTCACCTTAAAACAATGTGAGGTTTTAACTCTCAATTCAACGAATGTAAAGTTTTACATTGTGAATTTTCATCTCATAGTGTGAAACTTAAAATTCTGGCAATTACATAGAGTTATGAGTTCCATAGTGCACCACAAAACAAATTTTCAAAAAAACTCGTTTCAAATTTTATAGTCCCAAATCCCAAATTTACTAAAGCACGATTTTACAACAAATTTCAAACCATCGTAACATGTAAGCTGATTGTATATATATTGAAATTGTGACAATGCAAAATCACATTTCTTGTAACAGTGATGCTACGTAGCTCGAGAGAGCTCCCCCTAAATTCCCCCCGAATCCAAAACGACGCCGTTTTCGGCTTTTTGAATTTTTTTTTTTTTTTTTAATCAGAAAATCAGAATCAGACGGAGGAAGAAAGCAAAGAAGAAGAAAGAAAGAAGAAGGAAAGAAGAAGAAAGAAGAGAAGCTCGCTCAGCCGGAGCTCGACGATCAGAATCAGAAAATCAGAATCAGCCGGACGCTCGGCCGGAGCTCGACGATCGGACGGAGCTGCGACGATCGGCGGAGCTCGCTCATCGGCGATCTGCGACGATGGCGGAGCTGCGACGATCGGCCGATCGGCCGGAATGCAGGGGCCCATTTGTGTGTGTCTCCCTCCTTCTCTCTTCTCTCCCTCTCTTTCCCTCTCCGCTCTCCCTCTCTCTCTCTCTCCCTCTCCCTCTCCCTGCTGCTCTGTGTGAGCTCGAAAATGTCAAAAATGGAAGAAAAAAAATAAAAAAAAATAAAAAAACGAAAAGCCCAAAACGACGTCGTTTTGGGCTTTTCGGGGGATTCGGGGAGAAGGAATTCGAGCTACCAAGCTTTATTCTTTCTTGTAATATGTAATCTTTTGAGAGTCTAGATTACCTATTAAATGTTTGTAATCCCTCCCTATTCATAACCAAATTCAACAACCACGTTTCTCAAAGTTAGAACATGCTCCGATCCATTAAGAGTAGTTGGATTACATATTTTTTAAATAGTTTTTTTTTTCATTTTTAAACAGTTGGTATGTATTGTTATTTCTATAGGAAATTAACTAGTAAATTTTCGGCTTGTGTCTCTCGTGCCACTAGTTGCTATGTAGAGGGAGATGACCCTAAAATGAATTGAGCTATGCAAGTTTGATTTAAGTTTAAATCATTAAAATCTCATTTGAGATCAATTCATTATATAAACAAATTAGATTTAACATATTTTAAGAGTTATTAAAATTTTAAAACCAAACTTAAATAACAAAGGGCATTTGGAAAGATGATAAAATAGCCAAAAACTATTTAAAAGTTTAAAATTTATTAAAAAAAAAGGTCAAAATTTTCTTACATTCCTCTACTTTTTACATATTTTTCATTAAAAAATATTATTTTCAAACACTTTAATTGTTTTGTCTCATAGTTTAACCCAAAAAAAAAACTACTAAAACAGACCCCTAAAAAATCATGATACTTACTATTCAACTCAGTAAATTTTTATACATTATAAAAAAATTAAGATATTTAAACTTGTTAAATTAAAACTTATTTAAAATTGAGAGATATCTTAGTTTTGTTTTTGTGCAATTGTTAGTGGGACCTAGCCGTACCCAAAAACAGTTGGTTGCGTGTTGTGGCTTTGAAAGGCTGAGTGGTTCCACCGAAAAAAGAGGGTGTTTGGGTGCAATTTGGAAGGTATGAATAAAATAATGTCTAAGACAGTCAATTGAAAATTACATAGATGTGGTGGAGACAACCCCCTTGCAATGTGAATTGTACCTTTTTCTGTTGTTTCAATGTTGTTGCTTTCAGACCCGGTTGCTTATTCCAGCCAGTATTTTAAGGAAGAAAACACCCTACACCATTAGCTAAAGAAGAAAACATGTTGATGAATTATCAGAGATGAGTGATTAGCGATAAAAGATGGGCAAATGTGATGGTCTGTCGTCGGATTGGTTAGAATTAACAGCTTCGGATTGGTTAGAATTAACAGCTGAAACTAGTGGTAAAAATGTAACCGGAGTTCACAGAATGGTGAAAGTTTGTCAGAACATGGTCAGAGATCATTTAGGATAATCGTCTGATCACTAGAGCCCGCAAGAACGTGGCCAATCATAGGTTGGTGAGAGAAAGTAAAAACTTTTTGAAAACACTTTTTTCCTAAAAATTTTGAAATTGATTTAAATTTTTTTAAAACAAACAAATTTAGAAAATACAAATAAAAAATAGAAAATGAGAACGTTACCAAATGATACCTTAGGCCTAGAGAAATATCATCATTGCCTTCACCCTCTTGGTCTCTCTTGTCAACAAGTGAAATCAAGCCCCAGACCTATATAATGTTGAGAATCCAACAACATTTGCGGGGAAGAGAGCCCAACCAGAGGATTTGTGGGGGATGTATAAATTCATTGCTTCTCCCTAAAATCTCAAAAGATGTTTCTAATTGGGCAGCTCATCAAATAATTATCTTTCTGGGTAATACATAGAAGACAAAGTTAGCAAAAGTAAATACATTTATGTCATTTACAGTACAAAGGATACAAGATTTGTGACAACCTTAGATGCACAAAAACAAGAAGGAACTGTCTGATTTCCCTATGCAAAAATACTAAAAGCATATATTACAGTACATTTCATCTTCCTTTTTGTGAGTTCTGGTGGGCTGAGAAAACCATAATACTAAGGACTATCTTCATGTCTACATTTCAAACTAAATTTCCAGGCTTTTTTTGTATCCCCCACTTATTTGCTGATGCAGCTTTGATTTCAAACAGAACTCCTGATTCATTAAGCTTCAAAATTAGTATAGATGGAGCGCCAAATTGTACCTTTCGTAATCTGGAGGTGGCAGCCCCACAACATAATAGAGGAAATGTTTCTTGGACTTCCTCGACAGTAACTACACCAAAACTATAGCTTTCATATTGTGCATGTACTTTTCGTCTCTCAAAATCGCAAAATGATGTTTATTTTTCCATTGACCTCAAATACTCTGCATATTAAAACATACAAAGTAAGAAATTACCAAATGTTCTGAAGTATGAACACAAATAGAGCACATACACAGATTCTTTTTGGCCCATCAAGTAACTTCATCATTTAGTGGTCAAGCCTTACTGAAAATCAACAATAAAATTCTGCTCTCAAAGAGTTTATCTTGCAAAGCATATTAAGCAAAAAATAATAATTTAATTTTTTACTCAATTCTGAAACTAGTTTACTCAAATTGCATTCAATATGCCAGTATCACTTGTGTTCAACTTAAAATCTCAAGTACAGTACTACATTTCATTGTACTAGAAGGTTTGGCACACACTGTGTGCCAAACTAACAATATATATATATAAAGTGTTGTAACTATTTTGTAAGTGGAAAGTTAGGTTTTACTTTTGGAAAATGAAAGTCCACAAAACTTCATGAACACCAAATTGGGTGCTCCCTCTCTCTCTCTCTCTCTCTCTCTCTCTCTCTCTCTCTCTCTCTCTCTCTCTCTCTATATATATATATATAAGTATATAGCTAACATTTGTTTCTATTTCAACAAGATACTGCTAAGCACAAAAAATATATGATTTCAACTCCTTATACATGCATATTATTATCGAATATTCAATAGCATTTATTCAGTTCATCTCATGATAGTAATGGCTCTATCAAATATCTTTGACACTAAATCATTCGACAACAATACTCACCATATTTCTGTCTATAGTATACTAAAAATGCAACACCTAGAATTAAATCCA
This sequence comes from Camellia lanceoleosa, assembly GCA_025200525.1. Taxonomy (NCBI): domain Eukaryota; kingdom Viridiplantae; phylum Streptophyta; class Magnoliopsida; order Ericales; family Theaceae; genus Camellia; species Camellia lanceoleosa. Next base: position 115,508,898 of record CM045772.1, on the reverse strand, counting down.
AAATATAAATACTTTACATGGAAGAATTTCTTACTTCATATGTCGACTGCGTTGTCACTTCTTTTAAGGTACTGCTCATATAAGGAATGATACTTTGCAGGGATATAATCCTTGAATCTGTCAACAATGACAACAAAAAGATTGAGATCCAGGATTGCTAAGGCAAGCAGATAAAAGACTTTCCACAAATATAGTTATTGAGTGCAAAAGGAAATTCCTTGAAAAGAAGTTGATGGGATTATAGGAAAAACTGAAACTGCAGAATAATTTGTAACAGGAAATAAATTCTCTCTCTCAAAAGCAAGTTCAAGAGGAGCTAATTCATGTAGATTCATGTGCATACGATATTAGACGATGTGAAAGTGTATGGTCAACACACACCTAAAGCACTTGCGTTCTGCTTGCAGCCAATACAATTAAAACCTAACTTGCAGGAGATTCAACAACCAAAGCTACTGGTTTGGCATATTCAAACCAAAGATTTCCAAATGCATCATTCAGAAGATGGTTCCCATCCAGAAATCCTTCGACGTCTGTTGGTTAGTTTTTTGGTGGATGCATATATAAAGAAAGAGAAAGAGACACATCCCACTAAAACAACTATTTGTTGTTGCATTCTCAAAGTATGAAAAATTAAGTAGGGAAAGGGTTGTCTTAAGGCAAGGCTAAAGCAATTGACCTGAATAGAGAGTTAAATCAAATTACATAATAATCTGTCTCTCTCAAGCAGGTTCAAAAGGCACTAATGGTGTAGATTTGTGTGCTCAATCCAAAATAATGAAGATAAAGTCTTGTTGGATTGACTTTAATAGAGAGTTAAATCAGTTTTAATTTAATAGAAAGAGGGAAGCCATTGGGAACAATGGATGTATCTGGTTTATCAAATGCCAACTGCTGACTGAAATTACAAAAGAAGTGAGCAAAGAGTGCAAGTGCATCTACACACACATGCAAGATGCAATTCCATTTTTTTTTTAAAAAGTACAGGAGTATATCCAGAAAAAAGCAAGCTAAAGTTTGATACATTCCATCCCAAGTTACAAAATCAGAATTGCCAACATGCTTCTAGGAGTATCCGTACTCAAAAAGATCTAATGAAAGAAAAATTACCAGCAATAGAAAAGTGTATCCTGTGCAACAAATAACACATACAGGATGCAGTGTGTTTAGGCTTAAGTATCTAGCAAGTTATATCACATTATCAATTTTGTTCTTGGATGCGCTCAGTCATATACTGCACAACATATGATCCAATAAAAATAAAATGACAAAATCAAACTTGTGCATATGATATACTCCAAATAGCAAGATATTAGAACACAGGACAAAACTGCTGGGATATCACAATCAAAGACTGCAGGAGGTGCAGCAGCTCTTTTGTTTCACTAATTAATCAGTAACCACACTCAGGCAGTGAATAGGTTCCGTTATAAAGAATGATTTTGAACCTTATAGAACTGGTAGTGTATATCACGCTCTTACCTTTCACAAAGTGGGAACCTATCTGGAAAAGAGAATAATCTCACAATGCATTGTAAAACTTGATCTATCTTCATGGTTTTAGACTTGAGTGCTTTCATAAAACCCAAAAATTCTTTATACTCTGCATCAGTAAGCTTCTCTTTAACCTGTAAGGCTCACAGTTCCAAACATATGCTTAGTCAAAAACTGTTCATTGACATCCAAGATAAGGAAAGCATAAGATGGTCACTTCACCTTTCTTAATTAGAGAGAGAACAATATAGCAGTATTCAGATATAAGAGTTCCAAAAAGTCGAATGTAACGTTACTACTAAACCTACTCGAGGCTACAATGTTCTTCTGCAAAATATGCATTCCATGAGGAACTTTTCAAGATACTTTGTAGGGGTACGTCATGGAATACTTCAATTTTTTTTACGAATGAAGTGCCAGGGAAACTCCTTTAAGGTCATTTTCAAAACACACCGAAACTTCATAATACCTAGTTATGGAAAGACTCTCAAGGATAAGAGACTAAAAAATCCTTATTTCCTAGCTAACCTCGCTGAGGTTTTGTCACAAAGTCAATCAACTCATCTCTAAATTCAGTTATTTTAGACACTTGGGCTTGCTTTGATCTGATTAATACATTAATTCAAGTTATCTACGGGAGTAATGACCTTTCTTTTTCAATTGCATAATTCAATAAAGAGCATAAATATATGTAAGAACAAAGAAACATATGTGAAAGGAGGATGGTGCATGGTAGGGACAAGATGGTGCCGACATTAAATTTCAAGGAAGAATTGTTATGTTTAATAGTCAGAATGGAGGTGATGGTAGATACGAAATCTCAAGGGATGCTTCTTACTTGAATTCTAGCTAAAATCATTTGGTGACTAAAAAAAACATAATTATTTTTCTCTCATTTGACATGTTGATAATGACAAATCTCCTATTATAAGAATACACAGGAACAATTTATATGCTTGGCCTGTCCTCCGTCTTGAAAATTCTCAAACAATTGGTGATCGAGTCGTAATAGAATATAAATCTATACAGAAAGGAAACACCAACAAGTATATTTATTTTTTTAGTCCACAATTTTCCAGATCAGAGAAAACACAAAAAAAATTGATCTGTAATATAGGGAGTCAAACAACATTGACAAAGAGAGAGAGAAAACATAGCCTGATTTGCATATCAGCTATCAAAATATTATTGTCAGATAGTTTTTACTAGACTACAATGTGATAAATCATGGTTGTCCCAGCATGATAAAAAGTAACCAAGAGATTAAATGGGTGGAGTTGATAGAAGGCTCAAATCTCAATGTTGACCAAATGAATCTAGTTTGAATTTAACCTGGATCAGAAAAGCATATCCTTTTCTTTCTTCATCACCACAAGGTGAAGGACTTGACAGAACCACCTTGTTTTTCTGACTAAGCATTTCTGTTTTTCTTTGTGCAATCATCTCATCTCCAAGCAGCACTGCTGAACCAACTTCAGCATTTTGGAAGCTTCCATAATTGCTGACCTGCAATTTCTCGTGTTTCACCAAATTGTTTATGGTAGAAGTGGTGTTCAGCTGTGCTTCCCTGACAATCGATGAAGGTTCATGAGAATTCTCAATATGTTGTGTTAGAACAGGCTCCAATTTAGGCTTCTTCAAAGAACATGATGCAAACAGTCCTCCCCTTCTTTCTTCATCCACTGAGGAATTACTGGTCAAATCTTGTTCACGGTTTATTTGATGAATACTTTGCCTCCCAGGAATCAACAACTTTTTCTGATTGCTGAACAGATCACCTGAATGTTTCAACATAAAACTCGGCTTTTGCTTGTACGGAGTCAGAGATGAACGATTAGCAGGAAGAATTCCTCCCCATTGGCTAGATATGTCTTCAACCTCAGATGTAGAAGATGAAAACTTATTACTGCAATTTGAATCCATTGGCATAGTCTGCATACAAATCCACCAGCAAGAAAGAGGAAACAGTGAAAATACACAAATGCCACGGATAACTTTTTCTACAGTGGAGTATGAGTTATCACTCAGAAATAATCAAAGAAATACCAGTGGAGCAACTAAGTTCTCCAAGTGAAGTTTGTCAAAGGGCCGTGCAGTTTCCAATCTATTCACATTTCCTGCAACAGGACATAAGCAAACCATTAGCTATAGCATATTCAACCAACTTTTTAAATTGCACAAATCAAGAAATATGTGCAAAACTCACCCTTGAAATAGAAATGGGAGGACAGTTGGGTTCGGTCTCCAAAATGATTCAAATAATTTTAGCAAAAATAGCCTTTAGGTCAAAAGACAAGCATACAGACACTACAAACTTTAAGATACCAAAATAAGTTCTTTCAAGATATCAACAAACAGAAAATAATGAAGCAATTTGGTTTCCTCATTACCCAAGTGGTATAAATAGTATTGGAGTCATTTTCCAGGGCGTTTATTCCTTTATTAGGTAAAGCAAAATTCTTATCAGAACCAGATTCGAGGAGGTGATCAATTTGCTGCTCTTCTGTAAATTATTTCAATCAGGATTTGGAAAGTACAAACCGGTGTAAGAATCTGCTATAGAACTCTGACTCAAGGAGCTGAAGCACCTTTTAAATGTGTATTTTCTTCATATAAAAAGAGGTAATCTAAATTTGATATTTGGAAAACTACAAGATGTTGTGTATGTTGGTTTTTGTACACTTCTCCTTTTGGTTTTTGTAGATTTTGTGGAGGATTTGATTTGTTAGTTTTGTTTAGTCCTTTTGTGGGCTACATTTTTGTATTATTTGCATCGTCTTGATGCTTTTTAATAAAGTTGTGTTTACAGCTTTACATCTCCATTCATATATCATTAGTAATATAGCTCTTAATGAGATTATCTTCTGCAAACCAAACTTCTTTATCACCCCATACCCTTTGGCTTTTGATGATAAGCTTGATAATCAATAACCATAACCAGGCAATTAAAAACTTGGGCTCAGAAAGTTCAAAATACTAGAAGTGAAAATCCAAACAGCTTTACTGATTTTAAGCCACTGCACTGCAATCAGGAAAAGGCCACCAATTGCAATTGACCCTCTACTTGCCAATACTTCTATTGCAACTAGCTTGGAGTAAATTTCATAATTACTTTAATGGACAAAAAGATGAGACAGTAAATTTTCCTTTAACAAAAGCTAGGGAACCAACACATTTCTTGTAACAAATCGATGCATATGATCCACAAAGATCGATGATTTCAATAAATTCCTAGGGTCTACTTCAACACTTGCACGTAAACGTCATGAAGGTAGAACATAGAAATGTATTGTAAAAAATGCGAAACTAGTGAGTATCCTTTAGCTAAAAGATACTAACCATGGTCCTCACTCCGTGTTAGTTCCAGCTTTGTAGGACCGCGAATTGCTCCATCTCGGAAAAAACGTGTCAATGTGAAAACTACATCCCCGAATTTGGAGTAACACTGCATGGGTAACAGCGTGTAAGTGTGAGTTTTTCAAACCATAAATCTCAATACAACCCCCACAAAATGCACCTTGATATGAGGCTGTATCCAAAGTGATATCTGGGACTGGCGACTTGAATGTACAAACCTGTTTACAACACAGGAGGTGACACAAAAAAACTAGATTAGTTTAATGAAGAACTCTGGAATCTAACAGGATTAATTGACAGGTAAAAAGAAAGGACAAAATTTTCATGTTCACCAAACTGAAAACATTACTAGCAATTCAATAAGAGCAATGATAAAAATCATAGGACTAGCACCCAAGAAAATTATTCTCATACAAAAGCAAAGCATACAAATGATCAGACATCTTCCTGACATATAAAAAATATAACAAAAAATTGAATTAAAATGTAAAAGAATTGATGACTTTGCAGATTTATTGCACCTGGTTTCACATTTTAATAGGAACCACTGAGAACATGCAGGATGTAATATACAATTGTGACAACAAATGGCTACATTTCAATGCAATTTCCAGTTTTTTGCAAAAAAAATAACTACAACCTTTCATCACAAAAAATAATTGCACCATAATCATGGCGATGACGAATGACACGCCCAACAGCCTGATTCACAGCCCGCAATGCTTCTTGACTGTACCACTCTTCTCCAGTCAGAACCTGCAATTTCGATGTGTGTAAGTACACTTGAAAAACAAAAAAAAAAAAATTGAGATTAAAAAAAAAAAGGTAGCTTATCTATAAAGGAGAAAGATTACTAAAGAGTAAAGTTCTATGTCATGTTTGGTGGTATCAAGACTACCTTACATCCCATTTGTTGTGACCGTGTGTGTTGATCCAAGTACTCTCGCTTTAAACGAACCTGTCACACATCACATAAAAAATACAAGATTTATTTAATAAAAAGGTGACATGACAAAAAAAAAAAAATCTAAGCACATGAATTAAAATGTAATATGGTTAGAGTGAACAACAGAACAGAAGCAGTTTTCTAGGAAAGCATGCCAAAAGAAGAACAATCTAGACAGCCATATTTGCATGTCTGTGTTCTGTTCCATAGCAAAGTTAACCTGAAGAAAATGCATGGATATAATGATAACAGTTATGATATGACAAAATTATAGCAGGTGATGTGGACTGAACAGAGAAACTCTCAAACCAAGCCCTGGCACAGAGATAACCAAGGCCCTGGCACAGAGAAAGTATCATATGCTTATATTCTCGAACATTGTCAATTCAGCTTAAAGGAACTGCAACTCAAAAAGTTGGGTATGGTTCCACTATGGTATGTCAGGGATAAAGAAACCAGATGCCTTGAAAGATAACACTAGATTCCAAAGTTTGTTTTACTAATGCCAATTGCCAAATATATCTCGGAAAGTTGATACAATTAAAACTCACATCATGGACAACAATGACCAAGAGAAAACAGCCAAGAAGATTATCAAACCTTTGGATCAGTCCTCATGGCAAACGGCATACCAGTGATCACCACAGCTCTCCCAGCATGGTCTGCAAAATCTAAACCTTCACTTACCTAATAAAACAAAGGCAATTAAGCATGGTACAAAAAATGGGACTTTGGAAAGATTGTCTACTGCAGACATGAAAAGTAGCAACAAACTTCGGTCTTCACAAGTATCATCATTAAAAGGGTAGCACCCCAAAAAAAAAATGGTTACTAGATTCCAGTACCATTTAACTAGAATTTCAGAAATGTTAATTTTTTTGTTTTGTAAGATCCCAAACATGTCATCAATTACCAATATATACACCCCTACCATGTGCGACATCAATGGAAATGCAACCTTTGACACTGAGGAAACATTTCTTTAATGACTACTTATTTTGGCACCACAAAATACAAGAACAATGGTATCTAAGATTTACACGTGCCATCATTTCTTACTGCTGAAACTTACTACTGGTAAGTTGGTAATTAATGCAGCATCAATGGCATATATTTGGGTATACTGGAAGTTGAGGAATACAAGAAGATCAATTTAACAGAAAGAAACCCAAGTTATGGTGCCTATGTACAACAATACAAGACATAACTACTAGCAGTATCTATTTTGAAACTGTTCCAAGCATGTTCAGTTGACCTAAGGGAAACATTATGTGAGAGACATGCATGAAAAGAGTCACATTGTGCAATCAGCATCTACAATGTTTGAGGTTATCTACTTAGCCGGGGAGCTGTCATCAACATGAGTCCTCATTGCAAGAGACATGTATAGGAAGCAGACTAGCCAATTTATAATTCAAGACATGATAAATGAGATGAGAGTCATTTACACAGCTTCAAGGACAGCACACATAATTATGCCCAACAATGGGATCCACGAAACAAATTCAAAATTCCACGTTGTACTATGAACATATTGAGCACCTTCCCTGCAACTGTTCAGTTTCCTAACATTTGAATCACAAATTGATTCATGATGGCAAGAATTTGAATTCATATTAAAATCCAGAAATCAATACAACAAAAACATAAGGAAACTATGGAAAAATTGCAATTTTAAATCCAATAATTTGATCTATTCAAGTTGATAAGTGTTGGAATGTGTCCTATATACTTTGGAGTTGCTCCATCTATGCTGGTTATAAGGTTCCAGATTCCCTATCCGTAATACCTGGGTTTTAAGGAGAAGTGTGGACTACGCTTTTCAATTTGGTATCAAAGCTTTGTTAGGCCTGTGATTAGTGTGCCTTTTGTCCAGCTACTGTATGTTGTGGTCAGGGCGGTGTGTTGGAATGTTTCCCACATCGCCTTGAGTTCCCCCATCTGTGTTGGTTATAAGGCTCCAGATTCCCTTTCATTAATACCTGGGTTTTAAGGAGAAGTGTGGACTGGGTTTTTCAATTTGGTATCAGATCTTGGTTGGGCCTGTGATTAGTGTGTCTTTTGTCCAGCTACTATATATTGTGGCCCAGGGGCATGTGTTGAAATGTGTCCCACATCGCCTCAAGTTGCCCCATCTATGTTGGTTATAAGGCTCCAGTTTCCCTCTCCTTAATACTTGGGTTTTAAAGATAAGTGTTGGTTGGGTTTTTCAATTATAAGCCACTTGTAGAATGAAGTAAAGAGTCCTGATTATTTCATGCATCTCTAGTTACCATCATAACACTAACCATCTGTTAAGATGATGTAATAGCATAGCACTAAGGATGACAAATTGACAAAAGTGTTGTCTGAGTTCATTCATAGCTGTCGTTTAACACATCATGTGCACATTTATTGGAAGCTTCCAAAGGCCTTATAAGAGCTCTTAAAATGCTTCCAAAGCAATTAAACACAATTTTATAGTGCAACAGAAGAACAAACAAGTTTACCACAACACAAGATGTTGCTTAAATTTCAAAATGAAGCCACACCTTGCCACGACAAACCGCAAAAAATACTGCACCAGAAGTTGTGGAGTCCTTCAACTTAATCATGTAGTCCTGCCCAAAAATGAATTCATAAGAAATATCTGAGGTAAAGGCAGTATATAAGGGAAATTTGAAGAGATGTTGACCAAGTACGTAGATTAATTTCCTTCGCCAATTGACAAAAGGAAAAGTGATGATTGTCTTGGTTCTACAACAGCTTGCTTATGTTTGCAGATTCTCTCCCAGATTGTGCTGGAAATTGTTGAGTTTGTATGAATCTAGAGAGTAAGAAGGATAGTTCATCAAGATAAAATGCAAACAGATAACAAATCTTCACTACTTGTGCTAGAACCCTTACCGTATTCTTCCAACACCCAATACATTGATCCAGAAGGTAGTAAGATGGAAAAAATACTAGCAAGCCATCCGGTACAATTCGAGCAAAATTGACTGAAGCATCAGAACCATGGAACAAAAACTTCATGAAATAATTATCATACAAATGAGGCTACTGACTTCAGAAGAAAGATTGATTTAAACAAAGCTTCATTTGCAATTTTCCTTGTAAAAAATGTAAACATCTTCAGTTAAGTGCAATGAAAAGCCAAAATTTTCCTCCATCAGGAAAACAAGTCAGGTTTTAAAAAAGTCATATTCTTCCTAAACCATCAAACCCCAAAACTATCCATGCACAAGATATTCAAATCATTTACCAAGAGATAGTTTGTGATACATGTTTATCATTACATAGAACCCGCATTCTTAATACCTAATTACATACCAATGGCATTGCCAAGCTCTAGCTTGTACTCTACAGAATCACGGCTTCGATATGAGGAGTTGAAAGAGTAACTAGATGGACCAGCTGATACAACTCCAGCCCATATCTGATTTGCAGATATAACATGAGGATTCTCCAAACGAACAGGAAATTCTCTGACATGACAATCAAAGAAAAAAGGATTTTTTTTTTTTATCAATTTTGGAACTCATGACACAACCAAATAAGCACTAAGACCAATCTGTCTAAAGTGACTTACAACTTAAATTCCTGAGCAAATGAATCCATTGGAGATAATGTGCCAGATGTCAAAATGATGGAACCAACACCCAACTGGGAGAATTCTTCCATGGCAATTCCTGGATTAAAACACCACCAGCTGAGTGTTCTAGAAGCCTTACCTGCAGCATGAAAATCAATGAAAATATATAAGGAGGTATAGGGCAAGAATGCATGTCTTCAATTGCATAGAGGAGCAAGTCTACAAGACTAGGCCACTCCAGAATTTGTTGCTTTAATACAAGGCAAAGGAAAAACTTTACAATGTTGTTCAAAAAAAAAAAAAAGGAAAAACTTCACAATGACATAATTCAACTTTTTATGACATAATTTCATATATGCTTGAGTCAAGGATTGGAGATGCCTTGCAGCCAGAGTGAATTAAGCGAACCTTTAGTTTGAAGACAGTTTGCTTGTTATTATTCTTCAACATAGTCCTAATTTTTTATTAGATCCAGAGAATTTATTCCATATAAATGATTTTCTGTGCATACAATCACACACATATTGTAAACATCAGCGAGAAACTGATAATTCAAAAGAAAGAGAAAAATAAATAAATAAATATGTAAATCATAGAAATATAGTATTTAATACACATCAAGTATATCAAATTAAGACTCAAGCCCCGTTTGTTTGGGGTTATAGGAAAGGGATTGGGATTGATAGTGAGGTGAGACTACTATATGGAGTGTTTGTTTTGAGAGATGGGGAGGGGACTACTAATCCTTTGATATTAGTAAAGGCCTTGGAAGGGGGATTGGGATGGAGGAGGTAGAGATGGTATTAGAAAAATAGTGAGAGGATTAGAAATTTTTTTATTTTTTATATATTGGGAATTTTTTTTTAAATATTAATGTTTAATTTTTTATATTTTTTTATTTGTTTTATTATTTTACATAAAAATAATTTAACAATTCCTACACTAACAACTATCATTAAAACAAACACAATTTTACTTAATCCCCTCACTATTAATCCCCTCACTATGAATCCCCTCCATTCTATCTCTGAAAACAAACGGGGCGTCAAACTTTAGAAGAAATATGTCTCCCTATCACCTTTAAAAGCAGCTGCAGCACTAGCTTCAACTTCCTGAACATGAAGCTTAGGAAACAAAAAAATAAAAATAAAATCAAGTCAGACAATTATCTCATGGAAAAAACTCCAGCTATAAAGTTACAATGCATATAATATAGTTGCCCTACCTAACTATACGATTAGTTAAAAACATCATTATATCCAAACTTACACGATAATATTGAGCATGAGCTCTACCACCATCTCTGAAAATTATTTTAAGAATGTCGCCCATACTATCCAGCCTGCATACAGTTCCCTTCATCTTGTGTGGCCCTCCACCATCAGTGACATTTGCATCTAAAGAAAAGAAAAAGGAATCCAGATCAAAATAAACCAAAATACATCAGAGGATAGATAACAAAAAAACTAACCACCATCCATGTTCCAAATTATGAATTTGTCCATCCAAATATTGATAAACAAGAAAGACATATATGAAAAAGAGTGAGTCATTATTTTGATTATATTGGTGTAACAAAACTATATGTCCCACACATAAAAACATTAATAACAATTAACTTGGAGAATGCTGAAACCACAACTGTCAAGGCTATGTGACTGTTTATAGCTTACCTTCCTCAAGAAGCATAATAGCATCTTCAATTGTACCAATCAGCATTGTGGCAGTTTTATATGTGATGTTCAGATCAGCAAGTAGTTCATAAATGTAAGGCCCAGGCTTGGTAAAACCAAATTCTTTGGATTCAATAGGGACTTCAGCAATACGCTTCTCAAGTTTTAAAAGAAGTGCTGCCAGAAATGCATGATTTAACTCAGAAAATTGATCACCAATGAATATAATGAAAAAAAGAAATAGATAAAGCAAAAATGACTCAAAATATAACTAAATATATGATAAATTTTCCAGTAAAACAAGATTTATTACTCTAAAATCAACAAGCTGGTTTCTGAATCAGCCAAGGAACTAGTATAAATGCTATTAAAACAGTAAAATATACATCATGAAAGTAATACTATTAGAACAGTAAAACATATATTATGAAAGTAGTGATAAGGAATGGAAACATCTATATAATTGATTCGGTCAACCAATTTAATTTACCTCTGAGAATTGCAAAATTATCTGGATTACATGATTTGTCATTTGAATTATCCCTCCTTGCAATAGAAAGGTCTACACAGTTTTTTGCTTCGGAAATGCAAGCTGTAAGAATCCATGAAGGCAAGTCAAAAGATGCAGCATCTGCACATAAGCTTTCCTGGATTTTCAAGGACATTTTAGTTTTTGCCAATAGCTAAAGTCAAAATATATTAAATACAAGTTAAAAACCTGCATGATTTACAGTGAATAATTAATTTTTTGTCACATACATTATAGAAATTATGAGAGGAGATGAGCAGGGGAAAAAAAAACTATAAGCATAGATACTCCAAAAAGACACCGTATGTATTGGATATGCATGTGAGATAAGGATATGTGCCCAATACATGTCAGATACGTCGAAGAAGAACCCAACAAAACTTTCTATTCTTTTTTTTTTCTCTTTTAGATACGGCTCAAACACAAGATGATATGGCTTAAAATAAGTAGGATATGGCTCAAATATAGAGGATATGGTTCAGAACAAATAAAGTAACGGTTTCTATTTAAATTACAAATCAGAAGGGTCTTATTGGCAAAATTGAAAATTGAAGCGCAATTTAAGCTTAACAAAAGAAGAAAACTACATCGATTTTAGGGCTTCTCTTCTCCTCTGATACATTTCTTTGTTGGTTGAGCCCCTGGCGAATTCCTCCACTACCAAAGCAAGCACTTGAATCCTTAACAATTGAATGTAAAACACACTTGCCTTCCTCCTCTGCTTCAGGAACCGAGGCAGAGGAACTGAGGCTCTGTTAATGCTGGTTTCTAGAAAATTAACATTGTATCATTGCCTTTGTTTACAAAATCCATAATTTTAGGAAAATGAGTTCAGGAGGTTTAGGTTCAATGATTGGATTGGAGGATCTTAGCTTAATATAGAATTTGTAAAATTTGTAAAATATTTAATTTTTCAAATGATCTTGGCCATACATGTCTTTTTAGATTTTGTTGTATCTCCATATTCGTATAGTATCATATTTGTGTTTATTGGAAAAAAGTAGCTCACAAGGCCAGGAGACATCAAAAGTTAGCGTCTCTACTTACCAAGTTGTGAGCTTCATCAAATATCAATATGCTATTATTCCACTTAATCGAAAGAGATTTTCTATTCCCAGGATCAATAAGGTAGTTATATGGCGCAAACACTATATCAGCAACCTTGTGGAGCTCTCGTGAGACATAATAAGGACACCTACAAAAAAGGTGTGAACATTGACAATCACGAGTAAACATGAAATTATTTAACTTTTTGATATTAAAAGAGAACAATATGTAAAAAACTTACGGTCCACAGCTTTTTCCAATATTGACCAACTCCTCTATGTCAATAGGTTCATCTCCAAGACCGGGATTTTCCTTCATAAATTCTACAAAAGAAAAATGGAGAGGTTTGCTGTTTTCAGAACAATTGATCCACTGAACATCAAAAGGAAGCAGAAGTTTCATTGGATTAGTACATATCATAAAGAGCCTTCTGATTGACAAGAAAGAGTCCATAAGAGCATTCAAGAATATTAAGCCATCACTATTGTGAGCATCAGGAAATCATGTTATTTGATTTAGCTAAACAAACTCATTACCTGCTCCAATCTATCCTCTTACATATATTTACTTTAAAAGCTCATAAGTTGTGCATTGAAGCTAAAGAGAGAAACCAAACAGAATATACATCATAAAAAACAACCATGTGTCACTCATATAAAATTACCTGCAACACGAGGAAAATGGCGGCAGTATCGCTTTTTGCGCTTTTTGCAAAGGGAATGGCAGGCATTTGTCTGGGTTCTTCCACGGAGCAAACTCACTTCTTCATGAATGCATAATTGCTCACGAGATCCTAATACTACCATTTTGGGCCTGCATGTTATCTAACATTGAGCAATTTCAAATTTCAGTTTTTTATTTTTATATATAATTATCCAAAGCACTGTTAGTGACAAACCAACAACTTCAAAAGAAAAGGTATTACTTGCATGGAAAATTCTCTATGTACCTAGTTAAAGAAATACTATAACTCTTGGTCAGAATAATTACAAGTTCATCACAAAAAGGTATGACATCTGAAGTTTCTGCAATCACCTTCCAATTCAATTAACAACTAGGTCAAGTATATAATGCATTCATGTGCAGCAATATTGATATGCATGCAGTTAATTCTTGAACAAACATTTGTCAATGTTTGTATCAAGCACACTAAATTTTCGGCTAAAAATGTCCAAGGTGCCTTATTGGTACTGGATGATACCTGATGGAAAAATCGACTGTTAAGGAAGATTTGTTCAAAGTTCAAGCTGACGAAATGTTGAAACACTGTTTTACAAGATCATACAGATTCTATATCATCATGCACACGATATCTTCACAAACCAGCAATGGAATCAGGTAATCATGTACCACATTGTTGAAGTTCAAAAGAAAAACATACATTTTTATGTGTAAATAATGTTTAAAAAAATATATTTTAACTTCATGTCCATTTGCAGGGATGCAATCTGATGGCAAATGCACCAGGAAAGGTAGATTTGAAATCTAGGTATCCTAGAAACTCTTGTAATTGTTCCAAATTTGGGGGGAACACACGAAGAATAAAAAAAGGCAACCCATAAAAAGCACAATAGGAAGAATTATAACAGAGAAAAAAATAGTAGAACTTAAACACAGACTCCTCCAACTGTCCAGCTTCAAATTTGATAATATAATGGGTAACCAAAGTACAGTTATGATTGATTAACAGGGTAACTAATAAGTTAATAAATAAGATACAACAACCGCAGTACTAACGTTTATATATAAACATATGTCAATCCAGAATACAATTATGATTTGCTATATATAATGATCAACTTTGACCTGTAATTGGTTCTCTTCAACTCTTGAATAACTTGTCGAAGCTGGCTGTGAGTGCGCGACGTGTATAGTATTGTGGGTAGATTCAATGATTCAGACTGCGACAATGGTTCATCAGAAAGTTCTTTTCCCACATTATGACTTATTTTCTCACTCCTACAGGTTGAGAATTCTCCCAAACTCTTCCTCCAAGCCAATGTAGCACAAAGAAGACACAAGGTTTTCCCAGTTCCAGTAGGGCTCTCCAACAACGCATTACATCTCTGAAAATGTTGTATCACATGCATACATGAAGTAATCAGAGAATAATATTGGTGATAATGATGATTATATATGAAATTTATCACCAAAAATAGTTCCCGGTATAAATCTCAGACATCCATAACCTTTACAAAAATAATAATGCTGTACCCATAAGCTTACAAACAGATAAAGCGTTTTTTAAATGTTCCGAATATAACAATAGGGTTAAAAGGATTGGTATATTTATTGGTATATACCAAAATGGAGATGAGACTTCCAATTACAGCACAGGAAAGTATCTTCAGAGCAATTTCATTGGGGATGATGTTATCATGTTAAAAAAAATAAAGTTTGTTCGAATCCCATCCAAGCCAATATGAAAAACAGTAACCTGAAGTTGCCCAGTAACACCCAGTTGGGTTTTACAGCCAACGACTCGTACTTAGAACAAGCTTACCCGAGCTGGTTGAACCATTGATAATTGTACCTTTCTGTGTGTGCAGAGATGCTCAGACTTAAATTACCCAGAAACCAAATCCATTTAGTTGAGAACAATATAGTCCAAAGCACCGACAAGTTTCACAATCATGTCCCCAACATGAAATGTAGCTCGCTATTGATCAGTGTAATGGTATAAACAATAGGCTCTCTGATTGATGGTTAAAAACAAGTAATTTTATTTCCACACACCAATTCACCTCATTTCACACACTTAAATGAAATTTTCCTTAATACAATTTTATATAGAAATACCATAATAGCCTTATCTTCTTGCACCCAAACCCTAATTCTAAAACACAACGCATAACCATCCCTCATCACCGTTGCCACCTCTCTCCTCCATCATCCCCTCCCATCGCCTGTTTCCCCCTCCACCTACAACCACCTTCCGTTATGAACCATAAACTCCCACAAGCTTCCTGCCCCGCACCACCCACTTTGGAGGTCTAGGATGGAAGGGAGCTGAGAGTGGCAATGGAGGGTTGAGAGTGGCGGCAAAGGAGGGGTGGGTTAGGGTTTTGAAATCAAAGATGAGAGTATTATTGTTGAAAACAAGCGATGTGTACTGAGTTTTTTTTTAAAAAAATTTATGTATGTATTGAGGAAGTGTTCATTAAGTGAATGCCCTGAGCGTGAAAATAGAATTACCCTAAAAACATACTACATAGGTTCTCTATTACATACCAGCGTAATTAATTGATTGGTAAACACCTTGTAAATGTACATATAATTGTTCCACATATTCATTGCAAACGAAATGAGATCAGTAGTGTTAAAATGCGAGATACTAGAAATGAAAAAGCTGCTCTTGGCAAAAATTACATACATCTTGAAGAGATTGGATCACTTTTTCCATGTACACTATCTGGCAATCGTAAGCCTCGAATGGGAAATCGACATCGACTCCCCTGATCTTGTAGATCGGCATCTGTCTCAGTAGAGTTCTCTCTCTCTCTCTCTCTCTCTCTCTCTCTCTCTAAGTACTCAGGCGGTGTGAGTGAGAGGATTTGATTGAAGAGGGATCGACATGAACGTTGGTTCTTCGCAAACCCTAGAAAAATGGAAGTCGTCTTGCAGAGAGTGAGTTGTTTCCCGCCATTTTGATCCGGTTCAATCGAGGGTCGAACAAATATAAGCCTGTTTTTTGTCGGGTTGTCCAGCATGAAGTCGGGTCAAGCCTGGACCAGAGTCCATGGGTAGGGTAGGGATCAGATTTTTTACTTTTAAATTTTTTTAGTTTTAATTTTTTGAAAAAAAAAATTTTATTTTTTATTTTTTAGTTAATATTTAAAAAAAATTAATTTTTTTTATACTTTTTAAGATACAGCTATTTAGATGTATCTAAAAAGTAAAATATTTTTAAAAATCAATAAATACACAAGAATTTTAAAAATATATTAAATTCTCATTTTTTTTGTATTTTTTATGTTTAGTAAAATTTCTAAATATTTTTTTCACAAATATTATACTTTTTAGGAAAAATTAGTCTAAGGTCACTCTCCTTTTTTTAGTAATGGAAGAGATCCGCAATATTATTTTTTGATGTATAAGGTTCCTAAACCCACACTCATATATCAGATCAGAGAAATTTGACTCTCTCTCTTAGAGGTGTTCGCGGATCGATTTTGTGCGGTTTGCGGTTCGGTTTTGACCCGCCCGTATCTATGCGGCTTGAGAAAAAGTCAACCCGCAACCACCCGCAGTGCGGTTTGCGGTTTGTGTAGATAGGATTTGCAAATGTGCGGGCGGTTTGCGGTCGGTTTGCGGTTTACACTTTTTCTTTAAAAATTAATTTTTAAGTTTTTTTTTCCCTTTGAATTTGGGCATCAAATTCATTTTATATATTTGTGATAACAATTTTCTGATGAGTTTACAAATAAAAATTGAATATCAATGCATTAAATGAAAATACTAAAAACAAAGAGACCCTACACTAGCATTTTTGCCATGAAAAAAATGTATATCAATACATTAAAGGTTGTACTCAATTAGAATTGTCAATTCAGTAATTAATAATCAAACTAGAAGTTTCATCGACCACCAGAAGGAAAGTTTTATTAAAAAAAAGTGAATGAATCACCAATGAAAATCATATAAGATATCAAGTTTAGGACTTGATAATTCTACGGCAATAAGAAAGTTGAGAAATACTTAAAAATAAGGATCCTAGTGTCATAGAGAATATAAATGGTGCTCTTGTAAAAGTTACAAAGTTGGTATAAAAAAAAAATAACAATAATAATAATAATTAAAGTGCGGGCGTTTTTGCGGGTTGTGGGTTTAAATCGCGACCCACCCACAACTTGCAAATTTTTCATATTTCAAACCGCATCCACCCGTATTACGTTTGCGAAACCGCCCATTTATATGCAGGTTGGGCGGTTTGAGCGGTTCGGATAAACCGTTGCCCACCCCTACTCTCTCTCTCTCTCTCTCTCTCTCTCTCTCTCTCTCTCTTTCCGATCTTCATTCTATCCAAACCAAACCCTCTCTCTTTATGCACGTTCTGATCTTCATCTTCGCTTCTCTCTCTACCATGCCGTCACCAGAATGCTGCGATCTAAGCTAAACCACTGCGATCAGAGCTACGATGATTCATGAATATTGCACTTTTTACTACTTCACCGATGAGTCAGTTTGAGGTGACTGTGAACTCTAATCGTGGTGGACAGAGCTCTGGAATGAAGGCCATGGTGACAAGAAAGACGAGCCATGGTGGCCAAAGATGCAAACATGAAATAACATCATCAAAACATGCACCATTGTTATATAGGTGGCTTCCACGCTGTCACGACCCAACCCCAGGGCTTAGGGCTTGAATCGCAACTTACTAAATAATTCTAAGCTTAACAAATTAAATGTCGCAGGCGGAGACAAATGGAAATAAAAAATAATTAAACAGAAAATTTATTTCATTCTACTATTTTAATAAGAGAAAAAAAAAACATCTGTAAAGCTTTTATTATTTTATTATTTAGTGACCAACCCTAAGTAAAAACAAAATGGAGCGAAAAAAAAAAAGATTGCATTATAATGGTTCAGCATCAAATTCTTGTGCGGGTTTCACTATGTGAGGTTATGGGTCTTTCTTACATCTCGTCACCTGAAAAGGGTAACAGCTATAAGCACATAGCAGAGTGAGAAATATTATGCCAAGAGTATAGGGAATGCAAAATAACCATAGATAGTTATTTAAGCTAAAATAGTAACATAACTTAATTTGAATAAACGAATTATTTAAAGTGGCAGAAACTGAAATACATAAATTATATAAATAAATAACCATAACCATGGTACAGAACAGATCAAAATAGAGGTCACTAGAATGACAATTAGAACAGAGGTCAATGAATTCATGACAAACAGAGGACTACAAGGTGGCCAAATAGAAACCAATGTTTATTTAAATCTCCCAAGGCATGAGACTTTTGTGTTGGTACTTACAGAAAATAATTATTTACAAAATCATTATCAAATAATTTATAAAATTTAAACAAACATATCCATAGAATTCATTTTAAGTAATGGAATTCAAAAAATATAAATATAAGTTATAAAACATAACTTGTATAAAATAAATTATGGTAATCCAAAACATACGTAAAATATATTATGGTGACTTAAGGTATAATATAACTCACCTTAATATTGACCCTTAGCCTTTTCTTTTTATTTTTTCTAACTTCTCACGGTTGCTCCCTTGCTTATCTTTTTTTTCGTTTTCTTTTCCCTTCGTCCTAATGGCTTCACAGACCCACCCCTTTTATATATATACACAGAACCTAGTGATGACATAATGATCCTAATTGGATGACTCACCCTTCATAGGCCTTGAGAGCCAAAATGGCTGAGGTTCATTTGTCCAGCAGTACACGTTCATTATTATTTGGATTAAGAAATCAGATACAATAAGATATTATTATTAACCCACAGATTTGCTATATCTTATCATTATTATTATTAGTCTGATATTACTTTTATATTTATTTCTTATTACGTTTATTATATTTGTTTATTTAACCTATTTATTTATTTAGTTATTTCCTTACATATAACCATAATTATATTATATATATATATATATATATGTATATGTGGTATTTAATTAAACAATTAGGGTGTTACATTTCTCCCATCTTAAATAGAAATTTATCCCCAAACTTGACGTACCTTAATTTGCGAAGAGATGTGGGTATTTGGCTCGCATATAACTTTCCGTTTCCCACGTAGCTTATTCCATACGATGATTTCGCCGTAAGACTTTTACCAACGGTATGGTCTTGTTTCGGAGAACTTGATCACGGCGATCAAGAATCTGTACTGGTTGTTCTTCGTAAAAGAGGTCTTCTTGGACTTCCAAGTTTTCATAGTCGACGACATATTCTGGATCTCGGAGGTACTGTCGGAGCATCGAAACGTGAAACACATTGTGGACATTTGGACAGTTCAGGCGGTAGTGCAAGGCGATATGCTATAGGACCAATCTTTTCTAGTATCTTGAATGGTCTGATGTATCATGGGTTTAACTTTCCTCACTTTCCGAATCAGATAACCCCTCTTGTTGGTGAGATCTTTAGGAAAACATGATCTCCTACTTGAAATTCCAATTCCCATCTTCGTGTATCTGCATAGCTTTTCTGGCGACTCTGAGCAGTGCAAATTTGCTGTTAGATGAGTTGGATTTTATCACTTGTGATTTGCATGATCTCGGGGCCTAACAGTTTCCTGTCTCCGACTTCCGCCCAACATAAAGGTGATCGAGATTTTATTCCATACAGTGCTTCGTACGAGGCCATTCCAATACTTACTTGGTAGCTGTTGTTGTAATAACTCAGACTTTTAATTATTCTGTAAAATTTATACTAATATTATTTAATCTCAGTTCGAAAAATATATAATTTATTATATATTATTATGCGTAATTTTGTAAAATAATATATTTATTAAAAGTTTAGGGGTCAAAATATAAATAATAATAATAATAATAATGGATATGGTAGTAAAATAAATAATTAATTTTATATTGATATACGATAGAGTGTAATTTAATTAGAAATTAAATTATTTATATAATTATATTAAAAAGTTGGGTCAAAAGGTAATTATTTTAAATATCTATTAAGAATAAGAATGAATTTATATAATTATGAATTAAATCTTAGCGAAATGGACGCCTTGCCACGTGTTGGCGTGAGAATGGTTTCTCCTCCCTATTTAAAGAGAAGCGGGTTACCTAGGCGAGAAGAAAAAGAAAAGAAAGAAGAACAGAAAGGAAAGGAGAAGGAAGAAAGAAAAGAGAGGAAGAAGGAAAAAATAGTGGGAGCTAAAAAGGTCTTTGATAGTGGAAAGAAATAGTAAGGTATTAAAGTTAAGGTGAGTTATATTATACCTTGAATCACCAAAATGTATGTTACTTATGTTTTGACTTACCATACTTATTTTATACAAGTTATGTTTTATAAACTATTATAAATTATATAAACATTTCAGTTACGTGGTTTAATTTCTAAACCCTATTTGTGAAGATGAAACCCATGGATATGTTTGTTTATATTTTAAAGAATATTTAATTATGACCTTATATACAATTATGTTTTGTAAGTACCACCACGGGAGTCCCATGCTTTAGGGAATTTGAATAACCATTGGCCTCTGTTTGACTACTTTGTGGTCATCTGTTTGTCATAGATCCATTGACCTCTGTTCTATGCAAAGCAAAGTGCTGTGCGGAGCTAAGTGCTACACTATTGTGGAAGCCACCTCTATAATCCATACGAGCCACCTCTGTTCTGTGCGGAGCTAAGTGCTACACTATTGTGGGAGCCACCTCTAGAATTCGTATAAGCCACCTCTTGAATCCATACCGCTGTTCTGATTATCACTTCTGTGACCTCTGTTCTGTTCTGTTCGATACCGTGGTTATGGTTATATATTTACATAATATTTGTGTTTCAGTTACTGCTACTTAAATGATTTGGTCACTAATGATTTATGTACCAAATTGAGTTATGTAAATGTTTTGGCCTAACTAACTATCCATGGTTATTTCATGTCATTTATATTCTTGGTATAATATTTCTCACTCTGCCATGTGCTTATAGTTGTTTACCAATTTTCAGGAAACATGCAATTCAGAAATAGCTTTTGGAAAGTCTTAGATGCGAGGCTACGGAATAGACACACATAGCACTTTTATTGATATTTTTATATGTAAATATCGGCCTTTTTGGTCAATATATTTTGTAATAAAAATAGAAACTCCAATGATTATTTTGGTACCCTTATTCAAATATTTCTTCTGCTTGCGTTTATTAATTTGTTTATGAATTGGCCAGAGGTAACCTCAGTTACTGGCCATCACGATGCTTAACCCTTGGGTACGAGGAGCAGGTCGTGACAGTTGTTATAGGAAAATTCCACCAAGGGTAGGTGTTCATCTCAGTTACCTTTGAGATCTAGCACTCAGACACGTAACATATCTTCCAAAATCTGAATTGTTCTCTCAGATTGTCCATCAGTTTGCGAGTGATAAGCAGTGCTAAACTTTAGTGTAGTCTCCAAAGCCTTCTGCAATTTGTTCCAGAAGTGAAACACGAAGCGAGGGTCTCGGTCAGACACGATTGAAATTGGGTGCCATGCAAACGAATAATGTCCTTGATGTATAAGGTGATAAACTTATTAAGGGATTACATGATTTTGATTGGAAGAAAATGCGCCGACCTCATCAATCGGTCTACTATCACCCATATTTCATCATTCTTTGAAAATAACTATGGTAGCCCAACTACGAAGTCCATAGTAATGTGCTCCCATTTCCATTCAAGAATAGGGAGTGGTTGCAGCATTCCTGCAGGTCTCTGATGTTCTGCTTTAACACGCTAACAATATAGACATTTTGAGACATGGCTTGCTATGTCTCTTTTCATTCCTGTCCACCAGTAATGTTCCTTCAGATCATGGTACATCTTTGTATTGCCATGGTGGACTGCAAACCTTGAGCTATGAGCTTCCACCAATATCTTCTTATTGAGTTCCAAAATGTCGGGTACGCAAATTCGATTCTAAAATTATAGTATCCCATTGCTTATAGTGAAATCAGGATAAGGCGTACTCATTTGCTCCTCGTACTTTTTCTTCAAAAGTTTATCTTTAAATTGGCGCGCTTTAATTTCTTTAATTAATGTAGGTTCCACGGTTATGTTGGCAAGCAGTCGATTGATCTTGCGGGAAACGAGAGTACATGCCAAACTTCTGGCCGTCTTTCAGCTCAGTGCATCTGCCACCACATTAGTTGTGCCTGGATGGTGATAGATCTCTACATCATAATCCTTCATAAATTCTAGCCACCGTCGTTGCCTCATATTCAGTTCATTCTGTGTGAACAAATATTTAAGACTCTTGTGATCAGTGTAAAATTCGCAGGTTGCACCGTAGAGATAATGATGTCAGATCTCGAGGGCAAAGATCACCGCAGCTAATCCCAGATCATGAGTTGGGTAGTTCTTCTCGTGAGTCTTTAGTTGTCGCGAGGCATAAGCAATGACATTTCCGTTTTGCATAAGAACGCGGCTCAAACCATTATATGAGGCATCACTACAAATTACGAACCCATCCGTTCTCGCGGGAAGTGCTAGTATAGGAGCCGACACAAGTTTGCTTTTTAACTCTTGAAAGCAACGTTCTTGTTTGTCTGTCCATTCAAAGGGTGTGTTTTTCTAAGTTAGCTGGGTCAAGGGTGATGCTAGCTTTGAGAAATCTTGCACAAAACGTCGATAATGGCCAACTAGACCCAAGAAACTTCGAATTTCTGACACATTAGTAGGTTGCGACCAATCTACGATTGTTGCAACTTTTTAGGGGTCAACCGAGATGCCATCTTTGTTAATGATGTGACCGAGAAAGTGTACACTAGTGATCTAGAATTCACATTTCTTTAACTTGGCATAAAGTTTGTGATCACATAGTGTTTGTAGAACCGTTTGTAAATGCTGCTCATGGTCTTCCAGTGACTTGGAATATATGAGAATGTCATCAATGAAGACGATGACAAACTCATCAAAATAGGGTTTGAACACTCGGTTCATGAGGTCCATGAAGGCCGCCAGGGCATTTGTGACGCCAAATGGTATGACAAGAAACTCGTAGTGCCTGTAACGGGTTCTGAAAGCAGTCTTTCCGATGCTTTTTGTTTTGACTTTTAGTTGATGATAGCCAGAACGCAAGTCAATTTTGGAGAATACCTAAGCACCTTGAAGTTGATCGAACAAGTCATCGATTCGTGGTAGAGGGTACTGATTCTTGATGGTGACATTATTCAACTCCCGGTAATCGATGCATAACCTCATTGTGCCATCCTTTTTCTTCACGAACAATACTGGAGCTCCCTGGGGTGAGGAACTAGGTCGAATGAAGCCTTTTGTCTAGTAGTTCCTGGAGTTGAGTCTTCAGTTCTTTCAATTTTGTCATTGACTTGCGGTAAGGAGATTTTGATACTGGTTGGGTACCAGGTTGAGTTTTAATGGTGAATTCGATTTCCCGGTCAACCGGGGTACCAAAGAAATCTTCGGAAAAGACATCGGGGAATTCTCTAACTACGGGGATTGCATCAACGGTGGGGGCCTCCTTTTGTGTATCAATCACATAACAAATATAACTACAACAACCCTTTCTTAGAAGTCATTAGGCTGTCATGGCGGATATAATACATGGAGGGTTGGAAACTCCAGTCCCATCAAAGACAAGCTCGGATTGGTTCGGTAACTTGAGGAGACCTTTTTGGTTTTACAATCAATAAAAGCGTGGTTGGTAGTCAGCCAATCCATCTTTAAGATTACATCAAAGTTCCCAATGCAAAGGGGAATTGTCACAACCCAAACCTGCTCCTATGGGTTTAGCACCATAACCGCCAAGAATCTATGATTCAAGGCTCGCTAAACAAGAATAATGAATACAGAGTAGTGGCGGAAGCCAAAACAGTAATAAAAGATGTCCAATTAGCTATGTCAGTCTGTATGCAAAAAGACTTTACAGAACATATTCATATTCGAAACCATAACATATATACATACATCATATACAGACATTCAGGACAGGGACCTAATCCCTATCAGAACAAAGACAAGACTGATGAATCTGATACCATACAAAATAGAAACAGGAAGGGGGAATCTAAAACACCCCAAAGCAGCCTTGGCTTGGCAGCACTTGGAACCTCGCAGTGAGGCACGTTGGTTGGCTTGACAAAAAGGGAGTTTAACCCAACGCTCCTAGCTCTGATCCGGTGCCTGGACACCTACATATATATATAAACAGTAAGCTAAAGCCCAGTGAATAACATATGCGTAAAGAGGTTAGGAATGAACGTCCTTTCAGTATTTAAAACAGTCATTTGAACAGTATATCAGTTATTCGATCATAGCAGTCATAAGTGGTACATCCAATAGCAAACAGTACAGTATGTCTTATCAGACCGAACAGTCAGTTGATGGCCATCATATCAGTAAATAGTAGTGCTTCCAACATGGGAACCGATAGAGATCTCTGTAACAGTAGCAATAACAATACAGTAACAGTAAATTGCTATGGATGCCGCGAATACAATTCGCAAATAAGACAAACATTCATTCAGTAAGAAATATCATTTCAGGAAGCAGTACAAGTGATCATTCATAAAATATTCATGATTGAATATATCTTTACAACATTGTTACTCACAAAGTTCTGGGCTACAAATGGGTTAGTAAGCGTCCTCGGATGCCAGCCTTACACAGTTATAGGATGAACACACACTAAGTTGCACACTTGGGAAACAATAACTTAGTACCTAACTTGACTCGGTGTGGTTCTATAGCATTATCCTCATTAAGATGCCTTACACTAGGCCTAGGAATGCCTTGGATGGAATAAGGATGCAAAGATGCACTTTAAAACACTTTTCAAAATTTTGCTGAAACAGGGGTCTCGCTCGAGCGTGACTTTCTCTGCTCGAGCGGACATGCAGACAAAAGAGCCTCGCTCGAGCGTGACTTTCCTCATTCGAGCGGACTACAAAAGTACTGGATGCATGAAATTCACGCTCGACGGGGGCTCGACCTTCGCTCAAGCGTGAGACACAAGTCCTCGCTCGAGCGTGAGACACAAGTCCTCGCTCAAGCGTGCATTCCCTCGCTTAAGCGGACTGTAAACACAAGCAAAGTACTGGATACATGCATTTCATGCTCGAGCGTCACTTTCCCCGCTCGAGCGGACTGTATGTGTTCAGAGTGTACGCTCAAGCGTGAAGTCTTACGCTCAAGCGTGAGTCCAAAATCTGAAATTTCCAAATTGAACCTCCAAGCTCAAAATCAACTTTTAAAGCATCAAATCAAATCATTTTGGGCTAATTTTATGGAAAACTAGGGCTGTAATCGAGCCGAGCCGAGCCGAACCGAGCCGAGTTTTACGATGTTCGAGCTCGGCTCGACTTATTATAGAAGTGTTCGAGCCCGGCTCGAGCTCGAAACGAGCCTAAATATGTAAGCTCGAGCTCGGCTCGTATAAAATTTATGTAACTCGAGCTCGGCTTGTTATGGCTCGTTAGCCAAGCCAAGCCAAGCCAAGCCAACCAAGTGAAATTACAAAAGCTAGCAGCTACTACACTTAAATAGAGATTTGTTTGTCTTTGAAATACATATTTAACCGATGTGGGACTCCCAAATTCTGTTAAGGTTCACTGCTTAAGGACTCACAAAGGCTAGCACCAAAAGTCCCACATCGGTCTCAAAGGAAGAAGTTGCTAAGGATCACTGCTTATAAATGGAGATGTTGGCAGCAAAAGTCCCACATCGGTCTCAAAGGAAGAATTTGCTAAGGATAACTGCTTATAAATGGAGATGTTGGCTGCGCTAGTGGCCTTCAAATTTTGAGGGCAATATAATATATTTATATTGGACATAAAATATAGTTAGATAAAATATAAAATATTATATAAATAAAAAGTTTAAAGTTGCTATATATATTATATTATATATTATAAATAATATAATTAAAAATATTTTATTATAATATATAATATTTATATTATATATATTTAAAATATAAAAAAAGCTCGCGAGCCTATTCGAGTCGAGCAATAGTAAGCTCGAGCTCGGCTCGTTTAATAATCGAGCTTGAAATTCAAGCTCGAGCTCGGTTCGTTTATTAATCGAATCGAGTTTGAACGAGCCTTAACGAGCCGAACTCGAGCTTGTTCATGAACAGCTCGGTTCGTTTGCAGCTCTATGGAAAACACTTCAAAACTCATAATATGACATGTTTCAAAGATCAATTTGCAAAACCAAAGCCCAAATATGAGTCAATTAAACACAATTTCAAAGAAAACTTCAAGAACATAAAGTATATGTAGCATGCATGTGTTCAATTGAAATCAAAGCTTCAAATGCATGGCCAAATCACTCAATCCTTCCAAAAACATGATGAATTTATGAACTATAACCAAGATGTGGACATGCATGTAGCAATTTCCATGAAAATGCCCTCAAAACTCAACAATGTGTACATGTATGCATGATTTACCACTCAATTCAACATTTAAACCAATTCTTGACTTTAAAACTCTAATTTTCCATGAAACATGCAAAGTACAACTTAAATACAAATTCAAGAAGATAATTCTCCTACCCAGTTGAATTACTGACCGAGGCCTTAAGGCAATAACAGAACCAACAGCCCCCACCTCCTCCGGTATAGCCGGAACCGAATGTGAATGATGACATAATTGCTCTAACACAAAAGTTTAGTAAAATGAAACTGCCATCATTCCAAGGAGGCCTTGAACCACTAAAAGCCGAAGCCTGGGTTCTTGAAACAGAGAAATTGTTTGAAGTCTTTCCGTGTTCGGAAGCACAGAAAGTGCTACTGGCTACCTTCACCTTGCAAGAGGAGGCCGGAAGGTGGTGGATGCTGGTTCGTGACACCAATACTGTAATGGATTGGGCTCCGTTTAAGGGAGCCTTCTTTGAGAAATACTTCCCTTAGTGTGTCAGGGACCGAAAGGTAAACAGTGGTGAGGGTTGTCACAGGAATCAAGTCTATGTATAAGGTTTTGCCTTTTAGGGATGCAGCACAAGATTTATACATATCAGTACTACAAATAGAATTACCAAAAAGAAAAGACACAGTCAATATATATCCTAAGGGTTCGGGTGTCGATGCCAACTTGGCAGTAAAGTGTGGTGCAACAAAAGAATGAGTTGAACCAGAATCAATGAGAACATGAGCTAAATGACCATCGACAGAAAATGTACCTGACACAACATTTTCAGTGACTTCTGGTTTTCCAGGTACCAAGGCAAAAGCCCTTCTTCAGCGTTTTTGGTTATTCCTCTCTCCTCCAGGTCTTATGGGTTTTTTGACTAGGCCAAAGGGGCTAGCTGTAGGATTAGTAAGCTTTGGACAATCCCTCAGCAAGTGGCCAACTTGACCGTATTTAAAGCATGCTCCCATGTCTTGATGACATTGTCCCCAATGAGCCCTTTCTATATATAGGACAAGTTAGAATAGTGCTACATCGAGAGTTAGTAGGACCTTGATTGCCTGACTGGTTGTGCTCGTATTCACCCTCTTGGGAGGCGTAACACCGGATCTTTTGTTGTCTCTTTCCCAGAATCGCTTCTTTTGTCTTGGTTGCCTGAAACGCGAGGCTTTAATCTTCTTTTCTGCAATATACGCTTAGTCTACCACTCCTGTATAAGTTGGCAATTTCAAAACCTTAAGTCTATCTTTGATTTCAACATCCAATCCTGCTTCAAACTTTCTTGCTTTTCGAGCTTCGGTGGGGATGATATATATGTAAACCCAACAAGATGTGTGAACTTGCTCTCGTATTCGGCCACCGTCATGGTTCTTTACTTTAGATGTATGAATTCCGACACCTTTTGTTCCCGCAGTGAATTTGGGAAGTATTTTTCATAAAATACTTCAAAGAATCTTGTCCAAGTCACGATTTCTTCTTTCTCTAGGGTGAGAAACTACCATTCTTGTGTATTATCCTTGAAAGTGAAAAGTGGTGAAAGTTACCTTCTATCTTTCGGTGCAGGGTAAGGCGCTAAAAATCTTTTCAATGCCTTTAACTCAAGCATTCGCTACCATCAGGTCTGGACCGCCGGTAAATGTGGTGGGTTTGGATCTCAATCGTTTTATAAGTAACTTGGTTCTTCTCGCGTTCCAAGATACCCATTGTTGATGTTAGTCTGCAAGGCTTGCAAAAAGTTAGTAACCATTTTTTCCATGATTTTTTCCATCGATTCAATGTCACTGACTGATAACTCACTTCCGTTACCATTATTAGCCATTTTACAAAGTAATAAACGAGACATTACATTCATAATGCAGCATATATGTAAACATATATATCGCAATATATATAAAATACCGACTTTACTATTTTTACAATTAATATTACATCCCTGTTCAAAAGTCAAAATATGTTAGTGTCTCATCCCTATGGTATAACAAAAAAACAAAAAAATGGATCAGAATTGATTATCGTTAGCTTACAAAAAAGTTTTCTTCTACCAAATCTAGAGTGGTAGGTCAAATGGGTCAAATAACCACGGAAAGTAGTATTGCATGAAAAGCTCAAATTCTCATCCTAACTAGACCACACCAAAACACATCCACGCTGCTTGGACTGTGAAAATGGGGATGGACTGCATGTATCCCAAAAACGTTTAATCAATAATCAAGCCGGGTGTCTCGATATATGACAAGTCATTACTAAAGTCAACATTTTGAACATTAATAATCTCCAGTGGGTTTGTGTAGACACCCCATTTTTGACCGACCTTAAGACTCAGACGTCACCGATTGAGCGCTTGGTGATGTTGCATACTGTGCTCGTTCAGAAGTCTCAGAGTTGCGGCCGTGCGCCCTGCCTCCGGACTTCCGAACTCTCTTCTGTGCCTTGCCTCGGTTTGCGAACCAGACTCGGTTTTCTCTGTTTTCTTTCCTGAGGGAAGGGAGTGGTCCTGTAGGCTATCTCTCGGTGGCCGTGGGCTACATTTTGTGGCCGTAGCCCATTTTGCCAATTTCGGAGCCCGGTTCCCGATTTTCGGAGTCGTCAGGCCGTGTGCCTCAGCTCGGGACCGCCCAACCATCTCCGATTCCTTCGGTTTTTGGCATGCATCTCATTTACTCCATACCGAGGGACACTGGGGTCTCAGATACCCACTTCGTGGTCGAACACCACTCCCGATGCCCAACAGCCCATTTTCGGGACCCCGAACTGCGTGATTTGGGCCGCGAGCTTTCATTTTGCATTAGTTTTTGTTCAATTTTGGCAGGTACCTCTGTTTTAGCACCAGGAAGATCACTGGAGGGTGGGAGGACAGCAATTGTCTCAGAAAACCAGTTTCGCTCCTCCGGCGTCCGTTTTGCTTACTTCCGGGCTAATGTTGAACACCCTAGGATATTTTCTTGAGCCGAGACTATATATTTGTGATGAGGGACATGGGAGGACCCTAAAAGGTGGTGGTCGGCCAGAATTATTATTTTCATTTTTGAGCCTCTCTTTCAAGTTGAATGTTGTGCCTCTGCTTGAGTTGCCAAATTCCAATCATGGGGTCTTGTTCTACACACAGGAGGACACCAAAATATGGTGGCCGCCATTAATTGTTCACTTCATTTTTGCCATGGCCGCCGGCCATGAGTGGCTGGCCCGACCAGGTGGGGTGGCCGCGGCCATCTTCAAGAAAAGCACTGGCCTACTGCTTCCTGCTTTGACCACTTTACGTTATCCAAATTGTTTTTCCAAATATCTTTTGCCTCCGAGGGATATTTTGGGAGGGAAAGCTTGGATGCATTTCCCTCCCTTTTACACCCCTTTCTTGCTCATTTAAGGGGCTGACCTCCTTCTTTGTTAGGGTTAGCAACTTTCTTCTCAAGAGCATATCTCTCATTGCCTCCATTTCCCTCTCAAAAAGCTCCAAAAACCTTCAAGTTTCTAGCCCACTTGTTCATCAACCCTAAGCTTCACCATCACCACCTCCATTCCAGCAGCAAAGGAGGATTTTTTAGAGGCTAAGAAGCAACAAATTGAAGCCAAGAAGCAACAAAAACTTGATCTTCAAGGGTAAGTCACTATTTCCCCCTTTTGAGCACATTTATGCATCAATTCTTTACCCTACTTGCTCTCTGTTTTGGGCTCCGAACCCTACTGATGTTAGGCTTATTTTGAGCCCCTCTACAACATTTTAGAAGGGCTCAACCTTGTTTGGCACCTCTATGATGCACCTCTTTCAATATCACTCTTTGTGCCAATATTTTGCATGCTTTGTTTGGATTATGAGTGATTCATTTTCGAGCCTGATATAAACTGTGAGTGGGCTTATTTTGAGCCCTTATTCAACATTGAAGAAGGGCTCAACCATGTTTGGTGGTTCTATCATGCACTTGTTTTGTAATTCTTCCAATTTACCGTAAAATTGCATGGTTTCTTTGGCCTATTTGAAGTCTGATTTTGAGCATTCCATTAACTGAGATTGAGCTTATTTTAGGTCCCTCTACAACATTGTAGAAGGGATTAATCTTGTTTGGGGCCTCCATGCATGGCCTCTCTTTGTACCTCTCTTTGGCCCCATTTTGCATGCCTTTTTTAAGCTTATTTGGCTTCTGATTTCAGCCTTCATCAGGGCTGAAAAGAGCCTTATTTTTTCCTTCTTGTCATATTTTGTTAAGGGTCTTATGCTATTTGGTGAATACTTTTGGTACTTCATGTTAGACCCTCTTATACCCCCTTATTTTTGCATGCCTTGCTAGCTCATCATGCTTCTGTTTTTGAGCCTTCATCAGGCTTGGAAAGAGTCTTAAAATAACTCATTCTTAATTTTTTGTTAAGGGTCTTAGGCTGTTTGGTGCATCCTTTTGATACCTCATGTTATAGCCTTTGTTGGCTTATATTTTGCATGCTATTTTGAGCATATCTACATACTGAATTGGAGGATGTCATCTACTGTAAATATGCATATTTTTGGTCCCTCTTTAATGTTGTAGAACTGTATTTTTCAGTTTGAGCATTGCGTATACCACCTGCTTCATTATTCCCCTCTTTTCCCCCATTTTTGCATGCTATTTTTGCCATACTTGTGATTGTTGTTTGGCCATGCTTCGCACTGGAAAAATGCTAGTTTAGGGGCTTCCTAGCATCCGTATTTACACTTCATATCCATATTGTGCATGTTTGGCATAGCTGCAAGTCATTTCGGGTACTTAGCATAACATTTCGGGCAGCGGGTGTAATTTTGCTATAATTCGGGGGCTGTTTTGCATCATTTTGGCTGCTGAAAATTGCATTTCCCCATGTGCCATATGCCACGTCTCATTTCGTATGCCATCTCATGCTTTAATCCATTGCCTCGGTTTGCGTGCCCGTGTGCGCGCATTTCGAGGCACTTCATTTTCATCTATTGACCTCTTATGTGAGTGTGGCTGAGGCCCTCTCATGATTAGTATAAGTCCAATCTACATTTGGGATGCCATTTCGTGCCTTAGGGCCATTGCCTCGGTTTGTGTGCCCATGTGCGCGCATTTCGAGGCACTTCTTTTTTTATCCGATGGCCTCTTGTATGAGTGTGGCTGAGGCTCACTCATGTTAGTATAAGTCCATATTGCATTGTGCGTCATTTTAGCATCAGTGCATTTCGTATGCCATTGTCTCGATTTGCGTGCCCGTGTGCACGCATTTCGAGGCATCTCATTTTCATCTATTGGCCTCTTATGTGAGTGTGGCTGAGGTCCACTCATGTTAGTGTAAGTCCATTTGCATTGCGCGTGCCATTTTATGCCTTAGGATCATTACCTCGGTTTGCGTGCCCGCGTGCACAAATTTCGAGACATCTCATTTTCATAGCATTGTGCATGCTAGGATTGTATTTTAGTTGCATATCATGCATATCATGCATATTGCATCGTGTTCGGGATAGGAGTTAGCAGCACGGAAAGCGAGGCACGTTCAGACTCGAGTGACGGAACGGGTCTCAATTCCCAAGTCACCGACACTCCGGATTACCCATGATGGAGTTAGGTTTTGTTGTAGCACTCATCTGCATTCACCCCATATTGAGTTGTGCAATCCGACTCCTCAGCCATCATGCATCGATATGCGTGATTGGTGGCACGAGGACCGAGGCATGCATATATTTGTGAAATACATTGCTATACCCCTTTCCTGCTCTCTGTTGCAGCAAAATGAAGAATCAGCAACTTTTCAAAACTCGGCACGCATTTCAAGAAAAATGTAAACAGAGGCTAATCGGGGCACCGCCGTGGATTTCCGCGCAAAGGCATCCGGGCATGCATCATTTCATCATCCGGAGCAGAAGCAAGGCAGTCCCTAGCTTGCATGCCAGTTTACAGTTTTCCTTAGTTAATTTGTTAATTAATTAAGAATTTGTATATTATTTGGACTGTAATATTTTGGACTGTACTATTCTTTTATTCGGACTTTCGGACTGTATATTTATTCGGACCCTCTGCGCGAGGGCATAACTGTAATAAGTGTGGGTGAGTGTGATGTATGTCTTCCAACCCCCACTTCTTTCTCCCTTTTATTTACCCGCTTATGATGGTTAGATATAGGGCATGTTTCAATTAGCATACAGTATGACAGCATGTTTGCATCATTCATCTGTTTTGCACGCATCGGGCTCGGCTCATCATACAAACTGCATTTGTATTTCAATTCCGAATTGAGTACGTAATACTTGTAGCATTTCATACACCATGTTTAGAATAGCCGAGCCTGCTATAGTTTGCATCTTCGCATGTGTTGCATTAGACATTTCAGTATGCTTAGGTCCATGCATGGATTTCTAATCGGCTTTTGTTTTGGCTTGGAGTACTAGGTAAGTTTTATGCTTTAGCATCCTTGCATGCGTGTGAGTGTTGCCATGAATAGCATGCTTACCATGAGGCTAACTGCTTATGTGATATAACTGCCTTGAATGCTTGTGGGTGGAGGTTGAGTTATTTGGATTGGGACAATTCATCAAATGTTTGTTTTAAGCCCACTAGATAGTGGCAAAATCATGTTTTCTAAGCCCACCCGAGTGTGGCAAATCCACGTCTTAGCCTACTTGCGGGTAGCACCATCAAACCATTTTCACAAACAAACATGAAATGTTTTGTTCCAATTCAGGCGACCCAGTCTATACTTGTATGCTGTGCGCATCACATAGTAACCTAGGCTAATAACCGAAATAAGAACGCACAATGTTTTCAAAAACAGATATCATGGTTAGTAGAGGCGGTCTTTGATCGGGCGAAGTGCTCACGGCGACCTTCCCCAATCGTACCCAAGTTCGAGCGAGGCAACTTTGGTGATGACGGACACGCGTGGCCTTTTGGCACCGAGTCGGTTAAATTTCCTATTTTAAAATATTTAGGTGGCGAGTCTGTATCTGGCAAACCTGTCCATGTTTGGCACTTCTTTCAAAAAAAATCTATTTGCAAAAGCGATTTGCCGGATTTGGACTCTTTGGTTCAGAATTAAGAACCGTGACATTTGAGTCCTTCAATGTAGTGACCCAATATTGAACGAGCGGGGATTCGCACTCTTCCTGATGCGTTCGGGGCGCCTGATTTCTGGCATCTTTGAGGATTTAGAGAACTTGACTCGAACTCATGATATCTGGTTTTGACTACACTTGTGTGTTTCTTTGCATTGCATTTGCATTGGTGCGCCTAGGACACCGTGTTTGCCATATGCCATTCCCGAACAATTTGCTGGAGGCTTGTCTTGTCAAGTCATGTCCGTAAAATTTGATCGGCTCTGAGGCTCTGCGACATGGGAACACAAACCCGGTTTTACCGGTCACCCTTTGACCATTCGACCTAGTGCATATTCGATCCATAGTGACCATTCCAAACTAGGACGGGTTGCTTACCCGTTTATAGGTTGTTTGAAACGGCGTGTGCGTAGTAAAACCCTAGCTCGACAAAATAGGACAGGAAACCCTACCCCAACATAGGGATGTTTTGGCTCTCACTTATCTGTTATGTGCTTGTTAGAGTCGTCTCTGAGGAATGCATGTATCGTTCATGAGTTTGGGCATCGAACTGCGGGCACCGATTCGATGATTTGAGATTCAATTTACCAGGGTATCAGTTCGAGCGAAATTTTGGGGCGGAATTCAAGAGAGGCACCTGATCATCTGTTATGCTTGTATCTGTTTTGGTGAAATCAGGCTGAGGTGCTGCATGTTTTCTCTTTTGCTAGGTAGTCCTGGAACCATAGCTTCAGAAGGCTCCGATATCCCCCCGGTACATTGGACTAGTGCTGATAGACTTTGTTAGGTCAGAAATTCAATTCAAGGGCAACCAGTGTTCTTTCACGAGGCAAGGCAAGAAAGGCCGACAGGCTCATTGGTTCATCGATCCGACAAATCCAATACATCATCGAGACCGTAATGGCACAGGTTCGGAAGAATTTGTATGGCGGCGTAAATCGAAGCGCCATGCGGTGAGACGATATTGAAACGCAGCGCCCATC
This sequence comes from Camellia lanceoleosa, assembly GCA_025200525.1. Classification (NCBI taxonomy): domain Eukaryota; kingdom Viridiplantae; phylum Streptophyta; class Magnoliopsida; order Ericales; family Theaceae; genus Camellia; species Camellia lanceoleosa. The sequence continues at coordinate 115,474,209 of CM045772.1, read as the reverse complement.
TGGGGCATCTGCCTCACATCCAACTTTGGGACCCCAGCCGAACTTTGACCCAATTCCGCAAACTGAAGATTTGCAGGGTCCAGATCCTCGAGAAGGGTTAGCTCAAGCCCGAGTTTTTAGACCCTTGGTGCAGCCTAATGAGAGGCTTTATCCCCTTGATGCTAGTGACCTCGATCTGACCGTAGTGAAAATTGCAAACCTTGAGAAGCAATTCAGAAAGGCACAGGGCCTTAACTCCATTCCCGACATTGAGGATGGGCACACCGAGTCTGCTGTACGGCTCCCAGACAACTTCAAAATGCCATATATTGGCCGTTTCAACGGGTCTAGGGATCCAATGGTACATATCCGGCTTTTCTTGGATGTCCTAAAACCGATGGGTCTGACTAAGCCACAAAAACTCTCTCTGTATGGAAGAACCCTGTCGGGTGTGGCAGCCACTTGGTACACTAAGTTGGAGGACAAAGTGAAGCAAAACTGGGAAAAATTGGCTGAGGCCTTTGTTGATCAGTATTCCTACAATACCCAAGTTGAAATGACTATCCAAGAGCTTGAAGCAACCCGCCAGAACCCAAAAGAGCCTTTTGTGAAATTTGTTGCGAGGTGGAGAGCAAAGGTAGCACAGATGACAGATCGCCGCCCTTCTGAGAGGGATCAAGTGCAGATGATGGTACGAAACCTCGAACATGATATGTTGCAAAAGTTGACAGTGGCTCCGCTATTCACTTTCAAAAGTTTGCATGAACTGGGGGTTCAAGTCGAGAATGCGTTCAACAGTGGGATCATTCCCAGAACAAGTGAACCAACAAGGAGGGTGATTTCAAGGAGTACCAATGCCGGAAGTAGCACTATTCCACCTTGAATTAATCTGATCGCCATACCAACCCTTTTGCCAATCCAAGCCTACAAACAATGGCCGGCCAGGGCAGAACTTTCACCCCTCTCTATATGAGCCTAACCAGCGCACTAAAACTCCTGATGGAAAAAGGGCATCTCAAACCCCTCGATCCTCAACCTCTTCCCGACCCACTCCCAGCCAGACATAACCCTGCCAAATATTGTATGTATCATCAGTAGCGCGGTCATGGCACCGACCGTTGCTACCGCCTTCGTCATGAGGTCCAAAATCTTATCGACAACTGGACGATAGCTCCACCTTCAGGCCCCAATGACCAAACATTTCCCGCCTACCTCAATCTCATCTATACACTGCCATCCACCTATGACCCCAGCATATACATCACCCCGGCCCATCTACCCAAGCCTAAGGTGTTTATCCCAGAAAGCATGGACTTATGCATGATGGGTGCACCTGAACTCCAATCATCTCAAACCCATGAACCCACTACTTCCGAGCTGATGAGGATGATTGAAGATCTTCAGAGAACAGTGGCGGATTTAGCCTTTGGAGTTTTGGCTCCATCATCAACCACATCGCCTACCAGGGAGTTCATGTCAAAAGGCTCCCCAAGCTTGGGGCGGGCTACATCTGAGGAAGGCCAATCCCGTGGCAAAGTGGAAGCAAGTGGAAAGAACAAGGTAGGGGCGGACATGGATCCCCATGAACATCTTCTGTTGGCTGTTAAGGCTTTGAAATCTGAGGGACTGAACAAAGAACAAGTGCTCGCGGTTGTCGCAAAAACTGTGGACGGCATTTTCGCCACTCAAATCAGGGGCAGTCCGAATCAAAGGGAAAATCGGGAGAAGGGCCGTTATACCAGAGGCAATCCTGTTAGCTCTAATCCTCCACTTAGAAGAGATCAACAAACCAGGCCAGCACCTGCCAATCCCTCTACTGGTGCGTCCAGCAAAAATCCACAAACCTTAAAGTACCAACCCCGAGATCAGAGGGTCTTCTATGCCCTCCACATGCCTTTATCCAAAGCTTTCCAAATCCTTGTTGGACAAGGCCATCTCAAACCCCTTGAGCCTCGGTCTCTCCCGAACCCTCTTCCGGCTACACATGATGCTACCTAGTACTGCGCATACCATCAGCAAACTGGCCATGCTACTAACAACTGCTTTCGTCTTCGCCATGAAGTACAGGATCTATTTGACAATGGGGTCATCCTCTCGCCGAGCTCAGCAAAGTCTATCGGCACTGGGTCAATGAACTTGGGGGAATAATGTTATGTAATCGAGGGATGAACCACATGCGAATGGCGCTCAGATTACTCCAGCTGTGATGAATGGCATGCATTGTTTTGAGCAATGTACAAGTGCTGTTAATTTTGCATTCTGACTTGGGTATTGGGCCAGTTTTGTTACTTTGTTTTGAGTCAGTCTTTTTGTTTTGAGTCAGTCTCTTTTATTTTGGGTCTGTCTTGTTGTATCGAGTCAGTCCTGTTGTATAGGAGTTGGGTGATTCCGGGGGTGTTACCTCGGGCGTCACCATTTTGTTTTGCGTTTGTCTTTTTGTCTTGTTTTGAGTCTGTTTCTGCCAGGGAGCCAGTTATGCCAACAGATTTTGAATGAAACAGCAATGATTTTCACGCTCTCACATTTGCTTCTGTCGTGTGCTAGTTGTGCTGGGATTTGAATGAAATGGCAGTGCATTCCACCTGCTCTCTTGTGCCTTGAAGTCATTGTATTGACCTAAGTTTTTCAAAACCTTTTTGAACACTGCGGTGAAAACAAAGAGGGAGGAATTCCTCGGGATTTGCAAAACTTTGATCAAATGAGAGAAAGAGAGGCATACTAAGCCCTTAATGAATGAAATCATGCTTGTTAGTATGACTACTGAGAAGAACCCTGGCTTTGATCCAGATTGATCCTACACTGTCTTCAGCGCGAGCGATTTGTCGCTTTCTTAAAAACTTTCAAAAAAAATGTTTTGCGCGGTCCTGCGAAGACATGCGTGGAATCGCTCTTGAGATTGTGCAGCTTAGGATCGCTCTCAGCCTCGAGACTCGCCCCCTTCTTTTGCTTTCAAACCTTGGACGTGCATTCAGAATGTTCAACGGTCGACCACAATGCAAGGCCTGTGGGGCCAGATTTGAAGCAGCCCTCGAACAAGAGGCACCGAAGTTAGATCAAGAGGATCAGATGTTGTCAAAAGAAGCTTGGAAAGCTAGATCAGAAGCACCCCTCGAACTAGGGGCAAAAAAATATCCGATGTGCTCGGAGAGCCAAAGGTGGATCTTTCTGCAAATCAATACAACAGCCACTCTCCTGAATACAAAGGGCTTCAATCTCAAAACCATTTGGCATGGACTTGTTACACTTCTACCCTTTGAGAGGCTCGCTGGGCCGAAAACCCAAAAGGGCTACCCAGGCAAAAGTTAGAGCGAAGAAAAGAACAAAGAAAAGAAAAAAAAAATGCAAATAGGAAAAAAAAATAAAAAAAATGAATGAAAAAAAAAAAGAGAAAAGAAAAAAGAAAAGAATGAAAAGAAAAAAAGAAGAAGAAGAAGGCTCGCAAGGTTGAAAACTTGCAATAGGCGCCTTGGCAAAAGGTAGAGCATAAAAAGGAGAGGTTAAATACCCGAGTGTACCTTAACCCCGAACTACGTAAGGCTTGATTCCCATGTTTGGGATACGTAGGCAACTTCATCCCGAAGTCCAGCCGTAAAACAATTCAAATTCGATTGTGTCCATGTAATGGTTTTGATTATCTTTTGCCTTCTCTGTATCTGAGAGTCTGGTTGTGTTCGTCGCTCTAAGGACTGATTATAATGCGCTGTGGCATCATCCAAACAAGGGGCAACTTTCCGTTGCCATTCAATGTGCCGCGGTGCCGTTCAAACAAGGGGCAACTTTCCGTTGCCATGCAGCTCCCCTCTAGCAAGGGGCAATTTTCCTTCGAATCAGAGGTTGTGCATCTCAAGAGTAGGTTCTGTGCTCGTTGAGCAGTGGTCGTTTGCAGAAATAGTTTTTGAGAATTTTTACTGAGGATGACTAATTTTCTCTAAAATTGTTCCGTCTTTTCCAAAAACTGGACCATTTCTTGGACCCAAAAAAAGAAAATTTTCAGTGCTTATAGCCTGACTTGCATAATTTCAAATCAAAAATTGAACAAGCATGTTAATCTAACTCTCATTTTTGGTCAAAATTGTTTTAGTAGAAAGCCAAAAACAAAAAATGGTCGAAATGATGAACTAGGGGCACAGTTGAGTCAGGCTCCCTGTCTTTTCCCTGTTGTCAATGCATTTGCCAAAAAAAGGGCACTCTACCTGCCAGAAGAGGGCACAACTGAAGCTAGAAAGGGCAGAAACCTCTTACACCCTCCAAACAGCGAAGTATCAAGCCAAGTGCGAAGCACGAATTGGAATGAGGCAAGATATTCCACTCCATCATCTGGACAGATCTTATCACGTCCAAACTCCCCAGCAAAGCATCATCAACCGATGCTAGCTGCAGATTTGCTACACACCCAGTTGTAGCGCAACTCCTCTGTGGGAGGAATTCACTAGCTGCGTGCAGAAGAAGAAGAATCTAGCAGAATGCTAGGGGCACGAGCCCACAACTTGTTGTTTATCCATCAACCACCCAGAGGAGGGATGAAAAATGAGAGATTGAAGAATAGAGAGATGTGCGATGTGAGAAAAAGTGAGCAAAAGGGTTTTGAGAGAAAAATCGAGATTGAGTGCCCGAGTGATATGAAAGACACAAATAAGAAAGGGTGGGAAACACTACCCGGTGAAACAGGCTCCCTGTGCACGTCTGAGTGTCGTGTCTTTTGGTTTTATCTCGATTTTGTTTTGGGTCGTTTCGAGTGTTACTCGATGTGTCTAGGTTATGTGCCTTTTATTTCCTTGTTAAGACGTTTTGGCTGTGTTCAGTTGTAGGCTCAATACCCGGTTGAGAATCCTTTTGTCATTTTCAAAAGAAAAATCATCCTGTGCTCAGAATGCTGTGCCATTCTCCACATTTGTGCAAAACAGAATTGGTTCTTTCATAAAGTCGCAGGGTTCAACCCAAGTCATGTCAGAATAGTAAAACAAGGACCTATCTGAAGCTATTTTGTTTTGACCGCAAAGCAAAAGAAAAGAGGAAAATTTGGAGCATCTTAGCATGTTTCAACTTTAGCAAAATCGAGGCGCCTTCGGTGCACCTTCTCGAGCCTCGCCATTTCTCTAGAGTATGAGTGTGTCTCGACCCCAAGTGTAAGCTTCTTCAAGTCGAATGGCAATCCAAGCGGCACAGAGGGTTTCATGCAGTGTTATCTCTCGCCAATTTGAATAGGGTGTGCCCTTTTGAAATGAGTATGTTGTGAAGTCCTCTAAGAAGCAAATCGAGAGGCACCAGTACATATTTGATGCTCCTCTATTACATAGAATGTGGATTTTTATATACCTTTGTTGTTGCATGCGTGCACGCATCGTTATGATTCATGCATAGAATATGCTTGCTTTCAATATTGCATAGAAAATGCCCCCATACTTGCATAGAAGATGCATTTTATCGAACTTTCTTGTGCATATTATCTTGCTCGCACTGTCTTGTGCACTTACACTTTGTGTCTCACTTGCACTATCTTGTGCATCTTGTGGTTGTATCTCACTCACACTATCTTGTGCATTGCATATCACTCGCGTTGTTTAGCATATCGCACTGTTCTGTGCAGTTTATCATTCGCGCTATTTTGCGCACCTCATTCGCCTTGTTTGTGTGCGATTTACGTCATTTGTTTAGCGCATCGCCTTTATTTTGTGCGTTTATCATTCGCGCTATTTTCGCACCTCAATCGCACTATTTTGTGTAGTTCACATTCGCTTATTTTTGCGTCGCACTATTTTGTGCAGTTCACATTCGCGCTATTTTGCGCATCGCACTATTTTGTGCAGTTCACATTCGCGCTATTTTGCGCATCGCACTATTTTGTGCAGTTTACATTCGCGCTATTTTGCGCATCGCATTATTTTGTGCAGTTCACATTCGCGCTATTTCGCGCATTGCACTATTTTGTGCAGTTTACATTCGCGCTATTTTGCGCATCGCACTATTTTGTGCAGTTTACATTCGCACTATTTTGTGCAGTTTACATTCGCGCTATTTTGCGCACCACAATCGCACTATTTTGTGCAATTTACCATTCGCGCTATTTTGCGCACCTCCATCGCACTGTCTTGTGCATTGCATTGCATTCGCGCTATTTTGCACACCTCAATCGCACTGTCATGTGCTTTACATATCACATCGCACTATCTTGTGCATTTCAAATCAATCGCGCTGTTTAGCGTATCGCACTGTCTTGTGCATTTCAAATCACTCGCGCTGTTTAGCGTATCGCGCTGTTTAGCGTATCGCACTATTTTGTGCATTGTATCATTCGCGCTATTTTGCGCACCTCAATCGCACTGTCCTGTGCTTTGCATATCACATCGCACTATCTTGTGCATTTCAAATCACTCACGCTATTTTGCGCATCGCACTATTTTGTGCACGTTACTTGCATTGTGCATGCATTTTATCACGCTATCTTACGCGTCCCACTTGCACTTGTTAGTGCATTACATTTCACTTGCGCTATTTTGCGCATCGCACTATTTTGTGCACATTACTTGCGTTGTGCATGCATTTTATCGTGCTATCTTGCACATCTCACCTGCACTTGTTAGTGCGTTGCATCGCGCTATTTTGCGTACCTTACCTGTATATCTTTTGCCTCCGAGGGATATTTTGGGAGGGAAAGCTTGGATGCATTTCCCTCCCTTTTACACCCCTTTCTTGCCCATTTAAGGGGCTGACCTCCTTCTTTGTTAGGGTTAGCAACTTTCTTCTCAAGAGCATATCTCCCATTGCCTCCATTTCCCTCTCAAAAAGCTCCAAAAACCTTCAAGTTTCTAGCCCACTTGTTCATCAACCCTAAGCTTCACCATCACCACCTCCATTCCAGCAGCAAAGGAGGATTTTTCAGAGGCTAAGAAGCAACAAATTGAAGCCAAGAAGCAACAAAAACTTGATCTTCAAGGGTAAGTCACTATTTCCCCCTTTTGAGCACATTTATGCATCAATTCTTTACCCTACTTGCTCTCTGTTTTGGGCTCCGAACCCTACTGATGTTAGGCTTATTTTGAGCCCCTCTACAACATTTTAGAAGGGCTCAACCTTGTTTGGCACCTCTATGATGCACCTCTTTCAATATCACTCTTTGTGCCAATATTTTGCATGCTTTGTTTGGATTATGAGTGATCCATTTTCGAGCCTGATATAAACTATGAGTGGGCTTATTTTGAGCCCCTATTCAACATTGAAGAAGGGCTCAACCATGTTTGGTGGTTCTATCATGCACTTGTTTTGTAATTCTTCTAATTTACCGTAAAATTGCATGGTTTCTTTAGCCTATTTGAAGTCTAATTTTGAGCATGCCATTAACTGAGATTGAGCTTATTTTAGGTCCCTCTACAACATTGTAGAAGGGATCAATCTTGTTTGGGGCCTCCATGCATGGCCTCTCTTTGTACCTCTCTTTGGCCCCATTTTGCATGCCTTTTTTAAGCTTATTTGGCTTCTGATTTCAGCCTTCATCAGGCCTGAAAAGAGCCTTATTTTTGCCTTCTTGTCATGTTTTGTTAAGGGTCTTATGCTATTTGGTGAATACTTTTGGTACTTCATGTTAGACCCTCTTATACCCCCTTATTTTTGCATGCCTTGCTAGCTCATCATGCTTCTGTTTTTGAGCCTTCATCAGGCTTGGAAAGAGTCTTAAAATAACTCATTCTTAATTTTTTGTTAAGGGTCTTAGGCTGTTTGGTGCATCCTTTTGATACCTCATGTTATAGCCTTTGTTGGCTCATATTTTGCATGCTATTTTGAGCATATCTACATACTGAATTGGAGGATGTCATCTACTGTAAATGTGTATATTTTTGGTCCCTCTTTAATGTTGTAGAACTGTATTTTTCAGTTTGAGCATTGCGTATACCACCTGCTTCATTATTCCCCTCTTTTCCCCCATTTTTGCATGCTATTTTTTCCATACTTGTGATTGTTGTTTGGCCATGCTTCGCACTGGAAAAATGCTAGTTTAGGGGCTTCCTAGCATCCGTATTTACACTTCATATCCATATTGTGCATGTTTGGCATAGCTGCAAGTCATTTCGGGTACTTAACATAACATTTCGGGCAGCGGGTGTAATTTTGCTATAATTCGGGGGCTGTTTTGCATCATTTTGGCTTCTGAAAATTGCAATTTCCCTTGTGCCATATGCCACGTCTCATTTCGTATGCCATCTCATGCTTTAATCCATTGCCTCGGTTTGCGTGCCCGTGTGCGCGCATTGCGAGGCACTTCATTTTCATCTATTGACCTCTTATGTGAGTGTGGCTGAGGCCCTCTCATGATTAGTATAAGTCCAATCTACATTTGGGATGCCATTTCGTGCCTTAGGGCCATTGCCTCGGTTTGCGTGCCCATGTGCGCGCATTTCGAGGCACTTCTTTTTTTATCCGACGGCCTCTTGTATGAGTGTGGCTGAGGCTCACTCATGTTAGTATAAGTCCATATTGCATTGTGCGTCATTTTAGCATCAGTGCATTCCGTATGCCATTGTCTCGGTTTGCGTGCCCGTGTGCACGCATTTCGAGGCATCTCATTTTCATCTATTGGCCTCTTATGTGAGTGTGGCTGAGGTCCACTCATGTTAGTGTAAGTCCATTTGCATTGCGCGTGCCATTTTATGCTTTAGGATCATTACCTCGGTTTGCGTGCCCGCGTGCATGAATTTCGAGGCATCTCATTTTCATAGCATTGTGCATGCTAGGATTGTATTTTAGTTGCATATCATGCATATCATGCATATTGCATCGTGTTCGGGATAGGAGTTAGCAGACGCACGGAACGAGGCACGTTCACTCGAGTGACGGAACGGGTCTCAATTCCCAAGTCACCGACACTCCGGATTACCCATGATGGAGTTAGGTTTTGTTGTAGCACTCATCTGCATTCACCCCATATTGAGTTGTGCAATCCGACTCTCGGCCATCATGCATCGATATCGTGATTGGTGTACGAGGGCCGAGGCATGCATATATTTGTGAAATACATTGCTATACCCTTTCCTCTCTGTTGCGACAAAATGAAGAATCAAGAACTTTTCAAAACTCTAAGACGCATTTCAAGAAAAATGTAAACAGAGGCTAATCGGCACCGGTAGATTTCAGCGCAAAGGCATCCGGGCATGCATCATTTCATCATCCGGAGCAGAAGCAAGGCAGTCCCTAGCTTGCATGCCAGTTTACAGTTTTCCTTAGTTAATTTGTTAATTAATTAAGAATTTGTATATTATTTGGACTGTAATATTTTGGACTGTACTATTCTTTTATTCGGACTTTCGGACTGTATATTTATTCGGACCCTCTGCGCGAGGGCATAACTGTAATAAGTGTGGGTGAGTGTGATGTATGTCTTCCAACCCCCACTTCTTTCTCTCTTTTATTTACCCGCTTATGATGGTTAGATATAGGGCATGTTTCAATTAGCATACAGTATGACAGCATGTTTGCATCATTCATCTGTTTTGCACGCATCGGGCTCGGCTCATCATACAAACTGCATTTGTATTTCAATTCCGAATTGAGTACGTGATACTTGTAGCATTTCATACGCCATGTTTAGAATAGCCGAGCCTGCTATAGTTTGCATCTTCGCATGTGTTGCATTAGACATTTCAGTATGCTTAGGTCCATGCATGGATTTCTAATCGGCTTTTGTTTTGGCTTGGAGTACTAGGTAAGTTTTATGCTTTAGCATCCTTGCATGCGTGTGAGTGTTGCCATGAATAGCATGCTTACCATGAGGCTAAATGCTTATGTGATATAACTGCCTTGAATGCCTGTGGGTGGAGGTTGAGTTATTTGGATTGGAACAATTCATCAAATGTTTGTTTTAAGCCCACTAGATAGTGGCAAAATAATATTTTCTAAGCCCACCCGAGGGTGGCAAATCCACGTCTTAGCCTACTTGCGGGTAGCACCATCAAACCATTTTCACAAACAAACATGAAATGTTTTGTTCCAATTCAGGCGACCCAGTCTATACTTGTATGCTGTGCGCATCACATAGTAACCTAGGCTAATAACTTAAATAAGAACGCAATGTTTTCAAAAACAGATATCATGGTTAGTAGAGGCGGTCTTTGGACCGGCGGCGAGGGTGCTCACGAAGTGACCTTCCCCAATCGTACCCAAGTTCCCGAGCCGAGGCAACTTTGGTGATGACGGACACGTGGCCTTTTGGCACCGAGTCAGGGTTTCCTAAATTTCCCATTTTAAAATATTTAGGTGGCGACTCTATATCTGGAAAAGCAGTCCATGTTTGGCACTTCTTTCAAAAAAAATCTATTTTCAAAAACGATTTGCCGGATTTGGACTCTTTGGTTCAGGATTAAGAACCGTGACATTTGAGTCCTTCGAACTGTAGTGATCCAATATCGAACCAGAACGGGGGGGATTTGCACTCTTCCCCCGGGATGCGTTCGGGGACGTCTACAGTTTGGGATAGTGGTAAAAATGTAGTTCTCGGGGTACACATTTTCCCTTTTTGCCACAAAATCTGGGGGCAAAGAACCAACGATGTAATGCGGGCGATCATATCCTAGGGCAATGCTGAGGACACAAGTAAATCCGAGAAAACGTCCGCGCGTATAGGCACAGCTCTACCTCCATAGTATGTATGGGATATCAGCAGAATCGGTCTGTGTATATATTGGCCGACCCATCAATTAGGCAAGGCCTGGGTGTAGTCTTCTAACAATATCCTCCGAATCTTCCCATCCTTCCGGTGAGGCAGGGGCTGGGTGCTCTGCTAAAATATCTTCCAAATTCATAGCCCTAAGCTCCTTTCAAAATGCCTCATCAAGGTTAATATCGGACATTTCTACATCACCAGAATAAACGTGAGATTTTATAGAAAATGACTAACGTCGTAGGTAAATATTTATCTTTTTAAAACCATTGCTCTGATACCACCTTTGTCACGACCCAACCTCAGGGCTTAGGACTGGAATCGCAACTTACTAAATAATTCTAAGCTTAACAAATTAAATGGCGCAGACGGAGGCAAATGGAAATAAAAAATAATTAAACAGAAAATTTATTTCATTCTACTATTTTAATAAGGGGAAAAAAAAACATCTATAAGGCTTTTATTATTTTATTATTCAGTGACTGACCCTGAATAAAAACAAAATGGAGCAAAAAAAAAAAAAAAAAAAAAAAAGATTGCATTATAATGGTTCAGCATCAAATTTTTGTGCAGGTTCCACTACGTGAGGTTATGGGTCTTTCTTACATCTCGTCACCTAAAAGGGTAACAGTTATAAGCACACAGCAGAGTGAGAAATATTATGCCAAGAGTGTAAGGAATGCAAAATAACCATTGATAGTTATTTAAGCTAAAATAATAACATAACTTAATTTGAATAAATAAATGATTTAAAGTGGCATAAATTGAAATACATAAATTATGTAAATAAAGAACTATAACCACAGTACAAAACATATCAAAACAAAGGTCACTGGAATGACAGTCAGAACAGAGGTCAATGGATTCATGACAAACAGAGGACCACAAGATGGCCAAATATAGGACCACAAAGTGGCCAAACAGAAGCCAATAGTTATTTAAGTCCCCTAAGGCATGAGACTTTCGTGGTGGTACTTATAGAAAATAATTATTTACAAAATCATTATCAAATAATTTCTAAAATTTAAATAAACATATCCACGAATTTCATTTTAAGTAATGGAGTTCAGAAAATATAAATATAAGTTATAAAACATAACTTGTATAAAATAAATTATGATAATTCAAAATATACGTAAAATATATTATGGTGACTTAAGGTATAATATAACTCACCTTAATATTGACCCTTAGCCTTTTCTTTTTATTTTTGCTAACTTCTCACGGCTGCTCCCTTGCCTTTCTGTTTTTCATTTTCTTTTCCTTTCGTCCTAATGGCTTCATAGACCCACCCCCTTTATATATACACAGAACCTAGTGATGACATAATAATCCTAATTGGATGACTCACCCTCCTTAGGCCTTGAGAGCCCAAATGGCTGAGGTTTATTTGTCCAGCAGTACACGTTCATTATTATTTGGATTAGGAAATCAGATACAATAAGATATTATTATTAACTCACGTATTTGCTATATCTTATCATTAGTATTATTAGTCTGATAGTACTTTTATATTTATTTCTTATTACGTTTATTATATTTGTTTATTTAACCTATTTATTTATTTAGTTATTTCTTTACATATAACCATAATTATATATATATATATATATATATATGTGTGTGGTATTTAATTAAACAATTAGGGTGTCACACACGCAGTAGTTTTGTAAGCTTCCCTAACTACATTAAGGACAATTATAGTCTTTGGAGTTTCAGCAGGAAAAATGATCAAGTGTCTTCAATTAAATTTCATATGTCTTCAATGTAATAAATATGCTATGAATGAGTTACACACAATTCACATCTTTTTCAGATTGTGAATGTTGCTTTCAATTCATAGATTTCTTACCCTCAAAATAATTTTGTTCTATTCTTTTCAAAATTTGAACAAATGATCATATTTCATCAAAGAAAATACTTGATTCTGATTCTGCACAAGCTTGCTTTTAAAATATGCAAAATATGCACAAAACTGGAGAGATGAATTTAGCAAAGAAGGTGTTTGATGAAATGCCAAGGAGAGAATGTCTAAGGTCTCTCAAATCAATCCAAAGAAATTTCAATCCAAACTAGAGAATTTATTTGGACCAACCAAAGAAAATTCAGTCCAGACCAGAGAATTTTTCTAGACCAACCTAGAGAAAATTCAGTCCAAACCAGAGAATTTCTTTGGACCAACCCAGAGAAAATTCAGTCAAAACCAGAGAATTTCTCTAAACCAACCCAGAGAAAATTGAGTTCAACCCAGAGAATTTCTCTGAACCAACCCAATTTTCTCTAAAGTAGAGCACTAGCCCTCATTGTTGTTCAGAAAAATTTGGAATTTTCTCTGTGATTTGTCCAGAGAAATTCTCTAAATCGAATTTTCTCTAGATCGATGTTGAAGGACCTTAGACATTATGAAAATATTGAGTATCCTTTATACTATAAAATCTTAATACCAGGGACCTTAAAAAAACCCTCCTACTTTTTAAGTATATTTATATTAAGACCTCGTTTGGCATGTTATAGTTTTAGCTTAAAAGTCAAAAAATTATTAAAAAGATCAAAAAGTGTATAACCTATACAAAAAAATCAAAGATTCCATTTTCTCCCTATTTTTTGCACATCTTTTGGTAAAAAAATAAAAAGTTATTTAAAACATACTAATTTTTTTACCTCATATTTGAGCCAAAAAGTCAAAAAGTTATTAAAATATTCTATTCTCAAACGAAGCCTAAGTGTATCTAAAAATTTTAAAAATTGATTAAATATTTAAAAAATTCAGTAAATTTTTTTTAAAAAAACACGAAATACAAAAATTTTCAATTTTCTAAAATGTGAATCCTGATATTTCTCTCATTTTTTTTGCATATTTTTCAAAAAAAGTAAAAAACAAAAAAAACAACAAATTTTTTTAACCTATCTTTCAAAATAGACCTAAGTACTAGTATAAATATATGTGTATCATTAGGTTTCACAAGTGTTTATATAAATTAAAAAGCTTTATTAATTCGTTGTTGAAATTTGATTTTGTCATAAGCGTCACTAAAAAAAAATATTGATGATTTTATGAATTTATCATTAAAAATTGATAATTAATAACTTTTTTTTGATGATTTTTTAAAATTGTTAGAAAAAAAATTAATATAATTTTTTAAAAATTTATCTCTAAAAAGTGATGCAATTTTTCTGTTATGAATTTTTTAACTGTCACTAAAAAATAAAAATTAATGACACTTTTTTATAAAAATAATATTTAAAAAATAAAAATAAAAATATTATGAAGGGTATATTATAAATAATTATATTCCACCTATTTCATAACAAATTACCCATTTTATTAATAAATCGTCAAGTTAATTAACAGTTTTTAATGATATTAGAAATATGTTTCAATTAATAATTTAGGTAATTTTATTATTAGAAATGATACATCCCTCTAATTTGGGAGCTCTAAAAGAATACTAATGATGTGAAGAATAAAAAAAAAAAAAAAAAACTAAGGCCAAAATATCACATCATATGGGACCCGCACACTAATTAGAGATACTAGAGCTCCCAATAGTTTTTCTTTTATTATTATATAAGAGAATAATTATGAATTTTATTTTTTTAATTAATTTTGTTAGATAAAAAATTCGAACAAAAGAGTATTTATAATTTTTCAAATCACATAAGATAATCTATACTTGCTGGCACCATAAATCTGTAATAATTATTATTATTATTATTGATAAATTGAAAGATATGTAGCACTCTCTTACTCATTTGGAAGTTATGAGAAGTTATGAATCATTAAACCTATGTGAAAAGATGACGGAGAATGTGGAGGATCATGGAGCATAATATGGAAGAATATGGAAAACAAAGTGAAGAACATGAAGCATGAATTTGAGGTTAAAGAAAGTTATAAAGACATGGAGGGATATGTGACATTGTGGGAATAAAGATAGAAGAGTGGGTAGTTTTAGGTGGTTATTGGGTAGTTATTATTGGAAGTTTTTTCCTACAAATATTTGCCTATAAATAGTCATTCATGCTATATTGTAAAGGTTCCGGACTCAGATCCATAAACCAGTTTATTTACTTCGTTTTTCCTTTCCAGTTTTACATTTCCAGCTCTTTACATTTCCAGCACCTCAATTCTTGTACTTCACTTTATTTCTTAGGAGTAGTTTCCAATAGTTGATGCTATAAACCTTTTTCAAGGTTAGGTCACTTCATTGTAAGTTCTTATTTACTCAATTAGATTCAGTTTTTTGAACTATTTTGTATCTGTGATCATTTATAAGTTTCTCCTAAAAAACCACTAGTAAAAGTCCTATTTATTGAGGCTGAAAGAATTGCAACACAATCGTCTGATAATTGGTTGACAATTAAAATTTTGTAAGGACTTATTGATCTTTGATGACATGCTTTAAATTACGTAATTAACCTTCGAAAGCCAAAAAAGACAATATATATTTTTTGGCCTGCCCGATGGGACTGTTATAATGGCTAGAAATAGATGACAAAGAGAAACTGGGCGCCTTAAAGAAGGCATAAAAGAAGAAATGACAAACGAATTGAATTTTGTTATTCAAATTTGTCAAAATTAAATATATTGGTGTGAAACAAAAATTTTGGATCTTTAAGAAGAGATCCGTTTTCTTGATGAATAAAATTTCCAAGTTGTTTCATCATTACCATATTATTTGGTAGAAAAAAAAATACACCATTTAATTGGTGTAATTCATCAACTTGGTGTGGAAATTTGCCAATAGAGACATGAGTTATCAATCCTCAATGTCAAGTCTTTAATGACTAAATTTTGTGAGGTTTTACAAAATGTTTTTAAGTCTTTTATGACTAAAACTAGGGAATAAATAATTTCATCAACGGCTTGGGGGGTTCAAAAACCCATTTTTAAAGAGCCAAGTTATGAAAATAATATGGCTAAAAAGTATGTTGTTGGTTAAAAACAATGTTTCATATAAGGGTTGGGGGGTTGAAAAACCTATTCTTATAAAGTCAAATCATGAAAATAATATGTCTATGAAGGATTTTCTCAAGACATTAATGGCTAAAATGGAACAACCAATTAGGCTAAGAAATGATGAAACTCATATAGAGGACTTTCATAAGCCGTTAATGGCTAAAATAAAATAAAAAAGAAGCCCCATTTGTCAATGAATGATGAAAGCTATTTGGCCAAAGAACATGTTCCTAGACCAAAAGTGATTAAAGATGATGATCAACCCACTATTGACAGATTTAAAATATTTGACATTGTTGAAAATGTTAAAGTATTTGAACTTCCAAGGATATATTATGCCATGACTTTCGGTGTTCAAAATCTATTTTGGATTTGTAGGCCGCATCAAAATTTAATTTTTATGAAATGACTAATAAAACAATCATCTTTAAGCATTGTTCTAATGAGTTTGATGCACTGGGGAACAAATTAACCTTTTGAAAGGTAGAACTTGGCTAAGAGTGGCCAAAGCACTTCGAAGGTATGTCAAAACACTTCGAAGGTCTATATATTTGGTTTGAAGGTAATTCGAAACTCGAAAACACTTCAAAGTGCCATATATTTAGTTCAAAGGTAGGTCGAAGCTCCCTCAAAAGCACTTTGAAGGTCCATATATTTGGTTCGAAGGTAATTTGAAACTCAAAAACATTTCAAAGTGCCATATATTTAGTTCGAGGGTAGGTCGAAGCTCCCTCAAAAGCACTTCTAAGATTCATATATTTGGTTCAAATGTAATTCAAAACTTGAAAACATATCAAAGTTCCATATATGTAGTTTGAAGGTGGTGGCTCGAAGCTTCATCAAAAGCACTTCGAAGGTCCATATATTTAGTTAGAAGGTAATTCAAAACTCTACAAAACATTTTAAATTTGTCACTTCGAAGCAATTCAAAGTAGTACAATCGGAAGTGAAAATATATGGTTAAGGTATGAAGAATCATACTTCGAAGGTCTTGAAATTTCCATAGTCCCATGATGCATGGTCTCAAAGTAAAGCATAGAATGGCCAACTGTTACTAATGGCTCAAAGAAAATAACATTGACATGCATTGTGACTAAATCAAATTAGTGGTATTTTGCTAAGAATTCACCATTTCAAACACATGCAAAGTTTTCCAATTTCAAGCACACACATTAAAATTCGAAGCATTTTAAATTATTTTAATTATGTTTTGAAGCCTTATAAACTCTCTAAGCAGGTAGCTATTATGCTTTCGACACTTTTAATGCTTTTAAAATATGCCGTAAGCATTTTTAGAGCAATGTTTTGGTTCTTTTTTTAACAAAACTGAATCATGTTGTATGATAAAAAAACCTTCGAATGCGTGTCTCTCTTCGAATACATTAATTAATTGCTAAGTGAGAGGGATATTTATGATCTTGAAGTGGGCCGAGGTAACGGCCGAGAAGATTGGTAGCCAAGTGGATCATTGAAATTTGAGATGACTTACGATCCATTTAGTATCATTTGCTAGCACTTGGGCAAGCGGTGTTGGCCAAGAATGTGCCGCCCTTTCGGAAAAGCGCTTTCGGTAAGCAAAGGTTGGTTGGGTCGGCATGTTAGCGATGATGAAGCCAGTCAAGTAAAGTGACCGGCGCCAGGAAAGGCGTGGTCGGAGAAAACCGTTTGCTCGGTGGAAGATGCTACAGGAGATGTCACGGGCTCAGCTTGCCGAGATGTTATCTAGCCCGGTTCTCCTTGTGCTTAGCCAGTGAAGTGCTTGGATATGAAGCACAACCGCGGCCATGGATAAACTGACTCATTGCCGAGCTCGAATGGGAAAATTTGGCGATTGAGGTTAGGTAATGTCTGACAAGGTTCTGTTGACATATGGGATAGCGAGCCACATGTCGAGAGGCAGTGTGAGTGAATATGGGGTGCAGAGGGTATATAGGCATGTCGGCGCCCCCCCATACGAGGGGGGACAGACACTTTGTAAGAAAATACTTACACTCGACACTCTCATCTCTCTCTCTCTCTCTTTATCCCTAGGTTTGTGCTAATTTGATCGTCGGAGGGGTTTTCCGGCCACACACTGCCGGGTAGCTCACCGCCGTTGTGTTTTCAGGTGATCGGACGAAGCAGACTCGGAAGAAAGAATGCAGACTTGCGGGAATATTTCCACCCCGTACAATTGGGGCCGTTTGTGGGAAACTTTCAGATAAAACCTTGTCTTCCGAAGCTCTTCGGATTGCCTTCAATGGCGAACAACGAGGAGATTCAGGTGTCCGCCATCGTAGTCACTCACTCAGGCGGCGTAAGGTACCCACCATCTTTCCGATGAGGGACACAGACATACCAGGAGGAGACGGTCGAGGCGAGCGAGATAAGCGCGGGAGGAGTTATGGACTCCGGAGGGTCATCGGCGGCGGAGATATTCACACGCCAGACTCCTCGAAAGCAAGTTGAAGGACCAGGATGCCGTCATCCGACGAATGGCAACAGAGATGGAGGAGTTGAATCGGTACGTCAAAGGGAAGGGTGTAGCTAGAGTGGGTGACCACAGTAAGCGCACCTAACCCCGCCGTTCAGGTAGCCAGAGTCAGTGACACGCTCCGTCCATCTCCATTACCAGAAGCTACAAGGTTGGTGATTCCGATGTGCGCGCAGAGAAGTCCAGTGCGCAAGATAGTACCTACCAACCCTCATGTCCAGCGACGACGTCGAGGTACACCTATTCCGCTCGAACAGAAGATTTGCGGGCAGTTCTTAAGGAAGCGGGCTTCTGCGGAGGCTCGAGAGGATACCTGCGTTTCAGCGGTTATCTTATGGGGTTCATGCGGCGAGGAGGTCGGAATGCCTCCGCCCACCAGCAAGACCGCTCTGGTGGATTCGACTTAGCAAGGTTGGCGCCACCCCTTTCTCCGGAGATAGAGACAACACCTCTTCATCGAACTTCCACCAGCCAAAGTTTACATTGTCTGACGGAAAGCAGATCCTTACATGCGTAAGTCATTCCAAGCAGTCATAGCAGGACATAAGCGAAATAGCTTTTATGTGCCTTATCTTTCCGTCAAGTTTGGGCGAACTGGGTTTGAAGTGGTTCGAAAGGTTGCCGGAGGGGAGTATAGAGAGGTGGCATCAGTTGGCCGAAGCCTTTGTGACGCGCTTCAAAACCAACACCAAGACACCCAAAGAAGTGGATCACCTACTGAGTGTCAAGATGGAACCGAGCGACACATTGAAGGCATACAACTCCAGATATTGGGAAACCTTCAATGAGATCTTGGATTGCCCGGTCAACCTAGCAATCACTCAGTATAAGCATAGTCTCTCGGTCGGACATAGACTGCGGGATTCACTTACCATGCATTAGCCGACGTCCATGGGCCAGCTCATGCAGCGCATCAATTAGCACATCCGGGTTGAGGATGATGCTTCGGCATCTACCGTGAAGACAATTCCGGTAGCAATAGACAAGAAGACAGCGGGCAAAGTGCATGTAGTTGGGCATGAGTCCAGCCGCTCAAGTGACAGAGCAGAGGAATCAAACCGTGGTTCGAATCGTAAGAACCAGGGTAGAGGACGTCGGAACGACCGGGATAACTACACTCAAGATGATGTTGTGGATGCCAACAAGAGGTTGAAGGCAAGGACTGGCACCACCACGGTCTTCAAGATTCCAATCTATCGCATACTTAGTGAAATCCAGGCGAGGTATGTCGGTTTCTGCTAAGTTAGGCGATGGACGAAGAACTACAATCCGTGGTATCGTTGCACATTCCACGGAGAGAGGTCACGGATGAGGATTGTTTGCCTTTAAGGCAACACTTAGAAGAAATTTGGTCGGCGGGCACCTAGACCTTTACATTGATGGCGGCGTCAAGCCGAATCATGCTCCGGTTGATCCCAGAGGATAGGATGACGAGATCGCCCCCATGAGTTATTAATGTGATACGGCATAGTGGGCGGGCGTGTTTGTGAACTCCGGGAATGATCAAGCGAGAACATATGAGGAAGTTTTGTCGATCTGACTGCCATTAAGAGGGAAAGAGAAGAAGATGTGATTAGTTTCACCTCAAGGGATCTAGGCGCATCGGGCGTCACCTAGCGATGCCCTAGTAGTGACACTTCGCGTCAAGGAATTTGATGTCAAACGGATCTTGATCGATCAGGGAAGCTCGGTCGAGATCATGTATTACGATGCGTTCAAGCAACTCAAGCTTCGAGAAACAGACTTGGCACCGGCAACTTTGCCACTTGTTGGTTTCAACTTTCAGCCAGAGTGGCCTTTGGGAAAGATTATCCTGTCGGTCAAAGCGAGATCCGTGGTCAAGCAAGTGGAGTTTTGGGTGTTATAAGTGCCTTCGACTTATAACCTCATCCTTTGAAGGGGATGGCTTCACACCATGCAAGCTGTAGCATCGACCTACCACCAGGTGATGAGATTCCCCTCGGCTATGGGGGCAATCGAGGAGATTTGGGGGGATCAGGTCATGTCCAAACAATGTTTCGTGATGGCAGTAGAACGCCAAAGGCTTTGTACAAATGATTGAAGGACGAGAGGCAAGGTGTTACGGAGGATGTGAGCACTAAGGCGGAGGACAAAGGCATGGAGGACTTGGTTGAGGTGCGAATCGATATGGGCGGCGGATAAGTTCTTCTGCTCGGTTCGACCTTACCGCCGAAAGGACCGAGATGGTTGAGTTTTTGATGGCCAACATCGAAGTCTTTGCATAGTGCCTTACGACATGTCGGCCTCGATCAAGTTTTATCTGCCATCACCTCAACGTCTTCCACTGAGCAAAGCCGGTCATCCGGTGAACAAGGAGATCGGCGTTACATCATGCGATGTAGTAGCGAGGAAGTCAAAAAATTTGCTTGAGCACGAGCAATTCAGGAAGTGCATTACCCTCAGTGGATCTCCAACACAGTGGTAGTTCCTAAGAAGAATGGAAAGTGGCGAGTTTGTGTCGACTACAAGACAGTCAATCGAGCTTGTTCCAAAGATAGCTTCCCTTTGCCGCGCATTGACCAGCTTGTGGAATTTGGACATAATAGGCTAAGTTTCTTGGATCGTCTGCGACTACCATCGGATCGCCATGCATGGGCTGCCAGAGATCACCTCCTTTATGACTCCAAGGGACTTTTACGCTCTGAGTCATGCCTTTTGGTTTGAAGAATGCGGGGCAACCTTTAGGATAATGATGACCAAGATGTTTGCTCCTTTGCTTGGCGGACAATGGAGGCTTACATCGATGATATGGTGGTAAAAAGCGACTTGAGGCAAACCATTTATCCGACCTAGCGAGATGTTTGTCATCCTAAAAAGCACAAAACTGCGCTTGAATGCATCAAAATGCACCTTTGGCGTGGGGTCGGCAAATTTTGGGATTCTAGTCCTGAACGAGGCATCGGCGGACCTGGTCGGATCGAGCCGTGCAAAGTTAAACCACCAGCTCGGTTAAGGGCGTCTGACATCTGGCGGGATAGCGCCGCGTCGATTTATAAGCCGGTCATCAAATCGCTGTCGCCCTTTCTTTCAAGCATTGAAGTCTAAGTTCTCATGGGACGAAGAGTGTGACCAAGCTTTGGCTGAGCTCAAGGAATATCTGTCTTCTCCACCGTTGTTGGTTACACCTCACGGGTGAGAACTTTACCTTTACCTTCTTTGTCTCTGACCTGTGATCGATCTTGATGATCGTCCATTTGAAGGAATCAAGCACCTCGATCTTTTATGTCGATAAAACCTTCTTTGGCGAAAGCAGGTACTTCTTGTTGGAAAAGCTTGCGTTGGCAATGATGATGGCTTCCAGGAAGTTGGCGCACTATTTCCACGCCCATAGCATCATCGTACTGACCGAGTTTCCCTTTAAGGCATTGTTTGAACAGGCGGACTTCTCTGGCCGAATCCTCAAGTGGGCGGTCGAATTGGGCCAGTATGATGTGAAGTTCCAGCCGCGTATAGCTATAAAGGCCGGACTCTCGATTTCGTTCTTGAATTCTCCGGTACCCATCCGATATGCCGATCGATATTGCAGTGGCGAAGATGAAGAATGCAAGCGACCAGGTATAACAACTTGGTGGAGTTAGCGTAGCGAATTTACTCGCGCCAAAGTGCCCTCAACTTGTCCGATTCCACCACGGTAGGTGATGCGATGGCGGAATCGGTATTGTTGTCCCATCCACTCGTCTGCGCATCACCAAGTGAAGTAATGGAACTACTCAGCACAGAGCCCTCGGCCGACATAATACCGCAGTCTGGTGATTCGCCTACGGACTTATGCATTCCAGACCGACTTGTTGAATTCGGTGCCGAATCACCAAGAAAATTTGGAGTAGAACGATCGGCGAGAACTTGAAGCCGGGACAGTCGAGCAACCATGATCCCACCACCCTTCGCAACTCTCAGGACCCATCAGACTGTTGGAAGCTTTTCATGGGGAAGATGTGGAAGCTTTTCGTTGATGGAGCATCGAACCGTCACGGTGCCGGCTTAGGTATCGTTCTTATCTCCCCGGATGGCCTAACCATTGAACATTCTATCACGCTTGGCTTCCCAGCATCTAACAACGAGGTTGAGTATGAGGCCCTTTTGGCCGGGCTCAAGAGCACTATTTAGATGAAGGCTACCGAGCTGATTATGTACAGTGATTCCCAACTTGTGGTTAACTAAGTCTCTGGGATTTACGAAGCAAAGGATGAAAGAATGGCGAAGTACCAAGCTCTGGTCAGGGAACACATCAAACAGTTTCTGGCAATCAGAGTCCAACAGATTGGCCGTGAAGAAAACAGCCGGGCTAACGTACTGGCCGGCCTCGCTTCGATGGTAGATAGTACGTCTCCAAACCCCCTGTTAATTGACTTTCTTCCACGGCCAAGCATTGAAGATGCCGAGCGGACGGATGTACTCTGCGCCGCGCTAGGTCCTTCTTAGATGGATCCCATAGTCTTGTTTCTCAAAGACCAGACTCTACCAATCGACAAGAAGGAAGTACACAAAGTCCGGGTGAAGTCAGAGCGGCTTTGGCTCTCTCCATCTGGTGCGTTGTATAAAAAGTCCTTTACTGGTCCCTATCTAAAGTGCGTGCACCCGAGTAGTGTGGAGGCTTTCCTGTTCAAAATTCACGAAGGTATTTGTGGCAGCCATATAGGAGGCAGGTCCTTGGCCTACCGAGCTATTTCGCAGGGATACTGGTGGACGTGCATGCCGACGCACAAAAAATGCGTCCATAATCGAGAAATGCGAAATTCGCCCATCGGATCCATCGACTGCCATGGAACTTTTTCCCTCACCGATCCTTGGCCCCGCCATGTGGGGGCTAGATATAGTGGGGCCCTTAGCCAGACAGCGGCGAGAAATTCTTCATTGCGACCCTGATTACTTCACGAAATGGGTTGAAGTTGAGCTCTTGGCAACAATCAAAGAAAGACTTGAAGCGGTTTATGCGAGCGTGGTCACGGTTTGGCGTCCCAAAAATTTTGATCTTTGACAATGGCACCCGGTTTGTGATGCGCCTATTGAGAGGATTTTGTGAAGATCGAAGATTGAGTTCTACAACTCTACTCGACACACTTGATCCAATGGTCAGCGAAGCGTCGAACAAGACTAATACGGATGGGTTGAAAAGCTTGTTGGAAAAAGGCAAAGGAAAATGGGTGAGAATTACCAGCGTCCTTTGGGCATCTAGAACAACCCATGGCGATCTCTGGGGAGACTTTATTTGCTTTGGCTTATGGCATGGGCGGTCATACCTTTGGAAGTTGGCATGCCCACTCTAAGCGAGTTTTGAGCGAAATTGAATCTTAAGGCAATTGCCTTGGAAATTTGGATCTAGTAGAAGAGCGTCGGAAGAAGGCTCTCATCCACGTGGCCGCCTACCAACAAGAGCTCTCAAAGAAGTACAACAAGATGGTGCACCCCAGACCGTTCAAAGTTGGTGATTGGGTTTTGAGGAAAGTTATGGGCAACACCCTGGTGCCAGGTGAAGGTAAACTAGGGGCAAATTGGGAAGAACCCTACAAGATCACCGGTCTGGCGGGCAAGGGGGCTTACCACTTTGAGGATCTGGAAGGAATAGCCATTCCTCGGCCATGGAATGCGGCCAACCTTAAACTGTATTATTTCTAGCTTTAGCTTTCTCTTCTTGTGCAAAGGAGTTTTTTTGTTTGCACTTCAGAATGTAAATTCTTTTTGTCAATATATAGAAGTGATTTTGCTTTAGATTGTTGTTCTTAAATGTAAAAACCGAGATGTTTTGCTTCGGTTGGAAGAGTTGGTGTTTTGTCTAACTTAGGATTCCCAACTGAGATGTTTTGCTCCGGTTGGAAGAGTTGGTGTTTTGTCAACTTAGGATTCCTTGAGATGTTTTGCTCGGTTTGAGGAGTTGATGTTTTGTATGTTTTCTTCCGGTTGGAGGGTTGGTGTTTTGTCAACTTAGATATTTCTTGCGAGATGTTTTGCTCGGCTCGAAAAGTTAGTGTTTTGCTTAACTTAAGCCATACCAATGAGATAATTTACTCGGTTGAAGAAAATGGTGATTTGTTAAACTCTGTTTGTTCTAGCAAGAGATGGGTATTAGGTTTCTGAAGTTCTTTGTTTTGTTATGCTTTGTACTTCAATGAGTTATGTATTCTGGTTGACAATGTGTTCAAATTTATGATTTATACCGAGATGTTTGGTTGAAGATGGAATTGATGACAACCGTGCAAACACTTAGCAAAAATATCAAGTTCTTTATTGATAGAAAGTTAATACAAAAGGTGGGGACTGAGCCCGGTTACATCAGAAGTGCAGAAAGCAAACATACAAAAATAAAAGAAAACTAAACTAGGGGGGAGAGATTGGTAAACTCGTCCTCGGTGGTTTCAAGGTTGATGGTTGGGCTCTTGTCTTGTGCACCGGGCTCGTCATGGCCGGGCTGCTCCTGCACATCGGCATCTTCTGCCTCAGTATCTGTCTCATCCTCTCCCCCTTCAAGCCCTTCCTCAGCCTCAGCTTGCAACGCGCTGAAGACGTCGTTTGCGTAAGGCACGAGGTAGACCGGTAGGGAAGCAGGAGGAGGATTGGCGAACACGTCGGTGCCAGAGCCCTGACCGAGATGCTCACAAGCAGATTTCCAGCCGGCTTTGAAGTAGATGTCTTGAGTTGCGAACACCTACTTCTTGTAGTTTTCCTCGGCTTCGTTGAAACCGGCATTGTTAGCATCTCGGCAGTCCTTTTTTCGCGATTTCTTCAGCGCGTTTAGCTCGGCTTGGAGCTCGTCTCGTTTTTTCTCGGCTGCATCTAGTTGACCGAGCGTAGGTTATTATCGGTGTTGCTATCTCCGGAGGACTTCGCAGCAAGCTCGATCTGGAGGCTTTGCACTTGGCATATGTCATGGCCGATGTATGCGCTTCATAACCAGGTGTTGTTTTTGAATGGCCTGCAAGCAGCAAAGTTGATTAGAGAAGGAATCGTTCAAACACTTATGAAAATTTCGGAAGAAGATTGACTTACCCTGGCCATGGACTTCACTGATGATTTTACCAACCGAGTGTCAGGGACATGGTCACTACTGACCACGTCGCTCGGTAGTAGGAGTGCCTTGGAAAGATCAAAGGCGAGCAAGTGCTCCTTGTCAGCCTTGATCGAAGCGGTTGCCGGGATGTCCTGACCCCGGTGTTTCAATTGTGGGCGCCAGGCTGGTATTGGGTTAACTGTTTCAGTTGGTTGCTCGGTGGTGAGTTCGGCCTCGGTAGGTGGGCGAACGAATCATGTGACTCTTTTACGGTGTTGAGTTGGTTGCTTGCTGGATTGCCCGGCTGCTGGGAAAGAAAGAGTGATCACGGCGTCGCTTGCTTGTCTGGTGGCCTATGAGCGGGTGACAACGCTCGGTATCTCGGCCGATGTGGCGGTGAGCAAGTTCTTGATTCTGCTTCTTTTTGTCATCTCTTGCTCCTCGGTCAGACGGATGAGTGGAACGTCTGGCAGGGTTGGATCTGGTGGAGGTGATGGAGCGCGAAGGAAGTCTGTGACTTTACTCCGGCGAGGAGCGGAGTATCTATATGTGGGGGTGTAGCCTAGCAATTGGTTGCAATCTCGGTTGCGATACCGGAGCGTGGTTCTGATTGCCTCGACGTTGGGGAAGTGGTAGTTGGCTTGCAAGGCTTGGATTGCTGTAAAAGAAGCAAGAAAAAAAAAATGATAAGTGCAGAAACAAGCGAAAAGTGAATTAACCGAGCTAATGTGCCCGGCTTACATGTGCTACCAAAATTCTTGCTTATCATCGGCCGTCTTCTTGGTGTCTTGTAATTACTGACACCGAAGAAATCATCGTCGTGAAGATCCTTATGCAGGTCTTGGGTTACGATTTTCTCCTGCCGGTCTAATTTTAAGATAATAAGCGAGGCCGTCGCCGGTGTGGCCTAAAGTGTATTGGCGTGGGATCTCGGCTAAACCTAGGCTTATTCAAGCGGTTGTTTAGCTCGTGCATGTTTATTATTCGGTAAGTGTTGGTGGATACTTGGGTTGGCTCCAGCCCAGTCCGGCGCAGGAACTCGGTCATGAGGGGATTGACTGGGAAGCGGAGGCCACCTTTTACTATTGACAGCACGGTGAAGGGGCATTGGTCAAGTCTGCCCCAGGGTGTTGTTTTCTCTTCACTTGACTCTAGATGAGCGTCGGTAGGGATCTTGATACTCCTCTCTAGCGCATCTAGCTTGGTGGTGTATCCACTAGGAAGTGGAATTTCCCCATGAGGCCGAGCTAGTGTATCTCGGTGAGGGTTTGACAATGCTAATTGGATGTTGCTTTCGGTTTTGAGAGTCTCGAGATGTGGTCAAAGGTCCTTGGACTCTGCGAGAAAAGGATGGCAAGTGTGAGTGTGGCCTTGAGCGCAAGTAGGCTTGACTTTAGCTCGGTCATAGAGAGTGCCAAACCACCTCGGTTGTCTAAGCTTATCAAGGCTCGATGCCCAGCGGACGGATATTAGCGGTTGGCGACCAGGTCCTCTTTGCTATCTCGGTTTTTGCTGGATTTGTGATAAACATGTTATTTGCTTGGTTCTAAGAGTTTTTTTGGATCAAATGGAGACCGGGGCCAGTCGCCCAGTTCTTGATGTTCTTGAGGAAAATGAAGAACACCATGAGCGTTGAAGGTTTTGGGTGGTTTTGGTGCCCAAGTCCTAAAAGCTACGTTTTTACGCCTAATGTGTTAAATATTAAAGAAAATGACAATGAAAGGGAAGTTTGAAGACTTACGGAGATTGTGAGGATGGTTACTTGAGTCTTGAGTCTGACAACAAGCTAGGGAAGGGGCACAAGAGCTCTGGATCGTCAATGAAGGAGATTGATGAAGGAAAGGAAGAAGGGGTTAGCATGTATATAGCCACAAAAACTGCCAAAATTTGAATTTCTTGCGACGGTTGGTTGGCTGCTCGAGGACCAATGGGAGGACGCCACCTATCACCATTAATAAGCGTGTCGAGTTGAAGAGGCGAGGCGTGTGAGGCGTCAGTCGAGCAAACGAAGAGACAGTAAGATCAGAATGGGCGTTGACCGGGGTAGAGACCGGGCTAGTCTGAAAGCGGTGCCACTTAACTCGGTTGACGAAAAATAAGTGAAGCAGAAGGTGCTACCCGGTCGAGAATAGGTAATCCAGTCGCTTGCCGGATGGAATTAAGGGAGCAATTGAGAGGATATTTATGATCTTGAAGTGGTCGAGGTAGCGATCGAAGATTAGCGACCAAGTGGATCATTGGGCGAGATGACTTGCGATCCATTTAGTATCATTGCTAGCACTTGGGCGAGCGGTGTTGGGCCAAATCGTTGCCCTGGAAGGAAAAGCTATTTCGATAAGCGGTGCTTGGTTAAACGCGGCGTATTCTGGCGATGATGAAGCGATCAAGTAAAGTAAGGCCGGCGCCGGAAAGGCGTGGTCGGTAAGATAACCGTTTGCTCGGTCGAAAAAAGAACAACGAGAGATGTCGGGCTTAGCTTGCGAGATGTTATCTAGCCGGTTCTCCTTGTGCTTAGCGATGAAGTGCTTGGATATGAAGCCTGACAAGCGGCCATGGATAAACTGACTCATTCTTAGGAGCTCTAGATGGGAAGGTTGGCGATTGAGGTTAGGTAATGTCTGACAAGGTTCTGTTGACGGATGAGATAGCGAGCCACGTGTCGAGAGACGGGGGAGTGGATATAGGTATGAGAGGGTATATAGGCATGTCTGCGCCCCATCTGAGGGGACGGACACTTTGTAAGAAAATACTTACACTCGACACTCTCATCTCTCTCTCTCTATCCCTAGGTGTGTGCTAATTTGATCGTCGGAGGGGTTTTCCAGCCACACACCGCCGGGTAGCTTACCGCCGTTGTGTTTTCAGGTGATCGGACAGAAATGGAGCTCGGAAGAAAGGAGTACGGGCTTGCAGGAATATTTGCTCCTCGTACACCAAGCATGGTCTAAATTGATGTACAACTCTTTATGAATTCGAGGTTCCTCGTTCTGAAAGAGTTGTGAGGGATAATGTTGACACCTTAAATCTGTAATTATTATTATTGATAAATTGCAGGACACATGATACTCTCTTACTTATTTAGAAGTTATGAATTATTAAACATATGTGAAACGATGATGGAGAATGTGGAGGATTATGGAGCATAATGTGGAAAAACATGGAGGATAAAGTGAAAAACATGAAACATGAATTGGAGGTTAAAGGAAGTTATGAAGACATGGAGGGATATGTGGTATGGTAGGAATAAAGATAGAAGAGTGGGTAGTTCTAGGTGGTTATTGCTGGAATTTTTTTTTCCTACAACTATTTGCCTATAAATAGCCATTAATAGCTACATTGTAAAGGATCTGGACTAAAATCCAAAAACCAGTTTATTTACTTTGTTTTTCCTTTCCAATTTTTCCTTTCCAGCACTTCAATTCCCGTACTGCACTTTATTTCCTATGAGTAGTTTCCAATAGTTGCTACTATAGACATTTTTCAAGGCTGGGTCACTACATTGTAAGTTCTTATTTAATTCTCGAACTATTTTGTATATGTGATCATTTATAAGTTTCTTCTAAAAAGTCACTAGTAAAAGTCATCTTCATTAAGGTTGAAGAGAACTATAACACAATCGTCTGATAATTAGTTGACAATTAAAATTCTGTAAAAACTTATTGATCTTTACTGGCACGCTTTAAATTACGTAATTAACCTTCGAAAGTCAAAAAAGCCAACAATACTTTAAACAAATTTCAAGAAATATATTTATAATTTCTTCCATTATGAAAACAAATAAAAATATTTAGTGCATCAAAAAACCAAGAAGACTCATCGATATATCCATCT
Organism: Camellia lanceoleosa; assembly: GCA_025200525.1. Lineage (NCBI taxonomy): Eukaryota > Viridiplantae > Streptophyta > Magnoliopsida > Ericales > Theaceae > Camellia > Camellia lanceoleosa. Next base: position 115,445,312 of record CM045772.1, on the reverse strand, counting down.
TTTTAATTCTAATAGAATTTTCCAGTCATTTGTCCTAAAAATAACTAACATAAAGATGCTCTCTATCAGGTGATGGGCCAAATAGAGGCCCCAAGTCCACACTATGAATTAAACTAAAAGGCCCGGCCCAAAATATATTCAACGGTCCACATTATACAACTATACGATTCCGCCTTTAGATCTTTCTAGAAGCAGCAATATCTCCAGACTCTCTTGACCGACCAGACCACCACTTCCCAATTAAAATAAATAAATAAATAAATACTATAAATTATCAAAATTTCCACACAAACCCCATTTCTCACATCTCACCCATTTTAAACCTCTCTCTCTCTCTCTCTCTTCATATCTCCTGGTCCGTTCCCAGCGAGAGGAGAATACCTTCTTCGGCATTCCACCACATCATCTCCTACGCCGCGGCGCACCCGATCCACCGCCGCAATCTCCACAGGTACGATCTCTCAAACCCTAAACTCATTCTCTCTCTTAAACTACCAGATCTGTAGATTTCTGTCTCTAGATTCGCATGCTCTCATCGATGATTGCTGCGAGGTTCACTGTTCAATTGGTTCCACAATCTTAGTTTTATTCATTTAGATTCAACAATTTAGGGTTGTATTGTATGAGTTTTTGATGTTTATCTGTGTTTTGTTGGTTTGATTGTTGATGTTGAAGCCATTTTGGTTCGTTGGATTTGTTAACATTGTGTTGATAGCAATGAAAAAGCTACGTGATTGAAACGCAACTTTAACTTTTTTCCTAGACAATTTATTAGTACATTGAGCGTGATTTCGATTAATTAAGGTTTAGATGTGATTTATTTTATGGGAAAGAAGCCTGATTAGTCATTATTCTTAAAAAATAACCTAGTTATGTAACTCTGTTAAATTTGGTAACTGATATCTTTTTGTAACCGAGCTGATATGATGATTAATGGGTTTTAATTTGTTTATGTTCAGGTTGTTACCTATTCTGTTGAGGATAGAGTAATTGTGTGCGTAAAAACAGAACTTTTATTTGAAAATGAGTGTGGTTGGTTTTGATTTTGGGAACGAGAGTGGTGTTGTTGCCGTTGCAAGGCAAAGGGGAATTGACGTTGTACTCAACGATGAGTCAAAGCGTGAGACTCCGGCTATTGTATGCTTTGGTGACAAACAGCGGTTCCTTGGAACAGCTGGGGCTGCATCAAGTATGATGAATCCGAAAAATACAATTTCTCAGGTAAAGCGGCTGATTGGCCGTCAGTTTTCAGATCCTGAGCTGCAACGGGATATAAAGATGTTGCCTTTTGCAGTCACCGAAGGTCCTGATGGATACCCATTGATTCACGCTCGGTATTTGGGGGAAATGAAGACATTTACGCCGACCCAAGTATTGGGAATGGTGCTCTCGAATTTGAAGAGCATAAGCGGAGAAAAGAATTTGAATGCGGCAGTTGTGGATTGCTGTATTGGGATACCTGTTTATTTCACTGACCTTCAAAGAAGAGCTGTTTTGGATGCAGCTACAATTGCGGGTTTGCATCCTCTCCGATTGTTTCATGAAACCACTGCAACTGCTTTGGCATTTGGAATTTATAAGACAGATCTACCGGAGAATGATCAACTAAATGTTGCATTTGTTGACATTGGCCACGCTAGTATGCAAGTTTGCATTGCTGGCTTCAAGAAAGGCCAACTCAAGATATTGGCTCATTCATTTGATCGATCTTTAGGTGGCAGAGATTTTGATGAAGTTCTATTCCAGCATTTTGCTGCTAAGTTCAAGGAAGAGTATAAGATTGATGTTTACCAAAATGCTAAGGCCTCCCTCCGGCTGCGTGCTGCTTGTGAAAAGCAGAAAAAAATTCTTAGTGCAAACCCATTGGCACATTTGAATATAGAGTGCTTGATGGACGAGAAGGATGTTAGGGGTCTCATCAAGAGAGAAGAGTTCGAACAAATTAGCATTCCAATCTTGGAACGCGTGAAGAAGCCATTGGAGAAAGCTCTTACAGAATCTGGTCTGGCAGTTGAGAACATTCATGCGGTTGAGATTGTTGGTTCTGGCTCTCGTGTTCCTGCCTTGATCAGGATATTGACAGAGTTCTTTGGCAAGGATCCTAGGCGTACAATGAATGCGAGTGAGTGTGTTGCCAAGGGATGCGCCCTGCAGTGTGCAATCCTCAGCCCCACATTTAAAGTGAGGGAATTCCAGGTAAAAGATACAAATATTATATTGGATTACATTATTCAGTTATTTATATTGGTATCTGCGTGTTTGCTGAAGGAGGGCATGCTTTCATGTTAGTGCACTGAAATTTGTATTGTTCTAAAAGATGTCTCTTGTGAATTAATTAATAGTTTAGTTCGCTTCTACCCTTAATAGCAAGAATCGCACAAACAAGTGACATTTCTTTCTAAGAAATGTGATTCTGTGCTTCTTAGAGAGAAACGTGTAAGAATCGCATTTTTGTTGAGAGAGAAATGAGGAAAAGAAAAACCTGATCTGGTCTTGCAATTAGGGCTACGAAAGTAGAGCTTCTTCCATGTATTTGCTTCGCAGGCGCTTTTATCTTCATCTTCTTTGATTGTTGAAAGCAAACTTGCCTCCTCTCTCTTTCTCAATCGCTGCCAGACCTCCCTCCCTCTCTCTCTCTCTCTCTCTCTCTCTCTCTCTCTTATCTCTCTCTTCATTCATAATAAGAGACTGAAAAGTCTACTTTAATTTATTAATTTTCGTTTATATAATATATATTATAAATTTATATCTTTTCATTTAAGTTGTGCCTTAATACCATATTTATACTGAATAATGAAATCTGTCTTGCTGGTTGTGTATTGCACAGATACATATAAATTCCACCTAAGTAATTTATTATCTTGTATTGACTAGCTCAAAAAAACATATATACTTACATATTATATTATATTTCCATTACTTTTAAATTCCACCTAACTAATTATTTATTTTTTATGTTTAAAATGAATGTTTATTTGCTATTCATTTTTAAATTTTTTTTTTAATGTTGTATTTAATTAATTAAATATTATGTAAAAAAATTTAAAACTCATTTATGGCATATATATGTCAATTATTATTATTTTTTTTAAAAAAAAAGTTCATATAAATAAATTAAAAATATTAAAAATAAAAATAATATATAAGCACTTCCAACCTACCACTCTTCTAAGTGGCCCCGCTCCCGCTTCCGTTCCTGTTTCGTGCAACTAAGCTTCTACCCTTTTATCTTAGTTTCTCTGTAGAACCTGAAAATCTGTAGTGGACGTGCATGATCAATTAAACCACATTTTATAATTCGTTTATATGTACCTTTTTATGTGGTTTAGAATCATGATGTAATCATATAGTATGTTTGCATTTGGATTGAGCCGAAAGGAGGACATGGTTACGTGACATTTGGTTTCTGAACACGTTATGCTGCACTGTTTTGTCAACAAGCATGTGGCCCATGAAATTGTTTATCTAATGAAAGTTTTGTTTCTTTTCTTTTATACCTTTTCCATAACAGAAAAATATTATCTATTTTTAAGCTTATGGATGGAACTCATTCATACTATGCATACATATCTAGCTATAAGAGGAACTCTTAGGCCCCGTTTGTTTTGGGAGATAGAATGGAGGGGATTGATAGTGAGGGGATTGTTAGTGAGGGGATTAATAGTGAGGGGATTGATAGTAAGGGGATTAATAATGAGGAATTGTTAAATTATTTTTATATAAAATAATAAAACAAATAAAAAAATATAAAAAATTAAACATTATATTTTAAATTTTTTTCCAATATATAAAAAATAAAAAAATAAATTTTTTTTTAATCCCCTTACTATTTTTCTAATACCATCTTTACCTCCTCCTTACTAATCTCCCCTCCAAGGGTATTAGCAATACCAAGGGACTAATAGTCCCAAGGCTTTCTCTGCAAACAAACAGGGCATTAGTAATACCTTGGTATTACTAATCCCAATACCCTCCCTATAGCCCAAAACAAACGGGGCCTTACCTACTATGTATATATGGTTTTTGTCGTGTATAATTTGTTCCTTATTGTTCTTGTATTACATTTTGGCATTTTGGTTCTTTTAAAGAGGATGGTACAGAAAATTTTACTTATAATTGGCTTTCTTTTCATTTTACATTGATTATCAATTTAGATTGAATTGAACTGTATGTTCTATGGCATTGTTTGATGAACAACTATTTGCCTCTTTGTTTAAGGTCAACGAAAGTTTTCCATTTCCAATTGCTTTGTCATGGAAAGGTGCTGCTCCAGATACTCAGAATGGGGGCGCAGATAATCAACAAAGCACTGTTGTTTTCCCAAAAGGGAATCAATACCTAAGCGTTAAGGCTCTGACATTCTATAGATCGGGAACCTTCACAACAGATGTTCAATATGCTGATGTCAGTGAACTGCAGGCACCAGCGAAGATTAGCATTATCTGGTAATTGATTAGACTAGTGTTCTTTGAGTGGGCTAAGTTTAGGACTTTATGCTCTATTCAGACATTATTCTTGACATGGGTATGCATGTTTGTGGACAGATTGGTCCTTTTCAATCCATGAAGAGTGATAGGGCAAAACTGAAGCTAAAAGCTCGACTAAATCTGCATGGTATTGTATCAGTCGAGTCAGCGACAGTAAGTCCTGCAAATGGTTTCATTTATTTGCTTATGCGGTTTAATGGAGCATTGTTATACTATTCATGATTTTCTTTGATGTTTGTTTGCATAAGCTTTTGGAAGAGGAGGAAGTCGGCGTTCCACTTGTTAAAGAACCAACAAAAGAAGCTACTAAGATGGATACAGATGAAGCTCCAAGTGATGCTGCTCCTCAGCTTCTGAAACGGATGTGAATATGCAAGATGCTAAAGCTGATGCACCTAGGGCTGAAAATGGTGTCCCAGAGTCTGCAGACAATCCTGTACAAATGGAAACAGATGCCAAGGTCAGTAGTAAGCAGATGTGAATGTTTTTGTTGTTTCTTGCTTAAGCTTTTATTCATTTAATAGTTTGGTTGTGTTGATTGGAAATTATTGTGATACCTTATGGCCAATTTTCCCCAACCTTTTTTGGTGGCCATACATAGTTCTTCAGTGTCCAGTAGCAAGTTTTTTATTTCCCTATTCTTTTCTTTTTTCTTTCCTTCTTTCTTTCTCGACCACCTACTTTTGGCGTGGCGCTTCCCGCCCGTTTTTGTTGCAACATAGCAATGCTATGTATTAACTGAAAATAGTTTAAACTTATGGGAGAAAATAACTCTGGATGTGGTTCTTTTTACTTGGGGATAAAAGGTAGTAAGTAGTGAGGCGGAGGGAAGCTGTGTATTAATACTTTTATTGCCAGAATTTTGAACTTGCCTGGCCTAAAGTTTGACCTTCTGTAACCAACTTGGGGTTGGGTTGGGTTGCTTTGCTTTCAAATTTGGGCTCAGAAAATTTGTATAGATGCTGGAGCTGCTAAAAGGCTTCTTGATTGCAAATCCTTTTCTTGAGGGATGGGGTATGGTGTCACCTGGCCTATCACTACACTCCTAGAAGTAGACTTACTATTCTTCACAAACATATCTTGATTCACAACCTAGACATGTCACCTACTTTTAGCTCTGATTTATTGTTTTTAGTTGTTATAACTGTCAGTGTCCATCTATGCATTGACAATTTGATTGCAAAACTGTGGTTATACTATTAGCTTTGGAATCAGATCGGTGATTCATTAGCAAGTCATTGGAAAAAGTAGCAGATAATTTTTTGCAAGGCACTTGAAGCTGTGATTCTATACTATTGTAGCATTCTAAATAGATGTTGGCTAAGTACTCTTTATCTTATGAATAAAGAAATAAAATACTTAAAATTAATATGATTAGATATAAATTAGTGAGGTTTATAAGGCCTTGTTTGGGAAATGCTTGTTTTAACTAAAAAGTCACTATAAATTGTCACTATCACTCTCTTTACTTTTACGCACATCTTTTAAGTAAAAAGTTACTAGAATAGCTTGTTTCCAAGCGAGGCCTAAGTATATATAAAATTTGTTACGAAGATGATATTTAGAGATTTTATCCCTAGTCGAATGCTATGAAGCACGGAGAGATGTTCCGTATCGTATCGGATACTTATTAAAAGTATTGGATACTTATTAATTAATTTTTCTTTAATTTTGATGTATCGAATACTTATTTCTGAAGCATCGGATACTCCAAGTCACGGATTACTTGTTTTACAAAATTAGAATTGTAGCATTTCTTGCATAGTATTATAATATACCTTAATTATGAGGATAAATACAATAATATTTTTCCAATACATTTGAATAGAATTTGTCAAATTGGTTTATCCTTATTGTATCATGCATGTCCCATATAAATAAATAGAAAGTAAAGATTAACAAGTGAATATGACAATAGTAGAATTAAATAAATAAGTAAAGTAAACTTACAACATTTTTTACTAGTATAAAAGGAAAAAGCACATGGACAAATTCATGTGGATTGTTCTACTGTTGTGATATAAACATATTGGACTTGATATTGAAACAAAATATTTGTAAAACCTATTGAAATTTAAGAAATAAACTAGTAATGGCTTGAATTAGATGGATGGCTTAAATTAATTCCTAATTCTTAAATGTTAGTATTTTGCATTATAAAATTACAGTTTAGTTTCTCTACATTTTTGAGCTTATGTTTTCACTACTAATAATTTTAAATTATTTTTTTTACAAACGTATCCTACCCATACTCGTATTCTACTTTTATAAGTTTTTTCATATTGCCGTATCCGTATCATGTCGTATCCGTTTCCGTATCCATATCCGTACTTCCTAGGTTGGATGTAAAGATCTCCATCCTTTCTAGGCTAAATTTGTCTAGCTGGTGCCAAGCTAACACTAGGATGGAGGATGAAAGTGAATCATATACTCCCCTCTGCCTGAAGGTAGGGCATGAAAATAATGATTTTTAATTTTTTTGTTGACTTGTGTGAGTGCTGTTCTTGTAACCATCAGTGTTATGCAAGTAGAAAATTGATATGATGCACGCCTTGATACATTTATTTGGCAAAATATGCCAGTATGTCCATGGTCTCCTCTAAACTGGCTTAATGCAAACTTGACTGATTATATTGTGTTTTGAGGACATAGTTCTTGTTGGAACAAGATACAAGATGTGTTAGTAAACTATAATTAGTCTTTTATTTGAAATCATTGTTTTTTTTGTTGTGTAGGTTGAGGCTCCAAAGAAAAAGGTGAAGAAAACAAACATTCCTGTATCTGAGTTTGTTTATGGAGGAATGGCTCCTGCAGATGTGCAAAAAGCAGTGGAGAAGGAGTTTGAAATGGCTTTGCAGGATCGAGTTATGGAAGAAACCAAAGACAAGAAGAATGCCGTTGAGGCCTATGTGTACGACATGAGAAACAAGGTACCATAATGGTCCATAATAAATCATATTCTGTGAAGAGTTTTAATATTTTGAACTAAGCAGTTTCTTTGTGTAATCCAGCTTAATGACAAATATGAAGAATTTGTTACCCGATTCAGAGAGAGGAAGAGATAATTGGCAAACTCAGGAGGTGGAAGATTGGTTGTATGAAGATGGTGAGGACGAGACTAAAGGTGTTTACATTGCTAAGCTCGAGGAGCTGAAGAAGGTTGGCCTTTTGTTGTTGTATTTGCATGGGTGGCTCACTTCAATTACTAGATTTTTGTACCTGACTTGAAATTTAAAATCTGCAGCAAGGTGATCCAATTGAGGAGCGGTACAAGGAGTACTCTGAGAGGGCACCGGTGATTGATCATCTTATCTATTGTATCAATAGTTACAGAGAAGCTGCAGTGTCAAGTGATCCTAAATTTGATCACATCGACCTAGCAGATAAGCAGAAGGTGTGAGACAGGCTCGCTCTCTCTCTCTCTCTCGCGCGCGCGTAGATGCATTCACAAATTGATTGCTACTAATTTTAATTTAAATTTTATTTTTGGTTAGGTTTTGAATGAATGTGTGGAAGCGGAAGCTTGGTTGAGGGAGAGAAAGCAGCAGCAGGACTCACTGCCCAAATATGTGAATCCAGTTATCTTGTTAGCTGATATTAGAAGGAAGGGTGAAGCCCTTGACAGGTACTGTCTCATTGTCTGATGCTGCTGGAAATTATTTTAAAATTTCTTGTTTTGTTTTTTTCCCCTCGGTTGGTTAAATGTGGCCATGCCCTTGTCTGGTGTATAAGTTAATAGTGAAGCTGGATGTCAATTTTTAGCTGTACTTACTAATCTGTCATTGTTTAGGATCTGTGGATGGAATCCTTTTTATATGCACTCATTTTGATATTAATTATGCATGGAGCCTTGGATGTGCAATGATGGCTTGCTAGTGGCCTGTGATGATATCTAAGAAACACTGAGGTGGTGTGTCGTGTCTGACACTAACATGACATGACACTTGTTGGACACTTCCCAAGACCTGCCAAACACACACAAAAACATGGCCTACTATTTTAGAAAAAATTCTAGACTCGACATGCTTCAGGCATTTGGGAACATGTGTTTATCGCTTTAGAGGTTAAAAGTTATTTTTAAATTAAATATTCATATATATACGTGACATAATAATGGTTATCCTTGTATGTGACAATAAATGTTGTTTTTTATTTATTTATTTTATTTTATATATATAACTGGGTTTTTGAGACAATAAATATATAAAATATTTTGGGGTACTTACGTGGAGGTCCTAATAAGTGGACTTATTGTCTAATATGTCCTATGAAAAAAATTTGTTATAAAAAAAGTCACTAATTGTAAGTTTTAGCGACAGTTTATAAAAATTATGACAAAAAAAAGTTACTAATTGTCAATTTTTAACGACATATATAAAAAATTGTCACAAAAAAATTATTTTTAGCAATAATTTTGCCAAGATTTATTTTCAATAGGACTTGATGGGAATTTAGTCTTAACTATTAGGACCTATTGGTAGTTTATCCAAATATTTTGTGTGTGCCCTCCATGTGCGGTGTCTTTTACATTTTTTGCAAATCTAAAACGTGTCGGTGTCGGTGTATTCGTGTTGTGTTACATGTGTCAGTATCCATGCTTTTTAGGATGATATTGACTAGTAGAATTTGTTCAATAGGTTTTGCAGGCGATAATGACAAAACCAAAGCCAGCCAAACCAGCTACACCTGAAACACCACCACGGCATCTCCCCAAGGTGCCGACAGTACCAACAACGCTAGCCCGAAGACAATGCGGAGCTGCCGACAGTGAGGTGCCACCAGCTGCCACAGAGCCTATGGAATCCGACAAGTCGAATCAGCGCCCAGTGCTGCATAAATTAGTAAATGCCTGTTTGTTTTTCAAGTGTTCAATGCAGGTAAAAAATTGATGGATTTGTTTTCTGACTGTTGAGCCTGAAACTCTTTCTTTGATATGGGTACAATGGTTAAAGGCTGCATGATGTTTGCTGGTGAGATTGTTTAGATCTGTAAAAAAGCCATCTAAATTACTGGTTCGATGGTTTTGCCAAATGCTATCATTATTATTAGGAGATGACACATCTCCAGAATCCAGATTTCCAAACGGGTTTGTAAAAGAAACATTGAAATTGCTGTCATCTTCTGTTCCTTCTTTGTTTCTTTTTGGCTGGAAAAGAGACCGATATATATCCTACTCTTACAGGGCTTTTAAAACTTTTTAATTTTAATTTTAATTTTTATGAGGAACTATTTTGGGTTTCATCCCGTGTTTTGGGTTCAGCTTTCAGTGTATGTAAAACTCGGATTATTCTCTCCCTTGTTTTCCTGAATTTTTCTTGTTTGGAACTACGACAATGCTCTGAATATTCTTACAGGAGTTGCGGTAAGCAATCAGGTGTTACTTCTAAACTTAATAGACCTGTAAAGTTTGGGTTTTCCAACAACAGGTTTTTCAATCTTGTTCCAACAGGTTTCAATCAGTTTCATCCATTGCAGTGGCGGTCCCTTCTCTAAAATGACTCTGGAGCTGCTTGCTGTTGCCATCCTCCTAGTACCTTGTTAGTTTCTCTTTTTTTATTTAATATTTTGATCTATTTTTCTTTCTTTCTATTTTTTTTTTTTTTTAAATTTTAAATTTTAAATTTTTATTTAATATTTTTGTGTGGCTCTTTTTCTACACACAATAGGGGAAAACAAAAATATAGTCCACCTATTATGCTTGAGGTTGTGTTGCATTGAACAAATTTGAGTTTGAGCTGTGTTCCCAAAACAAATGTAACAAAGTCCTGCTATAAATTGAACCGGTAGCAAAATTGGTTGAAAAAATACTTGAAATGTTTACACTACATTAGTACATATATGCACCAGTAGTACAAGTACTAGATAAAAAAAACCAATGCAATACAAAGATTCACAATTTTCATCAAATTTTGTTAGTGCTAATTAACAAAAGCTCTCGAGAACACATTGCAAGGGTAGGGGGGCTGAAAAAAAAAAAAGAGATTAAAAATGGAAGTTCAGTGTGGGTCGAGGGTTGTGGTTTATTTACAAAGCCCTGAGTAAGGGTTTCCCATTTTTATATATATATATATATAAAGTAAAATGATCGTTTTTATGTAAAAAATATTTTCCTCACATACCCACAGTGTTTTGCCTAAAAGAATAACTCTTAGATCTCTTGCAATCACTTTTCCAAGTAACTTGCCTGCAATACTACAGACTCGTCGAAAGAGAGTTCTATGAAAATGGAAACTAACACCTCTATGTCATGGTGCAATGCACAAAAAAAATTCAAACATCCAACTAGAGATTTTTGGATCTCAAAAAAAATTTCAACTCATAGGAATCAACGGGAGGATCTATTATTCAAACATAGAAAAACTCTATTTTCTAACAGCGAGTCGACAATGTATACAAAAAGGCGGCGATTTCATAGAATATGGAGATTTTTCATCCAAGGGGAAAAGTCACTCGAAAAACAGAGATGAATTTTGGTAGAGGATTCTTGTAGAAGCAGAAACAGAACAATTCTTTGCATTTTGTAAAGAAAGATGTCTCATTGATTACGTCACACAATACCTCTAATTAAAAACATTTTTGAGGAATCATTACAGACGAAAAAGATCCCTATATACAAGTCCCTTTAATTCATTTCTTTTTCTTAGTGAAGAAGTAAAAATTGGATAGAAAATAATATTTTGTTCGTAAGTCAAAATTTTGTAAAATAAGAGTTATGTCAAAATTGTTGTAAAGATGACTGGATTAGATACACAATAATAATATACATGATTTACATACTAACGAACCTCCTCTGATAACAGGATTCAGAATAGCTGCCCATTTGCCTAATCTTCCTCTACCTTGAAGGACTTTCAAGAACAGGAAAAACTGCTTGGGTCAAAAGTCTCGAATGATACAACTACTTCTCTGGCAGAATAAGTTTCAAGGACCACTATCAAGATGCCGTCTACAACGTCATAGATGACATCAAATGCTTGACAGTCCCAACTGACGCCGTCTACAACATCATAGACGACATCAAATGCTCGACAGTCCCAACTGAACTAATAAAAAATCTAGTTGGATGCCAGAGAGACTTCTACATATTCGTTAAATTTCAACTAGATCTCACTATTAGAGGAGAAATTTCTTATATTATATTAACAAATGGGGACAGTAGTTGGTTAGATGCGATGTCCAAAAAAATGAGAGAATGGTTTGATGTAAATGTAACTACTATGATGATTAATGAAAATTTTTATTAATTTTATTTATGTAATTACTCAAATATTTATTTATTTATTATATTGCCCTTATCATCAACAACAATATTGTCATTGTTCTTTACACTCATGATTACATTTCGTGAAACATCAGAAAATTCTAGACCATCCATAACAACAGGCCATCTCTTATTAATATTGTCTTTTTTAGCAGCACCAACCTCCGAAATCGACGGATTCGGATCGATATCACTAGCACTATCACCACCTCTACGTACATCAATCTCGGACAAGTTGAGACGACCTTTATGCTCATCAATAATCGAACCACTTTCCTCGAAGCCTCCTAACAACAAATCTCTCTGCAGCTCCAGTAAACCAATTGACTTAGTCCGTGATAGAATCGGAAGAACTTCGGTTAGAGCACAATGCCAGGCATCAACATTCGCCTTTGTATATTTTTTAGATAAGACAAACAATAGATGAGGGCCTCAACTGCAAATCTTCTAGCATTTCACTTGTAGAATACTTCAGATATCCCTTCATTTTATAATATGTTATACCTTTTTAAATATTCGAATCTTCGAGTCGATACTTCACCATCCATGGCTCCTGTCTTTTGTTAATTGAACAATCACCATTCCAACAATACACTAATTTGCCTTTGACAATCCATAGGGAAAATAAAATACGTCTGCAAACTATCATTATCATCTAACCTCCGATCATACACATTTACTCTGACCAATCCACTTGCTATGGGCGTGCATATTTTATTAATATTTTATTAACTTTAATACTCTTTTGTTTGTATCTCAACCTTAATTGAGAAAATAAATTAGGCAATACAAATTCAATATAATTGAAATCACTTGCTGAAACATCTTCAACAACACTAATTTTTATATAGTCAACCTTTATCTACTTGAACATTACAAATAAAATTGCTTATAAAAACAACAATTCTAAATAGTTTAAAAATACATTTGACTCATAACGTAATTTTGCCTTCTTTTCCGCTTGATGCGACCACTAAATATATCGCACCCTTGAATACTCTCCACATTTCCTAACAGCGTATCTTTTTATTAGTCCAAACATCCACGGGAAGAAGCGATCCACCACGCTCTATACGTGTTAAACATACTCTTTGTTCTAGTCAAACAAGTTTGAATCTCATTTTCTTCAACGTACGAAACCTATTGGACTGATCAGGATCAACAATTCAAGTCTTAAGATTATTTTCACCAACACCAATAAATATCTTGTCAGGTGTGGGGACGGAATCTGACGGACTATTATCACTTATAATGAAAAAAAGTACGTGAACATTCCCTTTTGATTTAAAACCCTTAACCACGATTTTGTCTGATTGATGGTCACATCTTTAATTTCCTAACTTAACCCCATTCAGCAATTTCACCACACGTCTGTTGTCAAATGTAACATCTCTTAATTGTTCATCATACAGTTGTAACTTCCGTAGTCCCCTCTTGTTCTTTTTAATGTATCGGGGAATATTTTGCACATACCGCGAACATATGCCGCCCTAAAAGGTGCATGACCATGGTAACTATGCTTATATCCATTGATTGCCAGTGTTCTTGACCTTGATGCATAAGAGAGTCAAATCTTGGTGCTTACCACTCTTTCCATTTTTAAAAAACTCCAACTCTTTTATCCCAACACTCTTACGGGATCTTTTATCTCTGTTAACCCTACATTCGAGCACCCTTAGCTTTGATATTTTTGCCCTTTGTTCTTCGTACCCAAGAACAAACTTTGCCGGAGCTGATAGTCACCTCTCTTCCCATATAGTCTTATTTGCCACGTTAAAAAGAGATCTATACACATTTGAGTGAATTGCCCGTAATTCTCGGAATACTCTTCTAAGGAGTACAACGTTGTATACCAAAATAATCAACAATAAAGAAAGACAAAAAAAGAGGGATGAAACAAGATACCAAAAAACAAAGTCACCACAATAGCTATCCCACTGCAAAAGCATATTCCTCTACAACATCAAATGTCTTCTGGAACAAAATAAATAGTCAAAATCTCTGTGTACAAGTAAAAAGATTCCCCATTCAAAATAAAGATGAAACAAAATCATTTTTTCGTCTTTGCTTTTTATCAATTAGTTTGCTTTTATCTTTTCTTTACAACTATGCAAACCATTATACACGTGACACGTGTGAACCATTATCCTATAAAGAATCTAAAGTACTCACATTATTCACACCTGGACCCGGGTGTGACTTTCTTTACATCACAACCATACACGTGTCCAAGCTCCGTGAATGGACAACCCAAATTTGCCACGAGGGGGGTAATAATAATGTCTGGCGCCCCAAAGTCACTAACTCACACCATTCACACGAGTGCAAAGAATTGTTCCTTTGTTTTTTATACGTAGAATTCCCCAGAGTTCGTCTTTACATTTCGAGGGACTTTTCTCCTTGGATGAAAATTCTTCCGATTTTATGAAATTGCTGCCTTTTTGTATATACTATCGATTCGCTGTTGGAGAATGGATTTTTTCTATGTTTGGATGGTAGATCCTCCCGTTGGATCTTATGAGATTGAAAAATCTTTGGTTGGAGGTTTGGATTTTTGTTGTGCATTGCACCATGGCATGGAGGTGTAAGTTTTCATCTTTGTGGAGCTCTCTTGCGATGAATATGTAGTATGGTAGGCATGCTAGTTGGAGAAGTGATTGCAAGAGATTTAGGAGTTGTTCTTTTGGGCAAGGGCACTGTGGGTATGTGAGAAAAATATTTTTTGCATAGAAACGGAAAGAGGCTTGGCGAGGCATTTTGTAATGGAGAACAGCAACCGTACAAGGCTTCCCTATTATATAAAAAACCTGATGTGAATGGTGTGAGTTGGTGTTACTTGGGGGACACTGTATTAATATTACCAGCGCCGCCTCCCCCCGGGCAAATTTGGACAGTCCATTCACGGAGCTTGGACACGTGTATGGTTGTGGTGTAAGGAAGTCACACCCGACCTAGGTATGAGTGATGTGAGTGCTTTAGATTCCTTATGGAGTAGTGGTTTACATGTGTCACGTGTATAATAATTTGTGTGGTTGTAGAGTAAAGATAAAAGCAAATTGACTGATTTAAAAATAATTGATTTTTTTGCTTTTTCGTTTTTAAACGTTCACAAAATATGGATTGAGAAGTTAATATTTTTTGACATAAATTACCAAAAACAAAAAAATTCAAACGAAATTGTGACTTTTTGAAGTGTATGCTAGACACCCATGATCAAACGCTGCGTTACGTGAAATCTAGAGGCGCGCCCCCCCTCCCCTCTCTTTTTGGTATATATATTGGTTTCATTTAATAAGTCTCTGTTTGGTTCTCATGTATCACACTGAAATTTTTGAATAGAATATCTTAGTCATTCAACTCATTAGAGGCAAGGCCGGCCCTGAAGTCGTCGGGGCCTAAGGCGAACTTCGAAAAATGGGGCCCTTTTATATTGAAAAAAAATTCATGAATAAAATGATAAATTACAACTTTTTTATTTGTTTGTAGCTATAACAAAATTTACTTACACATATAATCATTAAAATTATAAACAAAACAATTTAATTAAACAAAATTAGAACAAAAAAATTAGGAAAAAATTATTCAATTAAAATTGATAAAGACCTAGGTAAAAAAATTTGAGCAAAATTATTTATTCTACTAAAATCTAATAGATAAAGAAGGTAAAAATAAAAAATAAAAAAATAGGGCCCATATATTGTATGTATTATTTTTCTTGAGCCTAAACATTTTTTTTTTTAATATATATTTTCATTTTAATAAATATGGACCAAACTACACTTATAAATAAATATGGAGTAAATCATACATGGACTCAAAAAAATATTTTGGGACCCTTTAAATTGATCCTAAAACCAAAAAAAAAAAAACATTGAGCCTATAATAGTTTACCAAATTTAGGGGCCCTATTTTTGGGCCAAATTTAAAAGCCCTATGTTATATATGTTTATATGTTTTACCAAATTTAGGGGCCCTATTGTTTTTATTTATTTATTTATATATTTTCATTTTAATAAATATGGGCCAAACACATTTATAAATAAAAATATGGACTAAATTCTACATCGGCCCAATAAAACATTTGGGGCCCTTTAAATTGATCTTAAAACCTAAAAAAAAAAAAAAAAGGGTTGGACCTATAATAATTTTTTAAATTTGGGGGCCCTATTTTTGGGCCAAAATATGGAAAGGCCTACCTGCCTTAGAAGGGGCCTGATTAGAGGTATATATAAAATATCTAAAAATATATTTTTTATTGAGTTTAATAACTAAAATATTTATTTTTACATTGATTTTACTCAATGGAAATATTTAAATTGTTTAGATTGAAAACAAATAAAAAATTTAGGATTTAAATGACAAAATTAAAAATTTGGAATTTATTTTATTATAAAATTCAAAATTTGGATTTTATTTTTATTTTTTATAATTTCTTAAATTTTTTTTGATGAGAAAAAATTAGACACAACGAAAATGTTATTGCAAAAATTATTATTAAATTTTTAATTTTTAAAATAAGGTAGGTCTCACTCTAACTTATGTTTTGGTAATAATTTTTGTAGTATTATTTTCTACATAACTTCCTTCTTTACCATTCATCATCACATGGTTTAAGACACGTGTCACCCCGATCAACTGACAGAGCAAAAGCAACTGTCTATCAGAGGAACCAAACACAACACTTGATAACAAAACCTCTTTACCCTCTTCTTCTGATGCCTTTCCAAATCAACATCTGAAATCTCTACCATAAATCATTTGGTTTCATCATCATTTTTAACTTTGCCCATTTCTCTAATTGTGAATTGAATTGTTAATCGTTTAATTTAGTGTTTATGTAGTATTTTGTTGTGTGAAATTATAAGTTCAACTCTAATAAAAAGAAATTTAATACTAATTATAGAGCTTATTCATCCTCAAATACAGGAGTTGAATATAATTATTTATTTCCTTCCTAATTTAGGCAAGTAGGGATTATTGGGCCTTTTAGCTATTGTTAGAGTTTAGTTGTTTAGTTTGATACGATGTTTTTCATATTTATATTTACTCTATTACCAGTTGAGAAAAAAAAAAAAAGAAAAAAGAATTTACATAATTGGATAAAATATACATGTAAAAATATGAACACTTTGTTTAAAATGAAATAAATATCAACATAGTTTATGGCGCTATTTGGGAACAATTTTTTTGGGTTTTTTTTTTTTTTTTTTTACTAAAAGACAAATTGGTTACAAAATAAGAAAAAAACAAATCTAAACAAAATATCATATCAAATCCCATAATCATTTCACTTTTTCTCTCACAAACATCACATCCAACCATAAAAAAATCCAATTATCTTCCCAAACACAAATTTTTTTTTCTCCAATAATATCTTACAACTAAAAAAATCTACAAAAAAATCCACTTCCCAAAAACCCACTAGTTGGGGTTTGGGAAGAAGTTTAGTTGGGTTTTTTTCTCATTTTTTCCACTAAAAGACAAAAATTTTGCAAAACTAAAAAAATACATCAAACAAAATATCACATCAACCTATAATCATTTCACTTTTTCTGTCACAAACATCACATCTAATCACAAAAAAACTCAACTATCTTTCCAAACACAATTTTTTTTTTCTACAATAATATCCTATGTCTAAAAAAACATACATACAAACTCATTTACCAAACACCATCTATGTGTATAGGGTTAATTTCACTTTTATCTTCTATTTTTTTTTTCTTCTAAATTATTATCATATTTATCTTCTAAATTAATTTCACTTTTATCTTCTAAATTATTATCATTTTTTTTCTATTCAATCCCTAAATTATCGATATCGTCTATTTAGTCCCCCAAATTTCTAATTTTTTTCGTCATGTGATCCAATTTGAGACGAAAAATTACTATCTATTGAAGCTTAATTTGATAAAAAAAATATTATTTTAGAATTTGAACAATTTAAATCATACAACATAATACTCATTTTTCTTATTATTTTGAACAAACTATACCCCACAACCAATTATTTTGAACAAATTATTTTGGTCTAGTCAAAGATGTGTTCATTCCTGGGAAGAGGAAGAAGGTTTCAAATTCTAGATTCGAGTTTGTTAGATACAACTGTGAGGTAGCGGCACGGGTGGCGTCTGAGAAGAATGGATTGTGGTGTGGGACTAAGGCTCTGAGGGTGAAGTGCGCTGAGAAGCCCGAGTCTGTGGGCCAACAACAGAACAGGGAGCCGATGAGAGGTGATGTAGGTCGTGAAGAGAACCGGTGGGTGCAAAAGAAGCTGTGGAAAGGTAAGGGAGCCCAAAAATCTTATGTAGAAGCATTACTGAGTGATGTAGGCAGGGATACGGATAGAATTCGTGTTAAAGGCTTCTCGGAAGGGAATGGGTGGGAGTAGTGAAAGTCTAGTCGTTCGGTTATGCGGTTTCTTAGCTTTCGAGGCATTCACAGAGGAAATGAGAAGCAGAGGTATGAAAGATGTAGTTGCAAGAGAAGGGGGAGGCAAGTTAGTCCTCTTAACTTTCCCCACTGAACATCAAAAGTTGGAAGGTAAGAGAGAGCTGCAGGGTTGGAGGCAGAAGTGGTGCGAATCAATCAATGAGTGGGGCAATGGTCAGTTTGTACAGCAAGAGAGGTGTATCTGGCTGTATTGTTTTGGCATTTCCTTAAACTTGTGGAGTATCATGACAGTACGCAACATAGGAGGCAACTGGGGGACGGTTGTTCAATATGAAGAGGACTTTAATGATCCCAGAACTTTCCAACAGACTAGAGTTAGGGTGGTCACTAGTTGCATGGAGTGGATTAACACAACAATATATCTGTTGCACAATGGGAGTCATATCCCGGTTAGAGTTTGTGAAGAGTTGCCAAATTTTTTTTTTCCAAGTTCTCCAGAGAGCATAGGTATAGTTCAAGGTAGCTTGCCATCTAATGGTAGAGGAGAGGTAGACCAGTCGTCCGGCTATGGAGGAACATCCAAGAGAGCCAAGGGAGCGTCTGTGGGAAGGGAAGGGATGGAGAGTGCAGGTTTGGAGATGGCTTCTCGGGTAATGGAAGCTTGATGATGGGCATTTTCGGTCGAGTGCGAGTTAGGGTTAATGATGAGAAGCTTGCTAATGAAGTAGGGTGCGGTATGGGGAATGACAAAGGTAGATCCATGTACCAAGGTGAAAGGGTGGGGCAAGAAGTCAACTCCTACGGTAATCATGAGTGGAGTTCAAAATAGAGATGTGGTTTTGTATACGGATCTTTTGAGGGAGTTAGTGGGCAATGAGAGGCAAGGCCCAGTATAAATCTAGAGATTTTAATCAAGGGTGTGCAGCAGGGTCATGAGCCCAGTGGACTAATTCGGGCTTAGAATTGAGCTAAGTGATGATTTGGCTCGACTTTGGGTAACAGTGAAGCCCAAACAAAACAAAACCTAAAACAAATATTTAAGGCCCATCGATCTGCAGCTGGGAGCTTTGAAAGGGAAGGAGCAACACAGGGAAGGGGAAAGCCGTGGAGAAAAGGCATGGATCGTAGGAAATGGGTGTTTGGTAGATTGGGATTTCAGAAGGGAGCTATATTCAGAGCTTCTGCCGAAGTTGCAGCTTCCCAAAAGTCTTCTTCTTCTCAAAGTCAAGCATCGAAAAGAAGGAGGCAGTTGCTTGATGAGGCTCTGGCCACTGTGAGAGTGGGCATGGAGTTGGGAATGGACTTCCATGGCAAAGAGGATGAGGTAGTCAGTAGAATTGTGGAGCTGGAAGAGAAGGATTTGAGCGAGTGGAGGAGGAGAAATGGCAAAGGGAGTTAGGTTGGTGTTGGGGGGGGGATTGGGTGTTAATTGTGTGTTAAAATGAAGTTAGTTTCTTGGAATATTAGGGGGCGGGGAAGGCCAGAAAAGAGGGGAAAAATTAAGAGATTGGTAAGGGAGAGAGAGGTAGATGTGCTCTTTCTTGAGGAGACAAAAGGAGTAACATGGATGATCATTTTGTGAAGTCAATATGGTAGTTTGAAGAGGTGGGTTTATGGTGGTGGATTCGATGGGTAGTCTTTGGAGGCCTTTTGTGTATATGGAGGCCGCAAATCTTCGAGCTCAAGAGCTGCTGCAGTGGCAGGAATTTCATCATTTTATCAGGTATCTCAAGTACCTCATTTTTGTGTACTTTTGTGAATATATATCCTCTTTATGAGGTTCTTGGGAGGAGGCAGTTATGGGAATCTTTAGTGAGCATCCATCATCATTTCCCAAACCCATGGTGTGTGGGAGGAGATTTCAATGAGATTAGATATATGGAGAGAGGAAGGGTTGCTCTTCTAGAGATAGGGGATAAAGGATTTCAATGAATTTGTGGAGAATATGGAATTAATTGATATGCCTTTGCTAGGTAGGCGATATCGTGGTGCAATGCCCTAGATGGGAACATGTGGAGTAGGATTGATAGATTTTTGTTGGATGTGAAGTGGATGGAAAAATTTTCATTTAAGCAATGGGGCCTCCCAAGGTCAATTTCAGATCACTGCCCCATTCTGTTAAAGGAAGATGGTAGGGATTGGGGACCAAAGCCTTTTAAGTTTATCAATGCACAGTTATACATCCATCATTTATATACGAAGTAAAGAAGAGGTGGAATGACACAAGTTCAAGGATGGGCAGGGTTTAGAGTAATGAGAAAGCTGAACTTACTTAGGAATCACTTAAGGGAGTGGAACAAGGCTGTGTTTGGAAATATTGACAATCAGCTAAAAAAGGCAGAGGAGGAGCTCCATGAATGGGATTTGAAGGCAGAGTCTAGCCCCCTCCAGGAGGCGGAACTGAAGAGAAAAAGAGATGTTAGGAGCCAGGTGTGGCAGCTTAGCAGAAGCAAAGAAAGATTATGGCACCAGAAATCTAGGCAGATGTGGGCTATTTCCGAAGATAAAAATACTAGGTTCTTTCACATTATGGCCAGCAGAAAGCAGAGGAAGAATCTGATTGACTTTGTTGTAGTAAAGGGTAGGTGTGTCGAGGATCCGGATCAGGTAAAGCTTGAAGTAGTAAGGTACTTCAGTCAGTTGTACTCGGAGAATTGGAAAATAAGGCCATTAATTAAGGGCCCTTTTGCTATTATTAATCCAGTGGATGCTGTTACTCTGGAAGCTGGTTTCTCTGAAGAGGAGGTTTGGGAAGCAGTGCAGGACTGTGATGGGAACAAAGCACCAGGCCCAGATGGCTTCAACCTTAATTGTATCCAGAGGTGTTCGCCTGTTTTGAAAGGGGAGATCTTAAGTATGGTGAATGAATTTCATCAAAATGGAAAGCTATCTAGAGGGGTTAACAGCTCTTTCATAGTTCTTATACCCAAGAAGGACAACCCCATAGGTTTGGAGGATTATAGACCCATCAGCTTGGTGAACTCTGTCTAGAAAATTTTAGCTAAATTGCTCTCAAGGAGGCTTAGGAGAGTGTTACCTTACATGATCAATGAGGTTCGATCTACTTTTGTGAGTGGTAGGCAAATTGGATGGTGTGCTCATAGCAAATGAAGTTGTAGATGCATGGAAGAAATCTAGAAAGAGGCATAATTCTAAATTGGATTTGAAAAAAGCTTATGACTCATAGCGGGAATTTACGTGATCGATGATGAAAAACTTGGGTTTCGGTGAGAAGTGGTTAGCTTGGATGAGAAATTGCATTTCTTCAGCCAGGGTTTCCGTGTTGGTTAATGGCTCACCTACAGAAGAATTCCAGCCACAGTAGGGGCTAAGGTAGGGTGACCCCATATCTTCTTTTCTGTTCATAATCGCAGTGGAAGCTTATATCCTATTATGAGCAAGGGCAGTGGAGAAGGACTTGTTGAGAGGAGGCTCAGTTGGTAGTAATGTTTTGTGTATCTCTCATCTCGATTCAGATGACACCATAGTGTTTTGTGAACGAGGTCAGGAGGAGGTGATTAATATCAAGAGGGTGTTGGGGTGTTTTGAAGTGATGTCGGGTTTAAAAATTAATTACCACAAGAGCGCTGTTTGTGGGGTGGGCTGCCAAGATGATGAAATTGAGGGCTTAGCCCATAGATTGAATTGTCTATCGAAGAAATTACCTTTTAACTTTTTAGGATTGCCTCTTGGGGCCAACTTAGGAGAAAGAGTACTTGGAACACAATTGGACAAAGGTGAGTAAGAGGTCTTCTTGGAAGAGAAACTCTGTCTTTCGTTGGGCATTTGACATTAATAAAATCGATCCTTTCTAACTTTGCCTTTGTACTTTCTATCTTTGTTCAAGATGCCTAAAGGGGTTGTTAAGGCTCTAGTGAAAATCCAAGCCAAGTTCTTGTGGGGTGGATCAAAGATGGGAGGAGTGTTCACTTGGTCAATTGGGGAGGTTACTAAGAATAAAAATCAAGGGGTTTGGGAGTGAGAGATTTGGGTGAGGTGAATGATTGTTTCTTTGTTAAAATGGTGGTGGAGATTCGGTCTTGAGAGGATAAAGCTTTGTGGAAATCGGTTGTTTGCTCGAGGTATGGTCGTTTTGATGGGGGTTGGTTACCATCTTTGCACAACATAGATGGGGTGTCTACCTATGGAAGGATATAGTACAACTTTTCTCACTTAATCAGTCTTTGGGTGAGTTTTATAATCAGAATTTTAGGCTAGCAGTGGGTAATGGGAGGAGGATCTAGTTTTGGTTAGACACTTGGATGAATGGGAGAGGTCTGAAAGAGGAGTTCCCCAGGTTATATAGTCTATCCACTGAGAAGGAGGAATCCTTGTAGCAAATTAGTGACAAGAAGAGCCTTGGGGTGTGGCAGCTTCAATTTAGAAGAAGGCTACTGGCATGGGGGAAGAGGAGCTGTAGAGATTGTATCTTGACCTTTGGAATCATCCACTGCTCGGAGAGGATGTGGAAGACTCTTGTTCTTGAAAGTGCAGGAAGTTCTTTGTTTCATCCTTTGTGGAGTTGGTGGGTGGTAAATAAAGGCCTTGGTTTGAAGGTGCGGTGAGTGCAGGCAAGTTTGGCTCCTCCAAGATGTGGTTTATCTGTTGGCTTGCTTGGAGAGGTCGAATTAAGACATCTTCATTCCTTCAAAGGATAGGGTTCTACCTTCAATGCTCGAGATCTAGTGTGTATTCTCAATTTCTTGGAGGAGTCAATGGGCATGTGTTCTTGTTTTGTCCTCTGGTTTGGAAGTCTTTGGCTGACCATGGCTAGGTTGGTGGGATCGAATCTGGTCATCCACAAATGCAGTTGAGGCTTACTCCATTAGTGGTGGGGGTATAGCAAAGTCTTGGACAGATAGAGCATGGCGGCGATCGGCATTAGTCTTTGTGGTCGATTTGGAAGACAAAAAGCGAGTGTTTATTTAAGGGTGAAACTCCAGTTTTTGCGGGATTATGTGGTGGATGAAACTCTGATTGCTCTGTGGGTGAAGTGGTCATTCAAGGTTGATTACTCAGTCTATGACATAGTTTCTAACCTATACCAGATCAGGTTGCTTGTGTGAAGTCTTATCAGCAATTGGCTGAGGCAGAACAGAGGATTTGGCTGGTTCATCACATTAGTCTACAAGTTGGAAGTTCATCAGCTTAGGTGCTGTATCTCTGTGGTGGGCTTGCTGTAGGTTGGCAGTTCATCAGCAACTGGCTAAGTCCGAATTTTTCTGCAGGTTGATGTTTTTGTTACGCTAGTTTTGATGGTGGGTTTCTTTGCAAATATGGCATCTTTGAATGCCTTTGAGTGTTTTGTATATCGTGATGCTATGTGGATGGTAGGAGGAGATGTAGCGTTAGTCTTTGCATTTACGCTCTGAATACATGCTTGATTAATCTGATAGTTTTCTATCTTTCTTTGGGAAAATTTGTTTTGATTGAAGTCTTTGGTTTGGTTTGGGTTTGGTCAGTTGTGTTCAGTTTTGGTGCAGAAATGTGTGCTAACGAGGTGAAATCTGGGCTTCGATCTTAGCTTTGAGTTACGTATCTTTTTCTTTCAATTTTAAGTTCTTTATTACATTTTGCTTTTCTTCTTGTTTTGTTTTGTTGGTTTCTCACTGGCCAAGACTTAGAGCTTCATTTAGCTCCAAGCTCCTCTTTATTGATGTTATGTATCTTTTTACATGCTTTTATCAATAAAGATTTCTTTGCTGATCAAAAAAAAAAAAAAGCGTATTTGATTGTTGTAACAAGCCCGCAGTGGGCCTCGCTACAGTTCGGACTCGATTTGTTGTCACGGTTCTTAATCTTGAACCAAAGAGTCCAAATCTGGCAAATCGTTTTGAGAAAACTGATTTTTTTTTGAAAGAAGTGCCAAACATGGACTGCTTTGCCAGGTACAGAGTCGCCACCTAAATATTTTATTTTTGGGAAAATTTAGGAAACCCTGACTCGTTTGCCTAAGGCCACGTGTCCGTCATCACCAAAGTTGCCTCGGCTGGGAACTTGGGTACAATTAGGGAAGGTCGCGTGAGCACCCGATTCGCCCGATCAAAGATCGGCTGTACTAACCATGATATCTAGTTTTGAAAACATTATGCGTTCTTATTAGGTTATTAGCCTAGATTTACTATGTGATCGCACAACATACAAGTATAGACGAAGTCGCAGAATTGGAACAAAACATTTCATGTTTGTTTTTGAAAGATGGTTTGCTACCTCTGAGATAGGCTTAAAATCTGATTTAGCCACCCTCGGGTGGGCTTAGAAAGATGGTTTTGCCACTATCTAGTGGACTTAAAAGCAAGCAGTTGATGATTTGTTCAAATCTAAACAACCCTGCACCCACAGGCATTCAATCGATTATATCACATAAGCGTTAGCCTCATGGTAAGCATGCTATTCATGGCGATCCTTACAGCGTGCAAGGATGCTAAAGCATAAAACTCACCGAGTACTCCAAGCCAAAAGCGAAGCTAATTAGAAATCCATGCATGATCCTAACTATCTGAAATGCCTAATGCAACACATGCAAAAATGCAACTATAGCAGGCTCGGCTATTCTAAACATGGCATATGAGATGCTTAACTATCAAGCATTCAACTTCGGAATTGAAATACAAATGCAGTTAGTATGATCTTGTAGAGGCAGTGCATCTAAGCAGATAAATGAATACAAACATGCTATCATCTTGTATGCTAATTGAAATATGCCTAATCTAACCATCATAGCGAGGTAAATAAAAGGAGAAAGGCGTGGGGTTGGAAAACATACATCACGCGCATTCACACTTATTACAATATTGCCCTCGTGCGAGAGGGTCCAAAAAGAATAAAATCTGATTCCAAATAAATACAATCCGAATAAGTACAAAACCCTAATTAATGGATGATGCATGTTAGGGTTGCCTTGTGAAATCCATGGCGATGCCCCAATTAGCCTCTGTTTGCAATTATTCTTGGAATCGTGCAAGCTTGGAAGGTTCTTGATTCTTGATTTCTTTGCGAGAGACCTTGAGGGGCATGGCAAAGTATTTTCACACATGTATGCATACCTCGATCCTCGTGCTACCAATCACGCATCTCGATGCATGATGGTAGAGTCAGTGCAAAACTCAATATGGAATGAATGCATGAAAATACAACTAAGACCTAACTCCATCATGGACAATCCGAATTAGGTGGTAGGAATTGAGACACGTTAAAAGTCACTCAGTCTGAAAGCGTGCCTCGTTTCCGATGCTTAGGCTAACTCCTATCCCAAACACAATGCAATATGCATGACATGCATGGATGCAACTAAGATACAACCTAATATGCACAATGCTATGAAATGGCATACCACGATGCAGGTAACATGGCATACACAATGTGCTAACATACAATCTAGTATACACAATCTTTGTGAAATGAAATAGCATACACAATGCATAATGGACTTACACCAACACAAGTGGACCTCGGCCACTCGCATAGGAGGCCATTAGATGAAAATGAGACACTTTCGAGATGCGTGCTGCGTGCCAAGCAAACCGACCCTAAGGCACCAAATGCCACTCTAACAAAGCATGGCAAGGCATGGAATATGGTATACTAGCATGCAAATTTCAGCGCTAAAATATGATGCAAAACAGCCCCAAAACATGGAAACATAGCACGATGCATGAAATGAGACTCGAAACTCGAAACTAGGCGCATGGAATGACTTATAGCTATACAAAGCATGTATTATTTGAACATGAAGTATGAAGACAGAATCAATACAGTCCCAAAAAAAGCATATTTCCAGTTTTAAGCAAGGCCAAAAGGTGAACACAAGTAGGGCTAAGCTAACATGCAAAAATGGCCTCGAAAGAGAGATAAAGAAGCAAGTAACAACTGATGGCCCTAAATGGCAAAGAGATCTCCAACAAAGTTGAAGAGGGGCTCAAAATGAAGCACTTTACAGTTCACATCAAGCCACGAAAATAAACACAAGCAGGCTTAAAACATTGTGCAAGAAAAAGGGCAAAAGAGGGACAAAGAAGCAAGTGATGGCTGCTGGCCTCAAATAGAGGAGGGCCCTTCAACAATGTTGAAGAGGGGCCCAAAACATGATATTTTACAGTTTATGACCAAGCCCAAAACAGTGCACAAGCAAGCTTAAAATACTATACAAAATAAGGCATAAAAGAGAGCTTTAACACAAAGAGCAAAAAGGAAGCCTCAAATAGTGAAAGACCCTTGATCAAACATGAAGAGTGGATCAAAATATGACTATTTACAGTTAGGGTCGGAGCCCAAAAATGTAAGAAAGTATGGCTTAGATATAGAACAAAATAAAGCACAAAAGAGGGAGAATAGGGACTCACCCTTGTAGACCAATGAACTAGCAACTCTTGGCCTGAGAAGTAGTGCTTCTAGCCTCTGGAAAGAGCCTCCAAGCTGCTGGAATGGAGTGTGGATTGGTTGGCTTGGAAATAGAGTAGAATGGGTCTAGGATTTGAGAGGTTTTGAGGGTTGGAGTGTAGAGAGAGAGATACAATGTAGGAGATTTAAACCAAACTTTTCCAACCCTCCAAAAAATTTGGAGGGCATGGTTATATAGGCACAAGAGTGGAAAAGGGGAGATTCAAATTTAAGTTTCCCCCAAAATTTCCCCATCGGATCTGAAATTTAGGGAAAGGAGGTCCTGTTGGAAGAGCAGGATGTAAGGATCATGGCCGGCCGATTATAAAATTCTTGGTGGCCGAGCCCTCCCATGGCCGGCCAAGGGTCAAAAAGTCGGGGCCGATTGTTGGCCGGCCACCTCATATTGTTGGCCTCCCATGTGTGCTCAACACAACCATGTGGTCAAAAACTGGAGAAGGTGAACCATGAGAGAGAAAAGCCCATTTTTTGGAGGGGTTCAAAAGGGTCAAAGACAATTACTGGCTGGCCATATGATATTGGTGGCCTCCCAGGTGTCTACAATACAAATATGTGGTTTAGGGCAAGAAAAAGTGGCCTTAGGGTGGTCAACATTGGCTTTCTAGTGAGAAAAACGAGCGACGGAGGGTAATGAAGAAATAAAACTGGTCCTTAGAACAATTACTGGCCTCCCACCCTTCTACAACCTTCCTAATAGTGAAAATAAGGCCTCCACCAAAAATGAACCCAAACCGATGCAAAATGAAGGTTAGGGGCAGCAGCGTGACCGGGGCCTCAGCTAAGCTGTTAGGCACGGAAGTGGTGTTCGACCACGAAGTCGGTCTCTCGGACCACAGTGTCCCTCAAAAGGGAGAAAATAAGGTGTGTGCCAAAAATCAGAGCAAACGAAGGTGGTTAAGCAATTCCGAACCGAGGCACACGGCCAACGGCTCCGAAAAACTGAAAATCGGGCTCCAAACGGGCAAAATGGCCTACGACCACGAAACGTAGCCCTCGGCCCTTTGGGATATGATCTCTGAGACCTCTCCTCCCTTTGGGAAGAAAACATAGAAAACACACCCTAGTTGGCAAACCTGAGGCAAAGCATGAAAGAGTCAGGAAGTTAGGAGGCAAGGCTCGCGTGAGACTCTGAAACCTCTGAAGCACGATATGCAACATCACCAAGTGCTCAATCGGTGGCGTCTGAGTCTTAAGGTCGATCAAAAATGGGGTGTCTATAGTTGCCCCTCTTTGTGAGCTCGAAAGTCACAAGTGCCAGAGTGAATGTCAAAGCCGAAGCGACTCATTTTGACAAGGCAAGACTTAGACAAGCAAAGCGAGATAAGCAGAGATGTGCCCATAGGCGTGCCCATGAGCGGGGCAAAATTCAAAGCGGTATGCACAAGGCGGATGTAACTTAATGATCATGACAAATCGGCTGTAATGAAGCAAGTATTAGCAAATAGATGCTTGTTTAAAGCAAGAATGCAAAGCAACAACTAAATTTCATAGTTAAGAATCGGAGAATTATTTAATTCTCGCCCGTCTCACATGGAGAAGATACAATACCTTGCGATTTATGCAGTGCACGACTTCAAATGAACCGTACATACAATATCGTGCACGCAAAGAAAAAACTCAACAATCACAACATACTTGACAACATATGTTCAATGTGACTTGAATCTGAGACAAGCGTGGTGCGGTGGGAAGGTGCATCTAGCGAGGAAAAATCACGGCATTAACTTGAGTTTAAGCTGAGGCTTGGTAATATCAAGGAGGCGTGCATAACAATGCAAGTATATGCATGAGAATGCAAGTTATGTGCACAACAATGCGGAACAAGCGTAAACCGGGATGTATGTTTGTCACAAAACAACGAGCAAGGAAATCGCGTTTAGCGATGGCGACTTCGATTGCGACCTCGGTTCACCTCTCGGAGAGGTTACAACATGTTCAAAAGGATACATCTCACTTCGATGAGTAATGATGAGACACGCCGGAAGTTGAAGGCTGAGATCCGTGAAGCGATTTGTGACGAAGTGCATTTCTCTTGTACTTTTTCAGGTCTCGGGGACTCCGATCATCACTAAAATTTGCAGAGAGCTTGGAGGCCCTGTGGGGAACACCACCGGCCGCTTTTATTTCCAGGGGAAGGCCACGGCCACTTTTTTGAGAGAGGGGTGGCCGGCCTGCCAGAAAAGGTGGCTGGCCGGCCACCTAGGCCAAATCCGGGGCAATTTTGTACTTTTGCTCTCCTTTCTTTAAATCCATTCGGCCAAAGTCCGAAATTGCCTCCTCTACCTTCTAGAGCATTTTCCCTCTCGGATCATGCTCTATCTGGCGTTTTCCAACGTCCCACGCAAGTTGTTTTCTCGAAATCTTTCAGTTTTAAGCATTTTGAACTGATTAAATTTTGATTTCGGTGATTCTTTTCTCATTTTTGCCACTTGAGGTGAGTTTGTCTCAACATTTCGATTGCATACGCTGTTCTCGCTGGGTAGACGTTGATGGCGGATCGGTATCAACAAAGTACCACCGTATCCTTATCTCTACATTCCACGAAATGTAGAGGGTTTATTATGATTTGCGCCCTCGGCGGTTCTTTAATACGAAAAGGTTAACGTCGAAACCTCATCCGGAAAAGACCAATGACGGTACTTTGGTGTAGTATCTATAGAGAGTTTGGCCTTGTCCATGGCAGATAGGACAACCTGTCTGTGCACCCGTGATGCTATAAGCAGTCCCCAGATAGAGATGCCTGCTTGTATCTTCTTTAATTGCTTGAGCACAGCTTCTTCTTCAATCTGCTTCTCCCTCTGTTTTTCAGCTTCCTTGTCTTTCCCAGATGCCTCAGGTTGGTCTAGGTGCGGGGGCTTGAAATACCACCCACTTCTTGTCATGTGATCCACCTCATCGAGGTACCAGGTGTCATCTGGTTGATTATTCCCCCAATCCTCATCTGTGTGGGCAAGACATAAATCATCGTCTTCCCACCACATCCCGCTAGCGTTCAATAGGCTGTCTGTCGCTCTGGCATGTTAGTACTCGGTACTCTCGGCCCATATGCTCACGGCATCTCTGCTCTCGTGCCTGAGCTTTCCAATCCTTTCATGGGTTTTGGCTTTTCGGACTCTCGGAATCCCAATTCTTTTCTTGTTCCGCCTGCGTTAGCTCGGTTTGTTGTTTGGTTTTCCTTGCATTCACAATGTCTTAGTTCCGAGCGAAATTCTTTGTACCGGCGCTCTCCGGCAATGTATTTTGATTTTCGGCCCTTCCGGCTACCATTGATACCCTCGCTCCTGCCGGGCCCTATTCTGGTTGAAATTGTACAACGTCTGGTTGATCATCTAACCATCCGGTAGCTTTTGCCGACTCCTCATACTCGAACCAGTTGATTACGCATCCCTGATTCTTGGTCCTTTGAAGAATTGGAGGTTGGCAAGGCCTCTCTCATTTGTTAGATCATCAGTTCCGTTCAAATCTGTCTCCACTGAATTACACATAATTACGCTCTTCTGGCGACCCTACACTCATTTCGGTGGCCCTTGTTGGATGAACTGACTTGGATCGTAGGCTCCTCGGTAGATTCAGTTGCTCGATCCCAAACTCAACAATTCCACTTTCCTCTGAAACACCTGTCCCATCTTCGGTGGTCACCACTATTAGCTCAGTTGGGTTGTGGAGATGTCTATCATGCACAAGTCACTGCAGACAGGAAGGATCACCTCCGGCTAAGGTAGGTGGGAAGGAGTAATATAGATGCTAGGATCGTAAGACGACCCCGTTTGGATAAGATTGACTCTTTTGGGAGGTAGAGCTTGGTTGTGTGTAGGGAGTGGATTGGTTGTGGCGTTAGGTCTCTCTGGAGGCGAATCACATTTTTGTCAGCGAGGTCTTGAATCTCGTGGCCTGTGACATTAAACATTGGTATCATGACCATCTTTCTTTGTGATAGGCAAAGTACTTGGTTGGGTTGTGAGAGGAAGTGGATTTGGTAATGGCCTCGGCTCGGGGTTTTAGATGCCCTTTCGATTAAGACCCTAGAGCCTTGGACAAAGGCATGTATAGTGGGGTGAAGGTTCTTTGGCCTCTGGTGATATTTAGTGGTTTGGGTATTACTTAGGATGCAGGAAAAGGTGTGGTGCCATGGGCCTTGGAAGGGAGGAATGGTGGCGACCATCTTGATCTTGAAGCTCTTCTTTCTTGCGCCACTTGAGGCTTACATTGTTATTGCGGTTAAAGGTTCTCAAAAGTTGCTTCTGTCTTAGTCGTCGGACCTGTTTATTGCATCCTCGATTTGTACCCCCATCTCGTGTAGATTTGAGAAGGTGGGAAGAAGTACAATCATCTTCTGCATCGATTTCGGTTGGAGATTGCACAATCATCTGATCTGGTCATATCGATGGGCCTCAAAGTCATCATCGATGCCTTCCTCCATCGAGTCCACGAAATCAGAAAGTCTCTTTGGGCTCCTGCCTTGTTGTTTTGAGATCACGAGTTGTAATCTTGATATGGGTATTATACGAGTATTTTGCAACAAAGGCCTCAGCCATTTCATCCCAACTTCTTTTGACTTCATCCTCAACCGCATACGGATAAGCGGCCACACCGGGGGTTCGGCGAATAACTTTGTGAATGCAGTTAGGCTCATTGGTCATGATATATCTGAGAATAACCGGAGGTGGACCATGGGATCCCCGAATCCATCGAAGCGATCAATCTGCGGCATTTTGAATCTATCTGGTAAGGTCACAGCCACATCGGTATATCCGTCCTCGATATCTGGAATAGCCTTTACTCCCTGGGATTTCTTGAATAGCTTCTCGAGCTTACTCAATTTTAGTGCTGTATGGTCTATTTCGAACTTCGAAGGAAGTCAGAGTGGTTGGCGAATGTATGGGTCTTAGACAGTTAGGCGGAAGTGGGGCGGTAGGCCCGTTGGAAGGTCTGTGTCCTCTGGATGTTCTGGACATTTGGCACGGTGTTACAGGTGTTTGGCGAGCATTACGGGCGATGAGGTGCTTTCGGGTAATGGGGCCCCTGGTGGAGGAAGCTGGATGTGAGGTGATGTTAAACTTCTTCTTTGGAGTCTAGTGATGAGCTCGACTTCTTGAGCCATGATTGTAACTTCTTTGTTTAGAGAACTCCGCTTGGCGGGCAGCGTCTTCTGCATTTGTCTCATGCTCTCTGCATTAGCGCATCATTTCTTCTATCCGGCCATATACATTGGTCTTCGACTAACGGGTATGTGTATCTCTATGGCGAGCTGAAACCTCAACTCATTTGTTTCTTTGCTAGGGTAGACCCTTTGCTTTGGTAACCTCTGCTTCGGACACCTGCGCTTTCTTGGCCTTCTTCGACAAGCTGGGGGTAGAGAATGGAACATTGGATGTCCGTCAACGGATCCTCGGATCGATTAGTGACGACCTCTTGTCCAAAGTGCTTGGGGAATATCTACTAGGTCGGAAGCAATTGTGCTAAAAGCGCCCTAGCAAAAAGATAAATAAGCGAAAGGAAATAAATAACCGGATAAGCGAGTAGCATAACGACTTAAAATAAATACACAACACACAGCTGGGCATAACAACACACAGTTGATAAAATTTGAATACACTTGTCCTCAAACCGATCAACATCACTGAATCATTGTTCCCCAAAGTGAATCCGATACCATGAGATAATCGATTCTCAAACAACGGCGATGCCATGAACTGATGCCCAAACTTATAGTGATACATGCATTCCTGTAGAGATGCGATCTAAAAGCACATAATGAGATAAGTGAGAGCCAAAACACCCCTATGTTGGGGTAGGGTTTCCTGTCCTATTTTATCGGGAACTAGGGTTTCACTACATGGCCGGTTTCAAACAACCTATATCGGGTAAGCAACTTTGTCCTAGTTTGGAATGGTCACTATGGATCCGAATATGTACTAGGTCGAATGGTCAAAAGGGTGCCCGATAAGCGGGGTTTGTGTTCCATCTTGGCGAGCATGTAAGTCAACCTTATGGTCATGCCTTGACAAGACAAGCCTCCCAAACCGTTCGAGAATAGCAAATGACAAACCACGGTGTCCTAAAGCACCAATGCAAATGAAATGCAAAAGAAACACACAAGTGTAGTCAAAACAAGATATCATGAGTTGAGTCAAGTTCTCTAAATCCCCAGCAGAGTCGCCAGAAACTGGAATAAGCCCGCGGGGGGCCTTGCTACAGTTCAGTCTCGATTTGTTGTCACGATTCTTAATCTTGAACCAAAGAGTCCAAATCTGGCAAATCGTTTTGAGTAAACTGATTTTTTGAAAGAAGTGCCAAACATGGTATTTGCTTTGCTGAATCTGAGTCGCCACCTAAATATTTTATTTTGGAAAAATTTAGGAAACCTTGACTCGTCTGCCTAAGGCCGCGTGTCGTCATCACCAAAGTTGCCTCGGCTTGGGAACTTAGATGCGATTAGGGAAGGTCGCCGTGAGCACTTCGCCCGATCAAAGATCGGCCTCTACTAACCATGATATCTAGTTTTGAAAACATTATGCGTTCTTATTAGGTTATTAGCCTAGATTTACTATGTGATCGCACAACATACAAGTATAGACGAATTAAGCTTGAATTGGAACAAAACATTTCATGTTTGTTTTTGAAAGATGGTTTGCTACTGCGATGAAGCTTAAAATGTAGATTTGCCACCCTCGGTGGGCTTAGAAAGATGGCTTTGCCACTATCTAGTGGACTTAAAGCAAGCAGTTGATGATTTGTTCCAATCTAAACAACCCAACCTTCACCCACAGGCATTCAGCGGTTATATCACATAGCGATTAGCCTCATGGTAAGCATGCTATTCATGGCGATCCACTTTACGCATGCAAGGATGCTAAAGCATAAAACTCATGAGTACTCCAAGCTAAAGCGAAGCTAATTAGAAATCCATGCATGATCCTAACTATCTGAAATGCCTAATGCAACACATGCAAAAATGCAACTATAGCGAGGCTCGGCTATTCTAAACATGGCATATGAGATGCATGACTATCAAGCATTTAATTGAATTGAAATACAAATGCGATTAGTATAATCTGTAGAGCAGTGCATGCAAAAGCAGATGAATGAATACAAACATGCTATCATCTTTGCTAATTGAAATATGCCATAATCTAACCATCATAAGCGGTAAATAAAATGGAGAAAAGGCGTGGGGTTGGAAAACATACATCACACGCCGCACACTTATTACAATATTGCCCTCGCATGGTCCGAAAAATAATATCTGATCCCAAATAAATCTGATTCGAATAAGTACAAAACCCTAATTAATTATGATTAATCTAGGAAAGCCATAAATTGGCATGCAAGCCAGAGACTGTCTCGACTCTGCTCCGGATGATGGATGATGCATGTTCGGGTTGCCTTGCGCAGAAATCCATGGCGATGCCACAATTAGCCTATGTTTGTAATTATTCTTGGAATGCGTGCAAGCGGAAGGCTGGCGATTCTTGATTTGTTTAGCGAGAGAACAGCGGAGGGCATAGCAAAGTATTTTCACACATGTATGCATACCTCGATTCTCGTGCCACCAATCACGCATCTCGATGCATGATGGCCGAGGAGTTGAATTGCACAACTCAATATGGAATGAATGCGCATGAAAATACAACTAAGACCTAACTCCATCATGGACAATCCGGAGTGTCGGTGACTGAGAAATTGAGACACGTACCGTCACTCGGTCTGAAGCGTACCTCGTTTCACTGTGCAAGACTAACTCCTATCCCAAACACAATGCAATATGCATGACATGCATTAGTGCAACTAAGATACAACCTAACATGCACAATGCTATGAAATGGCATACACGATGCCGAGGTAACATAGCATACACAATCCGCTAACATACAACCTAGCATGCACAATGCTGTGAAATGAAATAGCATATACAATGCATAATGGGCTTACACCAAAACAAGTGGATCTCGGCCACACTCACATAGGAGGCCATTAGATGAAAATGAGACACTCGAGATCGTGCTGCGTGCACGCAAATCGAGGCAACTAAGGCACTAAATGTCACTCTAACAAAGCATGGCAAGGCATGGAATATGGCATACTAGCATGCAAATTTCAGCCTAAAATATGATTCAAAACAAACCCCGAAACATGGAAACATAGCTTTTGATGCATGAAATGAGACTCGAAACTCGAAACTAGGCGCATGGAATGACTTATAGCTATACAAAACATGCATTATTTGAACATGAAGTATGAATATAGAATCAAGACAGTCCCAAAAAAAGCATATTTCCAGTTTTAAGCAAGGCCAAAAGGTGAACACAAGTAGGGCTAAGCTAACATGCAAAAATGGCCTCGAAAGAGACATAAAGAAGCAATGTAACTCTTGGCTCTAAATGGAAAAAGATCCTCCAAAAAATTTGAAGAGGGGCTCAAAATGAAGCACTTTACAGTTCACATCAAGCCACAAAAATAAACACAAAGCAGCCTAAACCATTGTGCAAGAAAAAGGGCAAAAGAGGGACAAAGAAGCAAGTGATGGCTGCTGGCCTCAAGCAGAGGAGGGCCCGTCAACAATGTTGAAGAGGGGCCCAAAACATGATATTTTATAGTTCATGACCAAGCCCAAAACAGTGCACAAGCAAGCTTAAAATACTATACAAAATAAGGCATAAAAGAGAGTTTTAACACAAAGAGCAAAAAGGAAGCCTCAAACAGTGAAAGACCCTTGATCAAACATGAAGAGTGGGTCAAAATATGACTATTTACAGTTAGGGTCAGAGCCCGAAAATGTAAGCAAGTATGACTTAGATATAGAACAAAATAAAGCACAAAAGAGGGAGAATAGGGACTCACCCTTGTAGACCAATGAACTAGCAACTCTTGGCCTGAGAAGTAGTGCTCCTAGCCTCTGGAAAGAGCCTCCAAGCTTCTGGAATGGAGTGTGGATTGGTTGGCTTGGAGATGGAGTAGAATGGGTGTAGGATTTGAGAGGTTTTGAGAGTTGGAGTGTAGAGAGAGATACAATGTAGGAGACTTAAACCAAACTTTTCTAACCCTCCAAAAGGAGGCTGGAGGGCACAGTTATATAGGCACAAGAGTGGAAAAGAGGGGAGATTCAAATTTAAGTTTCCTCTCAAAAATTTCCCCATCGGATCTGAGAATCTGGGAGGAAAGGAGGTCCGCATTGGAAGGAACATGATGTAAGGATCATGGCGGCCGATTATAAAGGTTCGGTGGCGGCTAGCCCTCCCATGGCCGGCCAAGGGTCAAAAAGTAGGGTGATTGTTGGTGGCCACCTCATATTGGTGGCCTCCATGTGCTCAACACAACTATGTAGTTACAAACTGGAGAAGAAGAACTAGGAGAGAGAAAAGCCCATTTTTTTGGAGGGGTTCAAAAGGGTTAAAGACAATTACTGGCCGGCCATATGATATTGGTGGTCTCCCAGGTGTCTACAACACAAATATGTGGTTTAGGGCAAGAAAAAGTGGCCTTAGGGTGGTCAACATTGGCTTTCTAGTGAGAAAAACGGGCGAGGGAGGGCGATGAAGAAATAAAACTGGTCCTCAGAACAATTACTGGCCTCCCACCCTTCTACAACCTTCCTAATAGTGAAAATAAGGCCTCCACCAAAAATGAGCCCAAACCGATGCAAAATGATGGTTCGGGGGGCCGAAATGCGCAACCTGGGGCCCCGAAAGCTGATTGTTAGGCACCGGAAGTAGTGTTCGACCACGAAGTCGGTCTCTCGAACCACAGTGTCCCTCAAAAGGGAGGAAATAAGGTATGTGCCAAAAGCAGACAAGCGAAGGTAGTTAAGCGGTTCGAACGAGGCACTGACCAGCGACTCAAAATCGAGCCGGCTCCAAGCGGGCAAAATGGCCTCGACCACGAAAGCGTAGCCTCTGACCGAGAGATGATCTGAGACCTCTCCTTCTTCGGGAAGAAAGCAGAGCTTAGTTACAAACCGAGGCAAAGTATGAAAGAGTCCGGAAGTTCGGAGGCAAGGCTCGCAGCCGAGACTCTGAAACCTCTGAACGAGCACGATATGCAACATCACCAAGTGCTCAATCGGTGACGTCTGAGTCTTAAGGTCGGTCAAAAATGGAGTGTCTACAATTATATAATTTAAATTGTCTAAATTAAAAAAAAATCATTTTGAACCCATCAAATTAGGTTCTAAGGGTTACTAATTTGATTTGTACAATTGTCTCCAATTAGACCACATGAACAAAAATTAAAAACTTTATGGATGAAATAGATAAAATTAATAGTTTAAGGTTGAAATAGAAAAAAATGTGATAGTTTAAGAGATAAAAGTGAAATTAACTCACATATAATCACATATATTAATGTAAATAACGACCTTTTTTTAATTTATTTTTCTAAAAAACAATTCCGTTTCATATATTAAGGCAATATTGAGAATTCGAAATTTCTCACGTTCCACTTATACTACTACATCTAAATAAAATCTCTCTTTAATGGGAGGAAGCAAAGTATGATTTGGCTTGTTTATTGGTTATTTGATATACAATGCAGCATTAATTATAATTCACTTTATGTATTAATAATAAATAAATAATAAAAACAAAGTTTGTTATAAAAATAAATAATAAAAAAAACAAAGTTTGTTATAAATTAAATAAACAACTTATTGCACTCTCTAATAATTAATTCACAAAAGCATAACCAGCTTGTAAATAGTTGTAAATAAAACCAGCCAACAAATAGAAGAATATCTTCTTATTTTGAAGTATTTATGTTGAAAGGTTATCACTACAAGAAATAACACTTTCGCCGACCAAAATATTAGTCGTTAAAGATCACTTTTTTAGTTGCCAAAACCAATTAGCGACTAAATTTTTTTGTCACCAACTTAGTCGCCTAAACCTTGTCGGCGAATGTTTTAGCGACTAAACGTGTGTTTGGTCATTGAAAGTGAAACATTTGGTTACTATTTTATTTAGTTAGCAAAACCTAGCTTTTAGCTACTAAATTTTAGTTGATTAGGCAAAGGGCCAATGTTTGGCTACTAAATTATCGAGCCAATAGCCAATTATATTTTTTTGAAATTATACATTTACTGACTAATGTTTTAGTCGCCAATACTCAAGGAATAGGCGACCAAACCTTTTAGTCGCCAAAAGTGATTTCGTGAAAAAAAAATTACACTCTGCTCTTGTAGAGATTCGAACCATCAACCTCGCACACTATAAACCTTATACAACACCCTCTTTCCACTACGTCTCCATAACATTATATAATTATATATGCAACATATATTATTTATATCGTACATAGACCCGTATTAATAGAAAAGAATATATATAAAGATAATTATTTTTTATTGAACATAATTTATGTAAAAATAAATTATTTATTAGAAAAAAAAAGAGACCATTTTTGGTGACTAAACATAATTTTAGTTGCCAATTCTATACTTTTGGCTACTAATAATTTTTTAGTCGTTAAAAATAAAATTCCCGTGCTAAAATTACTACTTTTGGTGACTAAACTTCTTTTTAGTCACCGAATGCCTCACTTTTGGCTACTAAATTATTTTTAGTTGCCAAAAATGCTCACTTTGACTACTGAAATTTTTTTAATCGGTAAAGGCCTCACTTTTGGCTACTAAATTTTTTTTAGTCGGTAAAAGCCTCACTTTTAGCGACCAAACATCAATTTAATCTTGAATGCCTCACTTTTGGCTACTAATTTTTTTAGTAAGCTAAAGGGCCTAACTTTTAGCTACTAAAATTTTTTAGTTGGTAAAAGCCATATATCGGCGACCAAGCAGATTTTAGTGTCAATTACTATACTTTTGGCTACTAAATTTTTTTTGTAGTCAAAAATCTTTACTGGCTACTAATGCTTTTTAGTTGCCAAAAGTATACTTTCAGCGACCAAATGTTTTTAGTCGAAAAATTTAGTCTTCAAATGTGTTTTTTCTGTAGTGTATTCTGATTAATTAAAATTTGGACTTTGAAAAAGCGTATGACTTCGATTAATGGGGTTTTTGCACTCAATGCTTCTGAACTTTGGATTTGGTGTAAGATGGTCAGAATGGATCATGGAGTGTGTGTCCTCAGCTCGTGTTTCTGTCCTAGTTAATGGTTCTCCAACTAATGAGTTTTGTCTGCAGAGGGGTCTTAGACAAGGAGATCCTTTGTCCCCTCTCTTGTTTAACTTGGTGGCTGAGGGCTTGAATGTGCTTTTAAATAGGGCTCTCCAGTTGGGTATTATTAAAGGGGTGAAAGTAGGGGCTGGGGATGTGGTGTTGTCACATTTGCAATTTGATGATTCCTTATTCTTTGTGTGAAGGTAGCGTAGAGGAGGTCCGTAACCTTAAGAGGATTTTAAGGTGCTTTGAGGTTATATAAAATTTGAGAATTAATTTCCATAAAAGTCAGTCTGTGGAGTGGGGGTTGATGATGGGGCATTGGGCGATTCTTTGATATCTTAAATTGTAGGTCCAAGAAGTTGCCTCAGATTTAGGGCTACCCTTAGGGGCAAACCCTAGGTGTAAAGCAACTTGGAAACCTGTGGTGGAGAAAGTGCGAAGCAGGTTAGCTAGTTGGAAAAGAAAAACTCTATCTCATGCGGGTAGACTTACTCTCATTAAATCTGCTCTTGCATCTTTACCCGTGTATTATTTGTCCTTGTTCAAAATGCCGGATGGAATAGCTAGAATTTTGGAGAGACTACAAGCCTCTTTTCTCTGGGGAGGATCAGAAGTTAGGAGAAAGGTGCATATGGTCAAATGGGAGGAGCTGACTAAAAGCTTGGAGCAAGGGGGTTTGGGACTGAGAAGAGTGAGGGTGTTTAATTCTTGTTTACTAATAAAATGGTGGTGGAGATTTGGGTTTGAAAAGGAAGCCTTGTGGAGGAGAGTTATCTGTAGTAAGTATAAGGTGGATTTGAGATTGGATCCCTCCACTTCTACTACATGCGAATGTCTACTATTTGGAGAGGTATAGTTACCATTGCGAGTCTAATAACGCCCTCTTGAGCACTTTATGAATAACTTTGACTTAAGATTGGGGATGGGAATAATGTTGGATTACGGGTGGATATATGGTGGAATAGGAAATGTCTTAGAGAGGAATTTCGGGTTTGTATGGGTTGGTGGTGAATAAAGAAGAGTCTCTCGGATCAATGCATGACCAAGGTTCTTGATGGAAATTGGGTGTGTCGGTTTAGAAGGAGGTTGTATGAGTGGGAGGTTAGTGAGGTTTCGGACTCAGAATCTTCAGGCTGCGACCTTGTCTGTTCGGATCAATCAGTTATCTGTGTGGAATGCATCATCTTACGGGGTATTCTCTGCTGCTCTGCTTATCTGAGTTTCTTTGGGCTGTTTGGGCCTGTGTTTAGGTCTACTAAATTAGTGTGGACTCCCTATTTGCCACCAAAAGTACAATTTTTCACAGTTGGCTTGGCGAAATAGAGTTAAGGCTATGATTACTGCAGAGAATTGGTGTTCTTAGCGATTCTGCTCGACAATGTGTGTTTTACGCTTCTTGATTAAAGCCTTGACTCATGTGTTGATCTCCTGCCCTTTTTCTTGGGAGGTGTGGTCTGCAATGCTATTGTGGTGGGATGTTGTGGGTGCACTCCCTCACTCAGTTGATGGAGTTTTACAATGGTGGGAAGGTCAATCTATGAGAGTCGAGAGGCCGATTTGGAGAGTGCCTTTGGTTGTGCTTTGGTCTCTCTGGCAACATAGAAATGATATAGTATTTAATGCATCTGCTCCAAACCTGGAGGAGCTATGTGAAGTGATTAAGGTGAGAATGGCTCTATGGCTGAAACCAAGGTTCCCTAAGCACCACTTCTCAGTGCAGGATTTTATTGTGAATCTTAGGCAAGTGAGATCTTTGCATCGGGGAGAGGTATGTCTGGGCTTGTTTGGTTCTAGTCTTTTGGGGTGTTCCATGAAATTTGAGGGCTACTTCTGCATCGATCTTTGGTGTTACACAGGCGACATATCGAGTTTGTTTGTAAAGTGCTAGGGGCTTTGGCGCTTGTATGGGTTGGTTTGTAAAAGTGCTAGGGGGCCTTGGCCTGCTCTTCCTTCATTAATATATTTCCTTTTTTTTGGCTGCTTCAAAAACAAAAGAAAGGAGGGCTTTCCATTATTATGAGGTTGATGTTACGGGGTTGAGTAAAGTTGGGGTTATTCTCGATTGTCTACATTACTTGAACCAGTCTTATCTGTCTCTGAACATCTTGCTTTTCTTTGCCTTACGATCTGGGCTTTGTGTTGGTGATTCTTTGCTTTATTACCTTGACTCTCTTTTCTCTTTTTTCTTCTTCTTTGTTCTGGCTTCTTTGTTCTTCTCTCTTCTTCGGTTTGGTTCCTCTCCAAACCTTTTTCTCCCCGTTTTTTGTTGTATCCTCATCTTGTATGGGTTGATCATCAATAAAGGGTTCTTTTGGCTGTTTCAAAAAAAGATAGTGATTCACTCAAGCTTAGTGATATATATGCAGCATTTATATAGATAATGAAGCATATGATGATGTTTGATGAATAACACGAAGAGATGAATAAAAAAAAGAAAGAAAGACGAATAACAGAAAGAAAATGCCAACATTTCTAATGAAAGTTTACTACTTCAATTTCTAAAAAAACACATAATCAAAAAGAAATGGAAACCATGTCACGACTCATGACAATCAGGCAAATGTCATGAGTTGTGCACGTGACTACTAATGTCATCATAGGTATAAAAATTTGATCTCTTATGTTTGTTCATGTATAAATGAAAACTACATTAGTTAATGCTTTTCAATTTATTATCGTTATCAATCAGTGTATTTGTAAGAACGTATAATTTATTTTGTCATAACTAATCAAATATTGTTGCCTCTATATACTTGACAAAGTAGGAAAGTAAATTAGATCGTTAATGAACTATTTGTGAATTGTTGATGACAATATACTAAATCGTCGATTTTCTTTGATTCCTTATTTTTGGAATCATGTCAATGGCTACACAATTGGGACAACCTTTCCCTTGCCTTCAAAATTCTCTTTATTGAATGAACACAGCATACCTTTCCAAACAAACTGTATAAAGAAATCGGTGACATATCGGTGACATTTAACTTTAATTAGTAGAATTTTCAAAAATGATCCAACATAATATTGCAACATAATCAAAGGTACTCGATTATTTATTTTAAAAAAATTAATGAAAAATTAACTTTAATTATTAAAATCCTCAATTATTGTGGCCCTTATTGAGGTTAAAAAAATAAATAAATTGTAAGATGTAGCATTTAAGGGTATTTATGTCTCTAGCAAAGTATCAAGGGTTTATGTCATTATGTGTGTGTTTTAGGGTATTTATGTCATTTTAACCATTGTGCCAATTGGCAATCTTAGCCAGGCCCAGCTTACCTCCCCCAAAAATTTGAGCTGGCGAGGAATTGAACTACTCGGGCCCCCTCTACCACAACTCGCTTCTAAAAACTTCGACTTTTCGGACAACTTATCAATCAGTTCTTTTTGGTACCCTATCTAGTCTTCTTTTTTTATTTTTAATTTTTGTTTTTACAACTTAGATATTCAGTTAACTACCGGATTATTTGGAATACTCTAAATAAATATATTTTTTAATTTTTTATGAAATATAGATTGAGTTTAAAGTGATATGGTAGAGATGTGATGTGATTTAAATAAGATGATGTAACTTAAATATGATAGTAATTTTTTGATTTTTTTTTAAACATATC
This sequence comes from Camellia lanceoleosa, assembly GCA_025200525.1. Taxonomy (NCBI): domain Eukaryota; kingdom Viridiplantae; phylum Streptophyta; class Magnoliopsida; order Ericales; family Theaceae; genus Camellia; species Camellia lanceoleosa. The sequence continues at coordinate 115,403,045 of CM045772.1, read as the reverse complement.
AAACTTAACCTAAATCTAGTAATCCGAAAATCAATCTCATCGTTCATTAATAGAGCTCAATAAATTATTTGTATTTAGAATTCTTGGAACCTGAAAGTGAGCATAAATTATTTATTTTTAAAAATTTTCAAACTTGAAACCTTTGAGTGAGCATACCACTATAGACTCCAAACCTTGACACAAGGCCATCTCCGTAGTTTTGTTTTGTCATTTTTTAATTTACTAGAACTCTTTTAATTCTTAAATATGTATCCAAAATACAATTATATTTTAGTTTTATTTTATAAATCAACTCACACTATCCTATGCGGGAGAAGAATATGGGGGCCTATAGCCTCCGTTTTTGTAAAAATAACAATGATAGAGAACTCTAATTTTAAAATTTTAAAGAGAGTTTTAGTAATGTGACAAGAGGAAAAAAAAAAAAAAATAGAAACAAAAACAAAAATATAGGTAGACATATTACATCACATGTAGACCCCACTTCTTGTCACATCACTAGAACTCTCTTTATGCTGTGTTTGGTTGGGGGATTTGGGGAGGGATTTGGAAAGGGAAAGGGAAAAGGTGTGTGGAACTAAGTGAAATATAGGCATGTTTTATTCATATTTCACCTACCTTTTAATTCTCTTTCAAATCCTCCCCAATCAAACACAACATTAAAGTTCAAAATTAGAACTTTCAATCTTTATTAATATGATTTGTTATGACCTTTTAAAATATGTATCTCATTTTATACATAAAATGATCTATAGTATAAAAAATACATATCTCATTTTTATCTCATATTGCATTTTTTATTTTACACAAAAACTTCTTTATGCTATTAGAAATTATTTTATAGTATTTGAATTTTTTTTTTTAAATGTGCATAGATATAATTTATATATCATATTGTACATATGTATACTTATATGTATGGTAAAAAATTTTATTTATTTTTGGCTTTACGATAATGAAATCTGATTCCATCCCCTACATTGTCTAAAGTTTTTCACATGATGGCGTGGATGAATCTTAGAACACTATCAAAGCAACTATTGCGATCACAACGGTCGGAAAGTGTATTTAATGTGTTTCAGAGATGCACACAAAATTAAAACCTCTCATTTAATTTAAGAACTCAAAAATAAAAGTATATTTACACTATGAGGTGTACCATACGTGTGAAGTGGTAATCATGAGAGAGAACCACAGGCGTAACTGTCCATGGTGCTGCACTGAATTTGAGAAGAAAAAAACAAGAGAGAGAGAGAGTGGGGGTGCCACACGCTACCTCGTCAGAGCAGCCAAGCCAATAAGAGCACGCATTGGGGCTACAAGGCCTCACCAGTAAAGCTTTTCAGAGAGAGAGAGAGTTGAGAACTAGGTTGGTTTTCTATCTCTTCAAACCATGTTCATCTTGTTTTTGATGAATGCATGGAGTTTCTTTCATCAAATTCACGCTTCAATGGTTTTGATCATGATACATTTGAAGAATTTATATATATATATATTCCAATCTGAGTTCTTGTTATGTCTAAAGAAGATTTTGTATCACTTGATTTGTTCATCTCTCAATTGCTTCACTTTGAGACCATGAGAGTTCTTGTTTCTGAATTTTTTGTTTTTGTTTTTGTTTTTGTTTCTGTTTTTTGTTTTTTGCTTTTGTAAGGTGATGATGTGTCTTAATTATGAGCCTACAAAGCATCCAAATTGGAGTTTTTTGCTTTAAGTTGAATTTGATGTAGTTTCAGACTCCTTTAAATAGCTGCACTAAGGTTTCTCCCATTTCAGGATATGTGAGTTTCTGGTCATCTTTAATATTTCTATTTTTTATACCTTTTTTTGACTTAATTTTCTTTTCCAATTTTGATATATAAAATAAAGCAAGGCTTTCTCTGCATCTACACTCCATTTTCTTGGTAAAATTATAACTATATTATTGATATGTATGCATTGATTGTTTTTGCAGAGCTTCTTAAGTGTACTCTTTTTTTAATTTTCATTAGGACTATTAAAGACTGTATTTGGATCTTCAATTTGTGAAAAAAAATGAAAACAGAAAGAAAAGATTAAAAAAAAAAAAGGTTTTTCTTTTCACCTTGTATTTGTCTTTTTGGATACAGATTTCTCTACAAATTCAAGGTACGAAGATAGTTTTAATTCTATATTTTGTTATAATTTTCTCTTTAGATTCATGACCCCCAATTTATTGCAGCAAGGAGGAGCTAGTTATTGGCAATATGACAACTCACGTGCTTCAGCTTTATACCTTCACCACCGGTCTGAATTCAGGTGATCTCTCAAAGCCCGACAACAGCACTTTTTTAGGCTCTCAGGATCATCACACACCATACAAGCCTCACTTACAGAATGGATCACCCTAGGGTAGGTCTAGGCATCTTAAATACACTCACTGATCATCACACAACCAAACCATTGTCTGGAAGGTACTCTTTGAGCCATCGAAAGAGCAAGAACATAGTTTTGGACCACCAAGTAAAAGAACATAGAACATGGGCATGTCCTTCAAATCTTCTCCTCAGGAACCCCTCCTGTCCCTAAGTAACATGGTTTTCCACACCACCATTGATGAGTTGGTTCTGGTGGAGCTTATGAAGTTGGAGAACCCTCCCAGAACTCCAGTACCTGTAATTAGAGTACTAGGCTTACATTTGAGGGATTCTTCTTCTTCTTCTTCTTCTTCAACTATTAAACCCAATTAGTTTGTTTCCAGCAATGCCACTGGTCCTAA